>JAWQEG010000588.1:47500-672500 GCA_033782935.1 Petrolisthes cinctipes | reverse complement strand
TGAGGTTGATGGAAGTTTCCTGTTGCTTGCTGTACCACAAAACATCTGCTCGAGCTGCTAACTGTCGAGGGTCGGTGAAGGTCTCATCTGCCAAGATTAGGTGTATGTCGTCAGGAAGCTGTTCCAGGAAGAGCTGTTCGAAGAGGAGGCAAGGTACATGTCCGTCCATCAGAGCCAGCATCTCGTTCATGAGCATGGATGGTTTGCGGTCGCCAAGGCCATCCATATGTAGTAGTCTGGCTGCCCGTGCACGTCTGCTTAAGCCGAAGGTACCCGTGAGGAGTCTCTTGATGCCTTCGTACTTATCATCAGTAGGAGGATGTTGAAGAAAGTCGATTATGTGCCCGGCTGTTTCCTGGTCCAGCGAGCTCACCACGTAGTAATACTTGGTAGTGTCGGCAGTGATCTGTCGTATATGGAATTGAGCTTCTGCCAGTTCAAACCACACACTCGGCTGGGAAGTCCAGAAGGTAGGTAGCTTGAGTGAGACTGCGTTTTGTTGGTCTTCTTTGGCCATGGTGAAATCCAAAAAATGCCGTTCTGGATTCCGGGGTCACCACTGTGGCGGTTATAATGAACACGCTCAGGCAGATGTTGTATTTTATTTAGTTACAATATCGAACTCTGTACAAGAGATATAATGGTGAAGTGTACAGGTCGGTGGTGAGATGTTGACTGACTTCCTTGCTGCCGTTCCTCCACTCCTCACTTCCCTCTGCTCCTGATTGGCAGGCTCAACCATTCTCTCCGGTCTCTGATTGGTTGATGTTAACAGGAGTCGAAAGTGATTAAGCGTGCGGAGCAGCTTTGGTAGTTACTCACTACGGTTCGATGTTCGTGGCGCCACATATATATATATATATATTACAAAACAATTTCTTCTTTTCGATGCGAACCCCGTAACATCGTTGAAGTGCAGCAGTCAAGTCATGTCACCTGTAACGTATGGGATTGGGTTGCCTTACACGGTATGGGTGACGTGTTCCGGATAGAGGGCCGATTTACAGCAGTTAAGTATGTTGAGCTGTTGGAAACATTGTTCCTGCCTTCTCTTCGAGAGAGGATTTTTCCCTTCCCTGAAGGCCCAATACTGTACATGCACGACCGGTGTCCTATTCACACTGCTCGTATTGTTCAAGAGTGGTTCGGAAGACAGGATAACCTTCAGCTTTTAGATTGGCCTAGCAAAGGTGCAGACATAAATGTGATAGAACATGTGTGGGCTCAAATAGTGAATACGTGGAAAATGGAACAAGAAAGAACATCTAAGCAACTCATGGATCACATCAGCGCCCAGTGGGAGATCTGCAGAAGAAAACCTGAGCAGATCCGCGGGAGCGGACAGATAGATTTACTATCCCTCCACTCCAATGACCCCCGTCCCACTCCCCACCTTCTCCTCTCTAAGAACGGTATATATAGTCCTTCTTTGTCTCTTCTGCCTGTATACCTGAGGAGGTTTCCATATTGGAGGCGAAACTGTCGTAACATCAATAAACCATTCCGTTCCTACATGTGGGTTTTTTATCCATCTCAAACTATTAACGGCATAACGAATAACCTCACTAAATCCAGTGGGCTTCTTATGTAAAAAATTACATAATGTGTGCATTTACGTAACCTTATTTCCATTCTCGTGATTGCTTATGCTTTCATTGGTGTAATTAAATTATTACAACACCAAAGGCTGTATTATATCCATGGCATTCTTGATATAACAACTGATTGTGTTAACAATGCTCTGCAACTATTGTGTGCATACAAAAATATTCATCCTAGCATAAACTTTAGTACTCACACACATCCAAGGTGGCTTGGATGTATCGAGTTATCTGTGTGTGGATTCTGAAGGACAAAATGCCAATTGATACCCAATTCCTAAACTCAATTATGTTACAAAATTTATATGAAATAATTGAGAAATTACCGTAAAACAGTTACTGCTGCCGTTATTAATAACATTATAATGAGAACTGAATGACTCGCTCACTGATTCAAGGAGCTAAGTGACAGTGCTCGAGAATTCTCATTCACGTTCTCAATCACACGAGTTATGAGCTTTCTCTGTCATGCCCGTCTCTTACCTTATCCAGCATTTTTTCTATACATAGCTCAGATATATTTCCCTCTCAATATAATCATGTATTATTAAAGAGATTTAAGGTCCATCAGAGCCTAATGCTAAAACATTATTATCGTTATCATTCTTCTCAACGTCGATATTACGTTAAAATGAACCTCTTAACAACTGATTTCGAATACAGACAGGCAGCGGTGGTTGGCATTTTAGATGTGGGAGTGATGAGCGGGGCTATACACGGGAACTCGCCACGCAGTAAGAGTGGGACCGGGTGCGGTGGCTTATAGCGAGGTGTGCCAGGAAAACCTGTGTCCAACTGTACATATGGCGAGTGTGTTGAGAAAAGCTACGACCAGTAGGGTTTGCAAAAATAGTGTGTAGCCGGTCACCATGTTGGGAGACTTCGGAGGTTATGTGCGGGTCTATACGCCGACATATCGGCGTATATACCTCTCATAATCGCCGACATCGCCAATGAGAAAAGATGTTTTCTCAAATTTTGCTTATTCGTAGCGGAGTCTGGAGCTTATTCGTGCATGTGTAAACTAGGCTTACCCCTGACTTTCACTTTGTTTCACAGAGGGGAGGAAGGGCACAGAAACTTTGGTGCGTGAGTATAAGTAAATAGAATATTATGTTTAAAGAAACCCATACAAGGGCGATCTGGCCTTGAAACCTGGTTGGACAGATTTGCTCGGATGATCCTACGCCAACACACTCTCTGACCACACCAGAAAACCTGAAGACCAGTTCAATTGTTGACAGGAAAAGGTATCACTGAAAGGATGAGTTTTATTGTCGGGAACTGCACCGGTGGCCTTGATAATGAAGAGAAAGCAAAGAACATGAAGAAAAGATTTGCTCATGAGAAGAGAAAAATTATCTCACAGCATATACAACGTTCAACATGGTCTGAAACGGCGAATTTCAAATTCAAACACTGCTTGGTCACCGTCAGACGACTGCCAGACCCACAGATCAGGCCATAGCCTATACATGATCAAATCTGGTCGGATCCAACCACGCCTCTTAAGGCCAGATCGCACCGTGCATTGCTGCATTTTTAAACCCCCATACACGCTCAGTGACACTAAGCAAACACACTGCACAAACTGGCTTGTACAGTGCAGTTTGTGCGTGTGTGTGGTAGTTTGTGGCCCGTACAGTTTTATAAACAACTTCCACACATTAGCAAGCCAGTTTGTGCAGTGTGTCACGAGTCGAGCTCGTGCATAAAATTATAATTAATCAGACGAAGTGGTTATGATTTGATATAATTTGGTATGTTTAGCTAGCATCTGTATATACGTAGATACGGTACAATTTTGAAATACACACAGAGAGCCATCTATGAATGGAATGCGGAACCAAGAGAGAGCATTTTTCAACTGTTAACTCATCCATACCCTCTCTCGTATATTATTACCGATATAATTAATTAATAGAGCGAAGTGGATTTCCTCTGATTAATTACGTTATCATGAAGTGGATAAATTATAGGAATTATATATACGTCATAAATTTAAATTGCATCTATAACAAATGGTGTATTTTAGCCAGGATGTTTTAAGCTAGTCAAATGTATGGTTTCGAAATAATTATGTCACTGTTAGCCAATCACACTCTCGAGAGTTTGAAAGCTGCCAGTCAATGGGAAAGCGGGGAAGTTGGATCGATATTGGAAGGTAGGAACAGCGGGTACCCGCACCTACCTACCACACACCTGTTAGCTTCACTTCTTCAAAGAGATAACACGTACTCGCAACGTCCGTCCTCGTTACCGCACTCTCTCTCACCTCGTAACTCTTCGTCCTTGTTACGAAGGATAATAATCCAAGGGTTGAATATCTTCTCGGTTAATTACCAGAATATTCCCAAAGCCTTGTGGATTATACAGCTGGTTATTGCAGCTCACTGACCAGGAAATTACAAGAGAGGGAGTGGGCTGCCTGTTACGACGAACTGGTCTATGTAACGATTCTCGCAAAGTAAAGTAATTACGAGTGATATAGGCGTGAAATTGCAAACTGCAGCTGGCGTGAAGAAAATTATTTCTCGAAGTCTAAGAACTGATCTGAAAAATATAACGAACGAGTGTTAGCCTTGAATTGAATTATCAAGTAACATAATTGTGTAGGAGGTCTGGAAATAGCACCTGAAGAATTACAGGGGTAGTTTTGCCCAATTATTGTAAAATAATGTAAGGCTAGGATTATCACATGAAAAATCGAAGAATATGTAAGGAAATTTTAAGAAGAAAAACAGTTACAGAAAAAACCGTTACAAGGAAGTACTGTATACCGATTATTGCGATATATTAGCAATCTAGCAATTCATTATATGTGAGTGAGTGTATGCATGTGGATAATTTATTTGTAATTGTTATAATTAATTCTGTTGGTCTGACTGAGAAATAAATATAGTAACATAACTGGTCTTTTGTGTGACTCTACATAGCTGTTAAGAATAATTGCATATATAATTGGGAACCTTAAATTAATAATAGAATTAAAAATTGTATTAGGGAAGGAAGAAAAGGGATTGAATTAATCTCCACACGACAACGACGGTTGACCAACAACGTCCATGTCTACTTAAAAAAGTCCGGGATAAGGTAAGAATTAAAATTACCCTTATAACATCTTTCTTCACCACGTTACACAGTCTGTTCGTGGCCACTGAGAGTGTATGGGGCCCTTAGTTTGTTGGACTGCCCTCTCTATAGGTAAGCCACGAAATTATTTTGTATAGGTGAACAGATATATAGGTGAAACGTAAGTTCCAACACTCTGTTACAAATCCAATATTCATCCGAGGAGAACTTCAATGATAGGCTGATGCTTGCAGCCATGGCGGCGGTTTGCAATCACAAGGACACTCCTGTTATATGAATAGCTAAGATAGTGTTATGGTAGCCAGATAGCTCCAGAACTGTATATTTGAGTCCATGTCACTTGACAGTCATTGTTACCAAACCATCTTGCTTTAATAAACCATTAAGCAGCAGGCCTTATCTACCGCAACAGCTTGTGTCTTCCGGGCCTCTCTTCTGCACTCGCGGTCACTATGTATACAACACATTTGACAGCTAATAGCTTGTAAACCACTCACGCTACAAAAACGAATGATACAGGATATTGAAGTACAAACCTTTAGCTGTCTCCTGATGTACTTGTGAGGACTAAAGTGACATATGTAGGATGGGTAGCCAGGTCAGACTGACATCTACTCAAAATTCACTTTCACACTCTATCTACATATCTCGGTACACAACAAGTCAACAATATGAAATATAATGTCACTGTCGTTTGTACCTACATATATGGTAATTACACGAAAAGAGGAGTGATGAAAATATGTTCTTCCACCCTCACTGTTCGAGTAATACTAACTGGTGATGGCTGGCTGGGCTCTGGCAACTTTCTTTTATTGGTATAGTGAAACCAGCACAGCTGGATTGCTATAGAATACGCCCCTTCACAAGCCCAGGCCCCGTATAGGCATAATCTGGGTTGGAAGGGTCAATTCCGTGACGTTCATCAGAAGTAAATAAAACTCAAATCTGGCGCTGTACTGATAGTGGAGCCACCTGGTGGTGGCGCGGTGAGGTATTAAGCTCCTCCTCCGCTGAATACCGCTCGCTCACTCTGTCTCGGAACACGTCTCAGTCAACATCCACGCTCCTCGCTGCTACGCTATGGTATTGTGTCACGTGTTCCTGCTATTGGTTCTTTTGTGTTCTAGTGGCTAGCCTGCTTTGCAGATGTATCGTGTGTGTATTCTAGGAGGGTTTTAGGTGTTTATGGGGGTTTTTTCTTCGTTAGGACTGAGTTCTTTTTTCCTTAGCGAAGGGGGGCTTTTCAGCCCCTTTGTTCGGAGTTTTTCTCCGTTTTTCCCCCCTTTCACCTTTCCTCCTGCCACTAGTACATTCTTCGTGTGTTTTTTATCGGGGTTTCTGGGGTTTTTAGCGAGGTTAGTGGGCGCCACGTGGGACTTCACCTCCCCACGTGGTGAGCACATTGGGTCTTTGCAGCCCTTCCTCTTACCTTCCCCGATTATTATGTGTCCCTTCTCGGTAAAGGGGAGTGAGAATTGTGCCCTGGTTCTCTCTTCCTCTCCCGGGCGGGGGTTTTTTATTTTATTTTTGGTGTTTTTCCAATATTTTTAGCCTGGAGTGTTTCTTCTCAGGCTACCGGGTCCCCTCCTCCCCCTCCTTCTGGATCCTTCTGTCCGGGGGGCCCTCTTTTACCCGCTCCATGTGGCGGGCTGTTTTGGTTTTACGGGGTTTTTCCCTGGTCGGGTGCGCGAGTGTGGGGGGTCGTGTCCTGGTCCCCGGGTACAGCGGGCGTGTCCCGCGCTTCTTTCCTTCGGGGAGGATGGGTTTCGTGTCTTCTGTGTTCCAGTGTTTGCACGTGTTAACCCATGTTTGTGTATTCTTTTCTCCCTCAGCCTACTCGTGCCCTTTGTGCTGCTTCGGGGTGTACCGTGCGGGTCTCGCCTGACGGACACCTGCACTGTTCGCCTCACGCACCCTGCTTCACTCCCTTGGGTTACGACCCTTTGGCGTGTGGTGTGTGCCGCCCCTGGGCTGAGTTGTGTCGGGTTACCTCCCCTTCTGCCCGCTCCAAGCTCCCCGCCCTTGCTTCTCTTCGTATGGCGTGGACGAGGGCTAGGAGAATGGCCCACAAACGAGACGGTTCTTCTTTGGCGTGGGTGGACCCGATTTTGGGAGCGGACCTGGGTTTATTCAGGACCCGTTACCCTTCTTCCTGTCTCTCGGAGTCTCAGGGGCTAGAACCTCCTGAGGCCCGAGAGATTGAGCCTCCTTCCCTAGACGGTACTACAACTCCTTCTCGGGGCTTAGCCCCCCGGGAAACGAGCGAGTCTGTCGCGCTGGTTCCCCCGACTACCTCACCGGTACAAGGGCCCAGCAGGGAACCCCCAGCTTCGCCTCCTGCTAGAGCTGGCTCCTCAGGCCTCTCTAGAGGACGCAAGCGTTCAGCTAAAAGGTACCGCCACTCCAGGAAGTCCCGTGCTCGTCGCCGTTCTCCTTCCTCCTCTTCTTCGTCGTCCTCTTCCTCTTCTTCGTCGTCGGGGAGCTCTCCTTCGCCCGCCCGCAAATCCCGCAAGGGTAAGCGGGGGGGGGGGAACAGCCCCTCGTCGAGGAAGATAGTTAAGATCTTCCACACCCTTATTCCTCACGCTTTTCCTGGGCCGTCCATCGCGCAGCTTCCGGCTGTCGCTACGGAACCCGCTCTTTTTCCTCCGCCTCCCGCTGCTGCTCCCGTCGAGGGCGCGAGTCCTCCCGGGGATGGGGGAGTCCTTTTCGTGCCTCCCGTTTCCCCGGGACTCGAGTCTCCGTCGGGGGACGTAGCTGAGGAGTTGGTTACCTCCGCACCTCCGTCCCCGTCACCCCCTCCTTCGGGAGACGGATACCTTCCCTACTCTTGGTCTCTTCTCCCTCCTACCTGGACCCACTCTTCGGAGGAGGGCAGACTGGTGGCTAGGTCTCCGGACACGGCTCAACCAGATGTGTGGAACCGGAGGGATGACGTCCTGGTGAAGTGGGGGGCGGATGAGAAGGGCGAGGCTATTCCCTTCTACAAGGTCCGTCCTATCTCAGCGCCCGTACCCACTTCTTCTAGGGTGTCCTCTGCGGCGACCCTGGACGCGATGGGTTTTCTGGTGTAGTACAGCCAGCTGCACTTGTCCGGGGCTTGGAGGATTGACCGCTCCCACGGTAACACGGCGCTCCTCCTTTCCCCGGACGCGTACTTCCCGGGGGATAAGGGCGAAGGGGACCTGGACTTTCCAGCCCTTCTCCTTAAGTCCCTGGACCACCAGAGAAACAACGCGCCCAGGAAGCCCCCTCCTCCGTCTTTCCCCGTCATCCTCCCTCATTCCCGGGCCCCCACGGGCTTGAGGGAGTGCCTGTGGAAGACGGAGAAGGAGCCCCCGGTCCCCTATCAGCTGAAGGAGCCCGATGGCAAGTTGCGACAGGCGGAGTCTGCTACCCGTCTAGAGTTGGCCCACACCATCTCCACGGGGGCAGCCGCCTCGTTGATCAGGGACTGCCTCAACGCCCTTACCAACTCCTACCACGAGATGTCGGGTGTACAGCTAGCGTGAGTACCTTACTCGTGTGTCATGTTTATTAGGGATACTGGGTAGAGGGTCTCTCTGTTACTCCCGGGTACTTATCCCCGGGTTCGCTCGGTTTTTTCCTTGTTTACCCCTTACAGTGACACCCTCTCTTCCATGGCCACCGTGATGGAGGGCGTGGCGGCGATGGCGACCCACTTCATGCGGGAGGAGGCGAAGGCTTTCGCCGAGGCGAGACTGGCAGCCCGCCAGGCGGCGGCTAAATCTGCGCCGGAGATGGCACAGAGGGGAGTGGTGCGAGCTGCCCCCCTGTCCCCTGCCCTCTTTGATCAACCAGCGACAGACACAATCTTCGCCTCCCTCCCAGCGGTAATCAATTTACCAAAACCTTCCACCTCCAAGTAAGTACCTCTCGTGTTCGTCTTACCCGAGTTTTCACGGGGGTGAAATGGAAGGATTTTCGGGTCTACTTTGGTTCCTAATCATTCTGTTTGTCCGTAGGCCACGTGCCCCACAGCCATCCAGACCAGCCTACCAGCCCCGGAGGCCCTCCCAGCCCTCCAGGCTACCGAGGCCCTCCTATCCCACTCCCCCGAAAGCACACAACAGGCCCTCCCAGAGGGGCCAGCAGCCGTTTCGGGGAAGGGGACAGGGCTCCAAGTCCTACTCCAAGCCCAAGTCCTCCTTCAACCACCCCTCCCAGAAGGACCGCTCCACTTGAGGGTCCCACTCTGGGCTGTCTCACAGGGTGGTCAGCAGCCTGGCCCGCCCACGGCTGGGCAGCAAGGATAATTCGCCAGGGCCTGTCATGGCCCTGGATTACTGTTCCGGTGAGTAACTGTCATCTTTCCTATTCTGACATATGAATTATGCCTAATCCCGTCCTTGGGTTACCGTTAGGTCAAAATCAGATTTTCCCTTGCGGTCAAAATCTCTGCCTCTCCCGTCATTTACCCTCCAACCACCCCGGGTCCCTCGGGCCCCGGGGGATTAGGATTAACGGTACTCTCACTGACACCTGTCTCTTCCCGTTACAGCCACTACGTCTACCTCCTGCCTCAACCAAAGTGTCACTTTCGGTCGTCCCGCATGTGTTAGAAATGCGGGAAAAAGGGGTAGTGGAGCGGGCGACGGGAAGGGTCTTTCATTCTCGTTTATTCACGGTCCCCAAAAAGGACCAGGGAAAAACGTGATTGGTGATGGACCTGAGCAAGCTAAACAAATTCGTTAAAACATTACATTTCAGGATGGTTTCGGTTGCTCAGGTCTGCACAGTTCTGAGGAAGGGAGACTGGTTAGCATCCCTGGATCTCAAGGATGCGTACTGGCACGTCCCGATCCACCCCAGGTTTCGCCGTTTTCTGGCCTTCCAGGTGGGGACCGAGACGTTCCAGTTTACCAGGCTCCCTTTCGGTCTTTCTCTAGCTCCGCGAGTCTTCACAAAGCTCGTGAGGGTGGTGGCATCCTGTCTGGCAGAGGCGGGTGTTCCCACCCTCATGCACCTGGACGATTGGTTGCTTCACGCCCCTTCCAAGGAGCAGGTAGCAAACAACGTCCGGGTAGCGAGGGGAGTGCTAGAGGAAATGGGGTTCCTGTTGAACATCCCCAAGTCCTCTCTCACCCCCACTCGCAAGCTGTGTTGACTAGGAATAGAGTGGGACTCTCTTTCGGCCACCCTCTCTCTCGCTCCAGACAACGCCCGCCGGACCCTCCGCCACGTCCGCCAGGCGCATTTTTCCCGTACTTTCTCTCGCCGCCAGTGGGAATCATTGCTCGGGTCCCTAAATTTCGCGGCCCCTGCAATGCCCCTGGGACGATTGAAACACAGGAGGCTGACGCGGGAGGTAAACCTCCACCTGTCCCCCGCACACAGGGACCTTCCCAGGCAAGTGTCCCCCTCTCTCCACCGCCTCTTTCGCCCCTGGCTACGTCCCGGTGCCCTGCGTCAGCGGGTCCCCTGGGAGTTCCCTCCCCCGGGGATCACGGTGGTGACAGACGCATCGGACGTAGGCTGGGGATACCAGTCTTGCCTGGGACATCAACATTGCGTGGGATGGAAGGAAGGGGAAAGGCTACTGCACATCAACGCCCGGGAGTTGATGGTAGCAAAGGAATGGCTCAACAGACACCCTCAGTTTGCCAGGATAGGCGTCCGCTTCGATAAGGACAACGTTGCGGCCGTGCAGTGCCTACAGAAACAGGGCACCGCACGGTCGGAAATTCTCCTGTCCCTGTCAGAACAGATTTTTGCAATAGCGGCCAAGAGGGACATTCACCTCTCGGCCCGCTACGTGCCAGGGCGGGAGAACGATTGGGCGGACGCCCTATCCAGGTTCAGGGGGACGTCAGTCGAGTGGCAACTGCGTCCCCTTATGTTCGAGTCTCTCTGCCTTCGCTACGGGACACCGGAGGTGGACCTATTCGCCTCCCCATCCACGGCCCTACTCCCTCTGTTCCTGACATTCTCATCCAGAACAGAGGCGGGAGGCCCGGACGCCTTCACAGAGGACTGGAACAGGTGGGGGCATCTCTACCTCTTCCCACCCCCAGCCACTTCAGTCCTCCTGAAGGCGATCCTCAAGCTGCGCACGTTCAGGGGGAGGGTTCTCCTCATAGCCCCCCTCTGGCCAGCACAGCCGTGGTTCGGAGAGTTGTCCCGGTGGTGCCCTCATCCCCTTCAGTTGGGATCGGCGTGCCTCTCCAGCACCCTGTCTGCACCACTCCAAGCGTCACTGAAACTACACGCTTGGAGTTTCTACGGGGAATCCTCAGCAAAAGGTTCACTAAGGAGACAGTGGACAAGATGTTGAGGGCTCATCGTCAGTCGTCGGTGCGACAATACGAATCGTGCTGGAAAAGATTCCAGGACTTCTTGCGAAGACACCCCTCCAGGGTCATCTCGGAGGACACAGTCCTGGAATTCCTCACGTGGCTCGCCGATTCCACCAACAGGGCCCCGGCGACGGTGCTTGCGCATCACGCAGCCCTGTCTGATCCCCTCCTCCTGGGTTTTAACATTAAGGTTTCGGAGAGGCCTCTCTCTCTCCTGAGGATGGGGATTCGGGCGGGGACCGCACCTCACCGGACCCAGACACCCTCCTGGTCCCTTCACCGCGTCCTTTCCTACCTGACCTTCGAGGGGGTCCCTCTGGAGGTTTGTCACCTCCTCCAGAAAGCTCTCTTCCTGCTCGCCTTAGCTACAGGTTACAGGGCATGTCAGTTGGCAGCCCTGACCCGTCACACAGCCTTTTCTTCCGTAACCCCTAAACTTACTTCCTTAACCATCTCCCCCTCTACTGCTTTTCTAGCTAAGAACGAGCAGGCTGAACGACAGAATTGGCCCTCTCGCAGTACCCTCGTTCCTGAGGGATGGAAATTTCCACCCCCTCTGCCCAGTCCACGCCTTTGTAGCATACGTGGAGGCGACGAGAGGGGCTTCTCCGGATCACCTCTTCTACAACTCTAGGTCCGGTAACCCTCTCTTCCCTAGGTCAATCGCTCGCCTTCTCTGCCGAGTGATAGAGAACGGGGATCCCGGACACGCCCCGAGGGCTCACAGCGTTAGGGGCGTGGCCGCCTCCCTCGCCTTCCTCAGGACTCACTCGGTGGAGAGGGTCAGGGATTTGGGGGGCTGGGCTTCCACTTCCTCCTTCAGGACGAGGTACCTGTTCCACTCGCTCTCCCCTACCCCCTGTGTGGCTATGGGTACTCCACCTTCTATTCCCCAGGGTCCCCGCGGGAGACACATGGGGGGGAGGGGCCGCCCGAAAAGAAAAGGTCGGGTGACTTAAGTCCCGTCACTATCATCCCATACCTCATCCACATCTTGTACAGCTTCATGCTCATCCCCATTCTTTACGTGTACATATGGTGAGGGAAAGACAAAAATAAATTACATTGTTACGGAATTCTTGTGTATTCATTTTCCAAACAATTACTTTACTATGATGAGTGACAGGATATAATATTACACAGGATATCTGGATCCTAGTGTCCTCCTTCATCCCCTCGGGATCACATTACCTGAGCGAGGGCCATAGCCCTAACTCAGAAGACTTGAATAAAGGGGGGGGGGGGTTGCCATGGTCACCTCCCCCCTCCTCTCCTAGACCCGAACCCTCGAGTCTGCCTATAAAGACTTTATGTGTAACAATTCTGGTCTATAACAGAATGGTCTACGGGTATATGGTATAAGCTACTACTGCCCCACCACGGCTACTCACCTAGCCAGTGTCGGGAGGGGCGTTAGCTTCTGCCTCACCGGGCTCGGTTACCTTTCCTGCCCTCCGCTCTCAACCACTCTTAACTAGCACGTGATTGCCTCCACCTCACCTCCCACCTACCGCATCGCATGCATAGCAATCCAGCTGTGCTGGTTTCACTATACCAATAATAGTGCATTTGTCGCGGCTTCTAGCCGCTTAAATTGTATTTATTGGTTGTGAAACCAGCACAACTTTTACTGTCCCACCCACCTCCCGATGCGGCAGGCATTCACTTCTTTCTCATTGGAGTGAGCGAGCGGTATTCAGCGGAGGAGGAGCTTAGTACCTCACCGCGCCACCACCAGGTGGCTCCACTATCAGTACAGCGCCAGATTTGAGTTTTATTTACTTCTGATGAACGTCACGAAATTGACCCTTCCAACCCAGATTATGCCTATACGGGGCCTGGGCTTGTGAAGGGGCGTATTCTATAGCAATCCAGCTGTGCTGGTTTCACAACCAATAAATACAATTTAAGCGGCTAGAAGCCGCGACAAATGCACTAATTTCACTGCTCACTGTTACCTCCCCAAAACTAGCTTGCTAAGGACCGCGCAAATTTAAAATTTTTGCTGTCAAATGAATGCTACACCCTCGGTGCTCCAGACTTGTTGCTAGTGTCGAGATTTTACTATACCCGCGAATTAAGGGTTAATAATATAATAAGCCTACATGTTAACAATTATACGGAACTTCCTACACATCAGTCAGGTAGTAAGAAATTTTTATTCAAAGTCCGACTGACCTCTAAGTTTTTATATATTTCCACTACCACTGGGTCCTTATGCCTTGTGAAGTACTCCAGCGGCACTCCAGTCCAAAGCCAAGAATCGATGCCCCATTTCCATCCATCAGCATTCACTAGGTCCTCTAGAGTCTCTGGTGGGCGGGTCCTGGCTTTATTGACGGTAAGGTGAGAGATGAGCTCAGATTCAAATCCAGTATAAATTACCAGACAGTACACCAGCCACGATCCCACCATCACCTGAGAGAGAGAGAGATTTGCACCATATCTATCTGAATTCGGTGTAGGATTACTGTACTTCACCTAATAAGCAGAATAAAAGGCTATGGAAAACAAGCATACATGATGCAAATAACCATTTGGCTATATTATTCTATGGTCAGTGTGGATGTGCCACGAACTATAGAATTCCGCATTACCTGGCCTGACACAGCTGAGGTCGGTACTTTTGGTTGTACTCCCAAGACGGATCCCCAGATGTATAGCAATGCTGTATCGACCCGGATGCCAGGCCCTCCTGTAACTTGGGACCACATCCGTTGAAACAACCACAGCATGACTCCCCACACCACGATACTTACCATGACCAACGCCCATACAGTACCTGTTTTATAATGCACACTGAATTCAGTACATGCCACATGCAAAACTTTATTCTCTGACAACTCATTCATTATATTTGAGAAGGTACAGTTGGCTCCAATTCCGCATTTACCACCCAGAAATTTGAATCCTGAACTACGTAAGATCATATTGCGAACCAATTACCAGCTCCATCATTATATATATAAATTTGTTAATGTTTATAATTTTCTGAAGTATTTATAAATTAATTTGATCACTTTATTCATGCAAACAGGACCTGAGAAAAAAAAAATTATATTACTATTACTAATACAATCCATGAAATATGGCAGGACTTTTTATTACCCTGATGATATTATCCGAGATCAATGTCTAGGCCAGACATTCAGATGCCAGCATTAGTGAATTAATCACAAGTGTCGGAAAGTGTAGTGTCCGAATCACCTAGATGAATTCATGCACATACATTAATTCATGCACACATATTGTATCATAGCTATTCTTAGCCTGCCACACAATGAATCGGAACGACAACATTTTGATTGATTGTTCTAGGCAACTTACGAAAGGATGAAGTTGGTGGTGAGGTGGTATAGTAGACTGAATGATTAATTGATATTAGGCGCCGCAACAGCGAGGAAAGGTGAAGGAATACAGTGAAGGAGTGATAGGAGGTGGGAGAAGAGATGGCAAATACTGTGAGGGACAGGGTGAAAGAAAAGAGATGGAATGATCATTGGCTATTATCAAAACAGACCACTACAAAATACTATCATCTGGTAATCAGTAACACAAAGTGATTAATTATAAAAGGTTTTGACTGATGCCGAGAAACGAAATTGGCTATACTTATAATATCTTTCAACATATGGTGGATAGTTGGAGGTTTCATTTTATAAGATGGTAATATCGAATCTAATTTAGGATACTTTTAATTGTTTGGCGCCCCTGCTGAATCAAGCCATTCCCAATAATTCTTCATTCTTTTATACTTGCTGGTTCTTCTTTCTATCTCTTCCACGGTTTCACAGAACCTTTTTAGTTACTCTTCTTCACTTATTGCTAGTCATACAATTAAAAACATATAGGGAAACAAATATATATTTTGTACAGTATATCAGTTACTTAAAAACTTTTCATGATGCTGTAGTGACCCAAGCACTAGGTTTGCCATATTTTGCTAAGCTTTCTCATACTTTCCCACATATCATCAAGCAAGTCTACCCCTGCGAGGTAGCAACCGAGCCAGCCAGCCTGCCCGCTCCACACCAGGGCCTCGACAATCACTTACCAGGGAACTCTCACACTAGGTGGTTCTGCCTCACTTCCGCTCCGCCAGCAGTCTTGCCTACCATATTACATCAAGCTACTATGCCACAGACCGCAAGCATTCTCCAAGCAACACCACAAGCTCTTTCCAAGCAACACCACAAGCATTCTCCAAGCAACACCACAAGCATTCTCCAAGCATCACCTCAAGCATTCTCCAAGCAACATATAGGGATCCCTGGCGAGCGAGGCAACGAAAGTTATCATTACCTGTGATTGGGTCATCTCCACATTCTCCTTGTTAAACTCTGTGTATAAAATCCGTGCCTAGTACTGTAGTCTACTATACACCCTTGGGTAGTAATGACCTCCTGACGTTACAATGCAATTGTCTAGCTCTTCCTGCTTCGTAATTAGTTCTGTCTGGCTGATACAGCTGCCTGTTGAGTTGCCTAGCCATTATACACTTTGTGAAAATACACCCGGTACGCCGAGAAAGCGTGATACAAAATAAGTCCGGGAAGATAAAAAGGGAGAGAGAATTAATTGGGAAAAGCAAAATAATTTCCAAACATAACAAAAATTTTGTGAAACAGTCATACAGAGCGCCCTTATTCTGTATTGTAGAGCATAATAAGATAGTAGTCAATAATTACTAATAGCTACACTAGACTACCCTGAGGAGCACTGGTGCGAGAGATTGTGTGCATGAACATTGCTAGAAGTCCGAGAAGTGAACGAGACACACTATAGTTTCTCGATGATACGGTTACGTGGACACCAACAATCTGGGAGAACGAGATTAAGAACAAATAGCTGGAGAAGTTGGTGCGGCCACTGTGGGATCATGTTCACCAATATCCCTACCAGATTTGACACAGTTAATTTTAGATATATGTACAGTCTCCTCCACTCCTGCATTCACCACATCAGCGTTGCCATCGTGTGTCCCCCAAATTGTGTGATCCACCACCAGTTTTGAGACTCAGATCCGAAACATATGCAAAGACCCTGGCATATGTTTCGGATTGGAGTCTCGAAACTGGTGGTTCACACGATATGGGGAGGAGGGGGAGACAAATTGGCAAAGCTGATGTGGTGAACGGAGGAGTGGAGGAGACTGTACATACCTGAAAGAACACGGAGTGTGAACAGTTGGGACCATCAGGACCCACAGGAAGGACTACCCACAATTTCCCGAGACAAAGGGTGGAAGTCTGAGAAATTGTTGGCGATCAGTTGGCATGATAAGAAATTCGTCAACATGCTCACTACCGAGCACATGGCCCCCTTGCAAGATTCTGGAAAGATCGACTTCAGGAAGGGTGAGTGTAAGATGAAGCCAGATGCCGTCTGCAATTATAATATCAATATGCGGCTGGTTGATAAGTCGGACATGATGATTGGCTTTATCGACTGCCTCAGGAAGAGCTCCAGGTGGTACAGGAAAGCCTTGCTGTAGATCATTGACATGTGTACGCTTAATGCATACACCATCTTCAAGACGCAGGTCGGTGAGCCACAGCAGCTTTCTCTGAGGCAGTTCAGTCAGACTGTATTCACCCAGCTACTGCAGAGGTTTGGCTAGGTGACTCCGACAAAGACACTCAGATTCGCTCCCTGACCGAGTTGAGGCACATGCATAAATGGAGCACCTTCCTCCCACTGGCGCCAGGAATGTAGGTGTGGCCCACTGCCACGTCTGTAGCCACACTATTCGTCGGCCCATGGGAAGGAAGAACACAAGCAATAGGTGTCAGGAGTGCCAGGTGCCCATGTGTATAGTACCTTGTTTCAAGAAGTTCCACACTCTGATACATTAGTGAAAGTGACAGTAAAACGTGTCAATGAAATGTAGGTGATGCTCAAAATACCGTATATATAATTATTTATTGTGCAATAGTCACGCTTCATTGGTATGGCGAAAGTGACACAAATATTGTTCAGTGGAAGCGAAAGTGAAGTGAAAGTGACGCTAGTTGTATATTATTCCTGATAGTGATGCGAAAGTAATGCCCTATGCATCGAAATTGATGGAATGCTGAAAGTAATGATGAGGGACGGAGAGGTTTTTTTTTTTTTAATATATCAGAGTGTGGAAACATCCTTGGACAAGTCTGGGGAATGTACACGTATAGGCCTATTCTGAGTCGTTTGCATATTAAAATCGCCACCCGTCCTCTGGATTTCGACGAAGTCTTCAAAAGACAGCTAAGGGTATGTATGTACTTCAATATGACGTATCATTCATTGATGTAGTGTAGGAGAAGTGGTCTAGAAGCTATAGGCTGTCAAAGTCTTGTTTACATTTTGAGTGCAAAACGGGAAAAAGGCCCGGACAAGAGAACGGCCACACTCCAGAAGGCCCATGGTTAGAGGGTTAAGCTCTAGCTCTAGTTCTCCTTTCTCTAAGATGTCATTTCGCTGCTATACCCATATATACCCTTTTACATCGAGGCTTACACACTTCTGCATAACTTTCTGTCACAGTATCCTACTGTTGTTTACATGCTTACAGACAGACAAATAGAAAGTGCCCTTAATATTGTAGATTCTTAAAAACTTACTTGAAAATGGTCGAATAAAGGCTAAGTGTCTCGGAAGTGGTTGGGGTCTTAAAGAGACGATAGTCACATGAGCGGTTGGGTAAGCCCTGAAGAACTTAGCTGCCTTTAAACGTGACGCTGTTGGCACCGCAATTGTGCTCATGTCAACATCCTCCCTTTGTAGATAGCCCATCAGCCCGCTCCATATCCCTTTTGTGTCTTCTCCCCAACTATTATCTGGCTCCTTTAGCATAGCATACCTTATTAAGGAGAATTCAAAGAACGTTACATAATTGTAACTATATTTGTAGCGATAATTGAAGGGTTGGGAGTGGTCACCTTTCTTGGAAACATGTCGGATCAGAGCAAACTTCCATCTATAAGGAAAGAAGTTAGTTATAAAATAAACACAGAAACGTTTGCCTAGGCAGGGAGTCTGCACAGAAACACAATTCTTTAGAACAACATTAAAAGCAGAAGTATGAGAGGCATAAACAGCAAAGGATTTTGGGCTGATCTCCATTGCGGTCTGTAATACGAGTAGGATGCTCGACTAGTTGTTCTAGGTCGTTGAGAATAGAGAATATGAGATCTTGTTCACAAGGCTAATCAGTGAAGGCATATGAAAGCCAAAGGCTTAGTGAAGCCTACCTAATGTGTGTACAGTGCAAGACTAATGTTCTGTCCCTCAGCCAGCCACAGTGCACCCACCTTCTGAACCACTTCAGGCTCAGACAACAAAACACCAGATTGATCTTCGGATTCAGATCAAGAGACGGCGCACGGTGATGAAGGAATGGATAAACACAGGGATGCCAGTGAACTCCAAGATGGTTTGATCAGTTAAATAAATTGTGAAGCATCTATTGAGGAAAACGAGCTAAAGCAGACACCGGACATTGAGCCTAACGGATGCATCCATAAAGCTTATTTTCTGTTTTCTTCTTTGGCTTAATGTTGTTACACATTTTCTACCTTCGATACATTATGATATAATTCGAACAAACCATCCTGGAATTTTAGTTTCAAATTAGTGAAACAAAAAAAAAAACGGTTGGAACTATACATTAGTTATTACCACCTATGTTTGTAGAATTATTCCCATAGAATTACTCCCTCATTCATTACATATGACTAAATATTAATCATGAGCTTTATACCTTAGTATATATTTGAAATAGAAACACCTACTCTTCATTGAATTATAATAACAATGAAGGTAAATTACAGCATCAGGTAATTAACAATATAATAATCGTGACAATATTAAGAGTCTGTCAATGTATGGTCCTCCCTCCCTCAGCGTCAATCACTCCACCTAATCTCTTAAATAGGAATTCCACCATTCCTTCATCACCGCGAACCGTCTCTTGATCTGAATCCGAAAATCAAACTGGTGTTTCGTTGTTCGAGCTTGAAGTGGTTCAGAAGGTTGGTGAACTGTGGCTGGCTGCGGGACAGAACATTAGTCCGGCACTGTATGTACCATTGCCAACACATGAACCTAGACACTCCCTGTGTCTGGGTGGTGGTTCCTGGCAACTCCGACGTAGTAAACGGTGATTTTCTATGAATGAAATACTCTTAAGATAAATCCATTTTCTCTTGAAGAACAGAGAATGATATAAATCAACCAATCACAATCACCGTTTCAAACGTGGAGTATTTCACTCATAGAAAATCACCGTTTACTACGTCGGAGTTGCCCGGAACCACCACCCAGACACAGGGAGTGTCTAGGTTCATGTGTTGGCAATGGTACGTACATATTTTGTTAATGATGTAGATGACCATTTTATGTTGGGCGATATATGACACTAGCTGTAGGGCCGCCAGGTGCATGTGTTCCAGTTTTGAGGTAGGATAGTCAAAGAAATTTGGATAGTTAGTAGAGTTAGAGGAGATATATACAGCACAGATGTATTTAGTTTGAGAGTCACAGGTGATACGAAGCCAGAGGGTTTGGAATTCAGAGTACATGCAATCATGGCGTCCGTAAAAGCAAAATCCGCCTTTGGCTCGAAATTGAGCATAGACAAACTAAGAGGAGACAGAGAAGGGGTTGCTAAGGTTACTGCTGAAATCTGAGTTTCGGTAATGAAATGAAAGTCAAGTTCAGCAGAGAGAAGGTGGTGTTCAACAGATGAAATGTTTGGAGAAAGGTCACGAACGTTGCAGACATTGAGGAAGGGTGAATCAGGGGTAATGGTCCAGGGCATTTTTAAGGGACCTATGGATAAAGATCCTAGCCGAGGGGAGTTGGGAGAAGACTTCACTCTGGCGTGAACGTTGACAATGCAAACGAAAAGGTATAATATCATACAGTTTCGGCGACATCTGTTGCCTTCTTCTGTATTGATTAGACAAGGAAATAACGACATACAATGGATGGAGAGGCCTCTTTTATACAAGACGTGGGGGTATGCAGAGGGGCTGGAGGGGATGTTAAGTGGGGTAAGGTGAGGTAGGGTACTACGGTAAGACAGGGCAGGTGTTGATCAAGGGGGTTGATTTCGACCGTAGGTAGGGATTTTTCCACTAAACGTTTTATGATATGTATGTGCCTTCACAATTTTTAAATTATTATTTATTTTAATATACATTTATTTGACTATCCCGTGAATTTTTAATTATTTGATTTGTACAGTAACTTGGAATCAGACCAGTTGCAGGCATATTTTTGTTCTTTTATACGTGTGTTTAAATCACAACCTGTTTTACATGTATATACAAGATTACAATCACTATATTATTAATGTGAAATTCAGGTGTTGGGATTCGGGTGCACGGGAAATTGATTTCTATGTGTTCAGATTTTTTGGTCTCGGGTGTTGTGTTGTGCTGCTCAACAATTTTGGAGCTGGCTTTGCGCTCCTTGGATATCCTGGAGTCAGTCTGCTCCCTCATTTATGCTCTGAGGTAATTCTAGTCCAAGAATTTATGGAATTACATAAATCTGTACAAATTAATTGGCAAGGCCCACAACCTAAACTAACTATGTGCGGAGTTGCTTGAATCAATATTCCCGACCCCTTCTGAGGGAACTGCCTTGTTGTGGTGGGGGGGTGGGGGGATGGGCTTGCGTGTCTCTGAGACCTGGCGAGCTAGACTGAAGGGGCTCCGGCCCTTGCTCGGCCCCGATTTCGGGGAGAGAGGGCTTCCCATGCTAGAAAGCTCGCCAGTGAGACACCAGACTAAATGGTTCCCATACAATAGGATGCCAGTACGAGTCATCGGTGCTGCCCGCCAGAGGGACCGCCCTCTAGGGGCTGCCCTGTGTTGGATGGTTGGGTGCATGGGCTGGGACATGTTGGGGAGAGGGGTCTCAGTACCGACGTGGGTAAACTTTCGAGCCATTGGGGCTGCTTTTTAAATAGAGTGGCCTCTTGGAGGACGAGGTACCCAGCCCGCAAGGACCAGTGTTCGATCCCCTCACCTGCCTGCTAGGTAGTAGCTCTTGGCTCCTGGGGCCATTACATCATAAATATACGGCATATGAATTCTCAGAAGAAGACATTCCTGCTACGTGCCCTGATATTGTCCAATGGGTAACAAAGTAAGAACATGATCATCCTCACTTTCTGTGTCATTTTTCGATTGCATTAATATTAATCCTACTTCTTTAGAGGTGAAGCCATATGTTGAGCGTCCTTTACAGTGCTTTTGCTGTTATCACTTTGGTCATGAGAGGAGGAACTGTACAAACCGCTCCCGGTGTGGCACTTGTTCTTCTCTTGACTCTCATCCTACTTCTGAGTGTCAGTCAGACAGTTACTGCAGAGAGTTTTACTGCAGGGATGCTCATTCCTCCACATTTTCGCCAATGTAAGACGTACCTCCTTGAACAGGATATCTTCCACTTGGCTAACTCCCAATTCATCAGCATTGGTATTGCCAGATGGCAACTCAGGCGACAGAAGGATGGTGATTTTATTTTTACTTATGAAGAGGAGATGAGCACCAAAGCTGGAATCTCGTTAATCGTCCTCATCTATGAAATCAAAGGAGGACATACACCTCCTCCCTTCGCCCTCATCATTCCAAGCCGACAACATCCAATTCGATTTCTCCAGTTTCACTGCATAATAGCTTCTCTGTGTTGGAAACTGTATCAGATACTCGGTCTGATGACCCTTCTCCTGATGACAATTCTCAGGCTTTAACTAAAGGTGTGTTTAGGTGGTTCAGATGGTTGTTGAGTTTGGTAGCGTAGCATCAGTTGGCGGTATTCTTCGAAGATACTGTACAAGGTATTTTGAAATGATAAATTCTCAGTAATATCAGAGTTTATTGGAAGAGAAGTTTCTGTACAACGGGAATATGGGGAATATTTGGTGTTATCCCTTTGAGGTTCGTTATCAGAATGAAAGTCTTTTGACATATCAAAAAGTGGTCGGCTT
The DNA here is from genome assembly GCA_033782935.1 of Petrolisthes cinctipes. Classification (NCBI taxonomy): domain Eukaryota; kingdom Metazoa; phylum Arthropoda; class Malacostraca; order Decapoda; family Porcellanidae; genus Petrolisthes; species Petrolisthes cinctipes. Next base: position 650,508 of record JAWQEG010000588.1, on the reverse strand, counting down.
ACCCGAAGCGAACAGCTATCGGCGTGACTCTATGATCTAGCAGCACGAGCCTGCCGAAAGTGAACATCTTCCTGTATGCCTTTCTTGCCCAAACTATGTGTGTTTCCAAAGGTACTCAGCAGTCTTTAAGGTGCTGACAATATGCTTAAGTCATAACCCTTTGTGTTTATGGCTCTAACACATTTCCTCTTGTGTATATGTGTATGTGTATATACAGGAATATATGTGTTAAATAGATATAGATATACATACCGTTATGTAGTTTAACCAGTACAGGTGTTCATGTGGTAGAGGTTCATGCTGCTACACACTCTCCAAATAGAAAACCCAAGTCAACTAAATTGCAACAGAATCGTCTTCGTGGCTCCTATGAGACACTTGACTCCTTGGACTATTGCAATTCAACCGTCTCTGTCCATATTGTCCTCTCAATCAAACCAGTCTCCGATGAGACTGGTTCCCCCTCACAAGCTTCTTTTTGGAACATCAGAAGGGCATGAAATGAATGTGGATATCTCTGTTATTGTGACTTCAAAAGATACGGCTTTTCTTCCACTCAAGCAGCGGAGTAATTCTTTCACCTGCATTATGGATGTTGATATCTCTGCCTGTGTCAGTGATACCACTACTATACAGGACAATACCAATGTGGGTGTTTCAAGGAATATTCCTTCTCATCTCCTTTCACTTTCTTCTATCATATCAGGTGCTTCGGGGACTCGTGTAAAGGTCCCAATTACTGCCCCAAGTACTACACCTCGGGTTCGCTCTTCTAGTGGCCCAGGAATAGAGAAAGCTTGTTGATTGAGTAAGACCTCTGGTCAAGGTGGTAGCGGGAAGTCCCTCCATGATGCTTCCCTAAAATCTATTTTAAACTAACACTGTTCAAGGTCCTTCAGTGGAATTGCCGTGGGTTGCATGCCTCTTGGGAGGAACTGCGGGTTCTTTTTTCTCGCTTCTCTCCTGCGTGTGTTTGTCTCCAAGAGCTAATGCTTGGCCAAGGACTACATTCCTGCCAGTCCTCCTGTATACTCTGTATTATACTCCAATTCCTTTGAAGGGCAGGGTCACCATGGTGGCTCTGCCATCCTAGTTTGACTCGATGTTCCATGCACAAGGCTGGAGCTTGACACTCTGCACCAGGCAATTGCAGTTAAAGTTTTTATGGATTGCTCTACACAGTATGCAGTCTATATCTTCCTCCCGGTGTTACTGTCGAGAGAGGTGATCTCGTTCATCTTGTACGAGACCTTCCCTCTCCTTTTATTTTATTGGGTGATTTTAATGGTCACCATCCTCTGTGGGGTGACAATACAGTCAACCCCAGGGGTGTTTTATTGGCTTATTTTATTGAGGATGAGGGATTAGGGATATTAAATACGGGAGATGTGACACATTTCCATTGCCCTACTGGGACTTTTCTGCCATTGCCATTGACATTTCCCTCTGCTCACCCAGTGCACTGTTGGATTTTACTTGAAGTGTGTTGCCCAATATACATGGTAGTGACCACTTCCCTATACTACTGGAAAAAAAACAGGTACAAACCGCAGTCTCGTCTTCCTCGGTGGAGATTAGAGAAGGCTGACTGACACCCTGCAGCAACTTCATGCATATTATATGGCCTACAGGGTCGCCTTCCGCTATTTGATAAGGAGTTTCCCAGTTGTCGCAGTTTTTGTGGAGGATTGGTAAAGCCCTCTCTGCTCCCGTAGCACAGAAGGAGAGCGTCCTCCAGGGAAGCGTGCTCAGTGTCACGTTATTTGCAGTGAAAATTAACAACATTGCCTCTTTCCTTCTAGACGGAATAGCTAACTCGATGTACGTTGACGACCTGGCGGTCTGATTTGCAGCTTCCCGAATGTCACTGGCGGAGCAGCGCATGCAGCCTGCGCTCGACAGGGTGTCATGTTTGGTTATTTCTCATGGGCTTTGCTTCTCTCCTGCCAAGACGGTTGCTATGCACTATTGTCAATTATTGGGCATCCACCCTGATCCGGACTTATTCATATAAGGTCATTGGATACGTTGTGTTGAAGAGACTCGCTTTTATGGGCTTTTTGACAGATATTTGATTTGGGTTCACCATTTAAATTCACTTAATGTCTCTTGCCTCCAGGCGCTCGACCTGTTGAGGGTCCTGGGCCATACTTCCTGGGGGGCTGATCGGGCCGCCCTCCTCCTCCGATATCATGCTCTTATGAAGTCGAAAGTCGCCTATGGGTGTAAAGTGTACTCCTCTGTCACGGATGCCCATGTCAGTGTCTTAGACCCTGTTCATCATGCTGGTGTACGTCTGACGACCGGGGCCTTCAGGTCGTCCCCAATCCCCAGTCTTCTGGGGTGGACGCTGATGAGCCACCTCTTGATCTGCATCGCCAGTCCTTGATGGTTCGTTGTTGGCATCGATTACATCGACTTGCTGACTCCCTTCCCTGCTTGGCAATGTCATATGATATCATGTCTCAGTACTACCTTTCACATTCTCGCACACATTCTCGGTCAGGAAGGCAATGGAGGAGTTGGGCATTGATTACTTCCAGATTTGTCATGTGTGGATCCCCAGGTTGGCTCCGTAGCTTCTTCCAGAAGTTTACACCTGCACCTGCTTTTCAGACAAGAAGGAATCTCTTCCTCCACCAGTGGCTCGCTCCCTCTTTTTAGAACATGCCTCTTCTCACAGGGAGTCCCTCCCTGTGTACACTGATGGGTCAAAGTCTGATGCTGGAGTTGGTTTTGGGTCTGTCTTTCCTGACATTATTAGAGGCGGCAGGCTCCCTTCTGTCATGTCGAATTTTACTGGCAAGCTCTCGGCCATTATATATGCCCTCCAAGTAATTTTTACTCTCCATTAGCCACCTTATACTAATTTTTAGCGATTCTTGTAGTGCCTTGCAGGCCTTGGGCAAATTTAACTCATTTCATCCCCTGGTGTTGGCCATTCTTGAGTGGCTTGTCATCCTGGGATGTCATGGCCGCAGAGTCACATCTTCTTGGGTCCCATGAGGGTGTCAATGGGAATGAGCGGGCTGACGCCCTGGCTAAGGCTGTTGTCTCCAGTGCTCTCCCTCCTGCCAGGAGTTATCCCGTACCTGCTGTAGACCTTCGACCCTAGATAGATGCTGCCGTTTGTTCCTGCTGGCAGGACAGATGGGACGCCATTGGGGCTAACAAGCTCGGCGGCTGGCACCTGCTACTGTCAGTAGCCTGTGACTCTTCCTAGGTCCCGAGATAATTGGGTGTAGCACCAGATGAGACAATGGAGCTTCGTGGTGATGTTGGTACCGTAGCTTCTCTTCTGCCCAGCTATATGACGACACCTTATTTATACACGTCACTATCAGGAGAGGGTAGCTACACCATCACTCACAGCATCTTTGAATATGGTCGGGCATCTTTTATGTTGTGAGATGACGACGATGTAGGGGGTATTTTCTTGACGTGTCGGCGTAGCCAGGATAATTGACGAACAGCTGGACCCCAGTTTGTGGAGCTACAGTGGCCTGTCCTATTAGTTGGAAACGGCTCTTGCCCGTCTCGTCTCCACGATGGCCACTCACGTTTGACTCATGGATTTTTAATGGAGAGGGCTTCCCCTCCCTACTGAGATAATTGTCTATTCCATATGAGAGTGTGGCATCTCCTTGTGGAGCGTCCCAGCCCTGGGGACCTTCGTCGTTGGTACCTCTCTGAGTACCGGGTGGGGGATGGTTCTTACATTCTCTCCCAGGTGCTCAGGGAGGAGGCTTGTAGCGAGGAGGATGGCCTCCTCCAAAAGTTGTGAATTTCATGATTTTTATGGCTTTTTTTTTTTTTAGATTTTTAATTTTTCTATTTTTTTATTCTTATATATATTTTACTGAAATTATTCAGATTATTTTAGTAAAATGTGAGTTTTAGTTGATATGTCCTTTAAATCATGCTGCTTTTCCCTTTTGGGATACTGAAGCCTGTGTAAAACGTGTATAAATTTTATAAATTATATAAATGACCATATTTTGAAATCCTTAGAATACAATATAATGTTGTGTGGTATATGACCCTAGCTGTTGTTCCGCCAGATGCCTGGTGGCATAAAACAATCAATCAACCAATCTTTGTTCCTGAACCTATCGTGTAAGCCAGTAACTACGCAATCTAGACGGTTCTCTATTAGTGATTAGAATTTTATTCGTGGATAAAGTCAGTCTATGTTGAGTGAAGGAATGACAGTGAAGAGTCAATCTCTCTGGAGAGTACAAGTATTTTTGGTTGATGATGGTACACATAAGAAATGTATAGTAGTATACTTCTCAAGGACTATTAATAGATGTCACATTACTGGATTCTTTCCCATTACCTTTGATAAATTATTTGGTACATACTTTGGGTAATACAAGGTTTTTGTCAAGTTAGATTTTAAAAGTAGGATTATCAATGCCGTGGCTGCTTTTCAAAGGGTAATCACGTCTGTCATTACTGAGATTTAACTAAGAGCTCATTTTGCTTACGTAGATGATGTTTTTATTTGCGGAGAAAAATGAGGAAAAGTACAAGTAAAGTATGATGAACATAAACTATCTTAGACATTCCATTGGGTATCCCTCTGGGTATCCCTCTGATGGAATCTGTGGACCACTTGATTGCCACCCATCACTATGCAAAGATACGTTATCCTTGTGGAAGGGAAGCCACTTTCTCTACTAAGGGCTTAGCTCCCTACCACAAGGATCAACCCAAGGACCTGGCTTCCTTCTCAAAAGACCAAAACCCTTCCTGCAATCCTCCTCTCCCTTTTGCTCCTCAGACTTCTGACTCTTCTCATGACTCTCAGACGACTAGGTATGACTCATCCCTTTCTGGTAACACTCTGAAACCAGACGCTCCAACGCCCAAGCCTAATGAAGTTTGAAGTGTCACGTACCTACAGTCAACACTCGACAACCAGTCGTCGGCTGTGGGACGTCCCGCTCAAACCAGTTCTAACTGACCGTAACCAACCCGCCCTTCTTGCCCTAACCTACCAAGTGACGTATATAGCGAGGGCCTTATCAACCTATCACAGACAAGCTTACGTGCTCGCAACCTATGGCAGAGTCGATTACATTCGCTGAACCTATCAGAGACATGTGGTCTTAAGGATCAGCCAATCAGCAGTCGTTGGGGGTGTATATAAGCAGCTGCCCCCGGCTGACTGATCTAAACCATTGATGATAAAGTAAATAATATTCAAGATAATATCCTCAAAGCCGCAATGGCAACAATTTCTAAGACTTCGGTAGATAGCGCAAAGCATAGAGTTCCATGGTGGACGCCAGATTGCCGCAGGGTACTGTGTGAGAGGAATAGAGCCTACAGGCTTTTCAAAAATCGCATTAGTGATGAGAACTTTCGCAAGTATAAACTTGCGAGAGCTAGGGCTCGTCGAACCATCAGACAAGCCAAACGAGACTCCTGGCGATGCTTTGTCTCTAGTATCAACAGTGAAACATCAATTTCCCAAGTCTGGTCCACTGTAAGAAAATTAAATAAGAAAAAAATATCTAATAAAATTACCAACATCACTTTTAATAACATCAATTATGACGAACCTAGAGACATTGCTAACGCCCTCGCCAGGCAGTTCTCTTTTGCTAGCAGCTCTGAAAATTACCATCCAGCTTTCCTGCCCATCAAGGAAGCATCAGAGCTGCAGCATATTGACTTTGCCACAGGAGATGAATTAGATTACAACAGTGATCTAACAATGCAAGAGCTTGTCCAAGCCCTAGGAGCCTGTAGTGGGACATCCCCAGGACCCGATGAGATTCGGTATGAGATGATAAAGCATCTTGATCATGATTCCATGATCAAGATGTTGCAAGTGTTTAACGAGATTTGGAGGGGTCACACCTTTCCAAACTCGTGGCACTTTGCACATGTCATTCCCATACCGAAAGGAGGGGGGGACCCCAGATCGACTTCATCGTATCGCCCTATTGCGCTCACAAGTTGCTTATGCAAGGTCATGGAACGAATTGTTAATTGTAGGCTATTGCATTTTTTAAATTCCAGGAATTTGCTGGTTGACGAGCAGTGTGGCTTCCGTAAAGGTCGCCAGACGCTCGATCAGCTAGTGAACCTGGAAGTTCAAATTCAAGAGGCATTTGCCAAAAAACAATTTTTGATTGCAGTATTTTTAGACATTGAAAAAGCCTACGACATGACTTGGCGACATGGCCTCCTCAGGAAACTATATGCGATGGGATTACGCGGTAACCTGCCCTTTTTTGTTAAGAATTTCATTTCTGACAGAACTTTCTCTGTCAAGCTTTTTTCGGACACAGTCACGAGGTGGTGTTGGCCCGTCTTAGGGTCAATGCCACATGGTTAACCCACCTAGAACCATATGTCAATAGAAATTTTTCCCCCATGTGCCCAGCATGCACATCAATAATGTCCATCAGTCACTTAATAATTTTTTGTACAGATTATGAACATCAAAGAAGAAAAATTAAACAATATTTTCAAGTTAAAAAAATGGCTTTTACCATAGAAAATATTCTGTCAGATGACAAGAATATTATAAACAAACTAATGAGTTTTCTGAGGGAGACAAAACTTTATGACCTTATATAGATTGATATAATAAAATGGATCCAATGGCTTAATGATCTTTGGCTATATGCCTCTGGTCGATAGCCAAGAAATCCAACAAGCAAGCAAGCATGACTGAACTCCGGGATTCTGCGTCCAGACTTTGTTGTGTCCAGACCTCGTCCTCGTAGTGCATAGCAACAACAGACTACAGTATTGTTCGTGGAGTTACCTTGGTGTACCGAGGCCTCTTACCGGCAGTACTCTGTTGTTTCTCTGCCTTGTGTAAAGTAATTGAGTAAAGTAAATTTGCAGCGTTTTGCTGCACTGCTGTGCACACCTTCAGTGATTTGTTTTTGCTGGAGGACAACCAGTAGTATATGGTAGCTAGTAGTTAGTTGTTCCCCACACCAGACCCGCAGCACTCGCTGCCTCAAGGGAAACCCTGTGGTAGGGGGGCCCAGTAGTCTGGTGCGTCATTTGGGCACCTCTTTTTCTTAAACTACTTTTTCTTCTATATTTTCCGTGCGACCTCCTGGGCCTACGGTTGTCTCTTGGCTGAGCAACGGTATTCGCTTGGGAGGTGGGTTCTAACTACACCACCCCTCGCATTAGGCAGGTTTGGTGGTGGGGAAGTTCCTTCCGCACAAACTCCGATCCCCTAGCTGGTACTGGAGAACGCCGCCAGGCTACCACTAGGGGGGGGCGAGTAAAGGTAACTTTTATTCCCTAAATTATTGTCCATTTTTGGGGGTTGATACAATAGTTAAGGGAGGTAGGTGAGTGTGATAGGAGATGGGGTCGGACGTAGTCCGATGCCCCGGATGGATGAACCCCCGACTAGCCTCCCTCCTCCTCAAGGAGGGAGGTTAACGACCAAGGACCAAACTAGGACAATGGCTGACAATAATGGAACCCCTACGGCAGACAGACAAAGACAACCTGATGTTAAAATTCCTCCTATGAATGCTCGTTATGTAAATATTAGATGTGTAGATGAGGGTCAGTCTCTCAAGAATTTTAACCCCTTTATCGTCAAAAAGGTCCTTGATGGTCAAGTGAGTGGCAGTCTTGCTGCTGCTAACAAGTTGCGTGATGGTAGTATCCTGGTGAAAGTACTGAAGGCATCCCAGGTTAAGGATCTCCTTAAACTGACGCAAATTCATAACCTGAAGGTGAAAGCAACCATTCCAGTGGGGCTAAATACCTGTAAGGGCGTCATTTTCCATAGGGATTTGGCCGCTCTGAATGAGGCTGACATTTTGGAAGGAATGAAGGACCAAGGCGTTGTTGATGTTCAAAGTATGACCAGGATGAGAGAGAACAAGAGAGAGAAATTTGGCTTGTGTTTCATGACTTTTGCTTCAGCCCAGATTCCGGAAACGGTAAAGATTGGATATGAAATTGTTCACGTTAGACCATACATTCAGAAACCGATGCGTTGTTTCCGTTGCCAGAAATTCAAACACACTGCATTGAGGTGCTTCAATAAAGATTCATTCACTTGTGGTAAATGTGCAGGTAGTCACGAGACTGAGTTGTGTTCAGAGACAGTCTTCAGGTGTGCTAATTGTGGCGGCCCCCACCAGGCAAGTGCAGGTGACTGCAGGAGCCTTAAAGTGGAGACTGAAGCAATGGCATACATGAGGGCTCATGATGTCAGTTATGGTGAGGCAAAGAGGAAGGTGGAGGGGGTTAACCAAACTCCCACAGTTTCCTATGCTGCAGCTATGACTGGCACCACTGCTCCTGTAACTACAACAAATGTTAACGTGGCTATCCAAGCTAAAGATAATGAAATTAAAGACTTAAAGGATACTGTAAACAAATTAACGCTGCTAGTAGAGAGTTTGACAAAGAAATTAGAAGTTGTTGAATCAACCCAGCAAAAGAAGCACCACAAAGCTGATGATACCGTATCAGCTTCAAAATCTCATGTTCTCGCTCAGGTGACTCCCATGAAGCCTACATCCGGGAGTCGTCCGGTTCGTCGCGAGACGAGCCGTTCGAGGACTGGCTCTGTACCTCATGGAGAGGAACAGGCGATGGAGACTACCATCGCGAAACCTGCCCGCGGGAGGTCCCCGGGAAGTGCAGGGGAGGAAGAGGGTCTTCCCTCCCAGCACAAAAAGGTTCGGCCAGACGAACAAGGCTCCAAGAAACCCCATAAACAGCGATAATCTTCGCGCTAACCATACTCCAATGGAACTGTCGAAGTCTTAGAGCTAGATTAAATGAACTTAAACTTTTGGCTTGTTCTTACGCTGCCGATATTATTGCCCTTCAGGAAACTCATCTGAACGACCAAGTCGAAGACGAGGTTGTTCAGCTACGGAACTACAAGTTAATTAGGAGGGACCGTGGGGGGAGGGGTGGAGGTGGAGTGGCAATCTACATCCGCCATAACCTCCCTTTCACTGATGTGCCCTGTAATTTTCCTCTGGAAAGTGTCGCTTGCAGAGTAAAATTCGGTGGCACCTACCTGACTATCTGTTCTGTCTACTGTCCTCCTGATACAGTTACTTATGATGATGTTTTTGATCTACAGGACAGTCTGCCCTGTAGAAAAGTAATTGTAGGTGATTTTAATGCTCATCATACGTTATGGGGTTCCCTGCAGGATGACAGAAAGGGGGAACAGATGGCTAGGCTAATCAGTGATTCCAATTTGGTTCTTCTGAACGACGGTAGTCCGACGAGAGTTGATGATAATACTGGTAATTATTGGTATAGTGAAACCAGCACAGCTGATTTGCTATAGAATAGGCCCCTTCACAAGCCCAGGCCCCGTATAGGCATAATCTGGGTTGGAAGGGTCAATTCCGTGACGTTCATCAGAAGTAAATAAAATTCAAATCTGGCGCTGTACTGATAGTGGAGCCACCTGGTGGTGGCGCGGTGAGGTATTAAGCCCCTCCTCCGCTGAATACCGCTCGCCCACTCTGTCGCGGAACACGTCTCAGTCAACATCTACGCTCCTCGCTGCTACGCTATGGTATTGTGTCACGTGTTCCTGCTATTATTTTCTTTTGTGTTCTAGTGGCTAGCCTGCTTTGCAGATGTATCGTGTGTGTTTTCTAGGAGGGTTTTAGGTGTTTATGGGGGTTTTTTCTTCGTTAGTACTGAGTTCTCCTTTCCTTAGCGAAGGGGGGGCTTTTCAGCCCCTTTTTTCGGAGTTTTTCTCCGTCTGTCCCCCCTTTCACTTTTCCTCCTGCCACTAGTACATGCTTCGTGTGTATTTTATCGGGGTTTCTGGGGTTTTTAGCGAGGTTAGTGGGCGCCACGTGGGACTTCTCCGCCCCACGTGGTGAGCACATGGGGTCTTTGCAGCCCTTCCTCTTGCCTTCCCCGATTATTATGTGTCCCCTCTCGGTAAGGGGGAGTGAGAATTGTGCCCTGGTTCTGTCTTCCTCTCCCGGGCGGGGGTATTTTATTTTATTTTTGGGGTTTTTCCATTATTTTCAGCCTGGAGTGTTTCTTCTCAGGCTATCGGGTCCCCTCCTACCCCTCCTTCTGGTTCATTCTGTCCGGGGGGCCCTTATTTACCCGCTCCATGTGGCGGGCTGTTTTGGTTTTACGGGGTTTTTCCCTGGGCGGCTGCGCGAGTGTGGGGGATCGTGTCCTGGTCCCCAGGTACAACGGGCGTGTCCCGCGCTTCTTTCCTTCGGGGAGGATGGGTTTCGTGTCTTCTGTGTTCCAAGTAAGTACCTCTCGTGTTCGTCTTACCCGAGTTGTCACGGGGGTGAAATGAAAGGATTTTCGGGTCTACTTTGGTTCCTAATCATTCTGTTTGTCCGTAGGCCACGTGCCCCACAGCCAGCCAGACCAGCCTACCAGCCCCGGAGGCCCTCCCAGCCCTCCAGGCTACCGAGGCCCTCCTATCCCACTCCCCCGAGAGCACACAACAGGCCCTACCAGAGGGGCCAGCAGCCATTTCGGGGAAGGGGACAGGGCTCCAAGTCCTACTCCAAGCCCAAGTCCTCCTTCAACCACCCCTCCCAGAAGGACCGCTCCACTTGAGGGTCCCACTCTGGGCTGCCTCACAGGGTGGTCAGCAGCCTGGCCCACCCACGGCTGGGCAGCAAGGATAATTCGCCAGGGCCTGTCATGGCCCTGGATTACTGTTCCGGTGAGTAACTGTCATCTTTCCTATTCTGACATATGAATTATGCCTAATCCCGTCCTTGGGTTACCGTTAGGTCAAAATCAGATTTTCCCTTGCGGTCAAAATCTCTGCCTCTCCTGTCATTTACCCCCCAACCACCCCGGGTCCCTCGGGCCCCGGGGGATTAGGATTAACGGTACTCTCACTGACACCTGTCTCTTCCCGTTACAGCCACTACGTCTACCTCCTGCCTCAACCAAAGTGTCACTTTCAGTCGTCCCGCATGTGTTAGAAATGCGGGAAAAAGGGGTAGTGGAGCGGGCGACGGGAAGGGTCTTTCTTTCTCGTTTATTCACGGTCCCCAAAAAGGACCAGGGAAAAACGAGATTGGTGATGGACCTGAGCAAGCTAAACAAATTCGTGAAAACTTTACATTTCAGGATGGTTTTGGTTGCTCAGGTCCGCACAGTTCTGAGGAAGGGAGACTGGTTAGCATCCCTGGATCTCAAGGATGCGTACTGGCACGTCCCGATCCACCCCAGGTTTCGCCGTTTTCTGGCCTTCCAGGTGGGGACCGAGACGTTCCAGTTTACCAGGCTCCCTTTCGGTCTTTCTCTAGCTCCGCGAGTCTTCACAAAACTCGTGAGGGTGGTGGCATCCCGTCTGGCAGAGGCAGGTGTTCCCACCCTCATGTACCTGGACGATTGGTTGCTTCACGCCCCTTCCAAGGAGCAGGTAGCAAACAACGTCCGGGTAGCGAGGGGAGTGCTAGAGGAAATGGGGTTCCTGTTGAACATCCCCAAGTCCTCTCTCACCCCCACTCGCAAGCTGTGTTGGCTAGGAATAGAGTGGGACTCTCTTTCGGCCACCCTCTCTCTCGCTCCAGACAACGCCCGCCGGACCCTCCTCCACGTCCGCCAGGCGCATTTTTCCCGTACTTTCTCTCGCCGCCAGTGGGAATCATTGCTCGGGTCCCTAAATTTCGCGGCCCCTGCAATGCCCCTGGGACGATTGAAACACAGGAGGCTGACGCGGGAGGTAAACCTCCACCTGTCCACCGCACACAGGGACCTTCCCAGGCAAGTGTCCCCCTCTCTCCACCGCCTCCTTCGCCCCTGGCTACGTCCCGGTGCCCTGTGTCAGCGGGTCCCCTGGGTGTTCCCTCCCCCGGGGATCACGGTGGCGACAGACGCATCGGACGTAGGCTGGGGATACCAGTCTTGCCTGGGACATCAACGGTGCGGGGGATGGAAGGAAGGGGAAAGGCTACTGCACATCAACGCCCGGGAGTTGATGGTAGCGAAGGAATGGCTCAACAGACACCCTCAGTTTGCCAGGATAGGCGTCCGCTTCGATATGGACAACGTTGCGGCCGTGCAGTGCCTACAGAAACAGGGCACCGCACGGTCGGAAATTCCCCTGTCCCTGTCAGAACAGATTTTCGCAATAGCGGCCAAGAGGGACATTCACCTCTCGGCCCGCTACGTGCCAGGGCGGGAGAACGATTGGGCGGACGCCCTATCCAGGTTCAGGGGGACATCAGTCGAGTGGCAACTGCGTCCCCTTGTGTTCGAGTCTCTCTGCCTTCGCTACGGGACACCGGAGGTGGACCTATTCGCCTCCCCATCCACGGCCCTACTCCCTCTGTTCCTGACATTCTCATCCAGAACAGAGGCGGGAGGCCCGGACGCCTTCACGGAGGACTGGAACAGGTGGGGTCATCTCTACCTCTTCCCACCCCCAGCCACTTCAGTCCTCCTGAAGGCGATCCTCAAGCTGCGCACGTTCAGGGGGAGGGTTCTCCTCATAGCCCCCCTCTGGCCCGCTCAGCCGTGGTTCGGAGAGTTGTCCCGGTGGTGCCCTCATCCCCTTCAGTTGGGATCGGCGTGCCTCTCCAGCACCCTGTCTGCACCACTCCAAGCGTCACTGAAACTACACGCTTGGAGTTTCTACGGGGAGTCCTCAGCAAAAGGTTCACTAAGGAGACAGTGGACAAGATGTTGAGGGCTCATCGTCAGTCGTCGGTGCGACAATACGAATCGTGCTGGAAAAGATTCCAGGACTTCTTGCGAAGACACCCCTCCAGGGTCATCTCGGAGGACACAGTCCTGGAATTCCTCACGTGGCTCGCCGATTCCACAAACAGGGCCCCGGCGACGGTGCTTGCGCATCACGCAGCCCTGTCTGATCCCCTCCTCCTGGGTTTTAACATTAAGGTTTCAGAGAGGCCTCTCTCTCTCCTGAGGATGGGGATTCGGGCGGGGACCGCACCTCACCGGGCCCAGACACCCTCCTGGTCCTTTCATCGTGTCCTGTCCTACCTGACCTTCGAGGTGGTCCCTCTGGAGGTTTGTCACCTCCTCCAGAAAGCTCTCTTCCTGCTCGCCTTAGCTACAGGTTACAGGGCTTCTCAGTTGGCAGCCCTGACCCGTCACACAGCCTTTTCTTCAGTAACCCCTAACCTTACTTCCTTAACCATTTCCCCCTCTCCTGCTTTTCTAGCTAAGAACGAGCAGGCTGACGACAGAATTGGCCCTCTCGCAGTACCCTCGTTCCTGAGGGATGGAAATTTACACCCCATCTGCCCAGTCCACGCCTTTGTAGCATACGTGGAGGCGACGAGAGGGGCTTCTCCGGACCACCTCTTCTACAACTCTAGGTCCGGTAACCCTCTCTTCCCTAGGTCAATCGCTCGCCTTCTCTGCTGAGTGATAGAGAACGGGGATCCCGGACACGCCCCGAGGGCTCACAGCGTTAGGGGCGTGGCCGCCTCCCTCGCCTTCCTCAGGACTCACTCGGTGGAGAGGGTCAGGGATTTGGGGGGCTGGGCGTCCACTTCCTCCTTCAGGACGAGGTACCTGTTCCACTCGCTCTCCCCTACCCCCTGTGTGGCTATGGGTACTCCACCTCCTATTCCCCAGGGTCCCCTCGGGAGACACATGGGGGGGAGGGGCCGCCCGAAGAGAAAAGGTCGGGTGATTTAAGTCCCGTCACATCATCCCATACCTCATCCACATCTTGTACAACTTCATACTCATCCCCATTCTTTACGTGTACATATGGTGAGGGAGACAAAAATAAATTACATTGTTACGGAATTCTTGTGTATTCATTTTCCAAACAATTACTTTACTACGATGAGTGACAGGAGATATTATTACACAGGATATCTGGATCCTAGTGTCCTCCTTCATCCCCTCGGGATAACATTACCTGAGCGAGGGCCATAGCCCTAACTCAGAAGACTTGAATAAGGGGGGGGGTTTGCCATGGGCACCTCCCCCCTCCTCTCCTAGACCCGAACCCTCGAGTCTGCCTATAAAGACTTTATGTGTAACAATTCTGGTCTATAACAGAATGGTCTACGGTTATATGGTATAAGCTACTTCTGCCCCACCACGGCTACTCACCTAGCCAGTGTCGGGAGGGGCGTTAGCTTCTGCCTCACCGGGCTCGGTTACCTTTCCTGCCCTCCGCTCTCAACCACTCTTAACTAGCACGTGATTGCCTCCACCTCACCTCCCACCTACTGCATCGCATGCATAGCAAATCAGCTGTGCTGGTTTCACTATACCAATAATAGTGCATTTGTCGCGGCTTCTAGCCGCTTAAATTGTATTTATTGGTTGTGAAACCAGCACAGCTTCTACTGTCCCACCCACCTCCCGATGCGGCAGGCACTCACTTCTTTCTCATTGGAGTGGGCGAGCGGTATTCAGCGGAGGAGGGGCTTAATACCTCACCGCGCCACCACCAGGTGGCTCGACTATCAGTACAGCGCCAGATTTGAATTTTATTTACTTCTGATGAACGTCACGGAATTGACCCTTCCAACCCAGATTATGCCTATACGGGGCCTGGGCTTGTGAAGGGGCCTATTCTATAGCAAATCAGCTGTGCTGGTTTCACAACCAATAAATACAATTTAAGCGGCTAGAAGCCGCGACAAATGCACTATTTTAGCGTTCTTGACCTATCTCTGGTCTCCCCATCGATTGCAGCCTCTTGCCAGTGGCTACCCATTGATGACTCATTGGGAAGCGACCATTTTCCTATTGTGATTAAATTTAAAAGCGACACTATTAAAGAGCCTTCAGCACCTAAATTTAACGTAAAAAAAGCAGACTGGGTGTCCTTCACAACGGGTGTCAATATTGAAATTGTTGGAGAAACCATTGATGATAAAGTAAAAAATATTCAAGATAATATCCTCAAAGCCGCAATGGCAACAATTCCTAAGACTTCGGTAGATAGCGCAAAGCATAGAGTTCCATGGTGGACGCCAGATTGCTGCAGGGTACTGTGTGAGAGGAATAGAGCCTACAGACTTTTCAAAAATCGCATTAGTGATGAGAACTTTCGCAAGTATAAACTTGCGAGAGCTAGGGCTCGTCGAACCATCAGACAAGCCAAACGAGACTCCTGGCGATGCTTTGTCTCTAGTATTACCAGTGAAACACCAGTTTCCCAAGTCTGGTCCACTGTAAGAAAATTAAATAAGAAAAAAATATCAAATAAAATTACCAACATCTCTTTTAATAACATCAATTATGACGAACCTAGAGACATTGCTAACGCCCTCGCCAGGCAGTTCTCTTTTGCTAGCAGCTCTGAAAATTACCATCCAGCTTTCCTGCCCATCAAGGAAGCATCAGAGCTGCAGCATATTGACTTTGCCACAGGAGATGAATTAGATTACAACAGTAATCTAACAATGCAAGAGCTTGTCCAAGCCCTAGGAGCCTGTAGTGGGACATCCCCAGGACCCGATGAGATTCGGTATGAGATGATAAAGCATCTTGATCATGATTCCATGATCAAGTTGTTGCAAGTGTTTAACGAGATTTGGAGGGGTCACACCTTTCCAAACTCGTGGCACTTTGCACATGTCATTCCCATACCGAAAGGAGGGGGGGACCCCAGATCGACTTCATCGTATCGCCCTATTGCGCTCACAAGTTGCTTATGCAAGGTCATGGAACGAATTGTTAATCGTAGGCTATTGCATTTTTTAAATTCCAGGAATTTGCTGGTTGACGAGCAGTGTGGCTTCCGTAAAGGTCGCCAGACGCTCGATCAGCTAGTGAACCTGGAAGTTCAAATTCAAGAGGCATTTGCCAAAAAACAATTTTTGATTGCAGTATTTTTAGACATTGAAAAAGCCTACGACATGACTTGGCGACAAGGCCTCCTCAAGAAACTATATGCGATGGGATTACGCGGTAACCTGCCCTTTTTTGTTAAGAATTTCATTTCTGACAGAACTTTCTCTGTCAAGCTTTTTTCGGACACAGTAACTTTCTCGGACATATTTGTCCAGGCAAATGGGGTCCCCCCAGGGGAGTGTTCTGTCTCCGACCTTATTTCTATGTATGATCAATGACATTCTACCAGCTCCTCCTCGAAATCTTAAATACTCACTGTACGCCGACGACTGTGCGATATGGCACTCCAGCTGTAATGCAGAGTTTTCGGCAACTCGGATCCAATTGGCACTGGATTTGATTCACAATTGGGGCCTCCAGTGGGGTTTTAAGTTTTCAGTAAGAAAGAGTGTAGGGGTTATTTTCACTCATAGGAAGAAGCCAGACGTCAGGCTGACTATTCAAAATTCTACTAAATTTCTTGGACTGCATTTTGACAGTCGACTGACATGGCGAGTCCATGTCAGTCAGTTAAAAATTAAATGTTTAAAACCACTCAATTTGCTGAAGTGCATTTCTGGTACTCAATGGGGAGCAGATAGGAAGTCATTGCTAATGCTATATAAATCCCTGATTAGATCTAGAGTTGATTATGTTCAATAGTGTATGGTTCGGCATCTGAGTCTGTGTTGAAAGGTTTGGATGTTGTGCAGAATGCGTGTTTGCGTGTGTGTCTTGGAGCCCTACGTTGCACTCGAATCGAGCGTCTAGAGGTGGAGTCACAAGTGCCTCCCCTCCGATTGAGACGAGATTAACTACTATTAGTATATTGTGCTAAGAAATCCAGGGTGCCGAGTCATCTTCCCGGGAATGCCTTGCTACGGCAACAGCACCCGGGGGGCCATGGCGCAAGGCTCCTGGCAGAGGGACCGAGTCGTCCGTTCGGGAAACCCTGCGCCCCAGGGGGCACTGGCGTGAGGCCAATGGGGACCAGGCCCCAAGTTCAGGTACCCGGGAAGCCGAGTCATCCTCCCGGTAATGCCTTGGTGAGGCATTTGCAGCCGGGGGGCCATGGCGATAGGCCCCCGGAAGGGCCGAGTTATCCGCCTGGGCGTCGCACGGCTCCGGAGGGCACTGACGTGAGGTCCCTCAGAGCAAGACTCCACGACCTCGTAAAGTGTGTCGGTATAGAATTATCAACAATCGATTCCCTGGTTTTAGTAAATATTGCACCCTGGGTAACACCCCCCTTCACTATTGTGGATTCCTGGCTGCCAGGGGTTAAATCCCGGGTGCCGGAGGTGGAGGTACATCAGAGGTTTCGTGAGATAATTGTTCAACATCTTTCATATTTCCATCTGTATACCTACGGTTCCAAGACGGATGAATGTGTGGGTGCAGGTGTATGGTCGGCTGAATGTCAGTTAAGATTCAGACTGCCGATTCATACATCTATTTTTCTTGCTGAACTTTTTGCTATTAATAAAGCTTTGGATTTTGCCCTATCGACGACCCACGATAGGATAGTTATTTTTACAGATTCATTAAGTTCACTTCAAGCTATTAAATCCTTAAATACAACTAACAACGAAATACAGGGTAATATCATTAGTAAGCTGTTTTGTGCCAATAAATCAATCAAGCTAATATGGGTACCTTCACATTATGGTATCTATGGCAATGAACAGGCTGATATACTAGCCGGGTCAACTGTTGATCTGGACCTTAGCATAGTCCGTACGGATCTCAGGTGTTTTGTTTCCCTCATTAAGTCTCGAATTCATCTCCTGTGGCAAAGGCAGTGGACCAGATTAGACATCAGAAATAAAGTAAGAACTGTTATTGAACCCTGGGCTACGTCATCATGGCGTAGTCGCAGGGACGAGGTGGTGTTGGCTCGTCTTAGGGTCAATGCCACATGGTTCACCCACCTCGAACCCTATGTCAATAGACAATTTCCCCCCGAGTGCCAAGTATGTAACTCTATGATGTCCATCAGTCACTCAATAATGTTTTGTACAAAATTTGAACATCAAAGAAGGAAAATAAAACAATATTTTCAAGAAAAGAAAATGGCTTTCACCATAGAAAATATTCTGTCAGATGACAAGAATATTATAAACAAACTAATGAGTTTTCTGAGGGAGACAAAACTTTATGACCTTATATAAATTGATATAATAAAATGGATCCATTGGCTTAATGACCTTTGGCTATATGCCTCTGGTTGATAGCCAAGAAATCCAACAAGGTAAGGTGACTGAACTGTGGTGTGACTGATAAATTGATGACTTTCTTGAGGGAGACCAAACTGATCAGAGTGATGTGACTTTTTATTACTATTGTTGTTACTATTTTGTATGTCTATTTTTCAATTATGAATGTTATAAATTATGTTTTGTATATATTGAAAATTATGATGTATTAGCTAGGTTTAGCGATTGTTTAAAATAGGTTTAGCTATTTGTCTGTCTAGGTTTAGCGATTGGCTGGAATAGGTATTAGTCTAGTTAGCTATTGGTTAAGTAGGTACATAGATTAGTTTATTAGCTAGAATGTTAAATTAAGGTACATTTTTATTTGTATAAAGTTACAAAAACCAAAACCAAAACAATTAGTATATAGGTTTAATTTTAAGTTTAAGTGTAATAGTAATAATAATAATAATAATAATAATAATAATAATAATAAATGCATAAAATAATATGCAAAAAGTTCAAATAAAAATAATAATAAATAAATAAAATAACAAAATATAAAAAAATAAATAAAATAAAATAAAAATAAATTAAAGGCCTTAATGACCAACACCAAGGTCGATAGGCCGGACAAAAAAAAAAAAAAAAAAAAAATGACTGAACTGGGGACTTTGAGACTGGGTCGTGGAGAGAGAGGTTGTATGATTTTATGCTCTCTCCTCTAGCTGCCAGGGCCTGCCGCACCGGCAGTAGTTTCTTTTTTTTTCACCCTTCTGGTGACGACTAGGTTTAGCTAGTATTCATTCCCTCCATAGCTGGTAGTAGATATAGTAGGTGTCTATATCTTTATATTGAGATCAACTTTGCCTCCTGCCTATGGTGGACTCCCCCACTGATAGCTCTGGGTGTGGTTGAACACAGTCGGACCACCTTAGTGTGGGTTGAGAGGTTGATCTCAAACATTAGTTAATTAGGGCTGGTATTATCCTTTTCTGGTGTTTCCGTTTCCTCTTCCCACTTCCCTCCATCCTTGGGGGAAGTGGTTACTATGTTGCCTTCCCTCCCAACCCCTCCTCCGCGGCCATGACCGACCACCACCACCACGAAACGACGGACGAACCGAGACTCGAACACCCCTTGACATAGACGTAAAAAATGCTTCGTTTGTCATGTTTCATGCCACTGGTTCGGCCCCACTAGCCAGCCTCAATCCCTTCATTGTTCAAAAGGTTATTGA
Source organism: Petrolisthes cinctipes (assembly GCA_033782935.1). Lineage (NCBI taxonomy): Eukaryota > Metazoa > Arthropoda > Malacostraca > Decapoda > Porcellanidae > Petrolisthes > Petrolisthes cinctipes. Next base: position 631,269 of record JAWQEG010000588.1, on the reverse strand, counting down.
TGGCTGGGCTGGTGCGGTTGAATCAGTTAAAAAACTTGCATCTGGAGACCTCTTAGTAAAAACTTTCAACTCAAAACAAGTAGCAAGTTTGCTGAAACTTCGTCAGATCCACAATTATGAAGTAGAAGCCAAGATTCCTCAAGCCATGAATTCCTGCAGGGGAGTAATCACTTGTAGGGATTTAATGATGATGGAAGAAACGGAAATAATTGAGGAAATGAGGAACCAAGATATCATTGATGCTAGATTCATTACACGTATAGAGGATGGTATAAGGAAGAAGACTGCAACACTAATTTTGACTTTTGGCAAAGTTTCACTTCCTGAAACTGTCAAAATTGGTTATGAAATCGTTAAAGTAAGACCCTTTATCCCCAACCCTCTTAGATGCTTGAACTGTCAGATTTATGGATACGGAAATCGTACTTGTAAGGCTTCTTCTCCAGTGTGTGGCAGGTGTGCGACGCCTGGCCATGCTGAGGAAAAGTGCACATCAGTGGAGCTCTCCTGCTTTCATTGTAAGGGTACTCACTCCACTTCCTCGAGGGATTGTCCCAAGTGGAAGCTGGAGAAGGAGGTCTGCTCGGTGAAGGCAATGCGAGGTATCTCCTATCATGATGCGAGGAAGGCGGTGATGGGATCGCAAGCGACCCCATCACCAAATGTCTCGTATGCATCGGCGGTGATATCTCGACCCGTGATGTGTACTATTAGTACTCAGACTGAGTCAGAGCCAAGCGAACAGGCTGAACAATCTACTTCTACACCTACTATTATTACCCCCTCTAAGACTATTACCCCATCTACTAACTCCTATTCTCAGGCTGCAGCTTCTTTGCAGTCAGAGAAACAAAAGAAGAAGTCAGACAAGTATGACAAAGTAAACTACACCACCCTAAAACCAAACAAGTCACTTCCTTGCACACACCCTACTCCCACTTCATCGGGGGAGAGAAGGGATAGCTCTTCCTCGGTGGAGTCTGGGAGACTCACCATTGATGAGGAAGCAATGGATGTCTCCGGACGCAAGAACCGGGAAAGGTCCCCCGGTAGCTACTCGCCACGCGGCGGGCGGCACAAGAAGACTAAGCGCTCAGACCGACCCCGTAACTCTTAAACCGCCATTTTCACTGTACTACAGTGGAATTGTAGAAGTCTTGGGAATAAATTGAACAACATATCAATATTATTACACACACACAGGCCAGACGTCGTCTGTTTACAGGAGACAGGGTTGGAAAATCACTCTGACCCAACACAATTTAAACATTACAACGCATACAGGAGAAACGATGGACACGGAGTAGCAATATACACACACAAATCACATCCACAGACACAAATAACATTAAACACTACTCTGGAAGCTGTTGCTTGCAGAGTGAAATTACACAACACCTACATATCCATCTGCTCTCTTTACTGTCCGCCACGCGGCCCCATTGACGGTGATTTAGTACTTAACTTATTTGGTCAACTCCATGGAAAAAAATTAATACTGGGCGATTTTAATGCCCATCACTGTCAGTGGGGAAGCTTAAGAACTGATGCTCGCGGAGGGCAGATGGCAGACATTATACTACAATCCAACCTCTGCCTCCTGAACGATGGTCGAGCCACCAGGGTTGACGATCGTTCTGGCAACTTTTCGTCTATCGATTTGTCTCTGGCCTCCCCGGATATACACCAGGATTCTTCTTGGCATCCTGAGTCCGACTCCCTTGGTAGTGACCACTTTCCCATCTGTCTCTCTTATTCAAATCATGACTTTCTTGAGGGAGACCGAACTGATCAGAGTGATGTGACTTTTTATTACTATTGTTGTTACCATTTTGTATGTATTTTTGTCAATTATGAATGTTATAAATTATGTGTTGTATATATTGTATATTATGATGTATTAGCTAGGTTTAGCGATTGTCTAAAATAGGTTTAGCGATTTGTCTGTCTAGGTTTAGCGATTGGCTGGTATAGATATTAGTCTAGTTAGCTATTGGTTGAGTAGGTACAGTTGCGGAAGGGAGTTTCTTTATCACCCTGGGCTCCTCTATACCCTACCCCACAAGGAGGTGACGGAGGTGTAGAGAGTTGAACATATAACGACGGAGATGATTGGTCGATAAGTTGCTAGGAAAGTTTAATGATAATATAGCCTTATTATATCTAAACAAGAGAGCATTGTGGTGAACTAAATATATTATGTTTATTTGCCATATATACAGTATATGAAGAACAGTAGCATACATTGTTAATGAGGAACTGAATTATAACGCATACTGGAATAACTCGTATTTTATTCTCAGTTGTGGTTGTCATACATCAGCCAACTGATGGTGATGGGTGGGGATCTGCCTGGCATTGCTTCACGGGCTCACGGCTCGTGCTGTGATTCGTTTTAAGGCTTCAAATATTCATTTCTACCATAGTAATAGGGATAGGTTATATGCATTTTATATAATTATAGACAAATTTATAACGATTTACATTTACAGATTGTGAAGTAGTGTTATCGTTTGTTGTTAATTTTGTCATCTGTTTTCTTATTTATTTTCAGTACGAACTGTTAAAATTTATTTTGATAGAGCCTAGTGAGATGAAGAACGTTGAGTTAAAATAAGCATTTGCTTGACAAAATGGTAAGAACAACACTCTATGACGAGGAGCCTTTATTGACGACGTTTCGCTATTGCTTCTTCAGGTCAAAGGCACATCCATATAACATAAAGTACTGTGTAAATTATAGTTCTATTTTTATTTGTATGTGATTGTATTCTGTTTTGTTCCACTTCCTCCGTTACCATTCCATGTATTTTTTTTTTATTAGCCCCGATGTTCTTTCCTTTCCCATTATCAGCTCGTCCTCTCCGCCTCTCCCCCCCCCCCCACCATTCTACCTCCGTTTCCTTCCTCCTGCGTGAATTCACCCACCCCTACTCTCTTTCCCCCTCCCCCCTCCTCCCGCCTCCCGCCTATCACGTGACCCTTCCGCCTTCCCTCTCCCCCTCTATAAGCGGTATACATATATATATTCGTTTACATTACCTGTCCTCACTCATACCTGAAGAGGGCTACTTGATGTTACCGAAAAGTCGTATATCTATTTCAATAAATTACAAATAAATGTGGGTTTTTCACTAGACTTCTGCATTCACAGCATTGTGAATTTTTCTTGTTCATTATACATTTATATATTTATTCTATAGCAAAATGCATAACAATTATATATATATATATATATATATATATATATATATATATATATATATATATATATATATATATATATATATATATGGTGGGTTAACCACCCAAACACCTGACAACCATGCCTCGCCCTTCCACCTCAACCTTCCTTCCGCCCTCTCAGCACCTGTATTCTTTATCTTCACTTTCTCTTCATTTTCATACGTTATTTTTTTACTTCATATATATCTCTCTCGCTCATATAATTTATATTTAATTACATCGTGGTTACAATATTTACAACACATAACACTGCATGTATTAAAATTTTTACTTTATTTCCTCACCACCCAAGAACTGCAATGTAGGGTGTGGAGAGTGTTGCCGCTCGTGATGCTTTTAACGTATATATTTTTATTAAGAAAAGATATATTTTTAATTATTTTCTTTCAAATCATATTATAGACATAAGCGTTACTTTACTTACCTAACCAAGAACTACGGTATAATTCGATAAAAGAGACAACATGGTATTATATAAGCAACATTTCTTTATTGCCACACAAAGACCTTATTTTATCATTTTTTTATACCTCAACCTCGGGATTGAAGGTCGTGGCCTGAGACTGAGGTCCCGAGATTATCGAGTAATGCTTCGAGGTGTTGGTTGCTTCACATGTTTGTTTATACGTCACTTAATATATTATGCTTTATATATTTCTTTTTATTTGGGATACCAAAATATTTACGTCAAAATGGTGTTGTTATGTGTTATTATCTGTGTGCCTTTTACATCATATCACAGAAGTTATTAATCCCTAGTTTAGGGAACATTGCAACACACTACACAAGGAATTGCACGGCCTGACCCCACCAGAAACTTGGTTTAACTTTTCTCAGCTTATATATATATGTGTGTGTGTGTGTGTGTGTGTGTAACTCTCTGTTTTAATATTGTAGAAAACCTCATAACAAGTCCTCTCCATTCATCACAAACGAAATTTTCTACCATCATAATAATCATCTCTCTCTCTCTCTCTCGCTCTCTCTCTCTCTCTCTCTCTGTTTGTAGGTTTCGTCCTCTTCCTCTCACTCTCCCCCTCCCCCACTTCAACTCTCTCTCTCTCTCTCTCTCTCTCTCTCTCTCTGAGAATGGAGACCTGCTTACTATGTAGGGCCATATGTATAAAAATATATTTGTGAATGGGTTTATAGTTATATAATGCGGTTTATGTTTGAGGGTTTACCATGTGACCTGAATGAAAATTCTTAGGGATACTGAATACCAGTATATTTGTTTTATCTTCATTGTTGCCATGTTTCCAATGTAAACATTGCAATTGTCATTAGCTTCATTCTGTCATAATTTCTGTTACTATATATAGTTTGTCAGCCTTAACGGCAACCTGGCTATCTCCACCCTTTTTGCTCTCGTTTCCTCCCTACCTCTCCTCAAGCACCCCCAACACACACCCAGTTCCCTCGCTCACCCCCGCTTGTATACTCCCCCGCAACCTCCCCCCCCCCTACCACCTCCGCCTCTACCCTTCCCCATGGAGCGCGCATATTTAAGGTTCAGTACTGTATAATGAACAAGAAAAATTCACAATGCCGTGAATGCAGAAGTCTAGTGAAAAACCCACATTTATTTGTAATTTATTGAAATAGTTATACGACTTTTCGGTAACATCAAGTAGCCCTCTTCAGGTATGAGTGAGGACAGGTAATGTAAACGAATATATATGTATACCGCTTATAGAGGGGGAGAGGGAAGGCGGAAGGGTCACGTGATAGGCGGGAGGCGGGAGGAGGGGGGAGGGGGAAAGAGAGTAGGGGTGGGTGAATTCACGCAGGAGGAAGGAAACGGAGGTAGAATGGTGGGGGGGGGGGAGAGGCGGAGAGGACGAGCTGATAATGGGAAAGGAAAGAACATCGGGGCTAATAAAAAAAAAATACATGGAATGGTAACGGAGGAAGTGGAACAAAACAGAATACAATCACATACAAATAAAAATAGAACTATAATTTACACAGTACTTTATGTTATATGGATGTGCCTTTGACCTGAAGAAGCAATAGCGAAACGTCGTCAATAAAGGCTCCTCGTCATAGAGTGTTGTTCTTACCATTTTGTCAAGCAAATGCTTATTTTAACTCAACGTTCTTCATCTCACTAGGCTCTATCAAAATAAATTTTAACAGTTCGTACTGAAAATAAATAAGAAAACAGATGACAAAATTAACAACAAACGATAACACTACTTCACTATCTGTAAATGTAAATCGTTATAAATTTGTCTATAATTATATAAAATGCATATAACCTATCCCTATTACTATGGTAGAAATGAATATTTGAAGCCTTAAAACGAATCACAGCACGAGCCGTGAGCCCGTGAAGCAATGCCAGGCAGATCCCCTCCCATCACCATCAGTTGGCTGATGTATGACAACCACAACTGAGAATAAAATACGAGTTATTCCAGTATGCGTTATAATTCAGTTCCTCATTAACAATGTATGCTACTGTTCTTCATATACTGTATATATGGCAAATAAACATAATATATTTAGTTCACCACAATGCTCTCTTGTTTAGATATAATAAGGCTATATTATCATTAAACTTTCCTTGCAACTTATCGACCAATCATCTCCGTCGTTATATGTTCAACTCTCTACACCTCCGTCACCTCCTTGTGGGGTAGGGTATAGAGGAGCCCAGGGTGATAAAGAAACTCCCTTCCGCAACTGTACATAGATTAGTTTATTAGCTAGGATGTAAAATTAAGAAATATTATTTGTATGAAATTACAAAATAGGAAAATTATTATATATGTTTAGTTTTAAGTTTCAATGTAATAAATATGATAATAATAATATATGCATAAAATAATATGCAAAAATTTAAAATTAAAATAATAAAAAATAAGAAATAAATAAATAAATAAATAAATAAAAAATAAAATAAAATAAAATAAAAGGCCTTAATGACCAACACTATGGTCGATAGGCCAGGAAAAAAAAAAAAAAAAAAAAAAAAAAAAACTGAACTCAGTGACGAGATATTCTCTCACTCCATCATTGCATACTATCTCTGCTGTTATCTTTGCTGCTCTTGCTGATATACTCTATTTTGTTTAACTCTGATATAATTGTTTTATTATTTGGTGTTCTAATCGGTGTAATTTTGTGTCTGTTAACGTTAACGTCATTCATATTGCTGTTTTGTTTAATTGTAAATATTGTACTTATTTGGTGATGGTAATATCATACATGTTAAAATCATTAATCATTCGTTTACATTACTCTTTCTGGGCAAATATCCATTGAGGGAGTGGGGTGGAAGTTCCCGTTCCATTTCATTAGTTGTAACTCCACTGATTACAGTAACATATCCACCAGAGTTATACTCTAGCTGTTCCCCTAGACATAAACAAGCCAAACACTGGGGTTGTAACAGAATTGGGCGCCTGTCCAGAGATATTATTTCACTCTTAATAATTGCATTTCTATTTTTGATTTGTAACTTAATTTGTTTATTGCTTAAGCCTACACTTTATTTTCAGGTTGATTTAGATACGTTTATGCAGTATTCATGTTTAAGATTAATTATAGTTATCCAATTCCCCTCAGTGGATGAAGCATACAAGAGTTTGAGCAGAGATGGCATTGTAGCAATCGTTCCCACATCGGCTATAAAGCTTCATTCGCACAGCGAACCCTACCTTATTGTCAAACTCCAAAAGCTCACACCTTAGTCTTACCCATCGTTTCGTTGCAGTGTTTAAGACCGTAGTTTAGAACGTCTTTTCACTCATTATATCGGGAGACATAAGGGCTTGATCTCTTTTAATCATTGTCCTGGTTACCATAAGCATATCGTGGGGCGCTTATAAAGAGATCTGCTTAGTTGTTATACCAATAGGACCTCTGTCACAAATCGTGACCGTAATCATAGTCCTGATTACCTATCCTCTCTGTCACAAATCGTGACCGTAATCATAGTCCTGATTACCGATCCTTTCTGTCACAAGTCCGTGACCGTAGATCTACCTACCTACCTACCCTACTCTATTACATGTGATCATCTTTTACTCTAACATTTCATTATCGTGAATCATTCACCTTGTCTTAGTGACATTTGATTTGTTGCAGACTTCAACATGTCATTCAATGTTAACATGTTTGAACAAAACCCTGTCAGTGGACTTGACTATTTTAAATATGCCAACAAGGACGAAATTACTTATCTTCTGTGTAGATGGGAAATACCATATAAGAGTTCCACTACCCGTGATCAACGTGCAAAACTCGTCCTAAATAATTTGTTTAATTCTGGCATATTAAAAGAAACTGAACTGGACTGGGAAGATTCGACCGAGGAAGGAGCTGGTGCTCGACAAACAGAGACAGACCAGATGACTATTTCCGAGATACTACAACTTCAGCTTGAACTACAAGAGAAGAGAAATGCAGACCGAGAAAGAGAACGACAATATCAGCTTGAACTGGAAGTAAAGAGAAGTGCTGTAAAAAAAGAACGAGAAGAGAGAGAAAAAGAAAGACAACATGAACTCCAAGTAGTTCATTCTCAGCTTCAAAATGTTACAGCTGGAGATAGGACTCTTCATGAGTTTGATCTCGCCAGAAACCTTAAACTCGTTCCTGCCTTTATAGAGTGTGATTCAGTGGATACTTTGAATTGTTTGAAAATACAGCTGAACATTTGAACTGGCCAGAAGAACACTGGAAGTGGCTACTGCAACCTAAGTTGACTGGAAGGGCTGCACAGGCTTATCTGGCACTCCCAAAAGACGCAGACTACGAGTCCATTAAACAAGGCGTTCTGGATGCATATTCTATCACGGTGGAAGGATATAGACAAGCATTCCATAATTATATGAAAACTCCAGTGACTACTGATTTTGAATTTATGACAGAAAAATTCAAGCGGTTCGATCAGTGGGTGAGAAAAGCTGAGATAGCCACCTTCGAGGAACTCAAAAATCTTGTTGTTTTGGAAGAATTCACTAGGCGTGTGCCTCATCACGTCAAGATGCACGTTGAAGACAAGGAGGAAACTGATCCTATCAAGGCAGCCAAATTGGCAGATAAATATTCCCTCCTGAACAAAGCTATAGGGAGTCCCCGTGGACAACGAAAAGTATTCAACCCCTCTTCAAACAACACGGTGACCTCTTCTACGTTTCGCCCCGTAGGGTCTACTGTGAATACACCAATTCCCTTGTATTGTACTTATTGTAAGCAGAAAGGACACACTTTGAAAAATTGTAAGGATCCCAATTGTCGTTACTCAAAGTTTAACGTACCTTTCACCAACCCTAGTGTAGTACCAAACACAACTTTCTCCAACTCTAAATTTAAGTTCGACCCTCCAAGGAAACCTGTTGCTCCTATAGTCAACGTAGATTCTGGAGATGACCCCTTTGCAGCATTTAAAACTTGTGGTACCATTGCTCTAACTAGTGACTCCCCTAAAGTACCAATTAAGATTCTCAGGGATACGGGTGCTTCTCAAAGTTTGATGGTCCGAAAATGCTTGCCAGATGTAAAAGGGTATGTCACTGGTAATAAGGTTTTACTACGGCCACTCTCCTCTGTCCTATCTACAGTTGAACTGGCTAAGGTACATCTTGAGAGTGACTTGGTAGTGGGAGATGTGAAAGTGGGATTGGTTGATACCTTACCATTAAGTGATGTAAACTTTATTCTAGGTAATGACTTAGCAGGTGGATTAGTGGTACCCAATGTCTTGGTCCGAAGCACTCCAATGAACATCTCTCCGACTACTGCCCTCGACAAGGAACAACCTGATTTATTTCCGGTATGTGTGGTAACTCGTCCTCAGGCACGAGCTGAAGACTACTGTGATAAGGCAAGTAATAATTCTCTAGTTGATTTTGGTTCACAATCCCTGTCAAAAGAAAATCTAATCACAGCACAAGCTCAGGATGAGACTCTCAAATTTTGTCGTAGTCAGTCTGTGAATACATTGAATGACGTTGTGAAAACTCCTGGATTTTATTATGAGGACGGCGTATTAATGCGCCTTTATAGATCCCTTCGCTTGTCTTCAGCTGATGTCTGGGCGAATATCACGCAGGTAGTTGTTCCTTGCACCTTAAGGCAGTCCTTGTTAGAATTAAGTCATGATGGTATCAACGGCCACTTTGGGGTGTATAAAACCTATCATAAGCTTTTAGATAATTTCAACTGGCCAAACATGAAAAATGATATAAATATGTTTGTACAGTCTTGTCACATATGTCAAATGGTAGGAAAGTCAAACCAACCCATCCCACCAGTCCCTCTCCAGCCTATACCTGTAACATCTGAACCATTCGAACGTATCATCATAGATTGTGTGGGACCCTTACCACGTACCAAGAAGGGAAATCAGTATATTTTAACAGTGATGTGTCCTAGCACTAGTTTTCCTGAGGCTTTCCCTTTAAAGAACATCTGAGCAAAGATCATAGTCACCCATATTAATCATATGTTCACTCGGGTTGGCATTCCTACAGTTATTCAGTCGGACAGAGGTTCCAATTTTACTAGTAATTTATTCATAGAGGTACTTAACGAACTTGGTATCCAGCAACAGTTGTCCAGTGCATATCATCCAGAATCACAAGGTGTGTTAGAGCGTTGGCATCAAACCATGATAAAAAAAATTTGTCTTGAACATGAGCGAGATTGGGATGATTCTCTGCATTACTTGTTGTTTGCTCTTCAAGAAGTGAAGCAGGAGAGTCTTGGGTATTCTTCCTTTCAACTATTGTATGGTCGACGAGTACGAGGTCCCTTAAGAGTTGTGAAGGACAAATGGTTAAACAGAAATTCCACCTCTAAGGAAACTGTCTCAAACTACCTAGCTAACTTACGAGCTGTACTCTCTGAAGTACGTACTTATGCCCAACAAAACTTGGAGACAGCTCAAGTAAAGATGAAAGGAAACTTTGATAAAAAATCCAAAGAGCAAATTTTTAAAGTGGGTGACAAGGTTCTAGCTTTCATTCCTACCCAATCAAATCCTTTGTCAGCTAAATTTTCTGGCCCATACAGGGTTGAAAGAGTATATAATGTAAGGTCTGATGAGGAGGAAAATTCTACTGTCATATTATGCATCAACAGTAATACTCGTCATGATGGTAATGAAGATCTCATAACAAGTTGGTCATCCCTCAAAAATTTAGAGATAATCTCTAACATTCCTACTCATTTCGACTCACTCAACCTAGATCAACAACAAGAACTAAAGTTTTTCTTCACGAAATATTCCAAACTATTCACAGACTTCCCCAAGAGGTGTCCCTACATCAACCACGAAATCAAGCTCATCCCATCAGAAAGCCTGCCTATCGGATTGGTCCCAAGAAGACTGAGTTGATGCGCCAGGAAGTGGATTACCTCCTACAAAACCACCTGGCCATCCCCAGCTGTTCTCCATGGGCATCACCTTCAATCCTGGTACCTAAGGAAGGAGGACGTGTAAGGTTTTGTACGGACTACAGGCAAGTTAATCTTCTTACTGTACCTGATGCTTATCCCCTACCCCGCTTAGATGATCTGATTGACAACGTGGGACAAGCGAAATATGTATCAAAAATAGACTTGCTACAAGGCTATTATCAAGTGCCTCTCACTCCGAATGCCCAATAGATTTCTGCTTTCATTACTCATTTGGGTTATTCGAATATACAGTAATGCCATTTGGGCTGCGTAATGCACCTAGTACCTTCCAACGAATGGTGAACGGGATCATCGGAGACCTCCCTGGAGTTAGTACCTACCTAGACGATATCCTGATAGTGGCAGACGACCTAGACCAACATCATGAGAGATTAGATTGGGTTTTAAAGTCTTTAACTGACTGGAACTTAACAGCTAACTTGACCAAATCAACCTTTTATTCAGCCTCTGTGACCTATTTAGGACACATTGTGGGTAATGGAGAAGTTAAACCTAAGGCAGCCAATGTAGAAGCCATCCTATCCTTTCCCATCCCAGCTACTAGGAAAGAAGTTCAAAGATTTTTAGGTATGGTTGGTTTCTACCGCCGGTTTTGTCCAAACTTTGCTACCATTTCTACTCCCTTAACTAGACTAACCAGTGGTAAAGTTAAATTTAAATGGGATAGTAACTGTTTGAGAGCCTTTAATTCCCTTAGAGACTTTTTAACCCATAAACCTGTGTTGAAATCTCCTAATTTATCCTTGCCCTTCATATTGCATGTGGATGCATGTGAGACTGGAACCGGAGCAGTACTGCTGCAACCTCGACCAGATGGAATTCTTCACCCTGTCTGCTATCACTCGTCTCAACTGAAGCTACATCAACGCTCCTATAGTACTGTCGAGAAGGAATTGTTGGGGATCATCAATGCACTCCAGAAGTTTCAGTGCTACCTGTATGGAGTGGAACCCTTGCTCATCTACACTGACCACAACCCCTTGGTGTTCCTCCATAGGGTACGGCACACCAACCAACGCCTTTTACGATGGTCCCTCTTCCTTCAACAATATCCAATCGAAATCCGGCACATCAAGGGTACCAACAACATCCTGGCGGACACCTTGTCTCGTGTTCACCCATCTGCAGCCTCTCCAAAGGTCTTCTACCTGAAGCCTTATTTTTTTTTGGGGGAGGTGTCACATACCTACAGTCAACACTCGACAACCAGTCGTCGGCTGTGGGACGTCCCCCGCAAACCAGTTCTAACTGACCGTAACCAACCCGCCCTTCTTGCCCTAACCTACCAAGTGGCGTAGATAGCGAGGGCCTTATCAACCAATCACAGACGAGCTTACGTGCTCGCAACCTATGGCAAAGTCGATTACATTTGCTGAACCTAACAGAGACATGTGGTCTTAAGGATCAACCAATCAGCAGTCGTTGGGGGTGTATATAAGCAGCTGCCCCCGGCTGACTGAACTGGATTGTCGACCTAGATATTTCCGGGGAGACCATAGATGAAAGGGTGCGAAATTTAACACAAAACATTTTACACGCAGCTGAGGTTGCTATTCCCAAAACCTACTATAATTCGAAATAAGCGTGAAGCACATTGGTGGTCAACGGATTGCCGAAAGGCATTAAGGAAACGTAATAGGAGATACAGGATTTTTGACAAACAGTCCACTCAAAACAACTTTATAGCTTACAAACGGGCGAGGGCTGAGGCAAGGAGAGTAATTAATAGAGCTAAAAGGGACTCTTGGCGGTCGTTTGTGGCCACGGTGAATCGTTTTACACCACTAACTAAAGTCTGGTCCACTATAAAGATATTAAATAACAAATGCCCGTATACTCCCATCACCACTCTTCAAGTGGACAATAACATCTACGACGATCCCGTGGACGTAGCAAACGTACTTGCCAGGAGTTTCTCAAAAGTAAGTAGTTCAGCCAATTACGACCAACGTTTTCTCCATCACAAACGTATGGCTGAACTACAAGAGATAGACTTTGCCACAGAAGACGTAGACTACCCATACAACCGGGAGTTTACGATAGACGAACTTCTCCTTGCCCTAAGATCCTGTAAAGATACCAGTCCTGGACCTGACACCATCACGTACGGTATTATCCGGCATCTTGGCCAACAGTCTGGTCGTCTTGTGAATCCCAGTTCATTTCGACCTATTGCGTTGACTTCTTGCCTCTGTAAAGTCATGGAAAGAATGATAAATAATAGGCTACTTTTTGTTTTAGAAGCGAAGGGTTTATTGAGTGATCGACAATGTGGCTTTAGGAGACACCGGAGCACAGTTGATCACTTGATGAACCTGGAGCATTGCATTTCAAAGGCATTTGCCAATAAAGAATTCATGGTAGGGGTGTTATTGGACATCCATAAAGCCTATGTCATGACATGGCGACACGGTATTCTGATGAAGCTTCACGGTTATAGTTTAAGAGGTAATTTGCCCAGTTTCATTAACAACTTTTGCGTGACAGAATCTTTTCTGTCACCCTTCCCTGTAATGTAACATCGGACATTTTTGTCCAAGAGAACGGGGTGCCACAGGGAAGCGTGCTTAGTCCAACACTTTTTAACATCATGATCAATGATATTCTGTCATCAGCTCTAGTTCCCAGGAATCTTAAATACTCGTTGTATGCTGATGATTGTGCAGTGTGGCACTCTTCACGTAATGCACAGTTTTCAGTAGGACGGATTCAAGCAGCGCTTGATTCTGTCCACCAATGGGCCTTACAGTGGGGCTTTAAGTTTTCCGTTCCTAAGTGTACCGGAGTAATTTTCAGTAAACGTAGAGTACCTCAAATTAACGTAACGTTAGATGGCCAACCGGTACCATTTCATAATTCTGTTAAATTTTTAGGAATTTATTTTTTTCAGGTACCACATGGGGAGCCGACAGGAAATCTTTATTAATGGTGTATAAGACCCTTATTCGTATAAAGCTAGACTATGGCTCACAGGTGTATGGATCGGCATCAGATACAACATTAGGAAGATTGGATGTGTACCAGAATAAATGTCTACGTGTGTGTTTGGGAGCTCTGAAGTGTACACGTGTAGCTAGGATGGAGGTGGAGGCGAACATAACTCCTCTCCGACTTCGACGAGATCAACTCGCTATCAACATCGCCATGTCCACCATCAGGAAGTCGGAGATCGGAAACGTAGCCAGTGCCTCCCTCCAACAACACCATTATCTCCACCACGGAAGACGGAGGCCACTGGCTGTACGCCTCCACCAGCTAGAACAACAACTACAAATAGACCTCGGGGACTGCGACAAGTTCATCACCACCAAGATACCACCGTGGGAGACACCCAACTTCGGCGTCAACACATCGTGGTTAATCATCGAAAGAAAAGGCGCCGGAGTTGGAGATACACCACCTGTTTGGTGGTATCATCTGCTGTCACCTGAGGTCTCATCACATGTACATTGACGGCTCCAAGTCAGATGAAAGTGTGGGTGCGAGTGTATGGTCGAGTGAATGTGAACTTAGGTACAGATTGCCGATACATACATCTGTGTTTACAGCTGAACTTTTCGCTATAGACAAAGCCATAGACTATGCACTAAATTCTCGTCATAATTCAATAGTAATTTTCTCAGACTCCAAGTCAGCCCTTCAGCCAATTAACTCATGTCAAACTATTTCCAATGAAATCCAGGGTCGCATCATTAATAAGTTGCACTTATGCAACAAGTCCTTCACTCTGATCTGGGTGCCCGGGCATTGTCGTATTTATGGCAATGAACGGGCAGACTTACTTGCAAAATCGGCTGTAGAGCTCGAGGTTACTTGGGACGTCCCTCGTGATTTGCAGTCGTGTCTATCCCTCGGAAAGAAATCAATTAATCTTCTGTGGCAAGGTCAGTGGACCAGACTTAACATCTCTACCATCAAGCCTCAACTGGGTAATTGGGCCACTGCCAACCGGCCTAACCGTTTAGAAGAAAGAATCCTCGCAAGAGTGCGAACCAACTGCACCAGGATAACACACCTAGAACCATATATAGACTAACGTTTTCCACCGCATTGTAACACCTGCAATGGGGTGTTATCTATTAGTCATATCATCCTGCATTGTCGGCGATTTGTGGGGGAACGTGCTTCCCTCATAAGATGCTGCGATGCAGTAAAAGTCCCCTTCACACTCTCAGCTCTCTTAGGTGGTGGGGATGGTGGTGTGACTGATAAATTGATGACTTTCTTGAGGGAGACCGAACTGATCAGAGTGATGTGACTTTTTATTACTATTGTTGTTACCATTTTGTATGTATTTTTTTCAAATTATGAATGTTATAAATTATGTGTTGTATATATTGTATATTATGATGTATTAGCTAGGTTTAGCGATTGTCAAATATAGGTTTAGCTATTTGTCTGTTTAGGTTTAGCGACTGGCTGGAATAGGTATTAGTCTAGTTAGCTATTGGTTGAGTAGGTACATAGATTAGTTTATTAGCTAGGATGTTAAATTAAGAAATATTATATTTGTATAAAAGTACAAAATAGAAAAATGATTATATATGTTTAGATTTAAGTTCAAATGTAATAATAATAATATTAATTTAATAATAATAATAATAATAATAATAATAATAATAATAAATGCATAAAAATAATATGCAAAAACTTAAAATTAAAATAATAATAAATAATTAAAAAATTAAAAAATAAATAAAAAATAAAATAAAAGGCCTGAATGACCAACACTATGGTCGATAGGCCGGAAAAAAAAAAAAAAAAAAAAATGACTGAACTCAGTGACGAGATATTCTCTCACTCCATCATTGCATACTATCTCTGCTGTTATCTTTGCTGCTCTTGCTGATATACTCTATTTTGTTTAACTCTGATATAATTGTTCTATTATTTGGCGTTCTAATTGGTGTAATTTTGAGTCTGTTAACGTTAACGTCATTCATATTGCTGTTTTGTTTAATTGTAAATATTGTACTTATTTGGTGATGGTAATTTTGTACATGTTAAAATCATTAATCATTCGTTTACATTACTCTTTCTGGGCAAATATCCATTGAGGGAGTGGGGTGGAAGTTCCCGTTCCATTTCATTAGTTGTAACTCCACTGATTACAGTAACATATCCACCAGAGTTATACTCTAGCTGTTCACAACCCCTAAACTTCCCCTAGACATAAACAAGCCAAACACTGGGGTTCTAACAGAAGGTCTACTCGAACTTGGAAATCTGTAGATAGGCTTATATATGAATAATAATTAAGAAATTTTCTACATAGTGTATATGTATGTTATTTTCTAATAAAATGTATATATATAAATTTTTTGTTGGAGGTGACTGCTGCCAATGTGAAATTTGATAGCTGAGGTGTATTTGAGGCAAGATTTACGTCCAAATTGTAACTGAATGACTTCACGACATCAAGACTGGAAACATATGGGACTGCTACATATGGTTTCTTGTGAAGACGTGGATGCTGTGGGACAAAATAAGATTTCCTAGCTCTAAAATATGTTTCCTGTATAAACCAACTTGGATAATTTAATTTAAAGAATACTTTTTAAATGTGTGACAACTTCGAGTCCATTAAATTATCCTGAGCGCTCTGAGAAACATAGAGACGATGACCGAGAGTTTGGTGGAGTCATGGTGATACAAGAAAAAGGGATGTACTGTACAGTATAAGTCACAATGGATGAGTACCCGTAAGCCAACGGGAGTTTTATTGCCTATCCCCAGGGGCCTCCGAGGCTTTCCTGAAATTTCTATCTGTATCTTTTTAATTAGAAATAAATTGGACAAAGGGAGGGGTGTGTATTGTGTTTGCTTGTATTGTGTGCATATATGGAAACTGTTGTCTTTGAAAGTATGTTGGACAACTCTCGGAGTAGGTGAGACACGAAAAAATCTATAATCACCAGCCCAGAGTTCACCATATAAGTACTGCCCTGTTCGGCTGAACAACCGAAACGTGTGTTATACTTTTATATTTATTCAGACAAATATAGTAACTTACGTAAAATTGTGTTTCATAGCGAAGGTGTCCGCAAGGCGAAAGTCTACTGTATCATATGGAATAATTGGAGCAGCAATTTCATCAATATCATTACGAAAATCAATGTAAGGGAAGTAACGCGATGCTATGTACTTCAACTGTCGTCCTTCAAAGTTGTAGAGTTGGTCTGTGTGAGAAAGAGATGATGATAATAAGACAAAGGTGTAGTCAAGAGATGTAAGGAAAATGTTACTATATTATTATTCATTGTATTGTATATTATCAATTACAACTTACAATCTTAATTATAATTATACCTTCGTCGAAAATACTAATGTTAGCATTGAGAACACTGACAGGTAGAAAGGAAAACTGCCAATGATGAAGGTACTGAACATCAGCTTCCCCTTTGCGGCAGTACAGACACCTACGGTATATCCACACACCCTGTTTTACTTCTCTAACATCTGAAAATAGACATAATTTTGGATAAAAATAGATTAAAGTTAAGTGAAAGGCGTAAGGAATTATTCGGATAGTGACATAATTTTCCACATAGGTTTAGTTAAATAAATGTAAACAAAAGTGTGATGATACTCAAACGAAGACATATATACGTAAATCGAAGAATTCTGTTTATGACCCCAAGGTATATGCAGACATAATAGAAGATGATACAGACGTTATTTTATCGTGTCATACTTAACTTATGTGGATTAACATTACGGAACAACACCGTGAGAGGAGGAGCATAATTATTGACAATGTTTTGCTAAAGCTTTTCAACAGCAACAACATTCAATAATGACTCCTCCCCAAACTGAGTTGTACCTTGACCATTCTGTTAAGTTGATGCATGCGATATTTTAATTTTATATGGATTGTGTTGATTTACTGAACTCACAGACCTTGCGACTACTACTTAATTGAAGCACAAAATTATGCACAATGTGTACAATAAATAGTATATATAATATGTATGACCTTTGTAAGGCAACTGGGCACGAAGACGAGATCTAGAATTTTGTGTGATGAGAATGTTGGGGTTGACGGCAAGATAGACCCCGTGGACTGTGTTCCTGAAGGTGTGGTGTAGGAAGATATCTTTCACATCTGCTTTCCCGCCCACTACCACAACCTTTGTTTCGGACTGTTTCCAGTGCCCTGTCCGTTCCAGCAACCTAAGAAGAAATAGTTTCCATTAGTAGAAACTAAACTTATTCAGCAAAAATATTTAATTTTTATTTTAAATTGTGAAAAAGAAAGGACAAGATTCTGATATTTTTTTTTTTTTTTTTTTTTACATATAGTGAGTGGAGGAAAGGAAAAAACAAATAAATAAATGGTTCCATTTGCCTATTGGCATCCTCCACTCATAAAATATTTAAAACAACTGGATTTAAATTGCTGGGGGTTATAACTTGCTGGAAAACATTCGCTTGGTAGAGAATTCCACAGGGAAGTAGTACGGGGAGTAAATGAATTTTTGTAAGCAGTTGTCCTGCAACGTGGAGGAGTCAGTGTGAACTCATGCGCATTCTCAGCTGCCCTAGTCCTCCGTGGGAAGACGCGAAGAGGTGGTATAATCAGAGCAAGTTCATCCGAACATTTCTTATAAAAGTATCTATAAAATAGTGCCAGGGAAGCAACATTTCTACGTACTGATAAGGGAGGGAATTCATTAGTGATCATAGGATTATTGATCAGTCTGATAGCTCTGTTTTGAATTTTATCTAATTGTCTTAACACCACCGATCCACAACCAGCCCACAGAGGTGAACAATATTCCATCTGGGAACGCACATGACTCTTATATATTACTGCTAACTGCTCGTCAGTCAAATAATTACAAGCTCTGTATAAAAGTCCCATCTTCCTAGATGCAGTTTTGGCAATGGATTTTACATAGGGAGTCCAACTAAGGTTTTCATTTAAAGTTACACCAAGGAGATCAATGCTGTGGGACTTGGGGATATTTGTATTATTGAAAATAATGTGAGAATCTTGATTATCTGATCTATTTGAGAACGGGATGTATTTAGTTTTATTTGCATTGAAAGAAACTAGGTTGTTTTGTCCCCATTCAAAGATCTTCGTTAAGTCTTCATTTAATGAAATTGAAGTGGCAAGTTTGTATTCTAAAATATTGTGTTGAGTAAAACTATCATTAAATGAGAAGGAACTGTGAATAGTTGAATCATCAGCATAGGAGTGAATTGAATTCTGAGTAACTGACAAAAGATCATTAATATGAATGAGGAACAAAGGTGGAGCCAAGACCGCTCCTTGAGGAACACCAGCATTAATGGGATGAAAGTCGGAATACAGACCATCTACCATCACACGTAATTTTCTGTTGCTAAGATATGAATTAATTAAGGGAACAAAAGATTGAAGGCCATAATGTGGAAGCTTAGACAGTAATGATCTGTGCCATACTCTGTCAAAGGCTTTAGATATATCAAGGCAAATTGTGTGAGTCTCTCCATGTTTATCAGTTGATTGGAATATGTTATCTGTGAAATAACAGAGCAGGTCCACAGTAGATCGTTTCTGTCTAAAGCCATATTGCTTATCATTTAGCAGATGATTTTCCTCAAGGTGTTTTACAAAGTGATTGTTAAGGACTATTTCAAATATTTTACCGAGAGTAGACGTGATGGCAATTGGTCTGTAATTTGATGGATTTGCGGTAGCTCCTTTTTTGGGAATTGGTTGTACATTGGCTTCTTTCCAGGCGGCTGGGAAGGACGAGGTATGGAGACATACACGAAATAATTTTGAGAGAATTGGAGCTAATTCTTTTGAGCAATTTTTTAATACAGTGGGAGGAATTTCATCTGGCCCTGGAGCTTTGTCGATAGATAGATTCTCCAAAATGGTCCACACTTGTCTTGTATGAATTATTAAGGGTGGACTTTCTGGGGAGTTAAAATTCAAAATGGGAGTGTTTTGAGCAGTGTCATTGAGGTTTGAATTTGTGGCGAAGATATTAGCCAAAAGATTTGCTTTACCACGTGGATCACATATGAGATTTCCATTGCTATTCTTTAAAGGGGGAATAGATGAACCATGGTTGAAGTTAGATTTGAATGAGTTTACTGTTGACCAAAAGATCTTATTATCATTAGGATTATTCAGTAATTTATTGACTTGTTTATGTATGAAGTTAGATTTGGCTAAATTAGTTACAGCTTTAGCATGGCATCTGACAATTTTGAAATAATTGTATGACTGAAGAGTTTTCGACTTTGTATAGGCATTATAGGCTATTGATTTTTGTTCTGTAGCTCTGGCACAGCTGTGATCAAACCATTTTGGAGAGTTAGATCTTTTTGAGTATTGATGGTGAGGGATATATGTTTCCATTCCTATTTTTATAAAGTCAGTAATATGGTTCAGGAAGCTATCTGAGTCAGTAGAGTAAAATGATGACCAGGGAATGTTAATTAAAAAGTCACGGAACCCCACCCAATCTGCAGCATCATAGTGCCATTTGGTCACTATATATATATATATATATATATATATATATATATATATATATATATATATATATATATATATATATATATATATATATATATATATATATATATATATATATATATATATATATATATATATATATATATATATTCTCATGTTGCAGGCCATATATAATATTTT
Source organism: Petrolisthes cinctipes (assembly GCA_033782935.1). Classification (NCBI taxonomy): domain Eukaryota; kingdom Metazoa; phylum Arthropoda; class Malacostraca; order Decapoda; family Porcellanidae; genus Petrolisthes; species Petrolisthes cinctipes. Next base: position 610,928 of record JAWQEG010000588.1, on the reverse strand, counting down.
TGATATCCATAACATGATACCATAACCAAACATTTCATGTTTGCTCTTCCACTTTAGAGTAATGGTGACCATTAATAACACCGCAATCCAATCTGTGTTCTATGAGTTTCACTCAATCTACCACCATCGGTTAAGGAAATGGGTGATATTTATGAAAAAAAAATAGCAACAGGAGCAGGGCAGGGCATAAAACAGATTGAGGTGGCAATTGAATGTACCAAAAGATTGGGAGTTTGGGACCCACCAATAGGAGAACGATTGATTGATTGATTTATAAATGCCACTAGGCATCTGGCGGCGCAACAGCTGGGGTCATATACCCCCCAACATAAAATGGTCATCTACATCATTAATAAAATATGTACACACATTAAATAGGCTTTACTACCCCGAAAGGGATACATGTTGGGAATATTAAATGTACAGAGGGAAAGTAAAAGAGCAAACAGTTCCGCGGTCTATACAGTAGTAAGAGGAAGATCTCGGGCAGAGAACAAGCCAAAGCGAGCGACAACAGAGATATTAGTTACTATGGCACAGTCACATACTACAGTTCTGTCGCCGGCCCTGCTTCCCTTGGGAGTTCAAGATTCATGGATCCGAGAATGAGAGATTCTGTCGGCAGGAAGATGCTTTATAGTAACAACACTCACATTTAGGTTGATACCTTTGTGAAAATTTAAAATATTGTATTTCAGATCTTGAATAAGTAGTCCATACCAGTTGAAAATCATGTGAGAACCCTCTTGGACAATTTGGCAAAAAAAAAAAAAAAAAAATGTATCATTACCCACCCCGAGAAAAATCATTCAAAACGGTGCAGGGAAAATACAGCAGGAAATTTAACTAAAACAACTTTCCACGGAAGAACCAAATAGTTCGGTAGGGGAACAAGTTTAATTAAAGCCAGGGGAACAGTAAATAACTCAACAAAAGGTGACAACAAGAATGTCAGAATATGTCAATACGGCCACAAATACACAGTCATATTAAGCATGGTATAATTGGGCCAATCTGGCTTGAAGACGACGACAACAGTGCAGTCATGGTCACAAAAGAAGGCTATATTATGGTACTTAACAAATTCTGGAGGGGACTTGGAAGTCGCTATAGTGTGAACAGGGATAAGCAGTAGTTTTAACATGATGGAACAACTCCACACCCAGCGAACACCATGATAGAGTGGCCTGATATGAGATTCCCTGAGTGACTGATCAGCAGGCATCGCGAACCCAAGTAGGCCCTTCATTCACCAGATTTAAACCAACCATATTTTATTCCTAAGAGGACACTTGAAGGACCAGGTCTATTAATATCGTCCTCAGTCCACTGCTGGTCAACGGTGATTATTTGGAGCACGTATTAAAATATATTTCACTCTAATGGCTAAGACTTCCCCCTTGACAATTTTATTGTTATTTTGTCACGTTTCAGGTAATAAGTTATTTTTAGTGTACATGGCTGGGGGAAGATATGTTGATGTAATAAGACTGACTGCCTTAATGACCAACACCATGAGTCGATAGGCATAAAGCTTTCCTTTTTAGCAAATCAGGAAATACAGCTGCCGCTGATACAGGAATAGTTTCTTACCATAGCAGTTAACGAACTAATCACGGCACAGAGATGCTTCATAAGCTCTCATAGTTTCTGCACAGGATAAAATGGGACAGCCTAAGTTGGTCTAGCAACACCTTATAAACATATGGGTTCCTCTCTTCCTGTGATAGATATTCCATATCAACCAGCTTGACCCACAGAGCTACGATACATTGAGCGGTCCACCAAGGCTCACACTTGGTGTGAGGTACACGGAAATGGGCAGTAGCCACAAGAAAATGTGAAAACAAGAAAACATAATATCATGATCGTAGATTTCCCGAGGAGGTGTTGGAGGAACTGCTCCTACCAGAGCAAAGGAAAGCAGCAAGTAGTCCTGTACAAAAGACAGACCGAGTGTGACAATCGAGATGGTTTGGGGTGCTCGAGTTAAAATTAAAACCAAACATGGCGGCAGGTGGAAGTCGGTGTAAAGGAGCTCCTATTATTAGCTGAAATATCTACGTTCTGCCACAATCTACTATGCTGTGACTATGAGAGCCCGAAAGTGAACATGTGCTGAGTTAATTGACGGCGTAAAATAACTCTCAGATAAAGGACATAATCAGAATATGCAGTAAGATTTGACAGTGTTTCTGACAGCCAGCTGTGATGTATACTGTAAACAAGCCCGCCTTCCCCCGCACTGAGTAGCGCTGACAGCTAGTGTTTACCTACTCTCACGCACTGCGAAGCACTCTGATGAATGTGGTCTAGAACCCTTACAGCAGCAATGGGTATCAATCAAGAAGATTTCATGAAGGGGTTCGTCAGTGCCCTTGGTGAGGAGAGAGTGGTGAAGAAGCTGGATGATGTTATATGTCAACGTCTAGTGAAGGAGATGCAAGAGCTTCGTGACGTCATCAAACAACAGGACTCAATGGAGTGGTAATTCACAATGACGTGAACAGCACCATGCTAAGAAAAACCCACTTTTTATAGACAAAAAGTATTTAATATGGACGTTTCTGAGGCAACTACCTCCCTCTTCAGCAGTACAGAGTTGAATGAAACATGAAAGGAAAATAAGTAGCTGACAGGGGGAGGGAGGGACAAGGTGTGTTCTGATGACAGACAGACCACACCCCACCTCACCTCACCCAACCGACCTGACCAGGCCATTCTTCAGGGACCCGACCCCACATCTGGGAGGGATTTGACCACTAGTGCTCTCATTAATGGATCTAGTTTGAACATACCTTCATTTAAGTTAAAGTTTTTATAGTGCTGTATACATACTGATTCTAATATTCTACGTTTCTTGAAATTGTTGCACTTAATTATCATTTTACCAGAATTCCAATCAATACAGTGGTTGTTGTCATATACATGGACAAAGTTAGCATTATTTGTGTTACAATTCGTCATATCTCGTTTATGTTCTTTCATTCTAACATCTAAAGATCTCCCAGTTTCACCTATATAAACTAAGTCACAGTCTTTGCAAGGAATTTTGTATACTCCTGCTTGGGGCTGAACAGTGGCATTATTTCTTACAAGAGTGGTTTTGATGCTAGAAGTATATTTGAAGGCTATGTTTACATCAAGTTCTCTGCTAACTGACTGAATTTTTTCCAGACTTTTTACATAAGGAAGACATAAATAAGGTTTCTTTTCTGACTGACATTTAGGAACATAGAAGGTTTTCCTAGCCTTATAATAAGCTTTTCTGATAAACCAATCAGGATATTTCAAGTTACGGAATATAATCCAAATTTTGTTGTTTTCTACCTCTAAATTTTGGGGGCTACAAATTCCTAATGCTCTGAGAAACAAGGTAGATATGACAGACATTTTGATAGAATAATTATGATAAGAGAAAAAATGAATGTACATATCACAATGAGTGGGTTTCCTATAGACAGTGAAAGTAGGGAAGTCATTAATTTTAGTAACCAAAACATCAAGGAAGGGTAGGGACCCATCAATTTCCCATTCAATTTTGAAATTGATAGATGGAACCAAGTCATTTAATTTGCAAAAGAAATCTTCAAAATTATTGAGACTGTTGGGCCAAAAGGAGAAAATGTCATCTACATACCTATGCCATATTAGATTTGGGGGTGCAATGTTGGATAATAACTCAGTTTCAAAAAATTCCATTTACAAATTACTAAGGATGGGGGATAATGGCGACCCCATAGCATTGCCAAATCGCTGAATGAAGAATTTATCATTAAAAGAAAAAGCATTGGATGAAACACAAAGTTTAATTAATTCAAGGAAGGAAGATATTGGCATACCCAAATCTAAATCATAGTCTGGCATTTTCCTACTTAGAAATTCTAATACATCGTTAAGTGGCACTTTAGTGTTGAGTGAATCTACATCAAAACTTACCATTTTTCCATTAGTTAGGTTTAGAGACTTAATTTTATCAATAAAATGTGAGGAATTTTTTAATGTGTGAACTTGAGATGCATCCCACTAATGGCGATAATTTATTGGCTAAGAATCTAATATGGCATAGGTATGTAGATGACATTTTCTCCTTTTGGCCCAACAGTCTCAATAATTTTGAAGATTTCTTTTGCAAATTAAATGACTTGGTTCCATCTATCAATTTCAAAATTGAATGGGAAATTGATGGGTCCCTACCCTTCCTTGATGTTTTGGTTACTAAAATTAATGACTTCCCTACTTTCACTGTCTATAGGAAACCCACTCATTGTGATATGTACATTCATTTTTTCTCTTATCATAATTATTCTATCAAAATGTCTGTCATATCTACCTTGTTTTTCAGAGCATTAAGAATTTGTAGCCCCCAAAATTTAGAGGTAGAAAACAACAAAATTTGGATTATATTCCGTAACTTGAAATATCCTGATTGGTTTATCAGAAAAGCTTATTATAAGGCTAGGAAAACCTTCTATGTTCCTAAATGTCAGTCAGAAAAGAAACCTTATTTATGTCTTCCTTATGTAAAAAGTCTGGAAAAAATTCAGTCAGTTAGCAGAGAACTTGATGTAAACATAGCCTTCAAATATACTTCTAGCATCAAAACCACTCTTGTAAGAAATAATGCCACTGTTCAGCCCCAAGCAGGAGTATACAAAATTCCTTGCAAAGACTGTGACTTAGTTTATATAGGTGAAACTGGGAGATCTTTAGATGTTAGAATGAAAGAATATAAACGAGATATGACGAATTGTAACACAAATAATGCTAACTTTGTCCATGTATATGACAACAACCATGTATTGATTGGAATTCTGGTAAAATGATAATTAAGTGCAACAATTTCAAGAAACGTAGAATATTAGAATCAGTATGTATACAGCACTATAAAAACTTTAACTTAAATGAAGGTATGTTCAAACTAGATCCATTAATGAGAGCACTAGTGGTCAAATCCCTCCCAGATGTGGGGTCGGATCCCTGAAGAATGGCCAGGTCAGGTCGGTTGGGTGAGGTGAGGTGAGGGTGTGGTCTGTCTGTCATCAGAACACACCTTGTCCCTCCCTCCCCCTGTCAGCTACTTATTTTCCTTTCATGTTTCATTCAACTCTGTACTGCTGAAGAGGGAGGTAGTTGCCTCAGAAACGTCCATATTAAATACTTTTTGTCTATAAAAAAGTGGGGTTTTCTTAACAGGACTCAAGGCTCACTGATCTTGAAAAGGAGGAGTTGGACCAACAGGAGCAGTACTCACGGAGGAACAACCATAGAATTAGAGGCATTGAAGAAAAAGAAACTGAGGATGTTGCAAAAATGACAATAGACCTGATTAACAAAAATGTGTGTGAAATGAAGCCCATTACAATTGATGACGTTAATCGTGTACATCGTGTCGGACGTAGGAGGGATGACGGAGTGTCTCGGCCTATACTGATTCGATTCTCTACATATAGAGCAAGACAGCGGGTATATGCCAATAAAAGAAAACTGAATCCTAGACAGAGACAAGGAATTCCAGGAAGACCGTGGGCTTGGACGACCGAGAGTGGAGCATCAAATGTGCAGCAGCAGGCCGCTACCCAGAACATCTACGTCAACGAGGACTTGTCCAGGCTTCGAGCCTCCCTGCTGTGGAGGGCTCGACAAGGCAAGCAGGAGAACAAAATCAAGGACTGCTGGTCATCGGACGGAAACATGTTGGTGAAGGATTCAAAAGATACTGTGAGAAATGAGGATGAACTAAGTGCTATAATGTCTCAATCTGGCTGAAAATGTGTTGATAGAGCGAAAGTGAGTCATTGTGTGCGTGTGTGTGTGGCGAAAAATGTCCAGACGAGTACTGAATTAAGTCGTGACATGAAAAGAGAGAAAATTAAGTAAGAAAACAGTATTCAAAGTGATAAAAAAAAAAATGGAGAAACTGAAATAAATATGTGGGCGGAGAAAATAGTGTAAAATTATAAATAAAAAAAGAATAGTATAATTTCAAGCATATATTCAATATTGAAGGGAACTTATAAATATATTAAGAAACTAAAATAATGTTTGGTGTTGATGATGGTTAATGAAACATAAGTGAGAATATAATAAAATTGTAATAAAAAAGAAAACATAAGTAAAAACGAATAAAAGTGTGATGGGGATGAAAGTGAAATAGAAAAGGAGAGAATATGTACTTGAAAAAATATATAAGAAAAAATAAGTGAGGGAAGAAAAATAGGATAATCTTTGGAAGCGTTCCTCCTAACGAAATTTAATGAAAATCAGTAATCATATAGTTAACATAATGTGCAATACCTTTATGAAGGTTTCAGTTGTCGGTCGCATCTGGTTTCGTCACAATATGCAAGTTCATGTATTCACACTGATTTTTTCCCCAAGTCCAAAATGTCAATAAACAATATGGCTGAACCCTTATGGTAGTCACCATATTCTCATAAAACATAAAGTAATAATCCGTCATTCCAACACTCTATCACATACCGAAGTTACACAACTGTAGGTTATATTTCGTTCCTGAATTGCTTTCTCTCAAAACGAGATTTCGCACACAATTTACCCTAAATATTCCCCAGAATTACCTCACGTCATACGAAAGGTTCAAAAACTACTCTTATGATGGCTTTCAGTGTTGCCAGGTCTGCTTGACAAATTTCCCTCACTTCAACATCAGAATTTCCCTTTTTACCTCAATTTTTCCCTGTTTACTCTTAATTAAACACTGGTAGAAATTTCCCTAATTACTCTTGAACAATCTTTATATATCCATGTGTACACTTCAATATTCCCTAAAACAGAGAAATTTCCCTGCACCTGTCAACACTGATGGCCTTATCTCTCAATAATAGTGCATTCTGGGTAGGCAGGTGCAATGTCATACTTACCTTTCTGTATTTTTAGTACTCAAACCATTATTCCTATGTATTATAACTACAATAGCATTATTCTATAGGATTTTTCCATTATTTTATTCATCATATTAATTATTCCCTTTATTCCTATTTATTATTTATTTCAATATTTTACGACATGAAAACTGTCCATGTGAGGCCACCTCAGCAAAGGTGAACAAGGAAGCCGGCTCATTGTAACCTCTTGCAATCATGGCGTCTGTCAGCTCTACCTTCTCGAGTGTTACTACTACCCCTAGTAGGTGTTTAGACTGTGATATGGGCCTCCTTGAATTTCACCAACGGTATGTTTCTGACTCCAGGGCCCTATTTGATTTGTGCGTGCACCACAAACATATTTTAGATAAGAAAAACTGTGACAATTGTGAATAAGACACTACTTTGGACTATGGAAATAAATTGTGGAGGTATCAGAAATACGTCTCCAAGCAGAAAAAAAAAAAAAAAAAAGAGCAAAGTTCTCCACTATTGTTACCTATGCATCCACCAACTTTCATCTCGGTAAGCATTCAGTATAAACTATTTGTGTATTTTTGGGGAGAGGGGATAATCTTGATATGTTAAGATTTGATGTTATTTTTGGTTTCGGAAATGCACACTAAAGAAGATATTAAGGTTAGCCCCAAAGGGTATCAAGGTTAGGCCCGAAGGATATCAAGGTTAGGGCCGAAGGATGTCAAGGTTAGGGCCAAAGGATATCAAGTTTAGGGCCAAAGGATATCAAGGTTAGGGCCGAAGGACACCTCGGTCTAGGTTAGGTTAGGTTGGGTCAGGTTGGTTAGTGTGATTTCAAAATTTCATTACCTTATTGTTTTATGATCAATTGATTTTCCCTATTTTTGTGAATATCTTCCCAAAATATAAAAAAATCCCAATATCTTGGGTATTTTCCAAAATCTTGCGATTTGCACCCTAGATTTTAGACAATTCATTTCAAAACTTGGCTAGCATTTTCAAATTTCGACATTTATGGCTGATCATAATTTCAAAAGTTGGCTTGCATTTTCAAATTTCGACATTTATGGCTGATCATAATTTCAAAAGTTGGCTCGGATTTTCAAGTTTTGACATATATGGCTGATCATAATTTCAAAAGTTGGCTCGCATTTTTAAATTTCGACAATTATGGCTGATCATAATTTCAAAAGTTGGCTCGGATTTTCAAATTTCGACATGTATGCCTGATCATAATTTCAAAAGTTGGCTCGGATTTTCAAATTTTGACATTTTTGCCTGATCATGAAGTCACTATAAAACTTAAACATGCTAATTTATGCGTTTTCCCCCACCCAAAAACCCCGGATTCCCAGGCTCTCCCCCAAGATTGTATGGGTAGGAATGGGGTTGGAATAGTATCAAAATACATCGTTTCCGAAAATCAATTTAAACATTAAACATCAAATCCTTTAAATTTAAGATGATTTTCAAAAGAAAAAAAAAATAGATGGTGGCATGATTCCAAAGATTTACCGCCTGCTAATGTATTAAACTGTGTCAGGGATCCGTAACTGTACCACTTCGTTTCGTTGGTGATTCGTCACCGCTACGGGTTGTACACTCGCTCACCACAGTCCCTAGCCCACCTGAGTCGAAGCCAGAGATCTGAAGCAGGCGGTTTCTGGACGACAGCCCACCCAAACTATCATGAGGCCACACATTTCGAACCAATGATGGCTTTGGGTGGGCTCTCGTCCAGAAACCCCCTGCTCCAGATATCGGTCTTCGACTCAGGTGGGCTAGGGACTGTGGTGCGCGACTGTACAGTCGGCGGCAGAAGTCCTGTCACCTCACCTGCTTCACCGAGACAGGCAGTGTTCATGGACTCGAGAAATACGCATGTTTTCTACACCTAATAATCTCGAGTCTATGAATATCGCGTGCCTCGGTGAAACAAGTGAGGCGCCAGGGCTTTTGCCGCCGACTGTACACCCACTCACAAAAGCGGTGTCGCCTCACTGAGAGGGTTCTGAAGCTTGCGGTTCGCACTTCATGAATCGAATCACCAGACGAAACATTGTTCCAGCGACATGTGGCATCTCAGTAAGGGCAAACTATGAAGGTAGTGGTGGAGGTTAGTCTGGGCCCCCTGGGGTGGGTTCTGTGGCAATTGGGTTGTGGGGATAGTTCAAGTGAGGTTATGTCGAGAGGCCAACCCAGCCACATGAACACTTTCCACCCGTCAACTGCACCCGGATAGGTAAGCCCATGCCAGGAGACTTCACACCATTACGTTCTTGACATCACGCTTTTGACAGTCTGTACTGTTGCATTTTAAATATTTTTGTTATCGCCTTCTTGCTACCCTCCCTGTGTGTGTGTGTGTAAGAATTTTATCTTTTTCAATGTGGAGAAAGAGAGGGTGATTGTATTCATAATGGTTTTGTGGAGTTTCATCCAACTACAGGCTGACAGTTTATCAGGGAACACTGATAGCTGTACTACATGGTCGTGGCAGTAATACCCAATACGCTGTGGCGTAACTCCCGGGGGGATCCCCCCCAACATTTGAGTTGGGGAGCCGGAGTATACTTTGTCCCCCCACAATAATGAAACGTATTGCATTAAATTTTTGCAATATCATCCCATCTGCATGCTTGCCTCCTCACCTTGCCTGCCTGCCTCACCCTACCAGTCTACCTGCCTCACCTTGCCAGCCTGCCTACTTCACCCTACCTGCCTCCTTCACCCTACCTGCCTGCCACCTTCACCTTGTCTGCCTGCCTCTCCCTACCTTCCTACCATCCTCAACCTACCTACCTGCCTGCTTGCCTCACCTTACCTGCCTGCCTGCCTGCCTCCTTCACCCTACTTTTTTTTGTATTATTATTAATTGCGCCGTAGCGTCAATCAACAGGCAGGCAACAATACATACGGGTAGGTGGGACCCATGAGAATCCAATGACTACAACCACACATACACACACACACACATCACGAAAACATAACAGAATGAAGCACAAGCATACAGACAAATATTTACATTATGACCCACTTAAATCCACCAGAACGAGGGTGGCTTACCAGAAGTTCCTCCAGAACCTGATGGTTCAGCAGGTGTCGACAAACCACATCAAGTGGCAGGCCCCAGGGGAGCAAGTGTTGGACAGTGGGGCAGGCCAGGCAATAGTGCTCTATAGTGTTAGCACGAGGTGCTCGACACAAGCGACACACAGTGAAAGGAGGCTCACCCTGCATCCCAGCAACCTGCCATGGTGGCCGGTAGCCAAGCCTCAAACGTGCAGAGACTACATTGTGCCTCCGAACCATGAGGCCTCGACGACGGTAGGAATATTTGTGACGGCAGACAGACTCGTAATGGGTGGTGGAGATGCTGAAGGGCCTCTTTGCATCCCTGCATCACTGTACAGGGAGGAGAGCGGTGGACCGGACTCTAGAGAGGTAACATGTCAGGGAGAGAGGACATCCAACACCACGAGGAGGCAGATGGCAGGCTTCCTTTGCGAGTCTGTCAACTGTGCAATTGTGACGCAAACCTACATGGGATGGCACCCATACGAATTTGACAGTTAAGTTATGATGACACAATAAGTCCAAAAACGATAAAATCTGCTGAATAACAGTAGAGTGTGTGGGCTGAACACTAAAGAGGGAATGAAGGGCAGGTTTGGAGTCACAAAAAATGGCAGCATTCACACCACGTTCACAAACAAGACTAACAGCATCCATATTGGCATACAGTTCACACAATGTTGAGCTAGAGTGGTTACAGAGATGACGGCCAACCCAGCCCCCTGGGGGTGACTCCATATCAGGTGAGAAAATGGCACAACCTGCTGTACCATCCACCTGCAATGAGCCATCAGTGTAGAGGCAGTATGGATCTGTGATGGAGGACGTCACTGTTTCTATGTGTTCCAGAGCCAACTGCCACTGTAGAGAAGGCAGTTCCCACTTGGAAGTAGGTGTGAAGCTCACATCAGGTGTTGGTAGCATCCACGGAGGGGGCCCTGGATGTCTGCAACCATTATATCTATATTAAGACTACGGAGCATAGAGGAAATAAACCTTATAAGAGTACGTCCAGCAGGCAGTATGGGAGGGACCGTGTAGTTTGGTCTAAGAGAAGTCCTGACTAACTGAGAGTAATGGGGTGAAAGATGTGGGAAATAGAGGCACTTGACAGTGAAGCAAGAAAGATTACAATAAATTCTCTCGACTAATGGGGGAAGACTCATTTCACGCTGCATGTTCACTATCCTGGCCGACATTGGACAGCCGAGAATTATTCTCATTGCTCTATTCTGAAATTTTTCTAAAGTTTCAGGAGTAGCCCTGGGAAGTTGAATCAGAGCAGGGGAGAGGTAATCAACTACTGAACGGATAAAAGCAATTTAGATGGTTCTGGCTACTGGGATGGAGATGCCCGAGGAGTTGTTAGTGAGCTATTGAAGTGGTGTAAGTCGGTGCTGGAGATAACCCAATAAGTCCTGGACAATGGGATGGTCTTGAGGTCTGGCAGGGACAGTCGGCCAAATATATTGACTGGCGGTCCCAGGTAGCAGTACTGGGAACAAAAGGGAATGACAGTTCTTCCAATGGTGAACACTGGCCGAGCTTGAGGAAGGCTGCAGGTGAATATTCTGCTCTTAGCTGGTGAGACAATAATGCCACAGTAGGAGGAGACCACAGAGAAGAAGTCAAGAAACCGCTGCATATCCCTTTGTGAAGTAGAATGAACACAGATATCATCAGCACAGCACGTAATTGTAGTTCCAGGAATAACAGGGAGAGAATTGAGCAACCGATGCATCAAAATATTTAATAACAATGGGCTGAGAACACCCCCTATAGGCGTACCAAGATGAAAACTGCGCAAAGGATTGAGTGCACCACTGAAAAACACACGGGAGGTCCTGTTACTCAGGTCGCCCCGAATCCAACATAGTAGATTACCCTTTATCCCAAAGTCAACCAGTTGATTCAAAGTGACGTCTCTTTTAGCAACATCTAAGGCACTTCGAAGGTCATTAAAGGCCACCATACTGTCCCTTCTCTCCATAACCTTACAAAAACAGGAAGTAAGGGAAATAGGCCTGAACTTCGCAGTGCCAGGCTTAGGGATGGGTATTATTGTGCTGCTGGTCCAGGCTCGTGGTACACAACCGTCACGAAGACAAGGATTGTACAGTCGAAGTAGAGGGTTCCCAGGAACATGTTGAAGTAGGCACAGCACAGCATAAGTAATACCATCACCACCAGGGGAAGAAGCTCTACCCCGAGAGAGAGCACGACGCAACTCCTCCTCAGTTATCTGCTCTGCATCATCGTCATCATCTTACAACAGAGCAGACATTAGACTTAGCCGATGGACAGCAGCACGGGAAGCGAGTACATCTTGTATGTGGATGGGTAGACAGGCTGGGGTAGATTGTTCTGACCAGGCATCGACAAGTTGTTGGGCATAGTCGGCGGGAGTGTGATGACGAGCAGTGCTCGGCATCTTTTTATCAACCTGACAGATGAGGTGCCACATAGAAGCCACACTTGTTTGCTGGTTGATGTTGTCCATGAACCGCTGCTAAAACTCAGTGTGAGCACACTCCTGCAGGGCGACTAAAGCGTCCCTAGACATCTGGTAACGATAGAACAGGTCAGGGGTTGGGTTGCCTTGAAAGAATAGGGCATCATGTTCAGCCTCCTCCTTTGCCTCCTGTATACGTGCATCCAGCATCCAGGAGTGGGCAGTATGGCGATGCTGGAGGTGTTGCTGGGAGACGTATAGCCTATAAAAGTCATGAGTAGCAGATACAAGATCAGAGTACAACTGTTCTGCTAATGATATGTCAAATGTTGGGAATATATGGGCCATAAATAAGATGTAAGTCGGGCTATATTTAGGGGGCACAGCAATACGCAAACGAGTGGCTGAAGCACTTGACCCAGCTGGTAGAGAATGATGAAAACGAAGAGCGATGTGATCAGAGAATAAGCTTGGCAAGGAGGAGCACTGGACCTGTGATGCTATCAGGCCAGACGAGAGGATGTAATCCAGAGTACCTCCCCGGCAATGAGTGGCACCGCCAGTGTTCCAGTGTGTCAGATGATGCTTGCGGATGTATGAAAGGAGACGGAACACCATTACGATTAATAGAGCCCGAACCATCACCCAAATCAAAATGGCGAGTATTAAAATCTCCCATATACACCATACCACACACTGTTGGAGAAGGAAGAGCCTCAAGAGTGAATCTAGCTGAGGCAGAATAGACATTACATAATTCGAGTACTCCATCGCCAGGTAGAACCTCAAATAGCTGAAAGGTCACGTCAGGATCAGAGGAGGTACGGAGAAGGCGATGTGGCAAGGAGCTATGTATGTAAGTCAGGAGACCATTCCTTACCAGATGAACATATGGCACATAACCTGAGAGGGGAGGAGCTTGCCTAGCAGCGAGTGACTGTCCTGGAAATGCTTCCTGGAGAAAAATAACACTAGGATGATGACGAAAAACATAGGCCTTGTGTTGAGTGAGCTTAGCATAACTGGTGATATCAAATACATTCCAGGAGATGACATTCAGCCGGCAATCACTAGCGAACTCTATATTTGGAGGTAGGAGGCCGGTGTCACCCTACCTGTCTGCCTCCTTCACCTTTCTGCCTTCCTCCTCACTCTATACCTGCCTGCCTCTCTTTACCTGCCTACCTCTCCCTGTCTGCCTCCTTACCATACCTGGCTGTCTCATCCGACGTGCCTGCCCGCCTCACCTGACACGGGGCTTCAAATTGCTCCTATGATTGGTCATATTTCTAACACCCCACGCAGCTGGTTGGGCCCACTTCGCTCGCCATCTCACCCCTCTTCGACAAATCATGGTTCCAACACTATTGTCTCCCCAACTTTTATGAAGCAGTTATGCCCCTGTCAATACGATAATCAAATCTTACCAAATGAGTGAAGCACAATTCACTGGGATAGTTTGGTCAAATATGCAGTTTATGGAGCGTGACAGAATATACAAGTGAATATATGTGAATCAAATTGTTTGACGCAGATGAAAGAAAACATGAAAAAGTGGACAGATGGAGTAGATGAATTTAGACCTATAACATGTAGGGAGAACACATGAACTAGGAAGAGAGGGTATTGCTGAATTATGAATTACATTGGGAGGCCTTGGAGGCCACCTGGCGACGGGCATGAGGTCTGGCAATATATTGTATATAATATTTGTTAACAATATATCTCTGTGTGTCTCATTATATATATATATATATATATATATATATATATATATATATATATATATATATGCCTTCTGAGATGTTGTTTGGCAGTTATGTTGAAATTAAAAAATGCGTAGGTGGTAGGCAATAGTGGCTGTTGTACTCGGTGTTGCCATACACTAGGCTGTTATTTTTGGGTATTTAACGTTTTCTTTCTTATTACTTCGTCCACATCTCTGCCACGTTACAGCATCATAGTTTTTATAACAATAACTTGATGAACTACAACAAATACATAATAACCGTTTAAATAAGAAAGAAAACGTGAAATACCCAAAAATAACAGCCTAGTGTATGGCACCGAGTACAACAGCCACCATTGCCTACCACCTCCTACCCAAGGATGAGAGACAGTACTGTCTCTCATCCTTGCTCCCACCTCCCCTTATCCACGCATTTTTAATTTTTTGTCGCTATGATTATAATTTTGTGGTCGCTCTGTTTTGTCATGGTAGACACGAGAGTAATCTGAGAACGATAAACGTACTTTTAATACATTTTGAAATTAATTGATACATCTAGTCAATATTACAGCATAGCGTTCACACACGGCTATACCAGCTGAACGCACATTTATCTGGATTTCTTCCATCTCATAGTCAGGTATTAGAGGAAGATTGACTGATTGATTGATTGATTGTTATTAGGCGCCGCTACAGCGAGGTCATATAGCGCCAGAAGAAGGTGATAGAGAGGTGGGACTGCATGCAGGAAGGAAAATAGAAAGAATAAAGGGACAGATGACGAACTGAAAGAGAGTTGCTGGGGCCGAGGGGGCGCCGAATTCCATAAAGTATTGCCCACGTCTCTACAGGCAATACACACCTATGGAGCAGGTATTAGAGGTCTCCTAATTAGGGAAG
Source organism: Petrolisthes cinctipes (assembly GCA_033782935.1). Lineage (NCBI taxonomy): Eukaryota > Metazoa > Arthropoda > Malacostraca > Decapoda > Porcellanidae > Petrolisthes > Petrolisthes cinctipes. The sequence continues at coordinate 595,906 of JAWQEG010000588.1, read as the reverse complement.
ATAAGGAATGAACTTCACTTGTAAGTTTGATATGCATGAGCTCATTGTGATGGATGAGTTTGAACATCTTGAGTAAATGAAGAGGAAGAAAGAGAACCACGTACACTGATCCTGGAAGACACTAATATGAGAAAGAAAGAGACACAGAAGAGGAAGAATAAGCTTGGGGAAAATAAAGGAGAAAAAGGACAAATGACGAATATAATGGGAATGACTAGAGTCCCCAGGAGCACCCAAACTTTGAAAGTATCTTAAAACTGTTAAATTATTACCGTATTATAAAATCAAATCTTCTACCACCTATTTATAGAGCGGCAGCCCAGACCCCTGAAATACAAGGACAGAGATACTGTACCATCTGTAACCCATATTAAAGTTTAGTAGTAGTCTTGTAAACTGTGAAATTGACCGTCTGCCGGAATTTAACTGTTGGCTTACTTAACAAGCGACAGTAATTGGTTGTTATATTTTGGATCTAGATCCAACTAGTGAGATACCGAATGAAACCAATACAAAACTTAACTTGATATCTCCTGATTATAGAATGCATTATGCCAGACATTTTGGTAGGTGGAAACACCCTGACAGACATACATAACAGTGGAGGTTCATTGGAGCTAGATCCAACATAGGAGATACCAGGTGATTTTTCATGCTATAGAATCAGTGTATATCCTAGAATATAATGACAGACATTTTAAGGGGTGGAAAAGCCCAGACAGACACATTCAAAATGTGCTGGATTATGCCTGGATACCGCGGTAGGCTATGCGGCATGAACGCCTGTGTGTAGTTGCCAGTTAATGTAAAAACTCCATTTTTTTTTTATACGTACGCAATATTTTAATGTGAAATATATTTAAGAAATAAGGTTTTGTCAGGTGTGTTAACATATCAGAACAGTATGAAGTTAAGTAGAGAGATTAAAAGAAAAAAAAAACCAGTGCTTGAATGAGTGAAGATGGCATCACCGATATTTGGTGTTGGCGGGAAGCGGGCGAGCGTGTATACTCACACCTCACAATTATTACATTAATAAAACTTGTTTACAGCTTCTACCCTGTGTATTTATTTTGTACACTTAAAAATTTATTATTAAGTCACATCCATATTATTTTTTTACGAAGTATTTGTCGTCAGGAACAGTGCTCGCTTGATCTTTGTTTTGGTTAACCACGGAAGCTGACCTTTGCGGGAAGTCCAAACGTCTCGTAAGTTCTTTGATTTTATAATCAACATATCTGTTTTAAAGTGTCGATGTATATTACTTTTAATCACATAGCGTGTACTATAATTATACAATTGTTGTATTGAGAGTACAGCTCGACATAATACGGTGCAATCGGTACATTTTCATAAAAGAAAATTGGCTGTCGTGTTTGGAGTGACGTACTGTACACTAACTTCATTTTTTATGAAAGATATTTTACCTGATTATATTTTGCTACTGGAGTTACTTAACCTAACTCCACCAATAATATAGGTAATGATAAAGCAAACCATAATTCCGATTTTTTGTTCACAATTAGACAGATATACAGTGTCTGTGAAAGGAAGCTCTATATTAAGTTTTACTTCATATTTTTGGATATATGGATATACACATAACATCTTATATTATATAAAGACGTTGGTGTGCTATGAGAAGTGAGATACCGTGAGTTGGTGACAGGTGCGTTAGATTACTTCTATAAACATGTGAATGATATACCATGTAAGATAATGGTTGTAATTTACTTTTTCCCTCGAAGTAGTAATATACAAAAGAAATATACATGATACAGCGATAAATGACACAGCGTTAAATGTGTGTCGTATTCATAAATAGTTTAGGAGTGTGTTTTTCAAATGTTTTCTGTTGTAAATAATGTTGAATGCCATATAATGTGGTGTGTGTGTATGTGTGTATGTAACATGCTCGAGAATATTATTACAATAGAAGGGTTTTGGACTGGTCATATTTTGACTATAGTTGCATCATTGTCATCCAAGTAATTGCAGAACATGGAGTCGACTGGTGAACCATGGCGATGATAATGGAGTAAAAAAGTCATGTATAATATGTAGCTTACCAGAGGGGACACCAAGTAAACTACGGGTATTTCAAGCGCATACGTGGAATTCTGTTAAGAAAGCTGTAGACCTACGCAGGAAACTTCGTTCTGACATCTTCCGCGAAGTTACAGAACAAATTGTTAACAGGGAACAATTGAATGACTTGGATGTCTATCATTCTCAATGCTTACGAAGATATACTGCTGTAAAACGATCAACACCTGCCAGCACGCAGTCATCAACCACAGTTGCCACAACAAATGCGAGTAGCCTCGTCTCTGTAACAGATGATATAGGTATGCCCTCAAATGACTGCATTTTTGTGGCAAACATAAGAAGAAGTGGAATAAATCAATTGAATTACTGTCTGTATGTAACACAGTTTTGGAAGCTGCCCAAAGAAAACAAGACCATCGCCTTTTATCGATATTTAAGACAGAAGGTGATCTCATTGCAAGAAACAGCAAATACCATAAGTCTTGTCGACGTCAATATTTCAAGGCTTCACAAACATCAACGACAAATGATCACACTTCGAGCAGACATATCCATGTTGAAACTTTCAAGGTCATAGATGACTATGTGCAAAATGAAGTAATTGACAAACAGGAAATAATTCTAGCAACATCTCTGTTTGAGTTATATACAGGTGAATTCATTAACAAAGGTGGTTCTCAAGAAGACATAGATCGGTACACAGTTTATTCAATGATTTGTAAAATTAAGGAAACCTTTTCAAATACAATATGTGTAATCTTAATTAATAGGCGTGTTGGAAATGTTATCTACAGCTCGTCCATATCTGAGTCAAATGCAAGCGCTACATTTACTTCTGATCACCAAACTTTCAAGCATAATGATCAAATACGAGGGGTTTCTATGTATTTACGTAGTCTTATTATGTCAATGCCTAAATCACAGACCCCAAGTCCAACATCAGTTCATACCCTGAAAAAGACTTCCCCAAGACTTCCTGAACCACTGAAGTTATTTTTTAGGACACTTTACTACGGTGTTCTGTCAGAGAATAAGCTTAATTTGAATGAACGGCGAATAATCTCAAGTGCATCTGATGCTGTGTACATCACCTCAAGAGGACGAGTGCGGCCATGGAAACACACATGTCTAGGGCTTGGTATGGGAACACTGACTGGGTCAAAGACGGTTGTGCAGATGCTTAACAGATTTGGGCACCCTGTATCATATGATGAAGTTAAAACTTTAGAGACATAATTTGCCTTCACAGTGTCTGATAACAATCAAGAAACCCCAGATGGACTTTTGCTTAAACCCAGCCTTGCAACAGCCACTGCCTGGGACAATTATGATGTTAATATTGAAACTTTTGATGGAAAAGACACACTGCATGCAACAGTAGGCATCTGCTATCAGAACAAATCCACGATAGGTGATATAAAAGAGATAGAAATGCACTGTGGACGAAAGAGAAGACGATATGAAGGTTCTGAACGCCAAATTCCACCTTTCAGGGCAGATTGAAAAGTGCGACTTTTAATTTTTCCCCAGCACAAAATGACTCCCATCATTGTAGTGAACAAAGCCTGTTAGTTTTCTTCTGGGTTTGACAGTCTCTATACAGACACTTACCACTATATCAGGGATTTTATTCCCAGTTTGTCATAGATGATTTGCCACAACAGTCTGTATGTTATATGGATCCTATTTCCATACCTCCCACCAGAAATGATGTAGTCAACAGATGTGTTCGTGTTCATCAAATCCTTGCCTGTGTGATGGAAAGACTGCTGTTCCAGAAATATATGTGCACTATTTCTGAAGAATCCAGGACTGATTTGTCAAATCTACTTGAAAATGCGCCAGCTCAGCCAAAGGATATCAAGGAGTATATTGAAGTACATACTATCTTCCATGAACAGCTGAAAGCTTACAACAGATTCTTGAAAGAAGTAATGGATGGAGAGCTTGGACCAACAGCAGCATACTGGAGTATATATATCTATATGGTACACATAGTTTACATGCAGCTACAACAGGCTCTACACACAAATGACGTTGACCTCTATATCTCAATATTACCAACTGTAGTGGACATTTTCTCTGGGTAAAATCGACCCAATTATGCACGCTGAGATCTCTTTTTTTGCAGAAACTTCAGTCCCTCGAACCTGACTGTCGTGAAATCCTTGATCTTGGTGCTTTCTCCATTCGCAGAACAAGCAATAACTATGCTAGAACAGCAGTTGACATGTGCTTGGAGCAAACTGTGAACAGGAATGCATCATCTCCACTGAAAGGTATTGTTGCCTTTCGGAACTCTGCAAAGTACAGTTCGAAGATGGAGTTTGACAACAACACAGAGAGGACTGGCTGTTACTGAATTAAAAAGTATGTTAAATATGGAAGAACATGTGCAGTCAGCTCTTCAACTTAGTCAATGGCGAATTAAAAAAAGACAATGAGAGTATTGGTGCCCTCAGTGCTGTACTGAAGGAAACTTGTAATTCCTTTGACGATATTTCCTGTACTTCCTCTGACCTCCTGAATATTGCGTCTGGAAAAGCTGCTGATGAAGATACCAATATCAATCTGCTTGAATCTCTTTCAAAAGGTCGTAACTGTAGGCAGAAATCCCAACAAGAATGCAGTGATGATGAGTCAAGATTATTGAAAACCATACCAAGAACAAATGTTAAAAACTTTGCTATGGAAATTAAGATAAAAAAGAAATCCAAGGTTTCTACAGTTCAGTTACTTCGGAAGGAGTTAGAGATGTGTTTGCTCGTATAATTGTGGTTGCTTCCAGCCAGAATACGAGTGCATCCGTGAATCTGAGGCACATTCTCTCCTTTCTTGTTACAGAAGTTCCGCTTTCATTGGCACACAGTGATGGATCCCCGCTAAAAACTGAGAAGTCAGCATTACTGCGGTTACGTGAAACACAACTGGACAACTCATTATCAACTGAAAGTGTAAGTCACCGTGCTGTTGGAGCGACAATCATAGATGGAGGCCTATTACTCCACACAATCTTGCAGTACAAGAATGGGTCCTATGGTTCAATAGCAAGGCAGCTGTTGATGAAAGTATGCTCATTTTCAGGGAAACAAATTCATGTTCTGTTTGACAAATATGTGACCCCATCACTTAAAGGTAACGAAAGAAGGTTACGAGGGGCAGATGATACTAGGTATACAATCACAGGACCTGAGCAAATTCCTCGACAGAGAGGACCTAAGTTCCTGACAAATGGGAATTTCAAAGACGAACTGGCAAAATTACTTTTAGTGGAATGAAGTAATCATCACTATGGTGAAATCATTGGAAGTAAGGTTTTAGTAGTGTCACATGGTTGCGACTGCTTACAGTATTCCTTTAACAGCACTTTACAGTGCATGGTAACTGACCAACCAGAAAATCTCCAAGGCGAACATGAGGAGGCAGATACATTAGTTGCCCTACATGCATCCACAATGGAAGGAAACATAATTGTAAGAGCATCAGATACAGATATTGTAGTAATTTTATTGAGTTTACTAGGAAGAATGACTGAGGAAGAGAGAAGAAAACGATGCACCACATTGGACTTTGGATGTGGAAACAGTCGCCGATATATTAACATCAGTATGCTGTTTTATGTTCTGGAAACAAAGAGAGTTAGAATAACAACTGCACTACTTGTATTTCACGCCTTTACTGGGTCAGATATTACAGCAGCATTTTACAGAAAAGGCAAAGTAAGGCCATTTAGTATCTTGAAAAATGATGAAACAGGAAAGTTTGTAAAAGTCTTTCAAGATCTCTCATCATCCTCAGATCCAGACTTTAAAATATTATATTCCTTTGTGTGTGCAATGTATGGCCATCCTCACCTCAACGATCTTAATGAAGCTCGGTATGTCATATTCAATAAAATTACTGGATCTGTGAACAATAGAAATCCTTTAGCTAATGTGAAGCGTATCAACTGTGCCCTCCTACCACTTTGTACTAAAACTCTCCAAAAGAAGATCCAGCGGGTTCAGTATCTTTGCACTCTGTGGCACCATGCTGATATGAGAAATCCCAGTGACGGAATAGATCCATCAAGGTTTGAATGGAAAAAATAAGGTACTGAATTTACTCCAGAATGGTTTGATGGGCGCTCAGTGCCACTGGCCCTCATCCAAGACATGTGATGAGACACAAGTGGACAAAAGTATGGACAGTGATCATGATGACCTAGATGAACAATGGACAGAAGATGAGAGTGAAAGTGAGACAGATATAGAATAAGTACAATTATTTCTTAGGATGTAACAGTCAATATTTCACTGAATGATTACATATATATATATTATTTCTTTATATGTAACAGTCAATATTTCACTGTATGGTTATATATATATTATTTCTTTATATGTAACAGTCAATATTTCACTGTATGATTATATATATATTATTTCTTTATATGTAACAGTCAATATTTCACTGTATGATTATATATATATTATTTCTTAGGATGTAACAATCAGTGATTGACTTTGTAATGTGATTACTTTATAATGATTTGCCTTAAAATATGACAAGTTTACCTTGAATATATTACATCCATGAGGGCATACTATTTTATTATCTAAATACTTACACCTGACAAAACCTCATTACTTAAATATATTTCACATTAAAATATTGCGTATGCGTCTAAAAAAAAAAAAAAAAATGGAGTTTTTAGATTAACTGGCAACTACACACAGGCGTTCCTGTCGCATAGCCTACCGCTGTATCCAGCACATTTTGAATGTGTCTGTCGGGGCTTTTCCAACCCTTTTTTTTTTTTTTTTTTTTTTTTTTTTTTTTTAATTCATTGCGCCGTAGCGTCAGTCAATAGGCAGACAACAGTACACAAGGGTAAGCGGGACTCACGAGAACCCAATGACCACATACACACACAAGCACACACACATGCGCACACACACTCACATCACGAAAACATAACAGAATGAAGCACAAGCATACAGACAAATATTTATATCATGACCTACTTAAATCCACCAAAACGAGGGTGGCGCACCAGAAGTTCCTCCAGAACCTGATGGTTCAGCAGGTGTCGACAAACCACATCAAGTGGCAGGCCCTGGGGCAGCAAGTGTCGGACAGTGGGGCAGGCTAGGCAATAGTGCTCTATAGTGTTAGCACGAGGCGCTCGACACAAGCGACACTCAGTGAAGGGAGGCTCACCCTGCATCTCAGCAACCTGCCACGGTGGCCGGTAGCCAAGCCTCAAACGAGCAGAGACTACATTGTGCCTCCGAACCATGAGGCCTCGACGACGGTAGGAATATTTGTGATGGCAGACAGACTCGTAATGGGTGATGGAGATGCTGAAGGGCCTCTCTGCATCCCTGCGTCGCCGTACAGGGAGGAGAGCGGCGGAGCGGACTTTAGAGAGGTAACATGTCAGGGAGAGAGGACGTCCAGCACCATGAGGAGGCAGATGGCAGGCTTCCTTTGCGAGTCTGTCAACTGTACCATTGTGACGTAAACCTACATGGGATGGCACCCATAAAAATTTGATAGTCAAGTTACGGTGACGCAATAAGGCCAAAAACGATAAAATCTGCTGAATAACAGTAGAGTGTGTGGGCTGAACACTAGAGAGGGAATGAAGGGCAGGTTTGGAGTCACAAAAAATGGCAGCATTCACTCCACGTTGACAAACAACACTAACAGCATCCAGAATGGCATACAGTTCACACAATGTTGAGCTAGAGTGGTTACAGAGACGACGGCCAACCCAGCCCCCTGGAGGTGACTCCAGGTCAGGCGAGAAAACAGCACAACCTGCTGCACCATCCACCTGCAATGAGCCATCAGTGTAGAGGCAGTATGGATCTGTGATGGAGGAAGTCACTGTTTCTATGTGTTCCAGAGCCAACTGCTGCTGTAGAGAAGGCAGCTCCGACTTGGAAGTAGGTGTAAAGCTCACATCAGGTGTTGGTAGCATCCATGGAGTGGGCCCTGGGGGGACGTCTGCAACCATTATATCTATATTAAGACCACGGAGCACAGAGGAAACAGACCTTATAAGAGTACGTCCAGCAGGCAGTATGGGAGGAACTGGGTAGTTTGGTCTAAGAGAAGTCCTGACTAACTGAGAGTAATGGGGTGAAAGATGTGGGAAATGGAGGCACTTGACAGTGAAGCAAGTAACATTAGAATAAATTCTCTCCACTAATGGGGGAAGACGCAACTCACGCTGCATGTTCACTATCCTGGTCGACATTGGACAGCCGAGAATAATTCTCATTGCTCTATTTTGAAATTTTTCTAAAGTTTCCAGAGTAGCCCTAGGAAGTTGAATCAGAGCAGGGGAAAGGTAATCAACAACTGAACGGATAAAAGCAATATAGATGGTCCTGGCTACTGGGATAGAGATGCCCGAGGAGTTGTTAGATAGCCATTGAAGTGGTGTAAGTCAGCGCTGGAGACGACCCAATAAGTCCTGGACAATGGGATGGTCTTGAGGTCTGGCAGGGACAATCGGCCAAATATTGACTGGCGCACCCAGGTAGCAGTACTGGGAACACATGGGAATGACAGTCCCTCCAATGGTGAACACTGGCTGAGCTTGAGGAAGGCGGCAGGTGAATATTCTGCTCTTATCTGGGGAGACAATAATGCCACAGTGAGAGGAGGCCACAGAGAAGGAGTCAAGAAACCGCTGGAGATCCCTTGGTGAGGTAGAATGAACACAGATATCATCAGCATAGCACGTAATTGTAGTTCCAGGAATATCAGGGAGAGAAGTGAGCAACCGATGCATCAGAATATTAAATAACAATGGGCTGAGAACACCACCTTGAGGCGTACCAAGATGAAAACTGCGCAAAGGACTGAGTGCACCACTGAAAAACACACGGGAGGTCCTGCTACTCAGGTCGCCCCGAATCCACCGTAGTAGATTACCCTTTATCCCAAAGTCAACCAGTTGATCCAAAATGACGTCTCTATTAGCAACATCGAAGGCACTTCGAAGGTCAATGAAGGCCACCACACTGTCCCTGGAAAGGCGAGAGTACAGGTCGATTAGGCAGTGATGTGTGCTCCGCTGGGGAAGGAAACCAAACAGCCATGGAGAGAGGCGATCCTGCAGTCTGTACATAAGACGATTGAGTAAGATTCTCTCCATAACCTTACAGAAACAGGAAGTAAGGGAAATAGGCCTGAACTTTGCAGTGCCGGGCTTAGGGATGGGTATTATTGTGCTGCTGGTCCAGGCTCGTGGTACACAACCGTCACGAAGACAAAGATTGTACAGTCGAAGTAGAGGGTTCCCAGGAACTTGTTGAAGTAGGCGCAGCACAGCATAAGTAATACCATCATCACCAGGGGAAGAAGCTCTACCCCGAATGAGAGCACGGCGCAACTCCTCCTCAGTTATCTCCTCTGCATCATCGTCATCATCTTGTAACAGAGCAGACATTAGACGTAGCTGATGGACAGCAGCACGGGAAGCGAGTGCATCTTGTATGTGGATGGGTAGACTGGCTGGGGTAGATTGTTCTGACCAGGCATCGACAAGTTGTTTGGCATAGTCGGCAGGAGTGTGATGACGAGCAGTGGCCGGTGTCTTTTTAACAACCCGACGGATGAGGTGCCACATAGAAGCCACACTTGTTTGCTGGTTGATGCTGTCCGTGAACCACTGCCAAGACTCAGTGTGAGCACAATCCTGCAGGGCAACTAAAGCGTCCCTAGACATCTGGTAACGATGGAGTAGGTCAGGGGTTGGGTTGGCTTGAAACAATAGGCCATCACGTTCAGCCTCCTCCTTTGCCTCCTGTATACGTGCATCCAGCGTCCAGGAGTGGGCAGTATGGCGATGCTGGAGGTGTGGCCGGGAGACGTATAGCCTATAAAAGTCATGAGTAGCAGATACAAGATCAGAGTACAACTGTTCAGCTGATGATATGTCAAATGTAGGGAATACATGGGCCATAAATAAGATGTAAGTCGGGCAATATTTAGGGGGCACAGCAATACGCATACGAGTGGTTGAAGCACCTGACCCAGCAGTTAGAGAATAATGAAACCGAAGAGCAATGTGATCAGAGAATAAGTCTGGCACGGAGAAGCACTGGACCTGAGATGCTATCAGGCCAGACGAGAGGATGTAATCCAGAGTACCTCCCCGGCAATGAGTGGCACCACCAGTGTCCCAGTGTGTCAGATGATGCTTGCGGATGTATGAAAGGAGACGAACACCATTACGATTAATAGAGCCAGTACCATCACCCAAATCAGAATGCCGAGCATTAAAATCTCCCATATACACCATACCACGCACTGTTGGAGAAGGAAGAGCCTCAAGAGTGAGTCTAGCTGGGGCAGAATAGACATTACATAGTTGGAGTACTCCATTCCCAGGTAGAACCTCAAATAGCTGAAAGGTCATGTCAGGATCAGTGGAGGTACGGAGAAGGCGATGTGGCAAGGAGCTATGTATGTAAGTCAGGAGACCATTCCTTACCAGATGAACATATGGCACATAACCTGAGAGGGGAGGAGCTTGCCCAAGAGCGAGCGGCCGTCCTGGAAATGCTTCCTGGAGAAAAATAATACTAGGATGATGACGAAAAACATAGGCCTTGAGTTGAGTGAGCTTAGCATAACTGGTGATACCACATACATTCCAGGAGATGACATCCAGCCGGCAATCACTAGCGAACTCTGTATTTGGAGGTAGAAGTCCGGTGAGTGGGGGCAGATGAGCGACCTGGAGAAGAAGATGGACCAGGAGAAGGGACTGACTCGAAAAGCTTTTCAAGGCGAGATGCAACAGTATCCATCTTTTCGGTAAGGGTAGTGACAGTTGAGATGATGGCCTGCTGAGCCTCGACCAAGGTGGAGAGTTTGGAGTCATTGGCAGCCTGAGCGGCAACCAGCCCATCAATCCTGGCTTCAAGGGCAGAAAAGCGGTTTTCAAGAGCCGTACATCGTGCCATGAGAGTAGCAACAGACTTGCGGAGGGCCAGGTCTGGAGGTGAGGCAGGGTTGGTAGGAGGAGCAGACTGGGGAGGTGGTGGTGGTGGTGGTGGTGGTGGAGGCGGAGCAATAGTAGAGACACGAGCCTGGACCTTACGTCGAGTACATCCATGCCACACGTTAACCCCTGGCTGAAGGCATCGTGGACACTTCCATCGAGACGTATCTTCAGGAGGTGAAGGCTCAGAGGTGGAGGCAGCAGGACGTGATGGTTCACCCCTGACAGGACACGTCTTGGAATCATGGTCGGCCGCACACCATGCACACTTCGGCCTGGCAGAACAGTACCGGGAGATATGCCCAACTCCCCAGCACCTGTAGCACCAAGGCTGGTCATTATGAAGTTTCCTCACCTCACACGGTGGAAGACAAGGGAGGAAATCAAAGGAAATCTCATTTGGAGGTGGATCGGGTTGACTCCAAACAACAACAATACGGCTAATGGGGGAACCATCTTGGAAAAAACGACGGGCAAAGTACACACCTGGGTATCCTTTGGCAAGTTTCGGGTCAACATCAATAGGAAAACGGGTGAGGATGTAGCTGGGGAACTTACGAGGCCTCTCAGGTGAGTCTTCAAGAATGAGAGGCAGAGATAAAAATTCACCAGCCTTCACTCTATCAATGATGTCCTGACGCTTCCTAGAGATGTAGACAAACCGGGAGGTGACAGCAGCCATCTTGACTTCAGCCAGTTCACGCTGCAACTGGAAGGCCCTGTTGACATCAGACAACCAACGCAGCTTTGTGTCTGTAGATGGGTTTCCAGAGAAGGAGAGTTTGACATAGGCATCTCTCGGGGCAAAAGCAGGAAGGTTGGACGAGGGCAAGGAGTTGGTATACAAAGAAGAAACACCAGGGTGATGCAGAGAAGGTACGTCGTGCACAGCTGAAGCACCCTTGGCAGTCTTGGCAGCTGGAGGTAAACAGTCCACACCATCGGAATCCTGCGAGGAGTCGGACGAGGCATCAACAGGTCGCTTGGTAGAGGTTGAGGAGGTGGACGGCTGCAACCTGTGCTGCGGAGTGACCGAGGAGAGGGGGGGAGGGTTGCGAGAAGGCAGCTCAGGCCAGTGATCCTCAATTGGAGACTCGTCTTCCTCCGACATTGCCAAGTCGGCCTCCAAGCAGGAATCCGCACTCTCCATCAGGCCAGGCAAGGCCTAGATGGAAAGGAAACAACAACACAAACAACTAAACACTCAATCAGCCAGGGACACACACACACACACCCACACACACACAGACAATCACAACAAAACTATACACAGAACCACAACAGACAAACAACACCAGCAACACCACAGAAACAGCAACACACAAACAAGAACTCACAAACAACACAAAAAACACAAACAAGAGCTCCAAAACAACACAAAACAACAACACAAACGAGAATGGAGGCAGAGCGCCACGAGTACGTCCACACTCCATCTGTTCTGGAGCGAGACTGTTTCCAACCCTTAAAATGTCTGTCATTACCACCACAATATTCTAGGATATACACTGATTCTATAGCATGACTCCACTGTTATGTATGTCTGTCAGGGTGTTTCCACCTACCAAAATGTCTGGCACAATGCATTCTATAATCAGGAGATATCAAGTTAAGTTTTGTATTGGTTTCATTCGGTATCTCACTAGTTGGATCTAGATCCAAAATATAACAACCAATTACTGTCGCTTGTTAAGTAAGCCAACAGTTAAATTCCGGCAGACGGTCAATTTCACAGTTTACAAGACTACTAATAAACTTTAATATGGGTTACAGATGGTATCTCTTTCCTTGTATCTCAGGGGTCTGGGCTGCCGGTCTAGTAGTAGTGTAAGATATTACCAGTACAGCCAATTTCATTACCCAGTAGCAGTCGAGTTATTATCTGATTAATTACTTTGTGTTACTGGTTACCAAAGGAGAGTGTTTGGTAGTGGAGGGTTTTATCTTCCCAACAGTTTTAGAAGACTTTTGATACGCCACCCTCGTTTTGGTGGATTTAAGTAGGTCATCATGTAAGTTTTTATCTGTGTTCTCGTGTTTCATTCTGTTATGTTCTCGTGATGTGTATGTGTGTGTGTGGTTATTGGATTTTCATGAGTCCCGCCTACCCTTATGTTTTGTTGTCTGTCTTATGATTGACGCCACGGCGCAAAAAAAAAAAAAAAAAAAATCACCTGGTCCTTTGTCCTGTCATAATTTGGTGGAATCAAGGTGCTCCAGAGTAACAAAAGTATACTACGGTATGCCCTTAATGTCTAGGCCAAACTTTCAAACGCCAGGGTTAATGAACCAATGACCAGTGTCCGAGGGAGCAGTGTTCGAGAAACAGAGATGATGTTATGCACCCACAATGATTCAGAGTCACTCTCCCGAAGTCATGATGTGGTTCAGTATTCAAATTTCTTGGTGGCTCAACATTGGCAACGATAAGTGGTAAATGCGGAAGTGGAGCCAACTGTATATATATATATATATATATATATATATATATATATATATATATATATATATATATATATATATATATATATATATATATATATATATATATATATATATATATATATATATATATATATATATATATATATATATATATGATTTTTTCCAAAGGTATGGCAGCCCCAACAAAGGATAATTATGTAGAGCACTTAACGCAAAGAGGCCGAATCATTGGTCAGTGTGAGGTGCATCAACTAGGGACATTGCCGATGACGTTGGCGTGTCACAACGAACGGTCGAGAGGTGGATCTCATGGTGGCAAGAAGAGGGGTCGCTTGCTAACAAGCCAAGGAGAGGTCGGCCACGGGTCACAGCACCCCAGCAGGATGCACAAGTAATAGCAGCTAGTCGGAATAACTCTAAGAAAACGGCTGTCAGCATAACTCATGATCTACAGATCCAGTGCAGTGCTGAGACTACGAGACGACGACTGCGTGAGAATTCTATCAACTGTCATGTCCCCGCATGTAAAGAAGTATTGAACGACAACCACCGAGAAACCCGCCATGGCTTTGCCCTGCAAAACCTTGGTGAGGATGTAAATTTCTGGAATCATGTCATCTTTAGTGATGAATCGTATTTCACATCAGTGGAGGTAAAAGCAAGGCACTGCTGGCGACAAAAAGACACGAGGTATGATGCTGAAAACATCAAAGAGAGAGCCGTGAGCGGAAGAATCGGTAGAAACTACTGGGGTTGGATGTGGGCTTACGGGCCAGGGGAATTAGTTAGCCTGGAAGGACGATTCACCGCCAGGGAATACATTAGGGTACTGGAGGACATCATGTTGCCAACGGTTAGAGCAATGGCCATTCCATACCCACATCCCATCATATTTGTCCAAGACAGAAGCCCCATTCATACTGCCCGTATTGTCAATGAGTGGTTCGGAGAGCATCCTGATATAAATTTAATTAACTGGCCAAGTAAGGGGTGCGACATGAACCCCATAGAAAACCTATGGGGAATTATGAAGACAGAGCTGGAATTTGGCCCAGCTAGGGACTACAATGTCATAGACCAAACAGTAAGGGATGTTTGGGAATCGATCCGTCGTAGGCCCAACATTTGCCAACGTCTGGTCGAATCTATGCCAAATCGCATCAACGAGGTTGTTGACAGACAAAGTGGTTGGACGCACTATTAATACCAGTTTGATTACTGCATGTATAGTGTGGGAGACACATAAATAGTGATTAACGTAGGGCATTTTATTGTGTATAATAATAAACTATACAGTACTATTCATTGCAAGGAATAACCCCGTCGATGGTAAACATTTATCTATTACCTTACAGTATTGTGTGTGTGATAATAATTTGGTGTTTTGTGTGTTACATACATAATTATTGTTTTATACATTTACAGAAATGTATCAGATTTGTTAATTAATATTTTTATTTTGATAATGACCAACTATTTTTGTAAGGCTGGATTCATTATCCCATACCTAATCTGTATCCAAACATTATCTTTATTTACACATGTATTGGAATACTCTACTGGCAATTATTTAGCACACTAGTAATAGGATATATTGTGTTTTCTGTCTTTCTTACACATACCTGCAACTGCAACGTATTCATTACTGTCATTATTATCAGTGTAGATATACACTTTAGTTGTTTATGTATTATTTCACAAAACCTGTCAAAGACGTCAGTGTTCATTATTCACATTAGCGTGTGTTCAGACCCTCATATAGAAGAAGTGCAGCAAACTGGTGGTGCGGTGGCCAACAATGTAATGTTGGGGGCATGGATATACTAAGGGAGACAACTACCAATTACAGTAACAGTGTTGCCAACCATCGGCCACGAATGTTATAACTGCCGTTACCGTGGATGTGTCATGTATGGTAGCCTATACTGTCAATTAATCATACGGGACATGTGAGAGAGAAAGAGAGAGTGTTGCGTTGGTTGCAATAAATCATGAAATACCATATGTTCGTCGATTTATATAGAGGTTTACATTTTATAAATTATACAGTGCGAATATATAATGTCTGTGGATATGTTTATAATTCAGCATAATGAAACATTAGCTAAGGTATGAAACAATAATAATCTGTATTATTTCATGGCAATTTTCAAAACTGTGATGATTTGTAAAATTACATGCGTATTCCTCGTTTGAGAATACATGTTGGGGTTTGCTGAGAGCAGTGAAACATTGAAGGGATAATTAGTAATGGAAAAGGTGTGACTCGCTTATGCAATAAAGCGTGCAAAATATATTATGTGGTTATAAGGTTAACAGCTTCCTTTCCACCATAGTAAACAGTGTCCTTCATCTCTGTGCTTATTGTATTAATAGGATTATGATAACAAATGTAATAACAAGTGTAATAACGATTATCATGATAACGTAATCTTACTTGCGGCATTTTACCAGCACACTTTATTATAAGTTACAGTCACTAGTATTGTCATGTACTCCATATAATTTAGCAACCGTAATGCAATGGGTAATAATATGCTTGTATATAATTATGGATACGAATATCGTCATTAGGTCACAACAACAAATACTTTCCTTTATTCTGCCCTTCAGGTCAGCACCCAGTCCCCAATACCGCCTGTAAAACTGTAACATCTGCTGACATAAAAAGTTCTCGTCAATTAATTGGTCATCAATACGTAGCCACAGTTACTTTAAATAATGTAAATTTCACTGCCTAACACATACCGTATATAAACCTGAACCATGCTAGTATGTTTTTAACATTTTATTATTAGTGGTAAGACGGATAATTAATACAAAGATTAATGCCCTTATGAACAATAAGATTACCACTTTATCAAAAGTTGTTTTCAAACATCGTCCTACGATTAGCTATCCCACCACATTGTCACAGAACCCACCGCAGAAGAATTATTACTGCACATAGCTGTATCAGCTCATGCTGATACATAAGACTGAGTAAGGCTTTGGTCTACAATTCACGCAAGGGAACGTGAGGTGGCCGTAGCAGCATCATTAATGGTCTTGCATTGGCTTCCCCTCAATCAAAAGCTGGAAGACCCACAGTAAAGTGGAGACCAAGGAGTTACACAACTCATTAGGTCTGCAATGTTTAAACATCCCACTACAGTACTTATACTTTGTATATTTGGAAGTGCGTTAAATAACCGTAAATGTTATATGCTGAACATCATAAAAATTACACTGATGGTAGAAACTATAATTATATAAATACTACGTAAAACAAAAATCGTCAACGGGGCATAGATATTATTGTGTACCACACAATTCAATGCATTATTTTTTGCTTAAGTCACTTGTTGATGTCCACGCAGCATAGACGACATCTGTTGCCAGACCAGAGCATTTTCCCAAGTGTTTCGAGATATTAGAATTTGGATATTCGAAATCTTATTGTGGCTGGGCAATGGACACGACTTTTGTGCACTATAGTACCTATGACAGAGGTTTGATTATCGGGGAAGGGCGAGATTGCTGTATTTGTAGTAATGAATATTATTATTATTATTATTGTTAATAGTAGTAGTAGTAGTAGTAGTAGTGGTGGTGGTGGTAGTAGTGGTATTATTATTATTATTATTATTATTATTTCTATTGTTATCATTATTGCTATTGTTATAATTATGAAACCTATTGCATTTATCTTTCTTATGAACATTGTACCAGATTCCGATTATGATTTTTGTTGTTGAATATTCTTATATATGTGTATATGTATATGCATATGTATGGGCGTTTGCACGTATACAAGTATGTACGTATGTGTGTACGTGTGTATGTATGTATGTATGTATATATGTTGGCATGTGGAAGAGAGAGAGAGAGAGATTTGTCATTGTTGTAATTGATATTCGGCATTGTATATTAAATGGTGTATATGTATTCCAGCATATGATCACTTTGGGGCTTGTGTTTAGATACTATTACTTTATGACTAGTTTGAGTTGTTGTTTAGGGTATTTTCGTTATTTCTTGTATATTATTTCATTTTAGTAACATAGAAGCTACTGAATATGAATGTTTTTGTATGTATTTGAAACACCCATGTATGTAGCCCTAACTGTTACAACAAGTCAAGCGCCAACTACCCTAAAATTGAGTTATTAATAGGAATTATTTCTACAATTCCTCTTCTATCTAATGAACAAATGGATATCATCTTAGCTTGCATATAGACAGACATCTCTAGAGTGTCTGAAATACAACCGAGTGTCGGCGAGTGACAAATGCAGGCAGTCGACAAGTCAGTCAGCTGAAACAAAGATGTTGCCACTGCTCGCTAATTGATATTTACTTCGTGCTCTACGTGATTATTATATTAGCAGTTGGGAACGCTTGCTACGTAGCATAAAAACATTAATGTACATTTTTATTGGAAAAACAAACTTGTAATCCATTTAGTTATCACAAATCGTGGAAAAAAGATAATTAAAAAGAGGGAAACAGGGACGATGACGATGCCCGCCGGCCCGGTCGGACCAGCCCAAACTCTCGTACTGCGTTTAAAAGATGTCTAAATAATTTATGCTTATACTATGTGTTTCACTGTATTATAAGGGAAGTGTTATTACTTCAATATTTCTTAGTAAAAGTATGACAATACATCGAATAAGATACATAATTAATTAAAGTTAATAATAATAATTGTGAACTCACAAATTGCACGGGTAGGCAGTAACTCTCACTGACTCACACACTCACTGAGAGAGAGAGAGTGTGTAGGGGTAGAGGGAGGACAAGGTAAATGGATATGGGGGGTAGGAGGAGGATGGGTTGGTAAGAAGGGTGGATAGGGAACTCACAGGGGGATGGTGGGAGTATACAAAGTAGGAGGAGGATAGGTTGGTAAGGAGGGATGGTTGGGGTAGGTGGAGGATGGGTTAGTAAGAAGGGAAGGTAAGGGTAGGGGAGGATGGGTTGGTGTGGAAGGGAGTGGATGGACATGGGTCGAGGATTGTATGGATGACGGGAACGATTGGGATGGTGAAATATGCGTGGGTGTGTGCATATGCACCAGAGGATGAAAAGAGTAGGACGGGGAGAGAGAGGATGAGTGTGTTTTGGGAGGAATTGAATGCGTGTCTGAGAAAGACTGATAATGGAAGGAGAGTGGTAATGATGGGAGATATGTATGGAAAAAGGGGAGGTGAGGAAGTGGGAAGTAATGTGGGTAAATGGGGTGTAGAAGGAGTAAATGAGAAGGGTGAGTATCTGGTGGATGTCTGCTGAGAGGGGGTTGTTCTTGGCAAACACCTTCTTTCAGCACAAGATGATCCACAGGTATACATGGAAGAGAAGGGATGAGAGTGGAGAGCAGAAGAGTTTGATTGATTATTATGTGGCAGTGGATAAAAGGTTAAGGGACCCTGTGATGTAGTCAGAAAATTGGAGGTTTGCGAGTCCTTCAAATTTTGCCACGAAACATCACCCATATTGAAGGAGCGTGTTTCGTGGCTTAGTCAGGAGGAATCACAAGCCTCCAAGTTTCATACAAGATCACAGGG
Source organism: Petrolisthes cinctipes (assembly GCA_033782935.1). Lineage (NCBI taxonomy): Eukaryota > Metazoa > Arthropoda > Malacostraca > Decapoda > Porcellanidae > Petrolisthes > Petrolisthes cinctipes. The sequence continues at coordinate 576,853 of JAWQEG010000588.1, read as the reverse complement.
TCGATGCAAAAGTGGTGAGAGAAATTATCCAATGCTCCGACCATTTTGCGTTGTTGGTTAGTGCTAAGTGGGAATATGGTAGGAGGGATGAAGGGGTGAGGAAAAAGAGGGAGGTGGCTTGTGGGAAATTAGATGAAGCAGAATATAGGGAGGAATATAAGAGGAGGGTGGGTGAGGTGCTGGGGGATGCAAGGATGGTGATAGGGGAGGGAGTGGGAGTGAATGATGTGTATGAAACATTCAAAACTTTAGTGTGTAAGACAGCAGCAGAAGTTGTGGGGTACAAAGTACAAAAGAGGGGAAAGGAAGGGAGTGCATGGTGATCTGAAGAAGTGAAGGATGCAGTAGAGAATAAGAAGGCTTTTAGGAGAACCCTGCAGAGAAATGTGCAAGAGGAGGTGAAAGAGGGAATACAATGAGTGTAAGAGGAAAGTGAAGAGGACGGTGAGTGAGAGCAAAAGGAGAGTGGATGAGGAGTTTGGTAGGAAACTGAGTGAGAAGTTTAGAGAAAACAAGAAATTATTCTGGAAGGAGGTGAAAAGAGAAAGAGGAGAAGGAAAGTCTGGTAGCGTGAGAATGAAGAGAGAGGATGGAGTTACTGTGAGTAGAAGTGAGGAAGTGAAAGAAGTGTGGAATAGGCATTTTGATCGGTTGATGAATGGGGGGACGGGAGGGGAGCCGGTGGTGACATGCTTGGGGATGGAGGCAAGAGATAGACGAGAGGATGTACAGGGAGAATTAGGAAGGGAAGAGGTCAGGAAAGCAATAGGAAAGTTGAAGATAGGAAAGGCACTGGGGGTGGATGAAATAACTGCAGAGATGCTGAGGTGTGGGGGGGAGGAAGTGGTGGAGTGGATGCTGCTTATATGCACATTGGCTTGGAGACAGGGAGAGGTGCCAGAGAACTGAAGGAGAGTCATAATTGTGCCTCTGTACAAGGGGAAGGGGAGTAAGGATGAGTGTGGTAGCTATAGGGGAATAAGCTTTCTTAGTGTACCGGGGAAGGTGTATGGGAAGGTTCTTACCTAGAGACTGATAGAAGTAACTGGGAATAAAGTCAGTGAGGAGCAGGGAGGGTTCAGAAAGGGTAGAGGATGTGTGAACCAGATCTTTGCAATAAAATCAACAGTGAAGAAATATATTGGGAAGGGTAGGAAGTTGTATGCTGCCTTCATAAATTTGGAGAAGGCATACGATAGGGTTGATAGGAGAGCTATGACAGATGTATTAAGGATTTACGGTGTTGGTGGGCGCTTGCTGGAGGGGATTGAGGCTTTCTATAGAGAGGCAAAAGCTTGTGTGAGGGTTGAGGGTGATTTGAGTGAGAACTTTGATTTCAGTGTAGGATTGAGGCAGGGGTGTGTCATGTCACCATAGTTGTTCAATATCTTTATGGATGGGTGCATGAGAGAGATGAAGGCAAAGGTGGAGGGCCTGGGTGCGAAACTGAGGTTGAATGGAGTAGATTGGTTCTTGGTTACAAGCTTATTTGTGGATGACACTGTGCTGCTGGCCGAGAGTGAAAGGGAGTTACAGAGGGTGGTGGATGAGTTTCAGTCCATGTGTAAGCAAAGAAAACTGAAGGTGAATGTTGGTAAGAGTATTTGAGAGGACCAAAACAGAAGTAATTGACTTTGCTACACCCTATAGAGTGGCTGTACCAACTGGGACTGAATGTGAGATAACTTTAGGGGGTGAGAGGATGGAGGAGGTGAGGGAATTCAAGTAACTGGGAACAGTTCTGTGTAAACATGGAAGGAGAAATCAGGGAGAGAGCAGTGAGGGACAGGCAGTTCATAATATCACTGGGGAGGATTATGAAGGGTAGAAGTGTGAGTATGGAAGTGAAAGAGGGACTGAGAAATAGTATATTCCTGCCAACAGTGACATATGCATCGGAGACATGGAGTAGGGCTCATCAGTCTAAAATAGGTGCAGTGGAAATGAGTTATCTGAGAGGAGCATGTGGACTTACTAGGTGGGATGGAGAAAGTAATGAGTGTGTATGAGAGGTGTGGTATGAGTGAGAAGGCAGTTGGTATTGAATGTGGAGTGGTTGAGAGAGTGAAGCGTAATACACTGAGGTGGTTTGGACATGTGGAGAGAATGTAAAGTATGGAGTCTGTAAAGAAGGTGTATGGCAGTGAAGTTGTGGGACCTGGTGTGAGAGGCAGACCTCCGGTTAGATGGCAGAACAGAGTGGAAGAGTATGTGAGAGAGAGAGAGAGAGAGAGAGAGAGAGAGAGAGAGAAGTGTGAGGGGGAAGGGGGGATGGAGCAAGTGAGGAGGGAGTGCGGGAACAGGGAAAACTGGAGACTCTTTTGCCGTGGCCACCCCATTGGTGGGAGTTCCCGGAGGTAACGAGGCGTCGGAGCTATAGATAGATAGATAGAACAGGACACATAACAAAACACAGAAGGACACACACAAATACACAACAGGACACATAACAAAACACAGATGGAAAAACACATACATCTGTGATGTATGTCACGGTGGGACAGGGTAATGAATAGTGGACAGTTGGGAGGACAGGGTAATGGGAAGGACAGGGGACAAGGTGAGACAGTAGACAGACAAGGAAAGGTAGGGTAGGTGGGAAGGACAGGGTGATGGAAAGGACAGGGGACAAGGTGAGACAGTAGACAGACAGGGAAAGGTAGGGAAGGTGAGAAGGACAGGGGACAAGGTGGGACAGTAGACAGACAGGGAAAGGTAGGGTAGGTGAGAAGGACAGGGTGATGGAAAGGACAGGGGACAAGGTGGGACAGTAGACAGACAGGGAAAGGTAGGGTAGGTGGGAAGGACAGGAGACAAGGTGGGACAGTAGGCAGACAGGGAAAGGTTGTAGGTATAGTTTGGAATGCAGTAGAGAGAAGTAAAACAGGGTAGGGTGGCGGGAAAGAATGAAGGGAAAAATGATGGAGAAAGAGAGACTGAACCCCCACCGCCATTATCTGCTTAGGATATGGGCTAGGACAGAAGAGAAAATAGAAAGCTGTATTACAGGACAAACAGAGTAGACAATACGTGTACTGTACACGACACACACCAGGACACATAACAGGATACCAAAACACAGAAGGAAACATTATAACACACATACACGCACACATAACAGGACACATACCAACACAGGGTGGTGGAGTGGTATTGTATTGAAGCGTGAGGCGGGAGGAGTGGCGGGCAGAGCGGGAAAACATTACAATAATGACTGGGTTATAAATGACTTTATTGTGGTGTCCATTCAGAAGGGGCGAAAGGTGCAGCAACCTGATTATCTAAAGTTATTTTAGTTGTACAGATGCAGGTTGTTATTGATGTAAATAATTCAATTTACAGTACGGCATGGTATTTATTTTTATATTAATGAAGTGTTCATGTTATACTGATCATTGATTTTGCATCCAATATTATAATTATTTGGGGTGGACCTGGAGGCAATCAGAGGGATATCTTATGTGTTGCAGGGAGTGGAGAGTCTTGTGATTAATTTACTCACCATGGGACGTTTTCACAGGAGCAGACAAACAACAAAGAATGCAATGATGAGCAAATCACATTCAATTAAGTAAGACTATAATTATTTTAAATGAGACTTGCTTACCCTTAGCCTGTGCTACAATGTTTTGTAATGCTGTATCTCTTGTTCTTTTGCTACGGAGATTACAGCAACGTGAAAATAAAAGCTTTATTCATGTATATTATAGTCTACACACCAGAGTGCTCACACTGCATCACCTTTTTTTTCGAGTGAGTAGTCAAGTGTGAGGAGTATGTAGTATGTAAACATTTTTGCACACACACACACACACACTCTCTCTCTCTCTCATTGTATTATTATAATACAGCAATATAATACATTAGACAGAAATTACAATATTATAACATTGTCAACTAGTTAAAATTGATGCATGATGACTCAGCAGTTCCTCTGCTTACCACTCATTCATAACAGTTTAACCTAGAAAACTCAAAAGCAATAGAACCGTTGAATCGTACGTGTGGCAGCGACCGGCGCCACCACACCTGCACCCGACAAGGCGACAAGGCCGAGGCTAGACCGCGGGAAATTATGAGAGTATCATAGTCTTTTAAACTTTTCAAAGTTATTCTGTAACGTACCTGCATTTAAACTATATCCATAGAATGCTTGAACAATGTAGTTTCTTAATCGAAATAGTACATTTTATTATTATTTACCAATTCTCCATTCTAATCTAATATATCAGTACGAGAGTAACTTTTCACATATTCTCCATGGCAGTCGTATATATTATACCTGTAATATCTTTCTTAATAGGGAACTGAACACTTTTTGGAATATATCAGTTGAAAGCTAAGAAAATTTGGCCTTTAATGAAGTTTGAAATACCACAGTATATGTTATAGTGTGGTGATATCAAGTTGATGAAGTGAAGTAACGGTCAACAGATTATTCGTGTTTACCTTACGCGTGACATTATTACCTATTCTTTAAAGGCAATTATCTCGCTTAAGTAGGCGTGGCGCTCGACTGGTTGTAACACTCAGCCACTCGTATGATGGTTGGAGTAATGTTTCCTTATTGTACAGTGTGTAATGGTGAGGTGTGGTGTGTGTGAGGCTGCCATTAGTGGGGAGGGGAAAATGTGTGTTGCCTGTTCTGCTGCTGTTTTTCCATGTAGTGCACCAGAGAGTACGGAGGAATTTATTAACTATTTAATAGGAAATTTTGTCCTTTCGCAAATTCCTGAGTTTCAAAATTATACAAACTTTAACCTTAAAGATGAAAATGAAGCACAATACAATAATTTACTCGAACAGTTTTATCCAGATATAAATTATATGAATACTATACTAACAGACAACTTATCAAATAGGTAGGCTACTATGATGGACATAAATTTAACCCGGAGATTAAAGCAATAAATGAAAACAATAGGTTACTACATACGAATATCCGTAGTGTCCCTAAAAATCTTCAAAATTTATTATCGTATCTACAATGTCTGGACATGAATTTTGATGTCATAGGCCTAACTGAAACATGGATAAATGAAACAAATAAAATTTTGTATAGCATAAAGAAATATGTGCATAAGGAGTCATTTAGAAAAGTTAAAAGGGGGGGGGGGATTCACTATATGTTAAGGAGGGCTTAACTTTTACTGAGAGAAAGGATTTATCAATCAATAACAGCCACCTTGAGTCATTGTTCATTGAGCTGGATTCCGGAAAGAAACTTAACAACAAAACCTTGATTGGTGTACTGTATAAGCCTCCGTCAGTAGCAGTGGATTCCTTCCTGGAAGCTCTGAGTGATGTTCTAAGTAAAGTGCAAACTGAGCATTACAACATGGATCTACTAAAGAACAAAAGTAATAAGCAAGTGTCTAATTTTTTAGATACACTTTTGAGCTATTAATTTCTGCCGCTTATTAACAAACCAACCAGAATTACCAGTTCCTCTGCCACAATTATTGACAATATATATTGTAATTGTGTTCACAATAATGAATTTCTTAATGGTATTCTCTGTACAGATATTTCCGATCATCTACCTATATTTTGCATTAAAAAGATAATTCAGCAAAATGAAGAAAAGGTTAAATATGTAAAAAAGAGAATATTTAATGACAGTAATATTAATAAATTTAAATTATTGGTGAATAACATTGAGTGGAATAACATTATAGACATAACTGATTGTCAACAAGCTTTTTCAAAATTTCAAAGCCATTTTACAAATTGTTATGAAGAAGCATTTCCAATTGTCAAAATAAAGTTAGGTTATAAAACAAGAAAGGATTGGCTATCAGCAGGGTTAAAAAAGTCAATCAAAATGAAAAACAAACTTTATCTAATTCAGGTTAAGAGATCAACATAAAAAAAATAAGAGAAAATATTCTACCTATAAAAGATACCTTTAAAAAACACTCGGACAAGCGGAAAGGGATCATTATAAGGAAGTATTTAGCGATAATATTAGTAATGTTAGGAAATCATGGGACTTAATTTATGAAATTATTAATAAAAAGAAAAAGTGTAATTCTTTAACAAGGGAAATAATTATTAACAATAAAAAGGAAGTATGTCCAGAAAATTTAGCAAATGGTTTTAATGAATATTTTGTGAATATAGGGACTAACTTATGCAATTCTATACCTTTTGTAAATCAAGGCCATGCTGTTTATATGCCACCACCAAATGCTAATTCAATGTTTTTGTATCCCACTGACAATAATGAAGTAATAAATATTATAATGTCATTTAAAAGGAAGAGCCCAGGATATGATGGTATTACTACAGAAATTATTAGATTGTCCCATCTTAATTATATTAGTCCATTGACTCATATAATGAATCAGTCTCTGTCCCAAGGAGTATTCCCTCAAGAACACAAAACTGCCAAAGTCATTCCCATTTATAAAGTTGGTGACGCTCCTTTGATGTCTAACTACAGATGAGTATCGGTACTCACAGTATTCTTTAAAAATTTTGAAAGAATCATGTACAAAAGGTTGATGGAATTTGTAAAATCATGCAATTTGTTATACAAATATCAATTTGGTTTTCGGGAGCAGCATGGTACTGATCTTGCATTAATCAGTCTAATAGACAAGATATCAAAGGCATTGGATGAGGGTGATTATGTATTAGGGGTATTTTTAGATTTAAGTAAAGCCTTTGACACAGGTAGTCATGAAATACTGTTAAATAAAATAGAAACATATGGGATCAGGTTCACAGCTCATAAATGGCTACAAAGTTACCTGTCACATAGAAATCAATTTGTAGTTTATAATGAAAACAAATCCAGTACTTTGCACATTAAATCTGGTGTACGGCAGGGATCCATTTTGGGATCAATGTTGTTTCTACTATATGTAAATGATATTGCAAATATTTCCCCAAAGGTTACACCAATACTTTTTGCAGATGATACAAATTTATTTGTAAGAGGATCAAATTTAGCTGATTTGTTTCATTCCATTGATTCAGAAATGAAGACTCTGGTAAAATGGATACATGCTAACAAGCTTTCATTGAATATATCTAAGACCCATTATATGGTATTTCGAGCTAGAGGAAAAGTATTTAATACTAACACGAATGAGTATATTGGTCAGACAAAACTGAAGAGAGTAGAGTCTACAAAATTTTTAGGCATTATACTTGATGAAAAATTAAATTGGTTTAATCACATTATACATGTTAAAAATAAAATTGCAAAAAGTATTGGGGTACAATGCAAAGCTAGGAAATATCTAAATTCTGAAACGTTAGTTACTTTGTATAATTCTTTTGTGTACCCATATTTAACCTATGGACTGGAGGTTTGGGGGTCTGCCAGCAGTTGTCACATCCATGTAATAGAAAAGATTCAGAAAAGATCCATAAGAATATTAACTTCTTCAGGAGCTAGAGATCATACTGCCGAATTATTTAAGGCTCTTAATATTTTGCCATTCTAAAAAGTCTATCAATATTGTATCGCAAAACTAATGTTCAAATTTGCAAAACAGATGGTTCCTGGCTCCATGAGGGACATGTTTTCCACCAACGAAAACATTCACTTCTACCCCACCAGGCATCGGGGAACCTGCGTGTGCCTTAGGGAAGAACCTTGCTAATACACAGGACCTTCCGCTATATGGGAGTTCATATTTGGAATGAAATATCATTAAGTGTAGACCATCAGTATTCAGTGTCAACTTACAAACGTAAAGTTAAAGAATACTTACAGGAAAATTAGGAATGTATTTGGTAGATTTTTCTAAAATTTGTACATGGGACATGTATTATTATTTCTGTTATATAAGTACCTGTCGCTTCAACAATGTGTACTCTGTTCATTTAGGATTTTCAATAATTTTATTATTTAAGTGAACGAGTTAATGTTGGAGATTGAAATTATACTCTTTTGTAGAGTTAAACTTTTTTTGGAAAATATGAAATCTAATGTCTTCCATATCTTAGCAAATAAAGCGGAAATATATTTCTTAATTGAACGGAGTATAGTAAGCTATTATAAGTAATGAGGGCAAAATATACCTTTTAAATATCAGTCCTCATTGACATGTGCTCTAATGTATACGTATGAGATCTAATATTATGAAAGTTATGTATGCTCATGGCAATAAATTATTATTATTATTATTATTATTAAATACAAACAAATCATTGGAATGCAGGAAGTCCTCTGAGGATTGAGGTGATCGAAGTGCTAACGAAGTTGGCCTATCGTGGATGTAGAGAATATCTTGTATCAGGAAAGGCGAAAGTGAAAGAGACAAAGGGTGACTCCGAAAACTAATCATGCAAAAGGCTCTAGTTTGAAAATTTAATAGTATGCCTTCACAAAGAGAAAATTATTAAGCAAATTTTTATGGACTGTACAAAAAGAATTATTTTTGCAATACTAAGATTCATTAATTAACTAATGAGATCACAATCAGTACCTTATTTGGATAGTGGAATACAATGATGGTAAAAGTTGATATGGGTCAAGCTAATTAGCAGTGGATGCCGAGATGGATGTCTTACTCGACATGATAATAGATGCATTATTCATATATTAGAAATCTTTTGGACATTGACAGTTTACTTATCTAATATGCAGGCTGGTGGATGGTAATGACGTCTTGATGTTGCGGAAAAGGAAGGTTGGAACTTCAGCTTATTAGACGTGCTAAAATGGATGTCTACACTTGCATTGCTGAATAAAGGTTAGTTAGGCTCTTCCTACATTGGTATTTATTACCAACGCATTAAATCTAACGAATGGAACAATATAAAGTTGGATATATGGGAGAAGTCGAACTGATGGGGAAGGTTGTCTCTCTTGAGGTTTGATTCTAAAAAGTCGTGCTGGTGAACAGTTCTCTTGGAGCATGAGACCAAAGGAATTTACGTATTATATTTTATACAATATTATCTTATGTTTACCTGGCTACAATTACATGTACAATAATGTTTATTACATAAATTTCTCTAACATGTACCTTAATGTTTTGATTAATAGCAAATATAAATCAGTTAAACTCCTCAGTTAATCTTGGCAGTGTGGGAAGAAATTCACCAGCCATTTTTAGATTTCCTACATCAAAGTAGCCAAGGGAGTCAATATGGAATATATTGTAACTTAAATTTGCTTCTGTACTAACCAGAAACTCAACTCTTCCTCTTTCGAATGAGACCAACCCCAGCTCTCTACGACTCCTGGGTGCAAATATATGATGTGAGGAAGAGAAGTAACTTTTGGCCTGAACTCGCGGAGTAAGTAAGTTTGACTCAATACTGGCTTCGGGTGGTTGGTGGGGTAATGGGTGGTGAGGGGTGTTGCCAGGCGGCGGAGGCGCATCAATTCGAACGCGAGAAAATATTTACAACATTGTCAGCCATCACGTCAAACATTTGCACACTGACTGAGTTTGGGTATTCCATTGGCACACTGCTGGCAATAGCCCAGTCCCAACAAATTAGCCAAAAGTGGCTACATTTTCGCGGAATTGACAACATCGGCTAATGCCTACGCCCGGACTGTTCTACAGTCTTCATATCCAGATCCCTGGGCGCATATTATCCAAGTCTGGCGGGCTACCGCTTACTGCTGGGCCAAAATCGCGGTGGTTGGAAGGAGAATAACGTTTGGGTTATAACGATAAAACCAACCATGGGATAATCTTTGAAATAGTTCATTCTCTTTCCCAGCTTATTTTACCAACTAAGAACTCAACCTAACCTGACCTAACCTAATCTAAACTGGACCTAACCTTAACCTAACCAAATCAAGCACTGACATATACCCTTCCAGACTTGGATAATATGCTCCCCGGGCAGCTCCGCAAAATCGGCACTTGCCTGTTCCCAGACAAGAAGGGTTAATTAAGCATACCCAACCTGAAAATTAGTGGCATTGTCAGTTATTACCAACCTCGAACATAATCTTCAAAGCACAAACCTACAGAACACATTTTGAAATATTTTGGCAGAAAGATGAACAGCAAGCTCTAACTGGATTGCTCTTGCTGCATATGAACAATGCTATGTAAACTTTTAATTCTACACCTGTGTAGAAAATATTTATATGTACAGAGCCATTGAAATGTATACCTACTATTTCAAGAAATGGAGATCCATCGTCTAATCTGTTTTAACCCTTTGTCTACATTTAGATGCCCAGTAGTTCTCTCTGACCTTACACTATTCGTCTTGTATTCCTCCATGTAGACTTAATTTATGAAGGTATATTATTGTACGAAGTGTTAAAAGTTGCATCGATGGTGATACTAGCGGATATTCAGGTGGTAAGTTAGATCTGCATTATCTATTCTTCCTTGGCGTATCAAAATATCCATTCAGGACAAAATGGTAATTGTGTTTACCGTAATTGGTATATACCTGCTTGAAGGATATTGGAAACATTATAAGATGAATTTTGACTTTTGCAGAAGATATATGCAATATTGTGAGGGACTACCTAACGTCATGTCTTTATATCTTTTTATTTCATTAATGAACTTGATGGCTATTTAAGTAATTCTTAGCAATTCATCACAATCATTTACACTCTTAGGATGCAAAATGGGTTGCAAAGATGTTTCCTTCTGTACTACCATGATCTGTAATGGAAATTTTCCGTAGTCTGAATCATTGTTCAGGTCTGTTTATCTTAGTATATATTTATACTGAAGCATCAAGCCACCCTTAGCTTTTATTTACTAGAACAAGAGACTGTAAACCTTCACGAGATGCAATGGCGTATTCCAATTTAGTGTATATATGGTTGAATCTGATGAAAGCAGGTCTGTATCCTACAAGGAGTAAAAGCCACCTTGGCGGAAACTATTTAGCAGTCTCGACTTGTATTGGCTAAGGCTTGTCCAGAGCAGAAACCATTCTCGATATGTGCAAGGTGTCTGGTATGTGGGAATACAGACAGTTTGTTGTGTGTGTCATAGTGATCATGCAACCCTTACAAAGCTGAGTCAGAATATGCTTAAATCTAAGCTACAAACATGATTTTATTATGAGGCTGAGGTAGCCTAGTGTACAGTTACAGTAGGGAGTGTATTTACCCCCATGGGATCCCTTTTAACTACCACATACCTCGGTCTATATTAATGGAAGATATATATGAAAGAATGATCATAAACAAAAAGTAACAATGAAGATAATTGGAAGATGAGTTCACAGGAAAATTCCCACCCCAGAGGGTACCGGCTTGTCGTGGTGTGGGGGGGCTTGTGTGTCCCTGAGACCTGGCGAGCTAGACTAGAGGGGTTCCAGCCCCTGCTCTGCCCCGATTTCGAGGAAAGAGGGCACCTTAGGGGCTGTCCTGTGTTGGATGGTTGGGTGCCTGGGCTGGGAGATGTTGGGGTAAGGGGTCTCAGCACCGTCATGGGCAAACTTTCGAGCCATTGGGGCTGCTTTTTAAAACGAGTGGTCCCGAAGGAGACGAGGTACTGTACCTTGCCTACGGCGACCAGCGCTCGGGCTCCTCATTTGCCTGGTAGCATAAAAACTCAATCTCAGTCTCGTCAGCTGTTTAGCTATCCTCAAACGCAAAAACAAAATCATTCGCAATATCGGCAACAACCGAATTATGGTCTTTCGCAATCCGTTACCGTGGGAATGGTAACGGGAGAAATAATAATAAGGGTTATCACCAGCAAGCTGCAGCTGCAACCCAACAGAGTCAGTCGCAGCATATAAAGCAATATCCGCCAGAGATCGTTTCAGCTGTGACCGAACAGTAGGTACCTCAGTCGGTACAAACCGAGCACCATATTTGACTATCCGCTACATTAGGAGCCTCTGAACGAAGCACAGGTTTTCAGATACAGCCAGGTATCGTAAATGGGGTATCTGCAGAGGTTTTCCATGATAATGGCTCATTAGGATGTTGTGTAGCTGAGGTTTTCGTCTCTCCCAGAGATTATACTGGTGAGCAAGTAATCATCACTATGATTGATGGAACCAAGGGGAGAGTCCTTTTTATACAGGAAAGGTAATTGCAGCAGTTATGCAAAAACCTGTGTCAGACCTGGTAATAGGTAATATACTAGGTGTGAAAAATTCGTGTTCTGTAGAAGTTTCTATGCAAACTGGTGCAGCAGCTGTTACCAGAGGAACAGCCCACGCAAAGAAAAATGTTGTTCCACTCTGAGTGACAAGGCCGCCGGCCTTGTCAATTGCGAGGATGTTATTGTAGAACAATCACGTGACCCTACGTTGGCACTTGTTCGTAAACACGCACTGGAAGGTGACATGCGGGAACATCAGGGAATAGTAACAAGTTATGTCAGAAGGAGAAATAGGTTCTACCGCCTTACGGTGAATCCCGACGGTGAAGAATGTTTTCAGTTCCTCGTACCAGAGAAGTACCGACAAGGTGTGTTTACCCTTGGTCATCACGCAACCTTAGGAGGCCACATGGGAATTAGGAAAACACGGGATAGAATCCAGGTAGGAAGGATGCTACGGCCATGCGATGTATGTCAGAAGACTTGTGACAGTGGTCGGGTAAAACCTGCCCCTTTGAAGCCAGTACCCCTCATCTCAAAATCGTTCGAGAGGGTAGCTGTCGATATTGTTGGATCGATAAATCCGAGCAACGGACGGTGCCAAATATATTCTTATCTGTGTGGACTTCGCAAGAAGATGGTCAGAAGCTGTGCCTCTTTGTAATATAGAAGCCACTACAGTAGCAGACGCTTTACTGGAAATATTATGTTTTGTCGACATACCAAAGCAAGTATTGTCCGACCGAGGCAGCCAGTTTACCTCCGCAATGATGGAGGAGTTGTGGAGATTACTCTCCGTGAAGAGGTTGAGGACAACGCCATATCACCCAATGTGTAATGGGTTATGTGAGAGGTTTAATGGTACTCTCACAAAGATGTTGAGGAGGATGGCAGCAGAGTAACCTAAGGAGTGGCCCAGATAAATTTCGCCTCTACTGTTCGCCTACCGTGAAGCCACTCAGGCATCGTTACAGATCTCTTCATTCGAGGTAGTGTATGGTAAACCTGCTCGATGACCGCTACAGGTTCTACGTCAACTCTGGGACGATGAAGAATCAGATCCCACAGTATACATATATTATTGACTTGGCAGAATGTCTGCAGAAAACATGCGAAATTGCTAAAGAGGAGTTAGTTAAAGCAAAAGGGCTTCAAAAGCTCATAACAAGCTGTTGGCTCAGTGGAAAGGTTCCTTTGAAGTAGTTACGAGGATAAACGACCTCAACTACATCGTAAATATCGGAGGTGACAACAAACGATTCCAAATAAATATGCTTAAGGAATAGCCTAGTATACAACCCAACGAGGGTGTACCTCTATTATGGCTACAGTTCGTGGGGGCTACCATGACATTAACTGAGCAACGTGATTGTTTAAGGTTAGTCCGTGGTCATTATTCACCAACGGTTGACATGATTAGTGCCGCCGTAGTGATCCCTGAAGGAGAAGAGGGATACACTCCACAGACGAAAGAGGCTCGCCAAGGTGAAACCGTGGCAGAAGTTTTCGTGTCTCAAAAGTTAAGAGCAGACCAGCGTGCAAAAGTTAACGCGGTGCTGGCAAAATATTCTAGTGTATTCTCTAACAGGCCTGCCGTTGCAAACGTTGCCTGTTATGAGATTTAGCTCACAAACGACACGCCAGTGAGGGTGAAACCGTATCCTATTCCTGTGAGACTGGTTGATACAGTACGCAAGGAAATAGATGACATGGGAGTGGCTGGCATCATTGAAAGGTCAGACTCGCCATATTCCAGTCCTATTGTCGTAGTCCAAAAGAAGGACGGCGGCGTGCGTATCTGTGGAGATTATCGTCGTGTGAACGCTGTCACCAGGGTCGATGCAGAACTAATGTGTGACCAGCAAGAGATCTTCGCTAGAATTAGTAATTCAAAAATATTTTCTAAGATGGATCTGGCTAAAAGTTTCTTCCTGATATCACTCGAGAAGCGAAGTCGTCTTATCACAGCGATATCCACACCAAATGGGCTGTACCATTTTAAGGTATTACCTTAATTTAAATCGTGTCATGCGTCAGATATAACATGGCATCGAGGGAGTAGAAGCTTTTCTTGATGACGTTCTTGTGCACTCAACCACATTTGAGGAGTACCTTGTCATATTACAAGCTGTATTGCAACGACTACATGAATACAATATGTCAGTCAAACCATCCAAGTGTGATTTGTTCCAACGGGAAGTAAAATTCTTGGATCACACTGTAGGTGAAGGACACTGTGGGTGCCAAAATAACAAGATACAGAAAATCAAGGATGCACCGAGACCTACCACAAAGAAACAGGTACGATCATACTTAGGTCTTACCGGTTATTACCGTAAGTTCATCCCGAATTTCTCTGTCATAGCACTTCCACTTAGCAAGGTCCTAAGGAAAAATGCGCATAATAAGATTACCTGGGGATCAGAGCAAGAAGAAGCATTCGTCTAACTTAAGAATCTTCTTTGCAAGTAACCGATCTTGCAATTGCCTGATAACAAACGACCGTTCATACTTAGAACTGATGCTTCCCAGTACGGTATCGGTGCAGTTTTGTTCCAGGAAAAATATGGTGAAGTATTTCCTGTTGCGTATCACAGTCACCCGGTGAAGTCTGCTTAAGCAAACTACAGTACAGTAGAAAAGGAACTTCTGGCAGTAGTAGATGGTATAAAGAAATACTACTACTCGATTACGTTACGTTTATCATGAAGTGGGTTAATTATGTAAATTATATATATATCATAATTTATAATTGCATGTACAAAAATGACGTACTGTAGCAAGAATGTATAAGTTAGGACGAGAGAAAAGATTTCGAAATAATTACGTCATTTTATGCCAATCACTCTCCTGTAAATCAAACGTTGTATGACCAATGAGAGAGCGGGATCTTTCTAATGTTGAGAGAAAAATCAATAAAGGGGGAGAGCGACCTTAGCCGACCTACCCACACAGTCAGTCTGAGCGAGACCCACACACAACCACCACTACACTCATCACATCCCCACTTGTTACCACCTCTCGAGCTCTTAATTCTCTCGTCTTTGCGTGACTGGAGTATAATAATCAAATGGTGAATTTTCTCGGTACAATTACCAGAATATTCCAAACCATTCTGGATTATTCCAATTAGTTGATCACAGCTCGCTGGCCAAATTACAAGTGATAGAGAGTGGAGCTGGCTTGTTACTGCAAGCTGGCAGATCTTCTTTACGAGACTATGTAACGAACCTCGGTAAAGTAAGATAAATCACGAGTGATATAGGGACGTGAAGCTGTATGGTGGAAGAAATTATCTTGCTAGTCTATGGAACGATCTAGCAAGATAACGAAAGAGTGTTAGCTTTGATTTGAAATTATCAAGTTATCATAATTTGTATAGGAAAGGTCCTGAAATAGCACCTGAATTAATTACAGTGTTAGTTGTGCTCTTGTTGTAATTAACTTAAGGTTAGGAAAATTGTTAGAAAAATTGTTACAGAAAAGCCGTTACGGAAAGAAGTACCGTAATTTGATCCTTGTGTTATTTAGCTAGCTAGCTTAATTAAATTATGTATGTGTGAATGTATATGTATGGATATTTATTTATTATTAATTGTAAATTAATATTGTTGGTCTGATTGAGAATAAATATAGTAGAGTAATGTAATTAGTCTTTGTGTGACCCTACGTAACTGATAGAAAATACTATTCATGCACATATAAATGGGAACCCCTGGTAGTAATAGTAAAATTAAGTATTGTATGAGTGGAAGAAGAAGAAGAGATAAAATATCTCCAGACAACACGGCGCCTAGACCAATGACGTCCTGTCTCTTTGTTTAAACTTGTCCGGGTAAGTAAGATTTAATACTACAATAGCCACATACTCTTTCCCCCATTACAATGTGCAGTATTGGTGAATCTGGAGCAACTGATTTCTGCAAACTTCTCAAAGCAACAGGACACCACTATTTTTGCTAATCTGGTCTTGTTTGTTGGCATAGTTTGGAGGACTGAAGGCACTCCAGATTTACCAACACTGTACTTCTTCCTTAAGCACTTGGAGTAGTTCCCCGTATCCATCTCAGTTATGACAGTGACTGCCAATCCAATCGATACTATATTACATTTAATACTAATGCAGTTGCCAAATCAGCTTTTGAGGCAAAATGTTCTCTGTCTATAGGGGATGCTAATTGTACTGTTCAGATGATGAGGTCAATAAATGTAGTTGACAGTGACAATGATCCCCCAGCGGGAACTGCCTTGTCATGACTTGGCGGTTTGTTTGCCGCTTCCCGTATGTCAGTTGCGGAGCAGCTGTCACGAGTCAGACATAATACTCGTGACGTAATTTGAATTACAGAGAGTTGGAAAATTTCATACTGGTGTCAATATAGAATGTTCTAGAGAAGGTTCTGGAATATTCCATTCATGAGACAAAGGAGACAGGAGTGGGTTAAGTTGGGGGTGCAGCTAGTTAATCTGCAGGTAGTCTTAATCCGCAGGTACCGGATTAGTAGCCAAAATTAGAAAAGGGTCAGGAAGGCCGGGGTTTCAACTGAATTTGCCACATTCAGTCATATAGGTGTTCGTACATTAAGTACATAATGTATTACTCAATTATGCTACCAGGTTAATTTATGGTATTGTAAATGATCGTGAAGTGGAGGGGAATTATCGGGAATTATTAGCACGCCATAGGTAAATTGCAATTGCATGTATAACTCAGGAATAAGTGGGTACAATGTAAATCGTAGCCAGTTAGGAAAAACGAACACAGATAGGAGGAGGAGTCAGTAGAAATTTTGAAATTTCAGCTTCCAGTCAAGAGGAAGAATTGGGGTCAGTTGGAACAGGACACACTCGAAGGAAGGAACACACTCGTATCGTCAGCTTCCCTTACCTAGATCAATCCTCCACGTGTGCAGTGGGGAGTGATCAACGTAGACGCCGAATTCGTTGTATATTACACGATTTCACAAGGCTTTACAGTTGTATACTGACCAGTTGCATTGACACTGGTTCGGTAAGTGAATTAAGGTAAGGGAGTTGGATCTTTGAAGAAAAATTACGTGTGTGTTGTGAGACTCTAAGTGTGAGACATTAGAAAAATATTCCAACTTGCGTAACAATTGATAGAATTACTACAGTGTTAACGTAACCTAGACTATCGTCACGCGAGCGAGAGCGAGAGGTAACGAGAGCGAGTAGCTAGTTAGCGTTGCGTGAGCGTGAGTTGTGTGTGTGTGTGTGTGTGAAATTTAATTATTCATGTTGGCATACTGGAGTTGAATAAATATAGAAATTTGCAATTGGTTGTTTGAATACGCCAGTAGATTTGTTATCTATATAAATACACATATATCGGGAAGAACCCCTTAACATAAAAATTTATTATGTGTATGGTGGATGGGGCCTAAACGGGGAATTAATCCCCGACTTTTTGTTCTTCGCTGCAGCCAACCAACGAGATCATAAATTAACAGGGCAAGGTAAGTTGTAATTGTCATATTATAAATACATTATCTATCATTCTCACATCACCGTCACAGCAGCTCATGCAGCTTTCCCTTGATAGGGTATCGCATTGGGCTGGTTCTCATGGGCTTTGCTTCTCTCCTGTTAAGACGGTTAATATGCACTTATGCCACCTTCTGGGCGTCCACCCCGATCAGGGCTTATTCATGTATGGTCATCGGATACGTTGTGTTGGGGAGACTCGATTTTTGGATCTTCATTTTGACAGACATCTGACATGGGTACCCCATTTCCATTCAGTTAAGGTCTCTTGCCTCCAGGCTCTCAACCTGTTAAGGGTCCTGGGCCATACGTACTGGAAGGCTGATCGGGCCACCCTCATCAACCTATATCATAGTCTTCTTAGGACGAAACTCGACTATTGGTGTGAGGTGTACTCGTCTGCCATGGCTGCCCGTCTCAGAGTCTTAGACCTTGCTCATCACGCTAGGGTATGTCTGGTGACCGGAGTTCTCAGGTCGTCTCCAATCCACAGTTTCCTGGTGGACATTGATGAGCCACCTCTTGATCTCCATTGCCAGTCCTTGATGGTTCGTTGTTGGCATTGCTTACATCAACTTTCTGACTCCCTTCCCTGCTTGGCCGTGTCATCCGATATTATGGCTCAGTATTACCTCTCACATCCTCGCACGCCATGGTCCTTTGGTTTCCGTTTCAGAAAGGCTATGGAGGAGTTAGGCATCGCTAATTTCAAGATTTGTTATGTTCGGTTCTCTAGGGTGGCTACATGGCTTTTCCCAGAAGTGTCGATGGGAATGAGCAGGCAGACACCCTGGCTAAGGATGCGGCCTCCAGTGCTCGGCCTCATGCCCAGCATCATCCGGTATCTACCATCGACCCTAAATAGATGCTGCCGTTTGTTCCTGCTGGCAGGACACATTGGACGCCATTGGGGCTAACAAGCTCTGAGACATCCGCCAGCGCTTGAGTTTGTGGAGCTACAGCGCCTGTCCTGTCAGTGGGAGATGGCTCTTGCCCGTCTCTTCATTGGCCACTCACGTTTGACTCACATATTTTTAATGAAGAGGGCTCCCCATCCCTACTGTGATTGTTGTCTAGTTCCGTTGAATGTGTGGTATCTTTTTGTGAAGTGCCCCAGCCTTGGGGACTTTGTTTGTAGGTACCTCTCTGAGTACCGGGTGGGGGTCGGTTGTTACAGTCTCTCCATTGTGAATTTTATGATATTATGGTTTCTTTTTTATATACTTCAATGTTTCTTTCGTTTTTGTTTTGATTCTTTTATATATTTTTCTTAATCAGGTTATTTTAGTAAAATGTGAGTGTTAGTTGATATGTCCTATTAATCATGCTGCTTCTCCCTTTTGGGGTAGTAAAATCTGGCTAATATGTGTAGATTTTATAAATCCTTAGAATATAATATTATGTTGGGCGGTGTATGACCCTGGCTGTTACGCCACCAGATGCCTAGTGGTATATATCAAGCAATCAATCAGTGACAATGATTACTGCCCAAACATCTTTGATGATTCTGTAGAAAATGTCATTAAGAAGCGCTGCATTCTTATACCCTTATGGTTCTGCCCCAACATCTTTGATGATTCTGTAGAAAATGTCATTAAGAAGCGCTGCATTCTTACACCCTTATGGTTTGTAGCTTACTACAGGGAGGGGCATGGTAACTTCATCTATGCTTCTAGGTATTTGGAAAAAGAAATTGGATTACTACTACCAATGGGCCACATAAAAAAAATATTATGGTAAGAATGTTTTAATCAGTGCCAAAGATCTTACACAGGCCATGATGCTCCTCAATCTCCTCTGCTCTTCTGACTGCATGTTTGAATCCATCAAACCTCATCGGACATTTAATTATATCAAAGGGCGTGTATACAATGAAATCCTGTATGAGTTTTCAGAAGAAGACATGGTGTAAGGACATACGCCTCTTCCCTTTGCCCTCATCGTTCCAAGTTGACAACATCTAATTAGGTTGCAGCACCCTCTCACTTCTCCCAAGAAACAACTATTTCCTATTCTGGTGGAAAAGTTTCTCCGGTTTCAGTGCATATTATTTCTCTGTCTTGGAAACTGTATCACATATTCTGTCTGGTGACAATTCTCAGACTTTAACCAAAGGTGTTCATGTGGTAGAGATTCATGCTGCCACACATTCTCCAAAAAGGAAGTTCAAGTAAACTAAATTGCAACATAGAGACACTTAACTCCATGGACATTCGTCCTTG
Source organism: Petrolisthes cinctipes (assembly GCA_033782935.1). NCBI lineage: Eukaryota > Metazoa > Arthropoda > Malacostraca > Decapoda > Porcellanidae > Petrolisthes > Petrolisthes cinctipes. Next base: position 557,115 of record JAWQEG010000588.1, on the reverse strand, counting down.
CAATACAAGTGTCTCTGTAGACTCATCCATATTTTCCTCTTAATCCCGCCAGAAGCGTTCTCGTGGCTCCGATGAGTCCCTTGTTTCAACAGATGTTTCCTTCGTAAGCTTTGGGAACATCAGAAGGGCGGGAAATGAATGTGTGACTTCAAAAGATATGGTTTCTCTTCCTCTCGAGGGAGGACGAGACCCCTGTACAGAGACAGTAACTGTGTGGGGGTGAAGTATTCACGGAATTTGCGCAGCAAACCCAACTTCTTTAGGCAGTTTTAGAAAAAAAGGAAATATGATTTTTCTAAGAGAGATTGTGAGAGAAAAACACTCAAAGAATATTAAGAGAAGAAGAAAGATCAAGCTGTATATCGTTGAAGGAGAGGGGATAATAATTTGGAAGATTAGTACATCATCACGTGATTAGGAGAGGAGCTGCTGGGATGAGCAGCTGTCAAACTTGGTGGAGTAATGGAGAATGGAATCATCAGCTTAGGAGTGGATAGGAGATGAAGTACAGCTGAGAAGGTCATTAATGAAAAGGAGAAAAAGAATAGGTTATAGAACAGAACCCTGAGGAACACCACTGTTAATAAACTTAGAAGAAGAACAGTGACCATCTACAACAGCAACTATAGAACGGCCAGAAAGGAAATCAGATAGAACAGATGAAAGCCTGTTCACCAGGTGGATCAGTGAAGGGAGATGAAAGCCAAATGGGTGGTGAACAATGAAATCTCCTAAAATGGAGATTTCTGAAAAAGGAGAATGGGATGGAATGTGTTCTACTTTTGAGATAAGATAGTCAAAGAATTTTGGATAGTCAGAAGAATTAGATGAGAGATATACAGCAGAAATGTATTTAGTTTGAGAATAACAGGTGAGTCGAAGCCAGAGGGCTGAGATTGATTGATTAATTAATAGATTCCTCTAGGCATCTGGCAGCGCAACAGCTAGGGTCAAATATATATATATATATATATATATATATATATATATATATATATATATATATATATATATATATATATATATATATATATATATATATTGACAGTGACAATGACTACTGCCCTGACATCTTTGATGACTCTGTAGAACATGTCCCTAAGGAGCGTCGGGTTCCTACACCCTTTTGGTTTGTGACCTACTACAGGGAGGGACGTGGTAACCTTATCCATGCTTCCCGGTATCTGGAGAAAGAAATTGGATTACTACCAATGGGCCACATAAAAAAGTATGGTATGGGCGCTTTAATCAGAGCCAAAGATCTTACACAGGCCATGATGCTCCTCAATCTCCCCTGTCCTTCTGATGGCATGTTTGAATCTATCAAACCACATCGAACATTTAATTATAATGAGAACCTGTATGAATTCTCAGAAGAGGATATTCTCGCTATGTGCCCAGATAGTGTCCAACGAGTATCAAAGATGAAGAGCAGTAAAAATATGATCATCCTCACTTTCTATGGCTCGCATATCCCAGATCGCATTAATATTAACCCCACATCTTTTGAGGTAAAGCCTTTTGTTGAGTGTCCTTTGCAGTGTTTCGGTTGTTTTGAGTTTGGTCATGGGAGAAGGAACTGCAACAACCGTTCCCGGTGTGGTAATTGTTCTGCTCTTGACACGCATCTTACTTCTGAGTGTCAGTCAGAGAGTTACTGCTTTTGCTGCAGAATCTGGCTGGATGGTGTCTTCGCTTCTGGGTGGAGGGTTGCTACCATCCTTCCTTTCCTCAAGCCGGGCAAGGACTCTGGTGTTGCCCTGAATTACCGAATAATTTGCCTTGACCTCCTGTCTCTGTAAACTATTTGAGAAGATGGTGAATGTCAGACTGGTATACTTCTTGGAATGGGGTGATTTTCTGTCTCCGTCCCAGTCTGGCTTTCGTAAACACCGTTCCACTACAGATGCTCTGGTCAGGTTGAAAGCTGCTGCATGTGAGGCCTTTGCATGACATCAACACCTTGTCTGTGTATACTTTGATTTAAAGAAAGCCTATGACACTACATGGCAATATGGCATCCTGCAGCAACTCCATTTAAATGGCTTGCGGGGTCGCCTTCCACGCTTTCTTAAGGAGTTTCTCAGTGGTCACAGTTTTTTTGTGAGGGTTGGTACAACCCATTCAGCACCTGTTGCACAGGAGGAGGGCGTCCCCCAGGGAAGCGTTCTCAGTGTCACATTGTTTGCAGTAGCAATGGTATTATTACAGAATAACTGGGTTTTTGGCTAGGATCGCGCAGTGTTACCACATCCGGCTAGGTCCTGGGAATTTGCCTCTGTCACTTTATGATAGTTTACACCGGTTATATCCCAGTAGTTTGCCCAGGTTAGGTCAAGGTAGTTTACCCAGGTTAGGTCCCGGTAGTCTGCTTTTGTCTAAGTTAGGTTAGGTCAGGTCAGGTGAGGTCAGACTAATTTCCAAATTATGTTTGTAAAACGAGGCATATCTCGAAAACGCCCCGGGGCATCTTCGAAAGAAACACCATAGAATAAAAGTGTTTTAGAATGGTCCAAAATAGTGGGTAATGATACTAAAATACACAATATAGTGAACCCAGTTCTTCTGTAAATTTACCGTAGCAATTAATGCCATTGCCTCATCCCTTTCGGACGGTATAGCCAACTCGATGTACAGCTCCGGACAGATCAAGGGTCCACACCCCATGCATCAGCGACTTGGTTTGGGCCTCGTCGGATCTGGCAACAGTTGCAGGTGGAGGGAGTGGGGATGTTACTGGGAGAGGAGGAGAGAAATGTGGGCGGAGCTATATAGGAGGGTAACGAATGATCAGGTAGAGGAAATGTGTGTCAGGATGAATGAATGAAGCATACACTGTGAACGGTATCGAATCACCAAATGTATAAAGCAGGGTTCTTCAAACTTTTTCAGTCGTGACCCTGTTTTTACTATGACATCATTCTCGCGACCCATACAGAAAGATATTTTACAAATGATCAGAATTATCAACCTAAGAAAATACAAGGCCAGAAACTGAAACGTAATATTTATGATTAAAAGGCATTCTAACCAGAATTATAAACACTGCCTCACCTACCTCTCCCTCTCTCTCTCTCTCTCACTCTCTCTCAAGAAGGCTAATATTTGTGCAATGATTTTGTTTCATTGATAATTAGATATATGAATATTCGATTATAAAAATATGTTAGGTGGATTCATGTACGAACTTCATATAAATTTTATTGTCACGAACATTATTATTCTATTTTATTCATGTATCTATTTTTGTGAGCCTGCGACCCAGTTTGGAGGAATTCGGGACCCGTAATTTGAAGAACCCGGGTTTAAAGAAATGCATACTGTTTTAACGTAGGTGGATATTGGAGAGAAGAAATGTGATGATTTGAGGCGAGGGTGTGGCCGTGGGGGAAGGACAGTAATGGTGATCAACTTGAGGCTCATGTATCTCTCTATAGGTTACTGAACACAGTGTTTTATGCTCAACTTCAGAATTATGTTATAAAGAAATTATCTCTTATTATACGACAAATATTCAACTGCCTCGGTGCTACTGTCTCATAATATATATATATATATATATATATATATATATATATATATATATATATATATATATATATATATATATATATATATATATATATATATATATATATATATATATATATATATATATATATATATATATATATATATATGCCTGCATTAGTGATGTGGGCAATACTTCAAGTGTTTTGGCGCCCCTTCGGCCTCAGCCACAAGCTTTTAGTTCTTCAGCTATCCCTCTTTTCTTTCTATTTCCCTCCTGCTTGCTGTCTCACCTCTCTATCACCATTTTCTGGCGCTATATGACCTCGCTGTTGCGGCGCCTAATATTAATCAATCAATCAACCTCTATCTATTGAGAACCAAAATACGATCAACAACATAATCTCAGCCGCAGTTTTTCGAATCATATAATTGGACTATAAGTGATAAGGGAGAAAGGCCTATGTAATTAAAACTTCTTAAGAACGAATGAGAAGGTTAAAAATATGAGAAAGAAAAGATAAACGGTAAGAAAGGAGGGAAGGGCAAGCGAGAGATGGATAAGACAGTAGGGAGGATGTGTAAGGTTGCCAGTTACTTGATAGATACTGTAATATATATAGCCTATGCATAAAATTAGACCAAGTTTATTGAAAACGCCATATAGCGGCGCCTATTTAAGTTTAACATCGATTATTGTTATGGAAATGCATATTTAGAAGAAAAAATCATGGTAAATAGCTTAATGAATTTGTTGACAAATATGATTATTAAAAAAGTTAGAAATTAAACCGTCTTCTGCCGAAAAAAAAAAAAAAAACATCTGGGCTTGTGAGAAGGTGATAAATAGGGTGGACTACAAGCACGAGGGATTTGATTCATATTATGTGGCGCAACAGCGAGGACATATAACACCAGGAAAAGGTGATAGAGAGGTGTGACAGCAAGCAAGAAGGAAACAGAAAGAAAGGAGGGACAGTTAAAGAAATGTAAGCTAGTGGCTGGGGCCGAAGGGGCGCCAAAACCCTTAAAATATTGCCCACATCATTACAGGCAATACCCTCCTACGGGGCAAGCACAAGGGATAAAAGGAATACAGGGATAGCTGTCTAATATCCAAAGGATAATATATAATCAGTAGTCTATCCCACTACGATGGTGAACAAAAGACAGTGCCTTTATTTAAAGGATATAATGTAACATATATTCTAATTATATTTGTTTGTTATTACTTTTCAACTAATCACCTTCATTTTTCTTACCCTCTTCCCCCTCACCCTCGCCTCAAATCATCACATTTCTTCTCTCCTATATCCACCTACGTTAATGCAGTATGCACTTCTTTAAACCCGGGTTCTTCAAATTACGAGTCCCGAATTCCTCCAAACTGGGTCGCAGGCTCACATAAATAAATACATGAATAAAATAGAATAATAATGTTCGTGACAATAAAATAAATATGAAGTTCATACATGAATCCACCTAACACATTTTTATAATCGAATATTCATATATTTAATTATCAATAAAACAAAATCATTGCACAAATATTAGCCTTCTTGAGAGAGAGAGAGAGAGAGAGAGAGAGAGAGAGAGAGGGGTAGGTGAGGCAGTGTTTATAATTCTGGTTAGAATGCCTTTCAATCATAAATATTACGTTTCATTTTCTGGCCTTGTATTTTCTTTGGTTGATAATTCTGATCATTTGTAAAATATCTTTCTGTATGGGTCGCGAATATGATGTCATAGTTAATACTGGGTCACGACTGAAAAGGTTTGAAGAACCTTGCTTAATACTATTGGTGATTCTATACCGTTCACAATGTATGCTTCATTCATTCCTCCTGACACACGTCTTCTCTACCTGACCATTCGTTACCCTCCTATATAGCTCCGCCCACATTTCTCTCCTCCTCTCCCACTAACATCCTCCCTCCCTCCTCCTGCAACTGTTGCCAGATCCGACGAGGCCCAAACCAAGTCGCTGGTGGAAAAAGTGTGGACCCTTGATCTGTCCGGAGCTGTACGTTGACGACCTAGCAGTCTGGTTTGCTGCTTCCCGTATGTCAGTAACGGAGCGGCGCATGCAGCTTGCCCTTGACAAGGTGTCACGTTGGACTTGTTCTCATTGGTTTCGATTTTCTCCTTCCAAGACAGTTGTTATGCACTTCTGCAGCATCCGAGGTGTTCACCCCGATCCGGACTTATTCATGTATGGTCATCGGATACGTTGTGTCGAGGAGACTCGTTTCTTTGGTCTCCTTTTTGACAAATACTTGACTTGAGTTCCCCACTTATGTTCACTTAAGGTCTCTTGCCTCCAGGCTCTTAACCTGTTGAAGGTCCTGGGCCCGTATTCACAGAAGCAAAGTTCACTCTTAACTTAAAATTTTATTCGTAAGCATTCATTCATGGCGAGGACTAGTACCCGACACTGCTTCGAAATCATAACAACAGCTCATACATATAGAATGGCTAAACCATTCACTGCTTCGAAATGAACCTGAAACAATATAGTGAGGTCAGAAATGCAAACATACGAACAAGTCCAAACTCTAAGATGTTTTGTGAATACCGGCCCTGGGCCATACGTCCTGGGGGGCTGATCGGGCCACCCTCCTCTGCCTATACCGTGTTCTTATTAGGTCGAAACTCGACTATGGATGTGAGGTGTACTCCTCTGCCATGGATGACTATCTCAGAGTTTGAGAACTTGTTCATCGTGCTGGTGTACGTCTGGCGACCGGAGTCTTCAGGTCGTCCCCAATCCCCAGTCTCATGCTGGAAGCTGATGAGCCACCTCTTGATCTCCGTCGCCAGTCCTTGATGGTTCGTTGTTGGCATCGATTACATCGACTTCCTGACTCCCTTCCCTGCTTGGCGGTGTCATCTGATATCATGTCTCGGTACTACCTTTCACATTCTCACACACCATGGCCCTTTGGCTTCCGGGTCAGGAAGGCTATGGAGGAAATAGGCATTGATGACTTCCAGATTTGTCCTGTGCGGGTCCCCAGGGTGGCTCCATAGCTTCTTCCAGAAGTTTTCCCCTGCACCTGCTTTTCAGACAAGAATAAATCTCTTCCTCCTCCAGTGGCTCGTTCCCTCTTTTTAGAATATGCCTTCACTCACAGGTGGTCCCTCCCTGTGTACACTGATGGGTCAAAGTCAGATGCTGAAGTTGGTTTTGGAGTTGTCTTTTCTGACTTTTGTCATGGCGGCAGGCTCCCTTCTGTCATGTCAATTTTTACTGCTGAGCTCTTGGCCATTTTATATGCCCTCCAAGTGATTTTTACTATCCCTCAGCCTTCTTTTACTATTTTTAGCGATTCCTGTAGTGTCTTGCAGGCCTTGTACAATTTTAATTCTTCCGATCTCCTGGTGTTGACCATTCTAAAGTGGCTTGTCCTCCTGGGTCGTCGTGGCTGCAGAGTTACATTTTGTTGGGTTCCGGCTCATGTGGGTGTCAATGGGAATGAGCGGGCTGACGCCCTGGCTAAAGCTGTAGTCTATCAGTTCTCGGCCTCCTGCCAGGTGTCATCCAGTTCCTGCAGTAGACCTTCGACCCTACATAGATGCAGTCGTTCGTTCCCGCTGGCAGGACAGATGGGATGCTATTGGCGCTAACAAGCTCTGCGGCATCCGCCAGCACCTTGGTTTGTGGAGCTACAATGGCCTGTCCCGCAGGAGGGAGACGGCTCCTGTCCATCTCCGCATTGGCCACACACTATTGACTCATACCTTTTTAATGGAGAGGGCTCCCCCTCCCTACTGTGATGATTGTCTGGTCCCTCTGACAGTACGGCATCTTATTGTCGAGTGTCCCAGCCTTGGGGACCTTCGTCGTAGGCACTTCTCTGAGTACCGGGTGGGTGACGGTGTTTACAGACTCTCCCAGGTGTTCGTGGAGGAGGCTTGTGGTGTGGGAGGGAACACCCTCTCCTGTTAGGAGGAGGCTGGCCTCCTCCACAAATTGCGAATTTTATTATATTTATGGCTATTCATTTTTAGGTTGGTAAAGTTTAATGTTTCTTTCGTTTATATTTTAATTCTTTTATAAATTTAACTTAAGTAGGTTATTTTATTAAAATATTATTTTTGGAAGATGTGGCTTTTATTCATGCTGCTTCTCCCTTTCGAGGTAGTAAAATTATTTAATGTTTGTACATATTTTATTATTGATGTAGATGACCACTTTATGTTGGGTGGTATATGACCATTGCTGTTGCGCCGTCAGATGCCTAATGCCATCTATAAATAAATCATAATCATGTTCCCATATATGGTTTCCTCCATTTATCATCTAAATAGTAAATCAAAACCTGATTTATCGAGCATTACAATATAATATTCTGCACCATGAAGGATAGTAAATCAATACATCAGGAATCATTTGGGACCTATTGTTGCATTCACATAAAAACAAAATTGCTCACATACGGTACATATTTTTATTTCATTGTCATTCGTTTCGCTCAGCAAACAAGCCTGCCAACCCCCTTTACCATCTCTCATCTCTCTCACTAGTGAGTGCTTCAGATGTGTGTCTCAGACCGAAGTTTGTGGCTCACGCCTGGGAGAGGGAGCGCTGACAACACTGATGTGGCCCTCGGGGAAGGGGAGCCGGCTGTACATCGAGTTGGCAATACCGTCCTGAAGGGATGAAGCAATGGCGTTAATTGCCACTGTAAACAACGTAGCACTGAGGATGCCTTCCTGGAGAACATCCTTCTCCTGTGCTACGGACCAACCCTCACACAAAAACTGAGACCACTGAGAAACTCCTTAAGGAAGAACAGAAGGTGATCCCGCAGGCCATATGCATGGAGTTGCTGCAAGATACCATATTGCCATATAGTGTCATAGGGTTTCTCTAAATCGCAGAATACACAGACCAGGTGTTGATGTGCGAAAGCCTCTCATACAACAGTTTCCTAAATGACCAGAGCACAGTCAGACTGGGACGGAAACATTCACTATCTTTTCAAATAGTTTGCAGAGACATGAGGTAATGCAATAGGTTGGTAATTGAGGGCAGCACTAGAGTCTTTGCTTGGCTTGGGGAAAGGATGGATGGTAACAACCCTCAACCCAAAAGTGAAAACATCCTCCAGCCAGATTTTGTTATATAAAGCTAGAAGAAATGAAATCACCTCATAACCCAAGTGTCGCAACATTGCATGCAGGATGTTGTCTGGCCCAGGAAAAGTGTCACTGCAAAAAGAGAGAGCAGAGTGCAGGCCTCTCAGGGTGAATATATACCTTTCATTCTCGTTCCCCGAGATTACCAGGGCAACGCGCTCCAGGACTCCCAACTCATGACTGACAGACAAGAGGTCAAGAGTCACGGCTGGAGACTCTTGCAAAAGCATCTGCAATGGTGATGGCCACTATTAAACTATCCATTATCTTAACTCCATTGACCTTAAGGATAGGTGGAGGACTAGGAGAAATCTTCCTCGCAATCTTACGGACTCTCCTGAACACTTGGGTGAGTGGGGTTTTAGTATTAATTGAAGACACATAGGCCTTCCAAGATGCACGTCGTGCCTCTTTCAAAACTCATCTAGCCCGAGTCCTTGCCTTTTGGAAATCCTCTAAAAGAATAAGGTCCCCACGATTGCGACGAAGGCGAGAGAAAGCAGCTCGCTTCTCCTGCAGACTTGTGACCACCAAGGGACAGGACGTTTGGGAAAGTGGCCAAACGTTTTAGAGACAGAGTTGAGAGCAGCATAGTGGAGCATATCAGTGAAATAGGTCACAGCTTCGTCAGAGCTACTAATATCTATAACCAAAGAGACCGAAAAAATAAGCTCTTTAAAAAACTGCCAGTCAGCCTTCGGTAATCTCCACCGAGGAAGACGAGACTGCGGTTCGTACCTATTATTTTCCAGGAGTATAGGGAAGTGGTCACTGCCATATAAATCGGGCAACACACTCCAAGTAAAATCCAACAGTGCACTGGGTGACCAGAGGGAAATGTCAATGGCGGCAAAAGTCCCAGTAGGGCTATGGAAATGTGTCACATCTCCTGTATTTAAAACCCCTAATCACTCATCCTCAATAAAAGAAGCCAATAAAACACCCCTTGGACTGATCATACTGTCACCCCACAGAAGATGACCGTTAAATTCACCCAATAAAATAAAGGGAGAAGGAAAGTCTTGTACAAGATGGATAAGATCATCTCTCTCATCTGTAACACTGGGAGATAGGTATAGACTGCACATCGTGTAGAGGCGGCCTATACAAAAATCAACTGCAACAGCCTGAGGCAGATTGTCAAGCTTTAGGCTCGTGCATGACACATCGAACTAGAATGGCAGAGCCACCATCGCGACCCTGCCCTTCAAAGGAATTGGAATAAAATGCAGAGTATATTGGAGGTTTGGCAGGAATGGGTTCCCAATGCATTATCTCTTGGTGACAAATACTAGCAGGGGAGAAGCGAGAGAGAAGAACCCTCAGTTCCTCCCAAGGGGTACGTAAGCCACGGTAATTCCACTGAAGGACTTTGAACAGTGTTACTTTAATATGGATTTTTGGAAGCCTCATGGAGGGACTTCCCACTACTACCTTGACAAGGGGTTTTACTCAAACGAAAAGTTTTCTCTAATTCTTGGCCAATAGAAGAAGAGCGAACTCGAGGAGCGAACTTGTACATTGTGTCCCTGAAGCACCTGATATGTTAGAAGAAGGTGAAGGGAGATGAGTAGGGATATTCTTTGAAACAACCACATTGATATTGTCAATGACACAGACAGAGATATCAACATCCATACTGCAGGTGGAAGAAACGCCCCGCTGCTCGAGCGGATGAGAGACCGTATCTTTTGAAATATCAACAACTGAGGTAGTCACATTCTTTTCACGCCCTTCTGATGTTCCAAAGGAATCTTGCGAGGGGTAACATTTGTTGAATCAAGAGGCTCATCGGATCCACGAAAACACTTCTAATGGGATTGAGAAGAAAATATGGCTACAGAGACGGTTGTTTTGCAAGGAGGACGTCCATGGAGTCAAGTGTCTCAGAGGAACAACGAAGACACCTCTGTTGCAATTATGTTGACTTGGGTTTCCTTTTTGGAGAGTGTGTGATAGCGTGAACCTTTACCACATGAACACCTTTAGTTAAAGCCTGAGAATTGTCATCAGGGGAAGGACCCTGGTTGTTGCGCCGCCAGATGTCATAGCATTATCAATTAATCAAACAACCCAGGAAAATTTTATTATAATGTAACATGATATTTAAGCAATTGGGATCTATTGTCAACTAAATGTGTGTGATAGGGTATAGAAAGACCCCATGGGGGTAGGGAAACTCACTTCCGCACCTATACATGATTACAGAATGTCACAGACGAATGTTCAACTATTTGTTCTCGAGTGACTTTGTCTCCATCCATTAGGATTGAGGAGGTTATAGTTACCTCTGCAATAGTAGCTCGTTGATTCTCGTGGCAATGGCTCTTACTGGCAATAAGGAAATTGCTTTCAATGCATGCATTGGTGCTTAGTTCCACTACAGAGAAATCTCTATAGGATCCTGTGAGATGCATACGATACATTTAGCTACCAGTTAGCAATCAGGGCTGAGTATGTCAGGCTATTTTTTCTCCAGTAGGGGCAAAAAAGCAAGCGCTGACCACGTCAAGTAGATATGCATCGAGTCGATTCTTCAAAAATACCTGTAAGAAGAACTGCTCTTTGATTATATTTCATTGATGATTTACCATGCATATGGCTCAGAGTGTTTGCTCTGCTTTTTATTATGAAAGTCATGAGGCTAGCAGACAATTCTAGCAATTAAAGCTAAGGTATACATACGTGAACAAAAGAAAATGCTCAGCGACATGTGCTTGGGTATGTTATGCCCACCTGCCATGACTGCTATATCAAACCACTCTTTCTCCTACAGTGTTATACTAATTGAGTCCTTCTTCTCAATGCCCTACTGGAAACCCCCCTGGGATAGGTCGCTACATATACCTCCCCTGTATCCCTGCTTGTCGTAAAAGACTTACTGTCCCACCTCTCAATTACCTTCTTTCTAGGGCGCCATATGACCTCGCTGTTGCGCCGCCTAATATCAATAAGTTAATCAATCCTACTGTAGAAGATACACTATTTCTGGGCTTATATTTGATAGACAACAGATATTCGCTACATAGAAGGGGAATGCATTTAAACATTGAGTCTTCCCTGGATCTTGGCAAACACCTTTTTGGGTGCTGAATATCATGACTTACGTCTTCTTCACAGGTTTATTATCTGTTATCACATTCCCGTGTCCCAAATGCTATGTTTCGCAAATATGCACTTACAAACCATAGGAACGGCACAGAGAGTGATAAAAATCTAGCGTATGCTGCTTAAAAAGAGATAGAAATGTTTAGAGAAACTTCCATGTTGATAATTATGCATGTCTGATGGATGACCAGTGAAAGACTAATTGAACAATTCGAATATTACGCTATTTACATAACAAGAAGTCGTTTCATATGGGGATACCGCAAAATATTTGAACACTTCTACTTAATAGTATGGTAGCCAAGAACACAACTATCGACTTCCTAAACCTGCATGGCACGCGGCTCGTTGGTTTTTATTTGGTAAAGGCACTTCCCAGGAGAACGGCACCCCATTGCTTTCCATCTACCACGGGGTCCCGTAAAACTATAACTATAACTAAGATAAACGATTTATAAGGCTTGCACTAGTAGGTTTGATAAATAATAATATTACAATCAGTAGGACACAATATATTATGGATAAAAGGTGAGTCTACCCCTTGTTTATTGGTCATAAAGTGTAACGCAAGTATGTACAGTACAGTACAATACAGTACAGTGCCGGACTAATTCAAGTTCAAGTTCAAGTTTTAGGGTTCCGCAGAGGGCCGCTCATGGGCGGCATAATATGCGGGGGTTGTGCGGGGGATTTAGGGATCCAGGGCAGGATTAGGAAGAGGGTTAGGATAAGGGTGGATTGGGTCAGGGACTGTGGGTTGAGGATTAGGATTGGGGAGGTAACGATTGGTGATCCTATTTCTAAACGTGTCAAGAGTGGGGCTATTAACTACGTGAGATGGGAGATGATTCCACTCTTGGATGCTACGGGGAAAGAATGAGTGCCTAAATATATCAGTGCTTGTCTGGTATGTATGGTATTTTAAATTGTGGCTGCCTCTAGTGGATCGTATACTTGTAGGGTGTAGATGTGTGTCTTTGTCTATGTCAGTTAACTTGTTTGTGATTTTGTATATCATCTGTTGTCTGTGTATCTGTCCGTGTTACTAATGGGTCTAATTTTGTGTCTTTTTTAAGCAAATTGACTGATGTAGTGTGTCTGTAATCACTTCTGGCCCATCTTGCAGTTTTGTTTTGTATGGACTCTAATTTATTGATATTATTGTAAGTGTGTGGGTCCCAGACGGTGTCGCAATAATCTAAATGTGGCCGAACAAAAGTGTTATAATTTTGGTGTCTGTGTTACACCTACTGAGGTTCCTGCGCAAGAACCCCAGGACCCTACTAGCTTTGGCCCTGATGCTACCTATGTGTGTGTTCCACCTCATGTCCGCTGAGATGTGGACGCCCAAGTATTTGTGGGAAGTGACTGTGTTGAGGTTGGTGTTGTGTAATTGGTATGTATATGGAATGACATTATGGGCACGGGTAAAACGGATGTGATGGCATTTGTCTGGTCTAAATGTCATCTGCCACTTGACTTCCCAGTCTTCAAGTGCAGTTAGGTCGTCCTGTAGTCGAAGGCAGTCATTCCTATCTTTAATTGGTCTGTAAACTAAGCTATCGTCTGCAAAGAGTCTAGTGGTAGAGGAAAGTGAAAGTGGGAGGTCATTAATGTATGAAAGGAAGAGAAGGGGACCCAGGACAGTGCCCTGGGGTACCCCAGAGGTCACAGGAACAGATGGAGACTGACTACCGTCAAGAACTACACGTTGCTTTCTGGTAGTCAAGAACGTTCTAATCCAGTGAAGAAGTTGTCCCTGTATGCCATAGAATTCTCATTTGTGTAATAGTCTTTGGTGAGGGACTTAGTCGAAGGCTTTGGAAAGTCTAATACTATGGCGTCAACCTGTCTAATTTTTGTGTCATTGAGGGACTGCAAGATGTCATGAGTAGTTACCAGTAGCTGCGTCTCACACGCGCGTTTAGGCCGAAAACCGTGTTGATTGTCAGTCAGTATATTTTGCCTATCAAAGTGGTCCATTATGTGTCTATGAATAATGTGTTCTAAAATTTTGCAGGGGACTGAGGTAAGTGAAATAGGTCTATAATTAATGGGAAGGGTTCTGTCTCCGGATTTAAAAATTGGGGTCACATTTGCCAAAAGCCAGTCTTGAGGGAGTTCACCGGTCTGTAAAGTCTGTGAGAATATAACCTGCAGGACAGGGGCAAGAACGCTAGCGTTAGCCCTCAATATCCTTCAGGGTATATTGTCTGGTCCAGTCGCTTTGTGTATGTCTACCTCAGATAAGAGTTTCTCAATTCCTTGGGTGTTTATCTGAATGGGAGGGATAGGTGGGTGTGATGGTGTTGGCATGTCTGGTAAGTGTTCATGTTCATGGGTAAAAACGGACTGGAATTGTGTGTTAAGGGCGTTGGCTTTGTCTTGTGGGTGTGTAACCAAGGAATTGTTGTGTAGTAATGTTGTAATACCAGTCGAGTCTTGTTTGCGTGCTTTTTGTGGTTTTGTGTGTTGTCTGCGAGGAAAGTGGATGTGTATTTAGTTGCTGCTTGTTTAGTTTCTTTCTGTAGTGTTTTCTGTATGTTTTTGTATTCTAACCAGTGTTCTGTATCGTTGTATCGTTTTGCTCTGTTGTATGCCTTTACCTTGTTTCTGTGTAGTCTTTTTAATTGTCTATTGTACCATGGTAATGACCGGTTATGTGTGATGGTTTTCGTGGGTATGTGCTTGTCCATTGTGTCACGTATAAAGTCACGAAGTCTGGTCCAGTTTGTTTCCACAGAGCTGGCCATTGGGTCTGAGTCAAGGAACGAGTCACGAAATTCAACTAAGTCTTGGGTAATGCCACCCATGTCAGCTCTGTTGTACATGTAAATTGTCCTGGGTAATTGTTTTTGTGTTGTTGGCTTGATGTTTGCGTCAATGAGTACCATCTCATGGTCACTAAGACCAGGTAGTACTCGTGTCCGTGTAATTAAGGAAATGTTGTTTGTGAGAAATAAGTCTAATATGTTGGATGTGACCCCATGTCTTATGTTAGGATTATGTCTTTCTACACTGACTTGTGTGCGTGTTGGTTCGAGTACTGTTTGGGTAAGTGAGTGGGTGTTAATGATGTCAATAAAGTTTTCATGTAAGAGTTTCCTATCAGTCTGTAATAGTAAGTCGCCTTCATGGGTGGAATTGTTCAGTGTCGCCTGTGCTGTCCAGTTTATGTCGGGAAGGTTAAAGTCACCAGCCAACCATATATTTTTGGAGGGGTCAATTTTAGATAAACAATCGTCAAGGGTCTGCAGGTATTCTAAGTTTGAATTTGGGGGACGATAAAATGATCCTATAATGAGTGTCCTGCAGCCTGTATTTTAGTCCATATAATTTCAGAGTCCGCGTTCAGTTCGGTGGCTGGGGTCGCAACTAGTCCTGGCTTTGTCGCAATTAGGACTCCGCCATGTTTATCGTCTATTCTGTCCTTCCTGTGTAGGGTCATATTATAGGGACTGTCCGTCGGGAAGATTTCACTGTCCTGGATGTCAGGTGTGAGCCAGGTCTCTGTCCCTATAATAATGTCGGGGTCATAAGTCTGGAGGGTTTGGTGAAAGGCGGCTCTTTTGTTTATGATGCTGCGGAAATTGATGATTAGAGTACGAAGGGAAGACAGATTTTTATGGGTGATGGAGTCGGGTGTGGTATTGGTGGTAGAATGGGGTGTGAGGATGGATGATCTATTGGGGATGGTGATTGGTGTTATGGAGAATGAGCTTGTACTATGGAGAGTCTGGTTGGGTGTAGAATGGTTTGGGAGTGGAGTAGTGGATGATGCGGAGTTAAGGGAAGTCATGTCTTGCTGTCGGTTTTGTGTAGGGGAGGAATTGTCTCTGTTGCGTCTACCTAAACGTCGGGTGATCCTATCTAATTGTGGAGGTGTGTTGTGAGTTGTGGGTGGTGGTGAAGATGAAGTGGTGGTGTCTAATAAACTGAATCTATTTGTGTAGTGTATTGGGGAGTGAAAAAGGGAGGAGGTAAAATTGGGCGCACCACAGTCCCAGCAGATCCACGAAAGGCTCCGACCCTCCAATCCGTCGAACGCCGCCGTGAAGCCCCCAACACAGCTGACATGATACCAGCCTGCATGCTGGGAAACCTCACAGCAGCGATCGCACTGGATGGCCCGCTGGCCCCATTTGACCGCCCGTCGGCATGATTGACAGGGGTACTTTGGGGCGCGGGGGCCAGGTTTGATCAGAGCCCCTGTGTCACCACACAACATAAGGAGCAACAGGGCACCCAGGAGATTGCCGAGGCAAGCCACCTTTAACCCTTGAGGGCCCTTAGGGGTGCCCAGGTTCCCAAACAGGTGTGTGTATATGGAGGTGTGGGTGTAGATGTCCGGTGTTAGTGAGTCTGGTGTGATGGTATGTGTGCAGCCAGTGTTTTTATTGTCAGTGTTGTAGAGTATTAAAACTAGTGAACAGTATGTGTAGAATATTGTTAGTGTACATGTGTATGTTGTTTTGTGTGGGGTGTGTTTGTACATACATGTTTACAAGCACTAATATAAATATACAATACAGACTTACCCCTGTACCGAGACAGTCTGCACGGCTGCAGGAAGGAATAAAATGTAAACAAACCCCTAACTTATGTCAGGGGTCAGTTATATAAAAAAAGAGAATTGATAATAAAACCTATGAATTTAACTAAAAAGGGTATACAAATGTTAAAAAGATGATAAAATACACTAAAAAAAAAAGAACTGTATTATTAAAAATAGTGAAAATTGAGGGGTGAGGGACGGTGTTATGTTGAGGGAGGGTCTATGTAAGCTACAGCACCAGATGAAAATTTGAATTATAAACAACAGTTGGTGCTTCGTTCTCCAAGCCTGGAGTGGTTCAGAATGCTGGCGTCCTGTGGCTGGCTGCAGAACAGAGCGTTTGACCGGCAATGTGTACACTCGCGGTCAGAAGTTGTGTCCATATTCCCAGAACACGATGTATCTCAACCAGACGATGTTCGAGGGTTCAAACAGCCGGTGCATCTTGCACCTCTCTCGTCACAACGTACCGTTGTTCGTACCTTCGAACATCGCCTGGTTACGAATCTTCGTACCAGGGGATCAGGAAGCAGGGTTATAAGTGATGATTGTGTGCAACTTCATAGAAGATTATTTATATTTTCACTGTGAATTTCGATAATGGGTGTGAATCGTAGAACAACTAATGTTTCCAAATTCACCCATAAACAGTGATAGTTGCATGATTTATACACGAATGGATGATACTAGTAAGAGAAAACAAGTTTTATTTGTAATTATTACAACTAGATGTGTCTCAATTTTCCCTTGCTGTAGAAGTTATAATGCTTAATTAAAAGAGAATCAATCAACCAACATAGGGGTAGAATTAAGGATTAAGGTTGTACAATATATTGTGACGAAATTTCCTCAAAAGCATTTCAGGAAGAAACGAGGACCATTATTTCATTCCTAAAATGACAGAACAAAGCTGGAAAAAATATAACTCGTAATATAAAAAGTCAGTTTATCATTATGACATTAGTTGTTTTTTATATTTCCTCATACCTGAGTGTTAAGTTTGTGTTGTTCTTGGTGTTGTCGAAATGAAGAATTAGCGTTCTGCAGGTCCTCGAATTACCCCAAATAACTTCTGAAAATATGTGCTGATCTGGAGAGTCTGTCATTGCCACCACCGCAGCTCCAGTCAGTTTCCTGAAACCTCGCATCATTAACAAGTTAACACAGAATATATTGAAATGCATTTACTATATTGTTAGGTAATAATTCACGTCACTTTTAACAAATAGCCTTAATGATTATACATAATAACCATCATAAAATAACTCAACAATTAATTGGTAGGTATCCTAGGTCAATATAATATAATTACCGGTAATAAACAATATGATAAAATGAATAATGAAAGAGCGAAATTTGAATAGCTAAACTATCATCTTTCGTAATTTCCAGTTCACGGCCAGAAAATAAATTCTGCTTCTTCTCACAAGCAAAACAACCATAATGGAGCTTCTGCATTTCACTTTGTAAGGGGAAGATATTTAGTGACGTGAGTCGTTGTCTATAGCCAGCATTCGTTTTTGTATATATTTTACATTCGATACTAATTTTAAAAATGTTGTTGGCTTTATGTACTTCAAATCCACGTACTAGAAGCACGATACTCGTTATCTGTTCACCTTATCCTAAACTTTCTCTTAATTTGCAAATCATGTTAAAAAAAAAAAAAACATAACTAGCCATCAGGGGACAACAGAATGATGGCATTGAATATTAAAAAAAAAAAAGGTTGATCTAGTATAATGTAATGTTGGTATGTTTATTCCAATACCCCATTCAGGTTTAGACACTCACAAAACAAGACCATTACACCACAGTCCCCTTCAATAGAGAGTGAAAACCTCGCTGATCAGCTGACGAGCATTGGACTCCCAGCATCCTGTTCACCGGATGCCTTACCTCTCTCTCGGACTGTGTTGGGTGGAATTTTCAACACCCAGATCCTTAACTTTGCTTGCCGATGTTCGATCTTCGGAAAAGGTAGTGGAATAAATAGTTTATCCAATGTTATTATGACCTTGTGTGCATTTATGGTAGGATTATTATTTAAGCATTAAGAATATAATGAGAATACAAAAATTTAATGCATGTGTAGCCTACATGTGTACATTGAACAATATGAAAAAATTATAAATGAGCAGGACCGATTTTGTGACATTTACGGTAGGATGTGTAGAGGAATATTGAAAGAAGAGCTACATTGATGGCAAATAATATATGAAGTAGTGAATACTACTTCAAAGTAATAATGAAATTTTTTTCCATGAATAGGATTGGTTTAGACCAGTCCATGAATAGGACTGGTCCAGTAAAGCTCCACAGACCAAACTGCGTTTTAAATAACTTTTATGAAACATTTACGATATTTAATTAATATCAATATATGTGAGAGATTATTCATTAAAGAATTGTCTTCCCTTATAAAGATTTAAGGAACAATACTGCAAAATGAAATTTCTAGAATATGGTCATGTTCGTGGTTTGTGGAAACTGAACCTCACCCTGTCACGTTACCAACTCGATACACCAGTCTATCCGATCGTCCAGCATTATTTTTAACATAAACTTCGAATTCCTGCCAGCCACGAGGGTGGTGAAACCTTAGATCGTGACTGTACATCAATTTATTAATAGAAATACGTAGATTACATTAGAACCCGCAAGGTACTCTACGTTGCAGTTAGTAAAAGTTAATACTCTCTCTCTCTCTCTCTCTCTCTCTCTCTCTCTCTCTCTCTCTCTCTCTCTCTCTCTCTATATATATATATATATATATATATATATATATATATATATATATATATATATATATATATATATATATATATATATATATATATATATATATATATATATATATATATATATATATATATCTTCAATCTTTTCATCAGTCAACACAAATGGTCGTCCACTTCGTTTCCTGTCGTGCACACCTACATTCTCACGAAAATGGTCAACCAATCTTGAAATTGTCAATATCATATTGATATTGAGGGCATCTGGATATCGTGCTTGAAACGATCTCTTCACTGTACATAAGAAAAATATTGTTCATGAATAAAGACACCTTGCGCATGGGAAATACCATCTTGCGTCAGTCTCGCTCCAACCTTACTGGACTCCGAGTGACAGTAACTGGAGTGAGGACGTTCACCTGGCGATCTGCCTGCATTGTTGTTTCTGCGTTCTTGTTTGTGTGTTGTTATATCTGTGGTGTTCTCGGTGTTGTTGGTCTGTTCTATCGCGTTTTTTTTTTTTTTTTGTGGTTTTGTTGTGGTTCTGTGTGTGTTCGTGTGTGTCCAGTTGTTGGCTTCTTATTTAGGCCTTGCCTGACCTGATGGAGAGCGCAGATTCGGATGTGGCTTCCTGCCTGGAGGCCGACGTGGCAATGTCGGAGGATGATGAGTCTCCTATCGAGGATCACTGGCCTGAGCTGCCCTCTCGCAACTCTCCACCCCTCTCCTCGGTCACTCCGCAGCTCAGGCTGCAGCCTTCTACCTCCTTAACCTCCACCAAGCGACCTGTTGATGCCTCGTCCAACTCCTCGCAGGACTCCGATGGTGTGGACTGTTTGCCTCCGGCTGCCAAGACGGCGAAGGGTGCTTCAGCTGTGCACGACGTACCTTCTCTGCCTCACCCTGGTGTTTCTTTCTTGTATACCCACTCCTTGCCCTCGTCTAACCTTCCTGCTTTTGCCCCGAGAGATGCCTATGTCAAGCTTTCCTTCCTTAGGAACCCATCTACGGACACAAAGCTGCGTTGGTTGTCAGATGTCAACAGGGCTTTCCAAATGCAGCGTGAACTTGCTGAGGTCAAGATGGCTGCCGTCATCTCCCGGTTTGTCTACATCTCTAGGAAGCGTCAGGACATCATTGATAGAGTCAGGGCTGGTGAATTTTTGTCTCTGCCTCTCATTCCACAAGTTTCACTCGAGAAGCCTCATAAGTTCCCCAGCTACATCCTCACCCGTTTTCCTATTGATGTTGACCCAAAACATGCCGAGGGATACCCTGGTGTGTACTCTGCCCATCGTTTTCTCCAATATGGTTCCCCTATTAGCTGTGTTGTTGTTGTCTGGAGTCTTCCCAACCCATCTCCCAGCCTTGGGGATCTTTGTCGTAGGCACCTCTCCGAGTACCAGGTGGGTGACGGTTCTTACAGTCTCTCCCAGGTCCTCGGGGAGGAGGCTTGTGGTGTGGGAGGGAACACCCTCCTATGTGGAGAAGGCTGGCCTCCTCCACAAATTGTGAATTTTATTATATTTATGGCTATTCATTTTTAGGTAGGTAAAGTTTAATGTTTCTTTCGTTTATATTTTAATTCTTTCATATATTTAACTTAAGTAGGATATTTTATTAAAATATGATCTTTTGGAAGATGTGGCTTTTATTCATGCTGCTTCTCCCTTTCGAGGTAGTGATAATTATTTAATGTTTGTACATATTTTATTAATGATGTTGATGACCATTTTATGTTGGGCGGTATATGACCATTGCTGTTGCGCCGCCATCTATAAATAAATCATAATCCAGACCCACCTCCAATTGAGATTTCCTTTGATTTCCTCCCCTGTCTTCCACCGTGTGAGGTGCGAAAAGTTCATGATGACCATCTTTGGTGCTACAGGTGCCGGGGAGTTGGGCAAACTGTATCTCCTGGTACTGTTCCGCCTCGCCAAAGTGTGCCTGGTGTGCCACTGACCATGATTCCAGAACGTGTCCTGTCAGGAGTGAACCATCACGTCCTGCTGTCTCCACCTCTGAGACTTCACCTCCTGAGGATACGTCTCGATGGAAGTGTCCACGATGCCTTCAGCCAGGGGTTAACGTGTGGCATGGATGTGCTCGATGTCAGGCCCAGGCTCGTGCCTCTACTATTGCGCCGCTTCCACCACCACCACCATCACCTCCCCAGTCTGCTCCTCCCACCAGCCATGCCTCACCTCCAGACCTGGCCCTCTGCAAGTCTGTTGCTACCCTCACGGCATGATGTACAGCCCTCGAGAACCTCTTCTCTGCCCTTGAAGCCAAGATTGATGGGCTGGTTGCCGCTCAGGCTGCTAATGACTCCAAACTCTCCACCTTGGTTGAGGCTCAGCAGGACATCATCTCAACTGTCACCGCCCTTACTGAAAGGATGGATACTGTTGCATCTCGCCTTGAAAAGCTTTTCGAGTCCATCGCTTCTCCTGGTCCATTTACTTCTCCAGGTCACTCCACTCTCCGGACTTCTACCTCCAAACACAGATTTCGCTATTGATTGCCAGCTGGATGTCATCTCCTGGAATGTATGTGGTATCACCAGTCATGCTAAGCTCACTCAACTCAAGGCCTACGTTTTTCGTCATCATCCCAGTGTTATTTTTCTCCAGGAAGCATTTCCAGGATGGTCGCTCACTGCTGGGCAGGCTCCACCACTCTCAGGTTATGTGCCATATGTTCATCTGGTAAGGAATGGTCTCTTGACTTACATACATAGCTCCTTGCCACATTGCCTTCTCTGTACCTCCTCTGATCCTGACATGATCTTTCAGCTATTTGAGGTTCTACCTGGCGATGGAGTACTCCAATTATGTAATGTCTATTTTGCTCTGGCTAAACTCACTTTTGAGGATCTTCCTTCTCCAACAGTGTGTGGTATGGTGTGTATGGGAAATTTTAATGCTTGGCATTCTGACTTGGGTGATGGATCTGGCTCTATTATTCGTAATTGTGTTCGTCTCCTTTCATACATCCGCAAGCATCATCTGGGACACTGGAGGTGGCACTCATTGCTGGTGAGGTACTTTGGATTACATCCTTTCATCTGGCCTGATAGCATCTCGGGTCCAGTGCTCCTCCTTGCCAGATTTATTCTCTGATCACGTCGCTCTTCGGTTTCATTATTCTCTACCTGCTGGGTCAAGTGTTTCAGCCACTCGTTTACGTATTGCTGTGCCCCCTAAATATTGCCCGACTTATATCTTTTTTATGACCCATGTATTCTCTACATTTGACATATCATCAGCTGAACGGTTGTACTCAGATCTTGTATCTGCTACTCATGACTTTTATAGGCTATACATCTTACTGCCACACCTCCAACATCGCCATACTGTCCACTCCTGGACGCTTGATGCATATATACAGGAGGCGGAGAAGGCTGAACGTAAATGGCCTTTTGTTTCAAGCCAACCCAACCTATGACCTGCTCCATCGTTTCCAGATATCTAGGTACACTTTAGTCACCCTACAGGAGTGTGCCCACACTAAGTCTTGGCAGCAGTTTACAGACAGCATCAGCCAGCAAACGAGTGTGGCTTCTATGTGGCACCTCATCCGTCGGGTTGTTAAAATGACACTGGCCACTGCTCGTCATCACACTCCCGCCAACTATGCCCAACAACATGTCGATGCGTGGTCAGAACAATCTACCCCAGCCAGTCTACCCAACCACATACAAGATGCACTCGCTTCCTATGCTGCTGTCCATCGGCTACGTTTGGTGTCTGCTCTGTTGCAAGATGATGACAATGATGCAGAGCATATAACTGAGGAGGAGTTGCGCCGTGCTCTCTCTCAGGGTAGAGCTACTTCCCCTGGTGATGATGGCATTGCGTATGCTGTGCTGTGCCTACTTCAACAAGTTATTGGAAACCCTCTACTTCGACTGTACAATTTTTGTCTTCGTGACGGTTGTGTACCACGAGCCTGGACCAGCACCACAATAATACCCATCCCTAAGCCTGACACTGTGAAGTTCAGGCCTATTTCCCTTACTTCCTGTTATTTGTAAGGTTATGGAGAGAATCTTAGTCAATCGTCTCATTGATCGACTGCAGGATTGTCTTTCTCCATGGCTGTTTGGTTTCCTTCCCCAGCGGAGCATACACCACTGCCTAGTCGACCTGTACTCTCGCCTCTCCAGGGACAGTGTGGTGGCCTTCATTGACCTTCGATATTGCTTATAGAGTCGTCATTTTGGATCAATTGGTTGATTTTAAGGTAAAGGATAATCAACTACAGTGGATTCCGGGCTACCTCAGTAACAGGACCTCCCGTGGGTTTTTTAGTGGTGCGATAAGTACTTTGCGCAGTTTTCATCTTGGTATGCCTCAAGGAGTTGTTCTCAGCCCATATCTATTTAATATTCTGATGCATCGGTTGCTCCTTTCTCTCCCTGATATTCCTGGAAATACAATTACGTGCTATGCTGATGATATCTGTGTTCATTCTACCTCACCATGGATCTCCAGCTGTTTCTTGACTCCTTCTCTGTGGCCTCCTCTCACTGTGGCATTATTGTCTCCCCAGGTAAGAGCAGAATGTTCACCTGCAGCCTTCCTCAAGCTCGGCCAGTATTTACCATTGGATGGACTGTCATTCCAATGTGTTCCCTTTACCGGTACCTGGGTGCACCAGTCAATATTTGGCCGGTTGTCACTGCCAGGCTTCAAGACCATCCCTTTGTCTAGGACTTGTTGGGTCGCCTCCAGCGCCGACTTACACCACTTCAATGGCTCACTAACAACTCCTCAGGCATCTCAATCCCAGTAGCCAGGACCATCTAAATTGCTTTTATCTGTTCAGCTGTAGATTACTTCTCCCCTGCTTTGATTCAACTTTCTAGGGCTACTCTGAAAAGTTAGAGAAATTTCAGAATAGAGCAATGGAAATAATTCTCGGTCGTTCCATGTCGACAAGGATAGTGAATATGCAACGTGAGTTGCGTCTTCCCCCATTAATCGAGACAATTTACTCTAATGTTACTTGCTTCACTGTCAAGTGCCTCCATTTCCCACATCTTTCACCCCATTATTCTCAGATAGTCAGGACTTCTCTAAGACCAAACTCCCCTGTCCCTCCCATACTGCCTGCAGGACGTACTCTTATAAGGTCTGTTTCCTTTATGCTCCGTAGTCTTAATATAGATATAATGGTTGCAGATGTCCCCCCAGGGCCCCCTCCGTGGATGCTACCAACACCTGATGTGAGCTTCACACCTACTTCCAAGTCAGAACTGCCTTCTCTACAGCGCCAGTTTGCTCTGGAACGAGTAGAAGGATGTGCCATTTCCTCACCTGACTTGGAGTCACCTCCAGGCGGCTGGGTTGGCTGTCGTCTCTGTAACCACTCTAGCTCAACATTGTGTGAACTGTATGCCATTCTGGATGCTGTTTTTCGTCAATGTGGAGTAAATGCTGCCATCTTTTGTGACTCCAAACCTGCCCTTCATTCCCTCTCCAGTGTTCAGCCCACACACACTACTGCTGTTCAGCAGATTTTGTCGTTTTTGGCCTTATTGCGTCATCGTACCTTGACTGTCAAATTTTTATAGGTGCCATCCCATTTAGGTTTACGTCACAATGCTACAGTTGACAGACTCGCGAAGGAGGCCTGCCATCTGCCTCTTCGTGGTGTTGGACGTCCTCTCTCCCTGACATGTTACCTCCTCTCTGCCGCTCTCCTCCCTGTACGGCGACGCAGGGATGCATAGAGGCCCTTCAGCATCTCCGTCACCCACTACGAGTCAGTCTGCCGTCACAAGTATTCCTACCGTCGTCAGGGCCTCATGGTTCGGAGGCACAATGTAGGCTTGGCTACCGGCCACCGTGGCAGGTTGCTGGGATACAGGGTGAGCCTCCCTTCACTGAGTGTCGCTTGTGTCGAGCGCCTCGTGCTAACACTATAGAACACTATTGTCTGGCTTGCCCCAATGTCCGACACCACCCTCGTTTTGGTGGATTTAAGTCATAATGTAAATATTTGTCTGAATTCTCGTGTTTCATTCTGTTATGTTTTCGTTTTGTGTGTGTGTGTTGTCATTGGATTTTTAGAGGTCCAGCCTACTCTTATGTTTTGTTGTCTGTTTTCTTGACTGACAAACGGTGCAATAAATTAAAAAAAAAAAAAAAAAAAAATCTTGCTTCAGCTAAAAACAAAGCACTCCTTAGAGGACACGTACTTTCCAGGGCCCGTATTCACAAATGCAAAGTTCACTCTTAACATAATATTAAATTCGTAAGCATTCATTCATGGCGAGGACTATACTCGGTTCAAAATTTGTGTTCCACTGGGTTCTATATGTCATTGGAAAGGTGTCTCCTGATTGGTCCACACGCTCGCCTCCCTCCCGCTCCACCTCTACCCCTCCAAGGTGAGAATTCACTGTGTCACCATGCTCGTGGTGGTATATGTTTGTATATTATTTACTCTAACTCTTCTATTATTCAACATATACAATTTTTGTTGATACTATTAGTCTCAGCAATAATTGTAGCATCCAGATATATTTGTCACAACTCGATATAACATTAAACAAATAAATGATGACGAGTAGAACTGAACAAAGTTACCGAATATATTTATATTACTTTTTATTATCATCTACTTTCTGCAGCAAGTATTAAATCAATGATGTTATAAAACATGTCATCCCATAAAACAAAACCTCCTGAGAGCAATGGTATAATCTGATGACAGATAAAATCTGATATAAGTGGAAGACAGAAGAATTTATATTTTAATAAATTTATAAGAATCGAACCCGGGATCTCTCGCTTGCTAGGAGAGCATGATAAGCATTACACCATCAGTATCCCGCTGGATAAGTACAGGTGGAAAAATAACTGATTGGTAGAAAGGATTAAGATCAGGTAGGTCATTCATTGGCTGGTTGTGATGTGACATCATCACTCGGTCTCTCGCTGTGGTGGAGGAAGGACCTCTTGCTGCTGGAGAGTGTCTGTGTAGTAGTAGGAAGTGGAACCTCCAGGGGATCCGTCAACTGCGCATGCGTGGGGGCCCAACATGTTGTACTGTGCCACGGTACACAAAACACACGACCTTCGTTATGATAAGACGTCTCTCCCCATGGATTTTCTAATGGGAAAAATGCTCCGGCATTAATGTATTTTCCAATTCCGAATTTCGTTTACTATGTCAATATTCATGTATGATATGGCAAACTCGATATGATTTGCAAGCGATTGACACCAAAAACAGAGCATGAAATATCCCGAGTAAGGAAAACATTTCATAAATAAGTAGTCGCTGTACAAGGAGGACATGATGAGCGCTTCTCCGTACTACACTTTGATCTTGAGAATGTGCAGTGACAATCTAACTCATTATTTTTCCTTGCCTAATTCACGTTTCACTACATTGGGCATTCAATTATTATCATTCATAATTGTAACATACCAAGCTCTTACTTGATTTATGTTTCCCTCCATCACATCACCGCTGTATATGACTTAATATATGTTATTCTAGACAAGCTTGCATTCTTAACCCTCTCATAATTATTCAAATAGAAAATATAGATACAAACTTTATTGTATATACAGTAGATATATTAAATTACGGTATAAATTACAAAATTACATGGTTATGAAAAATACTTTCAACCATTTTTTACATTTCCCATTTACCCAGCTATATATTACTGTATAACTTTATTTTGTTTGTCATTTTCCTATTCATATGTCTACAAGATTTTCCTTTCTTCTCTATGTCAATGATTTTGTTTAGATGTTTCATTCTTTAAAAATAAGTACACAGATATTTAACAGAACATTACATCTTTGGGTAAATCAATTCCCATACATTCTATTGCAGAAGCAAGTGAGGCTTTCACCATGAACTGCTTTAAACATTTATCTCATTTTAACTGAGAAAAAAAATTATCGGAAGGGAGATAATGCATAGCTTACTTCTATTAATCATTTCTGTCCATGATTTGCTTATGCAAACAGTGTCACAATTGCTGGCCTTATTTACTAAACATATGGATATGGTCCTACAATTTTTTTTTTTTTTTTTATAATATAGCCACCTAGGTAACGAAATGATGCCTCTTCTATCACTGCCTCTGGCTAAGAAATCTTTATATTCCAAATCGAAATCAAAGTCCTTAAACAAGATACTAGTTAAGCACATCTCCACATCTAGAACACTTTCATCATTGTCTATATGCTGTCTGTGCAGAAATATGGCGTCAGTATGACTGGTTATGCAATCATAATTTCCCTGGATCATACTTTTCTTCCCTCCACAGTGAAAAATGTAAGAGTGGGAAGTGGGGTCACCTCACCCTTACACCAACTGTGTAGGGAATCTCATTTCACCTCTGTTGAATAAGCATGACTTATTGAAAAATTGAGGAAACTAGGGGTTCTCTCTAGTGTCACCCTATAATGAGGCAGGATATAAAAAACGAGTAGAGAATTTAATTTTCCCTAAACTTGGACTAGAGGTAGAGATTGATCAGTATTTCAATTCTTAAGGATGATATGATTGTGCCTGTATTATAAGTACAAATAATCAGTACTGTAATATTTTTAAATTGATCAACCTGGATATTTATGCTACTGTTCTTTTGCAAGAAGCAAATTAATGCACGAAGTAGCTATCCGAATTATTGGGCAACTTGGTTCATGATGACTTTACATTTATTATACTCTTTCTTGTATACAGTAATAAGATTAGCATCAGTAGGCCCTAATTGGTCTTATGTTACTCTAACAGTGTATGAAATCTATGGGTAATAGGGGATATATCTGAGCTATATGAAGTTAAATGCTGGGATTTGGGGATAGCCTTTTCAACGGCCCCCCTGTCGTCCTCTTTTCTTTTTTTTGTTGGTTCCAGATTTCTCCTGATTCTAGTTACCTCTCTGTTTTCTCTCAATATTTACATATTATACAATATTTCTTTTATCTTTTCTGTCTCTTCTTGACTGTCTAGCTCAAACAAAACTTTTCCAATTATTCATTCCATATCTTCTTCAAAGAAGTGTAAATGTATAGCTCAATAATTTTCGTTGATGTTGCGTAATTGATAAATTATTTTTCAACCATTACATTAACGTCGTCTTTTGTACGGCCTTTACGTGGAGGCAAACATGTTTGCCTATACAGTGACACTACAAAAAAAGCCTATTAAAGTATAATTTATAGAAAGTAAGCACTGAAAAACAAGTTGCTAAGTAGCTTAATGGAAAATCTTGTAGTTAGTACATCTCGTACCCCAACGCATGTGCAGTTGACGGGTCCCATGGAAGTTCCAGTTCTTTGATGAACAGAGCCTCTAAAATTGGTAATCTCCGGATGTCTTGGATGGATGCCATTTTTTTTTTTTTTTTTTTTTTTTTTTACTTTTTTTTCACTCTTTAGCGTAGCATTATGGACGTTATTGTGGTGGCTTTTAGGGGCTCCTGATGATAGGTGATAAGACAGTCTATATCATATGTAAATTGTATGAGTTAGTGTGTTGGATTCGTACCCAAAAGGTCGGGAGATCAATCCTCTCAGGTGAGGGACTGAGAATATTTACGCTTTGATATCGAGTTTCAGGCACTATAGTCCTTGCGCTGCAAAGAGTTCATTCTGGCTGTGGCAGATGTCGTGTTTTACCGCTGGCCATGCTGCCAAATCAATCTTAGTATATGCCTCTCCCTCTCGTATTTCCCATCTACTGTATGTGCTATTGGAAATTGATATTTTTATATATTCTCTATATAGTAAAGTAAATTCTATAACACTTGATAATTGGTGGTCAAATTGGAAACGTCACACTCAGGGGAATTTCAACTTCTGCCCCACCCAGAACGGACTCCTTGAAGTGCAAAGACTATAACACTCGCTGGTACAATAACCGCTGCAGTTTTTGGGAATCACCTTCACTTCCCTCCCTCTATGGCTGACTATATATATATATATATATATATATATATATATATATATATATATATATAGAGGGTGTATTGCGACGTATATCATTAAATTACACCAGAGATATAAAATAAAATTTTGAGTATATTTTGTTCTATAAAGTATGCTGTGTGTGATCTCAGTAAAATACAACGAATACTGATAAAAACTATTTTAACTTGTGTTTTCAAATGGCGGTGAGCTTCGGAGGGAGTGGAAGCCTAATATTGTTTTCGGACCAAAGAGGCTTTATTTATTTCATCTTAATAAGTTTTATCATAGTTGCAATATTTATGTGATGTTCTATAACGTACATTGAATCATATCTGTCCTGCATGCAGGAACGAACGGCAGCATCTATGTAGGGTCGAAGGCCCACTGCAGGTACGGGATGATGCCTGACTGGAGGCTGTAGCCTTAGCCAGGGCATCAGTCCGCTCATTCCCATCGACACCCACATGGGCCGGGACCCAATAAAATGTTACTCTGCAGCCACGACGACCCAGGAGGACAAGCCACTCGAGAATGGCCAACACCATGGGATGGGAAGAGTTAAAATTGCCCAAGGCCTGCATGGCACTACAGGTATTGCTAAAAATAGTAAAAGAAGACAGAGGGAGAGTAAAAATTACTTGAAGGGCATATATAATGGCCGAGAGCTCAGCAGTAACAATCGACATGACAGAAGGGAGCCTGCCACTTCAATAAAAGTCAGAAAAGACAGCCCCAAAACCAACTCCGGCATCAGACTTTGACCCATCAGTGTACACAGGGAGGGACTCCCTGTAAGTGGAGGCTTGTTCTAAAAAGAGGGAGCGGACCACTGGAGGAGGAAGAGATTCCTTCTTGTCGGAAAAGCAAGTGCAGGTGTATACTTCTGGGAGAAGCTATGGAGCAACCCTGGGGACAAATCTGGAAGTCATCAATGCCCAACTCCTCCATAACAATCCTGACCCGGAAGCTAAAGGGCCATGGCGTGCGAGGATGTGAGAGGTAGTAATGACACCGCAAAGCAGGGAAGGGAGTCAGGAAGTTGATGTAATGGATGCCAACAACGAACCATGAAGGACTGTTGACATTTGATTAATTGATTTTTGATGCAACTAAGCATCTGGCGGCGCAACAGCTAAGGTCATATACCGCCCAACATAAAATTGTCATCTACATAATTAATAAAACATGAATACCCGAAAGGGATAGGCACCATGATTAAAAGACACACAAACTAAAAAGCACATTATTAATAAAAGAACCCGTCGACATAAAAAAAAAAAAAAAATCAAACCATCTAAAAACCATAATTATCATAAAATCATATTTTGTGGAGAAGGCCAGCTTCCTCCACATAGGAGAGGGTGTTCCCTCCCACACTACAAGTCTCCTCCCCGAGCACCTGGGAGAGACTGTATGAACCGTCACCCAACCGGTACTCGGAGAGGTGCCTATGACGAAGGTCCCCAAGGCTGGGACACTCGACAATAAGAGGGACCAGACAATCATCACAGTAGGGAGGGTGAGCCCTCTCCATTAAAAAGCCATGAGTCAATAATGTGTGGCCAATGTGGAGATGGACAAGAGCCGTCTCCTACCGGCGGGACAGGCCACTGTAGCTCCACAAACCAAGGCGCTGGCGGATGTCGCGGAGCTTGTTAGCCCCGACGGCGTCCCATCTGTCCTGCCAGCAGGAACGAAAGGTAGCATCTATGTAGGATCGAAGGCCCACTGCAGGAACAGGATGACGCCTGGCATGAGACTGAGAATTGGAGACCGCAGCCTTAGCCAGGGAGTCAGCCCGCTCATTCCCATCGACACCCACATGGGCCGGGACCCAACAAAAAGTGACTTTGCGGCCACGACGACCCAGTAGGAAAAGCCACTCAAGAATGGCCAACACCAGGGGATGGGAAGAGTTAAAATTGCACAAGGCCTACAAGGCACTACAGGAATCGCTAAAAATAGTAAACGAAGGCTGAGAGAGAATAAAAATCACTTGGAGGTCATATAAAATGGCCAAGAGCTCAGCAGTAAAAATTGACATGACAGAAGGGAGCCTGCCGCCACGGCAAAAGTCAGGAAAGACAACTCCAAAGCCAACTCTAGCATCAGACTTTGACCCATCAGTGTACACAGGGAGGGACTCCTTGTGAGTGAAGGCATGTTCTAAAAAGAGGGAACGAGCCACTGGAGGAAGAAGAGATTCCTTCTTGTCTGTAAAGCAGGTGCAGGGGGAAACTTCTGGAAGAAGCCATGGAGCCACCCTGGGGACCCTCACAGGACAAATCTGGAAGTCATCAATGCCCATCTCCTCCATAGCCTTCCTGACCCAAAAGCCAAATGGCCATGGTGTACGAGAATGTAAAAGGTAGTACTGAGACATGATATCAGATGACACCGCCAATCAGGAAAGGGAGTCAGGAAGTCTATGTAATCGATGCCAACAATGAACCATCAAGGACTGGCGACGGAAATCAAGAGGTGGCTCATTAGCGTTAACTAGGAGACTGGGGATTGGGGACGACCTGAAGGCTCCGGTTGCCAGACGTACTCCAGCATGATGAACAGGGTCGAAAACTCTGAGACGGGCATCGGTGGCAGAAGAGTACACCTCACACCCATATTCGAGTTTTGATCTAATAAGAACATGGAATGGGCGGAGGAGGGTGGCCCGATCAGCCCCCCAGAACGTATGGCCCAGGACCTTCAACAGATTAAGAGCCTGGAGGCAAGAGACCTTAAGTGTACGTAAGTGGGGAACCCAAGTCAAATGTTTGTCAAAAAGGAGACCCAAAAAGCGAGTCTCCTCGACACAACGTATCCGATGACCATACATGAATAAGTCCGGATCTGGGTGGATGCCTCGGATGTGGCAGTAGTGCATAGTAACTGTCTTGGAAGGAGAAATTCGAAACCCATGAGAACCAGTCCAATGTGACACCCTGTCAAGGGCAAGCTGCATGCGCCGCTCTGCCACTGACATACGGGAAGCAGCAAACCAGACGGCTAGATCGTCAACGTACATCGAGTTAGCTATACCGTCTGGAAGGGATGAGGCAATGGCATCAATTGCTACTGCAAACAATGTGACACTGTGGATGCTTCCCTGGGGGATGCCCTCCTCCTGTGCAACAGATGCTGAGTGGGTTGTACCAACCCTCACAGAAAAACTGCAACCACTGACAAACTCCTTAAGAAAGCATGGAAGGCAACCCCGCAGGCCATATAAATGGAGTTGCTGCAAGATGCCATATTGCCATGTAGTATCAGCTTCTGGCTAGCACAGTGGTAGAGGCTGTGGCTGCAATTCTGTAGCCCAGCGTTCGATCCTTGCTCGGGACACGTTAAAAAAAATGCCACTGATGCCAGAGGTTACCACCCCTGAGAGCAGGGGTTGGGGGGTTTGAGTCGGCTGTCTGAGGTCTTCCTGCTTCCCAGCCATAGCCAAAGCTGACTCGGGTCTCACGTGGGTGGAGAGGTCTTTGGGCCACTCATCATCCTTGTGATGTGTGCTATAGTTGTGTTTCATACACACAGTGTGTGCTACACTCTGTCCCATTGACTGCCACTCATTGGTGGACCTTTAACCTTTACGCTTTCTCTAAATCAAAGAATACACCGACAAGGTGTTGATGTTGTGCAAAGGCCTCACATGCAGCAGCTTCCAGCCTGACCAGAGCATCTGTAGTGGAACGGTGTTTACGAAAGCCAGACTGGGACTGAGACAGAAAATCACCCCGTTCCAAGAAGTATACCAGTCTGACATTCACCATCTTTTCAAATAGTTTACAGAGACAGGAGGTCAAGGCAATTGGTCGGTAATTGAGGGCAACACCAGAGTCCTTGCCTGGATTGAGGAAAGGGAGGATGGTAGCAAGCCTCCATCCAGAAGGGAAGACACCCTCCAGCCAGATTCTGTTATATAAAGCTAAAAGAAATGAGATCGCCTCCTCACCCAAGTGTCGCAACATTGCATATGGGATGTTGTCTGGCCCAGTAGAAGTGTCGCCACAGAGAGAGAGAGAGAGAGCAGAATGCAGGTCTCTCTGGGTGAATATATGCTCATAACTTTCATTCTCGTTCCCTGATAAATCCAGGACAGTACGCTCCTTGGCTCTTAACTCATGCCTGACAGCCAGAGGTCGAGAATCACGGCTGGAGACTCTTGCAAAAGCCTCTGCCATGGTATTGGCCACTGTCAAACCATCCATGATCTTAATTCCATTGACCTTAAGTACAGGTGGAGAACTAGGACAAAACTTCCCCGCTATCTTACTGACTCTCCTTAACACTTGGGTGAGTGGAGTTTTAATATTAATTGAAGACACATAGGCCTTCCAAGATGCACGTCGGGCCTCTTTTAAGACTCGTCTATCCCTTGCCCGTCGGAAGTCCTCTAAAACAATTGGGTCCCCACGATTGCGACGAAGGCGAGAGAAAGCAGCGCGCTTCTCCCGCACAGCAGTGGTGCAGACTGGTGACCACCAAGGGACAGGACGTTTGGGAAAGTAACCAGAAGTTCTAGGGATAGAGTTGAGAGCAGCAGAGTGGAGCATATCAGTGAAATATGTTACAGTCTCATCAGAGCTACCAAAATCGGCTACAGAAGAGACCGAAGAAGTTAGCTCTCTAAAAAACTGCCAGTCAACTTTCTCTAATTTCCACCTAGGAAGACGAGACTGTGGTTCATACCTGTTACCCTCTAAAAGTATAGGGAAATGTTTACTGCCATATAAATCAGGCAACACTCTCCAAGTAAAATCCAACAGAGCATTGGGTGAGCAAAGGGAAATGTCAATGGCAGTAAAAGTTCCACTAGGGCTATTAAAATGTGTCACATCTCCCGTATTTAAAACTCCTAATCCCTCATCCTCAATTAAAGAAGCCAATAAAACACCCCTGGGGTTGACCAAACTGTCACCCCACAGAGGATGGCGACCATTAAAATCACCCAATAAAATAAAGGGAGAGGGAAGGTCCCGTTCAAGACGGTTGAGATCACCCCTCTCAACTATAACACTGGGAGGAAGGTATAGACTGCACATAGTGTACGGGCGGTCCATAAAAACCTTAACTGCAACAGCCTGAAGCGGAGTGCCAAGCTCCAGGCTCGTGCATGGAATATCTCGGCGAACTAGGATGGCAGAGCCACCATGGTGACCATGCCCTTCAAATAAATTGGAATAAAATGCAGAGTATACTGGAGGACTGGCAGGAATGTAGTCCCCAAGCATTGTCTCTTGGAGAGAAACACATGCAGGAGAGAAGCTAGAGGGAAGAACCCGCAGTTCCTCCCAAGAAGCACGCAAGCCACGGCAATTCCACTGAAGAACCTTGAACAGTGTTACATTAGTACTGATTTTTGGGAAACCTCACGGAGGTACTTCCCACTACCACCTCGACCTGAGGGTTTACTCAAACGATAAGATTTGTCTAATCCTGGACAACTAGAAGAAGAGCGAACCCGAGGAGTAGTACTTGGGGCAGTAATTGGGACCAGTAGACGAGTTCCTTAAGCATCTGATATGTTAGAAGAATATGAAGGTATATGAGCTGGGATATTCTTTGAAACAATTACATTGGTATTGTCCTGTACATCAGTGGTATCACTGACACAGGCAGATACATCAACATCCATAATACAGGTGGTAGAATCACTCCGCTGCTCAAGCGGAAGAGAAACTGAATCTTTTGAAGTCACAACATCCGTGGCATCCACATTAACTTCACGCCCCTCTAATGATCCCGAAAGAAACTTGCGAGGAGGAACTTCTGTTGAATCAAGAGATTCATCAGAGCCACGAGAACGCTTCTGGTGAAATTGAGAGGAAACTATGGATGAGTCCACAGAGATGGTTGCCTTACAAGGAGGAACATCTATAGAGTCAAGTGCCTCAGAGGAACCACGAAGGCGTCTATGTGGCAGTTTAGGTGACTTAAGTTTCATTTTTGGAGAGCGTGTGGCAGCGTGAACCTGTACCACATGGACACCTTTAGCTAAATTCTGAGAATTGTCATCAGTTGAAGGGTCACCAGAATGAGTGTCTGATAAAGTTTCCAAGACAGAGAAACTATTATGTGGAGTAACCTTAAAAACGCTCTCACTAGAGCAAAAATAGGCTGCCTCTTGAGAGGGTTGAGAGGGTGCTGCAACCGATTTAGGACGAAGGGAGGAGGCGTATGTCTTCACACCACCATCCTTCTGTTGAGTTGCCGTCTGGCACTACCTATGCTAATGAATTGGGTATTAGCCAAGTGGAGGATATCCTGCTCAAGGAGGTACATCTTACATTGGCGAGAACGCAAGGGGTGAACATATCTGCAGTAAAAGCAGTAACTCTCTGACCGACACTCAGAAGTAAGATGTGAGTCAAGAGCAGAACAATTACCACACCGGGAACGGTTGTTGCAGTTCCTCCTCCCATGACCATACTCATAACAACAGAAACACTGTAGGGGAGGCTCAACAAAAGGCTTCACCTCAAAGGAGGTGGGGTTAAATTTAACGCGATCTGGGATATGCGAGCAATAGAAAGTGAGGATGATCATATTTTTACTGCCTTTCATCTTTGTTACTCGTTGGACACTGTCTGGGCACATAGCGAGAATGTCCTCTTCTGAGAATTCATACAGGTCCTCATTATATATACGCCCCTTGCTATAATTAAATGTTTGATGTGGTTTGATGGATTCAAACATGCTATCAGAAGGACAGGGGAGATTGTGGAGCATCATGGCCTGTGTAAGATCTTTGGCTTTGATTAAAACGCCCTTACCATATTTCTTTATGTGGCCTATTGATAGTAATCCAATTTCTTTTTCCAGGTACCTACAGTATAAGCATGGATGAGATTTCCACTCCGCTGCCTGTAGTAAGCCACAAATCAAAAGAGTGTAGGAATGTGACGCTCCTTAGGGACATGCTCTATAGAGTCATCGAAGATGTTAGGGCAGTAATCATTGTCACTGTCGACTACATTTGTAGCTGTTGCGCCGCCAGATGCTTAGTTGCATCAAAAATCAATCAATCAATCAATCAACTACAATTGTGGACAGCAGCATCTGAACCTTGCAGTGAGTATCCCCCACAATCAGAGAATCTTTTGCTTCAAAAGCTGCTTTGGTTTGGAAGCAACATTTCTATTGAAATTAATAATATAGCACTGATTAGATCTACAGTCACTGTCATAAGTGATTCGGATACGAGGAACCACTCCAAAACACTTATAAATGGAGTGGATAGCGCCATAGGAAAGGGATGCAAGTACAGTTGAGCAAGTAGGAAGTGCAAGAAAAATATGAATGTATATGGCCACATCTTCACTACCACTCAAAGTTCATCCAATCACGTTCCACCATACATTGGCTTTGAATTCTCAGTTATTCATTCATAAGTATACCAGGGATTATACTACAAAGAACTACCAGATGTTGAAATATACAGCCAAATTTTTCTTGCACTTTCTACTTGCTCAACTGTACATTAACGTGTTCAAACCGTTAACAGGGTTCGTCAACACAACACCCGACCTTCTGGGTCTTCTCTTATTTGCAGTCTTCTGCATACCACCACGACCAGACAGTGACGTCTCGAGGGCCTGGGCGACCACCACTCGAGGAAGAAATTGGGGCTTTTCGTTATCCATATAACATTAATATTATTAGATTAGCCCCAGGAACCAAGAGCTACTACCTACCGGGCAGATGAGGGGACCTAGCAACCCCATTGGCTCGAAAGTTTGCCCACGACAATGCTGAGACCCCCTTCCCCAACATCTCCCCGCCCAGACACCCAACCATCCAACACAGGACGGCCCTTAGATGGCGGTCCCTGTGGAGGACAGCACTGTTGGCTCGTACTGGCAGCCTATTGCATGGGAACCATTTAGTCTGGTCTCTCACTGGCGACCTTACTAGCATGGAAAGCTCTCTCTCCCCGAAATCGGGGCAGAGCAGGGGCCAGAGCCCCCTCTAGTCTACGTCAAGGCGGTTCCTGCTTGGGAGGGGGGGTGCCCGATGTCATTAGATTTTCAAGGATCCTGCCTACCCATATGTTTTGTAGCCTATCAATTGTTTGATTAAATTGCACATGTATAATTGCACGTGTATAAAATATAAGCAACCAACAACATGAAGGTCCGCTATCTGTCTCTATCTAGTGCGCCACATGTGAAGCACCCAACTTCTTGCAGCTACATTTAATAATCTCGGGGCCTTACAAAAGTCACAGGTTACTGACAGCCAAAAGTTTGTCTGCACATATTTCATAGGGAAATGTGGAAAGAAATATCTTGAATGAATGATGATCCAATTTCTTTCGCTTTGAAAAATGTCATGGATACCAATACTCTAGTATGAAAATGTATGAATTAAATGAAAAGGGAAGAAATGCCAGATTGGTTGATAACGGAAGAAAAAACAAGAAACTAAGAGAATCAACGGCATCGAGGTCCATTGTATATAAAGAAATAAACCCAGCCTTGAAAACGCAGGATATTTGCACCCAAAGGCAACCAAATGATGAATTCCATAGAGTAGAATTTACAAGGTTTCCAGTGTCGGACCTTAACTTGGCAGTAGTATAATAGCCGAGATGGTCTGTTACTATAGTCTATTTCATCTCATCTGTTGCACTGACCATATAAACGACACAAGAAAGTAGAGTTTAAATCCAAGTCGACCATCTGTAAACGCAAACGAACACAATATTCCAGTCAATTTTGTTTCTCGAGTTTTACTTAGATAAATAGATATCTGTCTTCATAGGCATTCTTAAATGGTATTCTAATAATTATTGAATTAAAATGGCATGAGAATTGTTATAATATAGTCAGAAATACGAGGGGAGCTACAACAGCTGAGGCTAGGAGCGGGAAATGTGTTCGTTTACGTTTACAGATGGTCCATTAAAATGGACATGATTTGCATATATGAAATAACAAATGAGAATTTTCTTTGCATCTCAGGATCATACAATAAAGTTAATGGAAGGTTAATTTAAATGTTTATATCAACGAGTCAAGGGCAATGTTGCCATTTTACATATCGTCGTTGTCAGATGAGATGAAATAGACTATACCAGAGGTGAACAGCAGACTCAAAATACCAAGTACAGTTTATTGATGGTACAGCACAGCAGTAAGGTACACAATAGTAGTGGAACCCAGCACCATGGAGAAGGTCTGCCCGCTTGCCTGGAGACGTGTAGAGCTTGATGTCGTAGTGTAGTAGCGTAGGGTACGTGTGGCTTGGCTCTTGGTAGTGTAGGGCATGTGTGGCTTAGTTCTTGGTGATGTGGAGTGTGTGCGGGGTCGGCAAGGCAAGGGGAGGGAGAGACCCTGTTGGTGCAGCTGCTAGTGGCGAAGTGGGAGAGCGTTGGCTCCTGTGTGATGGGCTAGGCTTGATCCGTGCCCTCGCACATACAGACAAGTGAGTGCAGAGAATGGGAAATGAAGGTGCTGGGGACACTACAGTAGAGACTGGGCGCTGGAATAGGTGTAGGCCTGGTCGATTAACAAATGTGTCAGGTACAGAGAACGAGATTTATGGTACGCTTATCTGACTTTGGAGGAGTTTGTTACGAATTCTATTAATGATGATGTGTGTAGATTGTGTTAAGACATCACATGTCTATAAATATGAGTGGTAGAAAATATGTAAGTACAGTAATATTTAAATTATGTAACGTAGGTTAGTTAAGTTATCATAAATTTATTTAATATTATTTATTTCTTCATTTTGCATTATGCGTGTGTGAGAGCTCTTGGCTGGAATATTTTTTATCGTAAGTTAATAAATTTGAATACTTGTGGTCTACAGGTATTAACATGTCTGCTGATATTGTGTGTGTGTGTGTGTGTTTTTTTTTTTTTTTTTTTTTAAATCTGTTTATATAGATTGGCAGTCTTATCATTATTATTATTTTTCTTTTTTTATGTTCCGACACTGGACATAGGCTTCATTAAGCTCGTTACCGTGGCCCAGGTCAACTGCTACTTACACACACACGTCATGACTTCCGAACTGGTACCCAGCCACAGAGGGAGGGAAGTGAGGGTAATTCCCAAATGCTGTAGCTGTTATGGTACCAGCGAGGGTGTTTTACGACGTTTGGTTGCCCAATAGTTAGTGCCTGAACCTCAAATCGGAAGAGTAATTATTATTCTTAGGCCCTCACACCTGAGAGGATCGATCTCCCGACTTACGAATCCAGAACACTAACCACTCGGCCACCTCCCCTGCATAGTTACTTACAGGTGACAAGCAGAGATCGTGATCACATTATTATTTGATTTACTTACCATAATGATTATCTCAAAACAGTTTGCAGTTACTTGCTCACGTTTGTTCTCCTTGACAATTAATTTCATGAGTTATGAACCTGAATAATCAATATTTATTTTCATTGCGAACTGTTCAACAAACCATTGTTCACCTGAGAATCGCTGTTACAAAAGACGAATGTGGTTGGGTAGTTAAAAGAACTAGATGGCAACTGGAGACTTCTTGCTGACCTAATACAAGAACCACCAAATCGCTTATTTTCTCCATGTACGCCTCTTGTTCAATCGTGGGTGCAGTGTTCACCAGTCCAATAGCCAGGAACAGCAGAATGAACTCCATGATATTCATTCCTAAAGGAAGTATAGAGTTTGTTAGCATCAGAGGCAAAACTAGTATCACAGGCATACCTAGCATCAGAGGCATATGTAGATCCCTAGAAAGCCATAATGGTGGTGACTAATCTAGAAAGTTATTTACATAGGGGTTTCCTTTTGATTATTATCTTTTTTATACAATTAATACTCTTCTATAATGTCTTCCACCTACCGTATGTTCTAATGTTGCATACATCGGAACACGCCAATGCAACTACAAAAACATAGAATGTGATCACTAATATGCACAGTGCAATTAGGATTTATGTACAGTTGCCGAGGAATGGATCGAGGACAAGCAGCTCAGAAACATGGTGGTTGGATGCCTTCCGCACTTAGTAACACTGTTGACCATTTATAGATAATTTTCATTGGGGTTTACTCATCTGGTAGGTCGAAACAGGTCTGGGGATTTTGTTGGCACAAGAGTGCACAATATTTATTGGTGTTGTGTTGCCATATTAAGTTTACATTATAACAGCCGGGAGTACTTGTTACTACCAGGGTGTTACAGCAGACGCCAATACTAGGTACAACTTTATTCTTAATAGTGGAACAAGGTTGGTAGAGATTCCAAGCACCAGAGTTAGCCTTCCCGCTTGCCTGTGTTGAGTTATGCCTAGTATAGTCTTGCTAGAGCTTGTGTATTCTTAGTAGGGCTTGTGTATTCTTGGTAGGACTTGTGTAGTAGCGTGGTCCTTGGCGGGATGCAACAAGGTGAGTCCCGGGGCTAAGTAAGAGCGGATTGTGTGGGATTTGAACTCCCGCACCAGAGCTAACAAGGGAAGGCTGGGGAAGCGTGAAGCCAGAAGTATGAAACGCGCTCACAAGGGAAAGCTGGGGAGGCGTGAGGCGAGAAGTATGAAACGCCCTGGTGCTTGGGTCACTACAACATCTTGGTATGCAATTAAATAATTTAACGTGAATGTCATGTCATGATATGATATTTTGCAGAGAGAGAAAAGTAAGCCCACAAATACCCGATATATTTTGATCATATTTTTGTTTGCATTGTGAAATGTGCCATTCAGAGGTGAAATTGTGTTCCACATTGTTATTTAAGTAATATAAGGTGAAACTAGAACCAAAACATGATTACGTAGCACTAAGATGATATATGAAAACTTGTGATAAAATGGAATTTGGTGGCATTTGATTTGTTCACGAAACAAATGTGGTTCCAAATTTCTTTCGATCCACAATACTAATAAACCTCATGATAAGGATTCATAATGTAGTGACCCAAGCACCAGGGCGTTTCATACTTCTGGCCTCACGCTTCCCCAGCTTTCCCTTGTGAGCGCGTTTCATACTTCTGGCTTCAAGCTTCAAGATTCACCCGTCAAAGTGCGTCATAGGGGCAGATCACCTGGATTTACTCAGCCACCGTGTCACCCCTAAAGGCATCACACCTCTCCTACAGAAGATGGAGGCCGTACGCAAGTTTCCCCTTCCTACTCCAGGAATTCTTAGGGGTGGTGAACTATTACCACTGGTTCATCCCCCATGCGGCCTCTGCCCTCACCCAACTCCACGATCTACTGAAGGGTTTGAAGAAAGCTTCCCGGAAGAAGCTCAACTGGACCCCTGCAGCGGAGGCCTCCTTCAGAGAAGTCAAAACCAAGCTAGCCGACACCACCCTCCTGGCATACCCCACACCTCATGCGCCAACTTCCATCTACACTGACGCGTCAAACGACGCCATTAGGGCAATCCTTCAGCAGGAAGTAGATGGGGATGCTTAAACCCATCGTGTTCTTCAGCAAACGCCTCGAGCCCCCTCAGAGGAAGTATGGTACAGCACCTTTGACAGGGAGCTGGTGGCCATGCATGACACCATGAAGCACTTCCGCCACTTCTTGGAGGGCAGGTCATTTCATATACGGATAGACCATAAGCCCCTGACGACGGCGATGAACCAACTGGGTGCCAGCTGGTCTCCGCGAGTCACACATCACCTCGCCTTCATCTCAGAGTTTAACCAAAGATATCCGACACGTCCAGGGAGAAGACAATGCCGTGGCTGATGCGCTCTCTAGGGCACCCCCGGGGCAACAACTACTCGCTTCAATACAGCGGATTCCTCCCCTGGACTACCCCGCACTAGCTCACGCCCAACAAACTGACAACCACCTTCAGGAGCTCCTCGTTGGCGAGACTGGCCTATGACTCGAGCGCATAATGGCCCCCAACACAACCACACAAGTATGGTGTGACACATCCTGCGTCACACGCCGCCCATATGTAACACCCCTAGTTTATATGTATAGTTATTTAGGATATTTACGGGTATTATATATTTATATGTATTAGAATAGGTTTTTTAGCGTAAGATTGTAGGGAGTAGCCAGGCTGAGATTATCATTGACGAATAATCTCGGTGGTGGGCTTCTTCAACACAAAATGAGTGTAAGAATGTAGGGAGTAGCCAGGCTGAGATTATCACTAACGAATAATTTCGGTGGTGGGCTTCTTCAACACAAAATGTTAATATGAGGAAAATAGAATTAATGATTATAGTTAGGTAAATAGGTTAAAGAGAGGAATAAATGAAACTTAGGTAGATTGATAGGGATAGAGAAATACGTGGTGATTTAAGAGGTGAATGTAAAATAATTTATTGGAGACAGGGAATAACCTGCATTTATAATTATAATGTATAATTACGAAGCTAACATTCCTATACTGTTACCGGCATTAAATTGTAACTTACTTAGAAAATTAATTAGATTAGTTAGGAACTGAAGTCGGGACAGTACATTTTCTTGTTGGTGGAACAATACATGCCTTGAATATGTGAATTACAGTAATATAAAACTTTAAACAAGGGAGAAAGCAATGTATTTGAGCTCACTAATATGTTTAAATCATGTTGTGAAACTATATACACCAGTAAGGGTGGAACTGATAGAAATGCCAGAAATTGAGATGAGTTGGTCACTACTTTGCTTAAGAGAGTGAGAGTGGGGGAGATGACGAGGCAGTACCATGCGTTGCTTCTTCCTCATTCTGGTCTCGTCTCTGCTGGGTGACAGGTAAGAGCTCAAACTCGCTCTCATCATAAATATTGTATTGTGGTGAATCTATTAGTCCCATGATGGGATATAACTAACTAAAGAATATTGTGTGTTCACATTCAGACATAGTAAGTAAAGTATGTTGTTTTTCTCAAGCTCATTCTGATCTCGTCAACTGGGGTGACAGCTATAATAGCATTCTCCCTTGGTGTAAAGTGAACCACGTGGTACCAAAGAAAATTAAGAACATTTGCTGGCAATTTTATATTATTTCATTATTATAGTATTGAGATTAGGATGTGATTTTTTTTTTTGTATTAACTATATTTCGGCTTTGTGTAATGTTTTTTTTTATATGTACTTAGCTCTGTCAACTGGCGAGACGAGGAATGGTTCCGGTCCTAGTTGACAGAAAAGGGAGTAGGAACTGTATTAAGGGAGGGGATATTTAATAGTAATAATTGTTTATTCTTGGATTTATGTGATTTAGCTCTGTCAACTGGCGAGACCAGGAATGGTTCCGGTCCTAGTTGACAGAACGGGGAGTAGGAAATATTAGCAAGGGAGGGGGGAAGAGAAATTCTTATTATTGTGATTATGTTGTACTCGTACCAAATAGGTTGATAAAAATAAACGAGTTTTTTTAATTGTCTGAGTATTTTCGTCACCGATATAACAAATAGACTGTGTTCCTTTATAGAAAATAATAGATTCCTAATTCATATAACTGATCGTACCCCCGTTAAAATTATAGTCTGGGTTGCTTACTCACGCGCCTAAATAAGCTAACGCTATGCTACCCTTCCGGTGTGTGCTCACTTGGTTCCTCGGATCAACTTTGGTCTGCTGGTGGCAGCGTATACCTCGTACTGAGAAGGGACTGGACTTGTCCTGTTCCTCATCAGTCTCTTGTTCTTTTTTTTTCCAGACCGGGTTGATC
Organism: Petrolisthes cinctipes; assembly: GCA_033782935.1. Taxonomy (NCBI): domain Eukaryota; kingdom Metazoa; phylum Arthropoda; class Malacostraca; order Decapoda; family Porcellanidae; genus Petrolisthes; species Petrolisthes cinctipes. Next base: position 513,497 of record JAWQEG010000588.1, on the reverse strand, counting down.
CAGCTATAGGATAGAGTAGTAGCATACGCTGGTGGCTTTTTGTTTTGTTGAAGGCAGTGGGTTTTTGTGTTCCTCCCAGAGTAAAGTAAGGGGACAAAAATACCAGCTTTTACACATATATCCCCGAGCATTTCAGAGAGATGGTGTTCAACCATAACCACTCCATCAACCAACCGGGGATTGCAGGTACATTCCACCTCATTCGTCGGCGTGCAGTATGGCCAGGCATGAGGAAGCAGGTCAAAGAGTGGGTGTCAGCGTGCCTGCCCTGTCAGTGCGCTAAGGTCGGCCGACATACCCACCCACAACTACACAAGTTCACTGTCCCTACCAGCAGATTCCACATGGTACACATTGATATCGTGGGGCCGCTCCCTTCATCCCGAGGATGCCGCTACCTGCTAACTTGTGTGGACAGGGCCCTGGTTCGATCCACGAGAAACGTCTGGGTTTTTTTCAGAGGTGATCTGATGGGTCCAGCTGTTCGTCAATTATCCTGGCTACGCTGTCACGTCAAGAAAATACCCCCTGCATCGTCGTCAACTCACAACATAGAAGATTCCAAGATGCTGGGACTGATGGTGTAGTTTCTCTCTCCTGATAGTGACGTGTATAAATAAGGTGTCGTCATCTAGTGGGGCAGAAGGGAAACTACGGTACCAATATTACCACGAAACTCCACTGTCTCATCTAGTGCGACACCCAATAACCTCAGGGCCTCGCAAAAGTCACGGGCTACTGACAGCCTCCAGTCCCGAGGTTGAGGTATAAAAAAATATATACATATATATATTTTTTTGTGTGTGTGCTTGCCTGTGTGTGTACTTACGTGTCACATTTTGTTTTCAGATGCAAGGCATACAACAGTTCAACTCATGATTTTCATGGCTGAAATCTTCGATAAGTACATGAAGAAAAGACTCTAACGTTGCACTAGGGAGGAGGAAGACTAGAAAGACATATATGGGAATATTGTCATTAGAAGCAGTAACTCCTCTAGGCAACAGGAAATATAAATTAAAGAGCCAGTCTACTGCATCACTGGAGTATACTGTCGACCTGGAAGCTGGCTTCTGCAGTTGCAATGTAGGAGTGAATGGCTCACGTTGCAAGCACCAAATTGCCTGTGCCGAGTACAGCATGACAGCCTTGCCTCAAATATTTACTGCAACGAGTGAAAACAGGCGGTGGCTGGCGTCAGTGGCAGTGGGCGAGGAGAAGACCCCCCCAGTAAGCTTCTTCAAAGGGTTGTTGGAGCCACAGGTACAGAACAAAGAGGAAAGTGAGCTTACATCTAGCACACATATGTATATCGAGACAAACTTACAGGACCAACCAGCTGTTATGGAAGAGGACAAGACCAGTGAAGGTGATGAACCAGATACCTCGAAATTCATCGCTTCTCTTCAAAACCTCACTGGCAAATATGATAATGCAGACACTGTGACAGCCCTTGCATCAGCGGTAGAAAGACTGCTAAAAGTTAAGAGTACAAATATGCTGAACAGTGTGTTATTTAACATTGGTAGCGATGTCTGCACCTCAGTAACTGCAGCTGGCAGAGGAAAAATTCGGTGCCAGCCTACATCCATAGCAAGACGTGGACCAGGGAAGCCGAGAGGAGCAGCCCCTCTTGGAAAAGGGCGTCAACCAAGCAGCTTGTCGAATGGAAAACCCAAACGGCCACGAAATTTATCAGTAAATATTGCTGCCAACGTGGCCAATGCCAAATCACATGAAGTGGGCACTGAATATTGTGATACATAAAATCTATGTCAGTATTACATCACTGTAATTTAAATAGTAAAGAGACATAGAGAGATGCAATATACTTTGCGTAATAAATGAAAGGTACGAGTGTGTGATTTGTTTTATTAAGTTTGTTTATTATACTACTGCATGTATAATAAATTATGTCATTGACCCTTTCATTAATTCTGTCATTACAACGATTATGTCACTTAATATCACATCTACATACTTTATTATAAATAAAGAGAGGAGAGATACTTGCTACGAATGAGTCATGAGCATTATGCATGCAGTGTTGATGACGGTACCATAATAATAAACACTTAGCAACACAATAATAACTTGCACATAATAACAGCAGCAAAATATATTTAAATGAAATACACACACGTTGTATTATGGCAGAATAGTAGTAGTAACATCCTCATGATTTATGATGATATGCACTCATAAGATATATGTGATTTGATGTTTTTCCACTTCCATATAGTTTATTTTTTCTGTAATAATTTCCTAACGCTATATTTCATGATTTACACCTCTAAATGCTTTATTTTCACTATTTTTGTCATGTGGTGCAATGTTTTGCGTGCGTCGCTCAGCTGTGTGCGTCAGCTGAGCGTCAAAAACTCGCTCATCTTGAACAGCTTCATTATTATAGTTACCCTTTATATTTCCAAGGAGGTCCGTTCTCTCTGATGCTAAAAATTAGAAAATGGGGAAATCCCTGGGCTGTGATTGGCTACTGAGAGCCAACTCAGCCAATGATATGCTCAGGATTTGTTTATACTTGAGCCATCTCACCTTGTTGGCTTCCGAGATATTGCTGTGTTCTTTGACTACTCAAGATGCCAACACGCAAAGGATGGACAAAGAAGAAAGCTGAGAAGGCAGTGAAGGCAGCAGAAGCAAGATGGAAGAAGAAGAGAGAGAGTGAGAGAGATGGAGACCAGAGTCAGCCCAGTACCAGCCACTCTTCACCTGCCTCCAGCCTCTCATCACCTGCACCTAGTAAGGTATCTGCTGTTTCCCGAAGGAATACGTTATTAGATGGTATTTATGAGGTGGGGAACACTGCTGGAAAGGACACAGGTGTAGATGAAAGTAACATCATTGTGGAAGAAGGCAGAGTGAGAGCTTTGTTAGCAGCTGTATTGGAGCTTGCAACCTGCGATGACTGTGGAGCATTATTGGATTATTCCATGGAAACTAATTGTGCTGATACATTTTTGTTGGTAAAATGTAAAGGATGCAGGATGATTATATACAGTGACAATCCCAAAACTAAACAAAATCACTCTGTAAATAATACAAACCTTGTGTATCAGACGTTGCAAGCTGGTTCTGGGAGGACTGGGTTATGTTCAATTTCTGCAGCCCTTAGAATTCAACATTTATCCAGAAGTGCTTATTACGGTACAAGAAAATTTGTAGGTGACAGCATTATGAATTTCAAGAACACAAACAATGACCAATTAATTCAAGCAGTCTTCAAACACTATCAAGAAAAAGGAATTTCACCAGATGAAGATGGAGTATTGAAGGTGTGTGTGTCTTATGATGGAACCTGGATGACAAGAGGTCATAAATCTCATATGGGAATTGGCTGCATCATAGAATCTGACACTGGTTTCATCATAGATCATGAGGTGTTATCCAATTACTGTCTGGAGTGCTCAAGAATTGACACAAGGAAGAGGAATGGGAATATTGATGCTGCAACACACAAAGTAAAAATGGAAAAACACCAGCCAATGTGCAGAAAATTTTTTAGTGGTAAATCTGGAGCCATGGAGCCTGAAGCTGCTGTCAGATTGTGGGGGAGATCTGTGGCAATGAAAAAAATGAAATATGTGACTTTCATTGGAGATGGTGATTCTGCAGCCTTCAAAGCTGTCACAGGAATGAATGACGGTCATGGTCCACATGATGATGTCAGTGTAGTGAAGGAGGAGTGCCTGAATCATGTCAGCAAGAGGTTGGGCACAAGGCTGAGGACTCTGAAGGCAAAATCAACATCAGTGCCTGGTGGGAAGGGAAGGAAAAGGAGTCTCCTAGGAGGAAGAGGCAAACTGACGGATGCCGTAATAGAAAAGCTGCCCTTTTACTATGGTCAGGCAGTGAAGCGGAATGTGGGAGGTAGTACAGAAGCCATGAGGAAGGACATCCTATCCACCTTTTACCACTGCACCAGCACAGATGAAGTTCCTCGTCACAACTTGTGCCCAGAGGGAGAGGACTCTTGGTGCTTTTACCAACGTGCCCAAGCCAAGAACGAATGCCCAAGACCACACAAGGATATGAAGGTGAGGTTTACACTTGATCCACCAGAAAGGAAACAAATTATGCAAGTGTACTTGGATCTAACACAAGACAGTCTTCTAGTAAAGTGTCTTATGGGAAAAAATCAGAATCCCAATGAATAACTGCATTAAAAAATTTGGTCAACCCTCTTGAAGACAAAATTCTACGGCTTGGAATCTGTACAATTCTCCAGTACTCTCACAATTTTGCAACACAACTTTGGTTACCAGAGGGTAAATATCATGAAAGAACTTGGATTTGGTGATTCCACAACAGCAGTAACTAACTACCTGTCTGCTAAAGATAAAAGCAGGATTGAAGCTTCCCAAAGAAAGAAGCTTTCCAAGAAAAGGAAGCGAACCGAGTCTGATGCTGCGTACCGTACTAGTGCCTTCTAGTTGGTACCAGTACAGTACACTGGTATGGTACAGTACATCTGAAAGGCTAGGAGGAGAAGCAGAGCATAGGGAAGAGGCCCACCACTGGAAAATAAACAACCCTATGTGATGAAACTTCTCTTCCAATGATCCCCAGTGGTGAGGTGCATATGGTACCGTGAAAGGCCAAATTGTTAGTATGGTGTGAACTAAGCTAATATTTGAGATAGAGAGCTGAAATTTACAGGAAATAAATGTGTAAGGGTCATAATGAAGCTGTCCAAGTTAGGTAGAGATATCTCAAATAGTTTCAATGTTATGAACTTTTTTTTTTATTCTACTTTTGAGCCTTTTTTTTCTCGAAATTAATTATTTTTTACATTTAGAGCTCATCACAGTCCAAGTTTTTGGTGAATCTGCAAAACATGAATATAATCTTTATCAGCAGGCTTTCCTTTTGTTTTTGTTACATGGTAATGATAAAACATCAGAATTTTATATTTACACAATACATATAGAAATTTATTCTGATAAAATTGAAAAATATTTGTAAAAAAAAAGAAAGAAAAAGTAATTGAATTTTTTTATTTCCCATTGTTTCCAAATGCCCTAAATATGATTATGACAAAAAATCAAAGCAATCTTAGAAAAACTGTTACTGTAATGGACCAATATATTACTTAAAAAAACATGGCCTCACCACAGTGAGGTGAGGTGAGGTGTTAATTGAATAAATCGCTTTGCATTAACCAGATCAAAAGATTGTGTAGAAGATATTGGAAAGGCTATGAGAGCATGGAACATGGATTCATCATCTTATATTTACTGTTCATTTATTTACGTTGCCACAAAAGGCCACGTACATAACAATATGAATAATAACAGCAATAATATTCGTAAAAATATCAATAGCATAGAATTTAAAAGATGGTAAGGGTGTGCATAATTGCGCGAGCAGCGAAACAGTGTGAGAGTGTGTAGGCTAGCAGAGGATGACGATAGCAAGTAGACAAAACGAATTAAAATTAGACAGTAAACTAATTATGACACTACATAATAGCATAATTATGATTTGTTATCACATTTCTTAACACGCATCACTGGTGTAAACTTGTTATTAATCAGAAAATTAATGCACACAAACAATTTTATACACTCACAACTGTGAGTGTAAGAAATATATACATACAGTATATATTATAGTACACTAAACGTACGATAATTCCATTTATCTATTAGAAACACAGGGTGTTGTCGGTATTCGCGTTATCATATTTCTGAAACTTACCAATCCAATTTCGTCTACGCTTTCATAAATATTGATCTGGTTATTGCAAGGCGAGATTGGATTTGGGGTTAGTTAAATGGAGTCGTCTTATATTAATGTTCAATTATTTACGCTGCCACAAATGGCCACCGACATAATAATAATAATAATAATAATAATAATAGCAATAAGAAGGTGCAGTTATTGCGCGAGTAGCGAAACAGTGCGAGAAAGTGAAGAGGACTGTGCGGTAGCAAGGGTTTGAACGAGTTACCCCTTGTTCCACTGGCAGCCAGGCCATTCTCACGGCTGGTGCGATAGTGGGGTACAGTTCGTGAATATGCTGCCCGGTAGGTAGTAGCTCTTAGCTCCTGGGGCCAATATAACAAAATCAATTATATATGGATAACAAAAAGCACCAATCTCTTCCTCGAGCGGGGGTCGACCAGGCCCTCGAGACGTCACTCACTGTTCGTGGTGATATGCAGAAAACTGCAAATAAGAGTAGCCCAGCAGGTCGGGTGTTCTGTCGACGAACCCTGTTAGCGGTTTGGACACTCCATTTCTAAGTGTTTGGGAGTGGTTCTTCGTATCTGAATCACTTATGACAGTGACTGTAGGTCTAATCGGTGCTATATTACTTTCAATACAAATGCTGCTGCCAAAGCAGCTTTTGAGGCAAAAGATTCTCTGATTGTGGGGGATACTCACTGCAAGGTTCAGATGATGAGGTCCACAAACTTAGTTGACAGTGACAATGACTACTGCCCTAACATCTTTGATGACTCTGTAGAGCATGTCCCTAAGGAGCGTCGGGTTCCTACACCCTTTTGGTTTGTGGCCTACTACAGGGAGGGACGTGATAACCTTATCCATGCTTCCCTGTATCTGGAGAAAGAAATTGGATTACTACCAATGGGCCACATAAAAAAGTACAGTAAGGGCGTTTTAATCAGAGCCAAAGATCTTGCACAGGCCATGATGCTCCTCAATCTTCTCTATCCTTCTGATAGTATGTTTGAATCTATCAAACCACATCGAACATTTAATTATAGCAAGAGGGGTGTATATATAATTAGGACCTGTATGAATTCTCAGAAGAGGATATTCTCGCTATGTGCCCAGATAGTGTCCAACGAGTAACAAAGATGCAAGGCAGTACAAATATGATCATCCTCACTTTCTATGGCTCGCATATCCCAGATCGCATTAACATTAACCCCACCAATTTTGAAGTGAAGCCTTTTGTTGAGCATCCTTTACAGTGCTTCTGTAGTTATGAGTTTGGTCATGGGAGGAGGAACTGCAACAACCATTCCCGGTGTGGTAATTGTTCTGCTCTTGACTCATATCTTACTTCCGAGTGTCAGACAGATAGTTACTGCTTTTACTGCAGTGATGCTCAGCCCTTACATTCTTGCCAATGTAAGATGTACTTCCTTGAGCAGGATATCCTCCACTTGGCTAACGCCCAATTCATCAGTATTGTTAGTGCCAGACGGCAACTCAACTTCAGGCGACAGAAGGATGGTGGTGTGAAGACATACGCCTCCTCCCATCGCCCTAAATCGGTTGCAGCACCCTCTCAACCCTCTCATGAGGCAGCTGCCTCTTGCTCTAGTGAGAGCGTTTCTAAGGTTACACTATATAATAGTTTCTCTGTCTTGGAAACTGTATCAGACACTCATTCTTGTAACCCTTCAACTGATGACAATTCTCAAACTTTAGCTAAAGGTATCCATGTGGTAGAGGTTCACGCTGCCACACGCTCTCCTAAAAGGAAACTTAAATTAGCTAAACTGCCACAGAGATTCCTTCGTGGTTCCTTTGAGGCACTTGACTCCATAGATGTTCCTCGTTGCAAGGCAACCGTCTCTGTGGACTCATCCATAGTTTCCTCTCAATTTTACCAGAAGCGTTCTCGTGGCTCTGATGAATCTCTTGTTTCAACAGATGTTCCCCCTCACAAGCTTCCTTCGGGATCATCAAAGGGACGTGAAGTGAATGTGGATGCCTCGGATGTTGTGACTACAAAAGATTCAGTTTCTCTTCCGCTTAAAGCAGCGGAGTGATTCTTCCACCTGTATTATGGATATAGATGTTTCTGCCTGTGTCAGTGATACTACTGCTGTACAGTATAGTACCAATGTAATTGTTTCTAAGAATATCCCTACTCATATACCTTCACCTTCTTCTAACATATCAGATGCTTCAGGAACTCATCTACTGGTCCTGATTACTGCCCCAAGTACTACTTCTCGGGTTCGCTCTTCTTTTAGTGGCCCAGGATTAGACAAAACTTATCATTTGAGTAAACCCTCAGGTCAAGGTGATAGTGGGAAGTACCTCCATGAAGCTTCCCAAAAATCTTTACTAAAGTAACACTGTTCAAGGTCCTTCAGTGAAATTGCCGTGGCTTGCGTGCTTCTTGGGTGGAACTGCGCATTCTTCTCTCTAGCTTCTCTCCTGTATATTTTTCTCTCGAAGAGACAATGCTTGAGGACTATTTTCCTGCCAGTCCTCCAGCATACTCTGCATTTTATTCCAATTCATTTGAAGGGTAGGGTCACCATGGTGGCTCTGCCATCCTAATTCGCCGAGATATTCCATGCACGAGCCTGGAGTTTGACACTCTGCTCCAGGCTGTCGCACTTAAGGTTTTTATGGACCACCCCTACATTGTGTGCAGTCTATACCTTCCTCCCAGTGTTACAGTTGAGAGGGGTGATATCAACCGTCTTGTACGGGACCTTCCATCTCCATTTATTTTATTGGGTGATTTTAATGGTCGTCATCCTCTGTGGGGTGACAGTTTGGTCAACCCCAGGAGTGTTTTATTGGCTTCTTTTATTGAGGATGAAGGATTAGGGGTTTTAAATACGGGAGATGTTACCCATTTAAATAGCCCTACAGGGACTTTTACCGCCATTGACATTTCCTTGTGCTCACCTAGTGCTCTGTTGGATTTTACGTGGAGTGTGTTGCCCGATTTATATGGCAGTGACCACTTCCCTATACTTTTAGAAGGTAACAGGTATGAACCGCAGTCTCGTCTTCCTAGGTGGAGATTACAGAAGGCTGACTGGCAGTTTTTTAGAGAGCTAACTTATTCGGTATCTTCTGAAGCAGATTTTGGTAGCTCTGACGAGGCTGTAACATATTTCACTGATATGCTCCACTCTGCTGCTCTCAGCTCTATCCCTAAAATTTCTGGCTACTTTCCCAAACGTCCTGTCCCTTGGTGGTCACCAGTCTGCACCACTGCTCTGCGGGAGAAGCGTGCTGCTTTCTCTCACCTTCGTCGCAATCGTGGGGACCCAACTCTTTAAGAGGACTTCCGACGGGCAAGGGCTCAGTCTAGACGGGTTTTAAAAGAGGCCCGACGTGCATCTTGGAAGGCCTATGTGTCTTCAATTAATACTAAAATCTCACTCACTCAAGTGTTCAGATGAGTCCGTAAGATGGCGGGGAAGTTTTCTCCTAGTTCTCCACCTGTTCTTAAGGTCAATGGAATTAAGATCATGGATGGTATAACAGTGGCCAACACCATGGCGGAGGCCTTTGCTGGAGTCTCCAGCCATTACTCTCAACCTTTGGCTGTCAGGCATGAGATGAGAGCCCAGGAGCGCCCTATCCTGTATTTCTCAGCGAAGGAGAATACAAGTTATAACCATATATTCACCCTGAGAGACCTGCACTCTGCTCTCTCTCTCTCTGTGGCGACACTTCTCCTGGGCAAGACAATATCCCATATGCAATGTTGCAACATTTGGGTGAGGAGGCAATCTAACTTCTTTTAGCTTTATATAACAGAATCTGGCTGGAGGGTGTCTTCCCTTCTGGGCGGAGGGTTGCTACTATCCTTCCTTTCCCCAAGCCAGGCAAGGACTCTAGTGTTGCCCTCCATTACCGACCAATTACCTTGACCTCCTGTCTTTGTAAACTATTTGAGAAGATGGTGAATGTCAGACTGGTAAACTTCTTGGAAAGGGGTAATTTTCTGTCTCCGTCCCAGTCTGGCTTTCGTAAACACCATTCCACTACAGACGCTCTGATCAGGTTGGAAGCTGCTGCATGTAAGGCCTTTGCACGACATCAACACCTTGTCTGTGTATTCTTTGATTTAGAGAAAGCCTATGACACTACATGGCAATATGGCATCCAGCAGCAACTACATGCATATGGCCTGCGGGGTCGCCTTCAACGCTTTCCTAAGGAGTTTCTCAGTGGTCGCAGTTTTTCTGTGAGGGTTGGTACAGCCCTCTTAGCATCCGTTGCACAGGAGGAAGGCGTCCTCAGTGTCACATTGTTTGCAGTAGCAATTAATGCCATTGCCTCATCCCTTCCGGACGGTATAGCATACTCGATGTACGTTGACGACCTGGCGGAGTGGTTTGCTGCTTCCCGTATGTCAGTAGCGGAGCGGCGCATGCAGCTTGCCCTTGACAGGGTGTCACGTTGGGCTGGTTCTCATGGGTTTCGATTTTCTCCTTCCAAGACAGTTACTATGCACTTCTGCCACATCCGAGGCATCCACCCCGATCCAGACTTATTCATGTTTGGTCATCGGATACGTTGTGTCAAGGAGACTCGCTTTTTAGGTCTCCTTTTTGACAAACGTTTGACTTGGGTTCCCCACTTACGTTCAATTAAGGTCTCTTGCCTCAAGGCTCTTAACCTGTTGAGGGTCCTGGGCCATACGTCCTGGAAGGCTGATCGGGCCACCTTCCTCCGCCTATACCATGTTCTTATTAGGTCAAAGCTCGACTATGGGTGTGAGGTGTACTCCTCTGCCATGGATGCCCGTCTCAAAATTTTATCATGCTGGAGTATGTCTAGTAACTGGAGCCTTCACGTTGTCCCCAATCCCCAGTCTCCTGGTGGACGCTGATGAGCCACCTCTTGATCTCCAGCGCCAGTCCTTGATGGTTCATTGTTGGCATCGATTGCATCAACTTCGTGACTCCCTTCGCTGCTTGGTGGTGTCATCTGATATCATGTCTCAGTACTACCTTTCACATCCTCGCACACCATGGCCCTTTGGCTTCCGGGTCAGAAAGACTATGATGACTTCCAGATTTGTCTTGTGCGGGTCCCCAGGGTAGCTCCATGTCTTCTTCCAGAAGTTTTCCCCTGCACTTTTCAGACAAGAAGGAATCTCTTCCTCCTCCAGTGGCTCGTTCAGTCTTTTTAGAACATGCCTCCTCTCACAGGGAGTCTCTCCCTGTGTACACTGATGGGTCAAAGTCTAATGGTGGGGATGGTTTTGGAGTTGTCTTTCCTGAGTTTTGCAGAGGCGGCATGCTCCCTTCTGTCATGTCAATTTTTACTGCTGAGCTTTCTGCCATTTTATATGCCCTTCAAGTGATTTTTACTCTCCTTCAGCCTTTTTATTACTATTTTTAGCGATTCCTATAGCGCCTTGCAGGCCTTGTGCTATTTTAACTCTTCCCATCCCTTGGTGTTGGCCATTCTCAAGTGTCTTGTCCTCCTGGGTCGTCGTGGCCGTAAAGTCACATTTTGTTGGGTCCTGGCCCATGTGGGTGTCGGAGGGAATGAGTGGGCTGATGCCCTGGCTAAGGCTGTGGTCTCCCATTCTCGGCCTCCTGCCAGGCATCATTCTGTTCGTGCAGTGGACCTTCGACCCTACATAGATGCTGCCATTCGTTCCTGCTGGCAGGACAGATGGGATGCCTTCGGGGCTAACAAGCTCAGCGACATCCGCCAGCGCCTTGGTTTGTGAAGCTACAGTGGCCTGTCCTGCCGGTGGGAGACGGCTCTTGTCCCTCTCCACATTGGCCACTGTTACGACCACTCAATACTAGACCCGTTGGGTCATTTGCAGCGAACTACCCAGCCAGGATTCAAGATGGTCAGGCAGATTATCCCCTAGTTTAAGCTTCAACCAATCAGATCTTTACCCCTCTGCCAATGGGAGAGGAGGATTTAGTTAACGTCACGTTTTGGCGGAAACTAGAACTGTATAAATAGCGAGGGCAGGTGGTTTAAGGTAGGACTCCACAGAGAGCTTTCATATTGTGTACATATCTTGTGTTGTGCATCAGTCTTCCACCAGGATCTTCTCAGGGTATCTCTTAGCTCTGCCCACCTCTTACTTCATTGTGTTGAGTATACATATATATTACTTTTACCTCTGCCCTCTCCTTGCGTATAAGTGTAGCCTAGACAAATAGGACATCAGTTTAGGTCTGTGAATTCTATAGGTGGTGTTACTTGTATTCGTGGTATTTAATATTTTGCAATGTATGTTGTCCCTTATTTATATTGATTTCTGTGTTGTTAATAATATAATTATACTGTTAAAGATACTTTATCTTTCTCCATGCCCTTAAGTTATACTGATGTTGCAGTCAGAACTATAAAGCGTTCACTCTTCAATCTTAAATCTAGTGTTGGGCCCAATCTCCGGGCATGGCCAGTAGAGATTGGAATAACAAGTACGTTGGGCGTAACACCACACACTATTGACTCATGGCTTTTTAATGGAGAGGGTCACCCCCCCTACTGTGATGATTGTCCGGTCCCTCTGACAGCACGACATCTTATTGTCGAGTGTCCCAGCCTTGGGGACCTTCGTCGTATGCACCTCTCCGAGGTGCTCGGGGAGGAGGCTTGAGGTGTGGGAGGGAACACCCTCTCCTGTGTGGAGGAGGCTGGCATGTGAATTTTAATATATTTATGGCTTTTTAGATAGTAAATTTTTTTTTAATTTTGATCTTTTATATATTTTACTCGAATTAATCAGGTTCTTTTAATTTGTACAGTACTCGACAAAAGTCTGTGCCGGGTGTAAACAAAATCAACCGAGTGCGATAGTCAAAATATTTTTAAGTGTGGAAAAGGAGTAGTATACAAACTGATTCACTTTGATGTTAGCTGGTAGAACAACAAGTTTTCCTAAACCCTTCCCAGAAAAAGAACCCCAAACCATTAGGTAATCTGAGGGCTTTACCGTCCCACAAATGTAACGATGGTCAAGTGGGTCACTCACTCTCCCTACGGCGGTAAACATTAGAACTTGTGTTACAAGTAGCAGAAAAGGTTGACTCATGCCAAGCAAGATATTCCTTGGCAAAAGGAACCCTACGCTGCCTTTGGTTAAGAGTCAAGATGGATTTCTTTCCAGAGCGGTGGCTTGCGTACCCAAGGCAGTGAACGTGCCTGTTCACCGTACGCCCAGACACATCTCCCAAGGTTCCAGGGTTGGACTCTTTGACAACACGAGCTGAGGTGCGAGGCTTCTTTTCAATGTCTCTCTTCAATATGGTCCTGGCACGAACCGATACTTTCGTAGGCCTTCCAAACCTAGTTTTGTGGGTATTAATGTCACTACTGCCACCCTGACGAAAACGAGAAACCCATTTCCTCACAGACCGATGGCAAACACCAGTTAAATTGGCTATTTCTTTAGTTTGATGGCCTGCTTCCTTTAAAGCAACTATCTTTGCAATAGTATCCTGTTTCAATAGAATGTTCCTAGCCATTCTTAGATAGTAACACACAGTATAATATAACAAAGAAACAGTCACAAAAAGCAGACCACGCTCTTGGCTGACCACACCCTGCGAATAGAGAGCGAACGAATAAATCATCTGTGACAGTACAAATAGCTACCCTCCAGTAAGTACCTCCTCTCAGGGAAAATACCACGTTATCAGTTGACTTTTGAATTATTTTCTTCACAAAGATACAGGTGTTTCTTTTTTCGCCAAAAATCTGTGCCGGCCTACTCTACCCGGTACAGACTTTTGTCGAGCACTGTATGTTCTTTTAATCGTGCTGCCTACCCTTTTCGGGGTGGTAAAGCCTGTTTGGTGTGTGTTAATTTTTTATTAATGATGTAGATAACCATTTTATATTGGGCGGTATATGACCCTAGCTGTTGCGCCGCCAATTGCCTAATGGCATTAATAAATCAATCAATCAATCTCTACAAAGCCAGAGTTGGGAAAAATGCTACCCGGTGGTAAAATCGAGGGTTGCCCCTCGTTGGCTGCCTAGCCAGACATACCCTGGTATGATGAACAGGGTCTAAGACTCTAAGACTGGCATCCATGGCACGGGAGAGATTGATTAATAAATGCCATTAGGCATCTGGCGGCGCAACAGCTAGGGTCATATACCGCCCAACATAATATTGATATCTAAAAATTTTGAAAATGGTCATCTACATCATTAATAAAATATGTACAGTCGGCAAAAAAAGTTTCGTTACCACTCCTACGTTAATTTTAACATGGGTAAGCCTGGTAGGGTTGGTACTCCGCCGACTGGGTAGCTGTCATGGAGGTAGTATAGGTGGAGTCGCCATGGCTCACTAATCCAGGGGAGTAAAGTGAAGCCGCCGAACTGTCATTTTCGGCGCCTTCAATATGGCGGACACCAAGATATGTTTCAGTAAAAGTGGACTTCTGACCTGACATACAAAGGTATGCGCCATCTTGAAGGCGCCAGAAATGACAGATTGGTGGCTTCACAAATCAGGTCCTACTGGCGACTCCACCTATACTACCTCCATGGTAGCTGTGACTCGTGTCATCCGGGACATGCTGGACGGGAATTATCATTGCCCCAGCAGTGTCAACTTTTTTATATCAAAAGTTTAGCTGATTTAAAATTAATTTTGAGTGTTGAAGAACTCTTACCATTTAACTATTCATTATTAAACATAAGTAAATGCGTTTGAGTATTTTAGAACAAGAATAACCGTGAAATACCCAGAAAATATAGCACTGGCTGAAAGAACGTCATTCCCACTTGGCTGCCCATGACACACTGAGGGGCATTGGCCAGGGGCACGGACTTATGAAGGCCGGAGGGTGGCGGAGGTACGACACTCACCAGTCAGGTGTACCAACATTACATCACACTGTTTTAGGGATGGTAACGAAACTTTTTTTGCCGACTGTACATACATTAGATAGGCTTCATTACCCTGAAAGGGATAGGGTGGGGGATGGCTCTTTTATTCTCTCCCAGGTGCTCGTGGAGGAGGCTTGTAGTGTGGGAGGGAGCACCCTCTCCTTTGTGAAGGAGGCTGGCCTCCTCCACAAATTGTGAATTTTATGATATATATGGCTTATTTTATTGATAGTTCAATGTTTTTAATTTTTATTCTTTTATATATTTTACATAAGTTAATCAGGTTATATTAGGAAAAATGTGCTTTTTAGTTGATATGTCTCTTTAATCATGCTGTCTATTCCATTCGGGGGAAATGAAACCTACCTAATGTATGTACATATTTTATTAATGATGTAGATGACCATTTTCAAAATCCTTAAAAGTCAAGATTATGTTGGGCGGTATATGACCCTAGCTGTTGCGCCTCCAGATGCCTAATGGCATCTATTAATAATTCAATCAAATATTTGCAGCCTTCTGCATACCACCACGACCAGTGAGTGACGTCTCGAATTCCTGGTCGACCGCCTCTCGTGGAAAAAAAAGAACTTTTTCGTTATCCATATGACATTGCTATTATTGTAATGGCCCCAGGAGCCAAGAGCTACTACCTACCGGGCAGATGAGGGGACTGATCGCTGGTCTCCGTTTGCGGGGTACAGTTGGACGCAGGAATTCGTGGTACAGCCCAAGTGAAAGATGGTCAATTTCTCCCAATATCAAGTTCCTTAGTGCCAAATAGGAGACACCAGGGGCAGAAGTCAGTATTGAGGATGGTAATAAAAAGCAAGTACCATATAATAGACACTGGTTACTCAAATGGAACAAGTATCTTTCACCTGGGCTATAACACCAATTCCTGTGTCCAACTGCGTACCTCGTCCCCCATGGGGCCACTCGTTTTAAAAAGCAGCCCCAATGGCTCGAAAGTTTGTCCACGACGTTGCTGAGAACCCCTTCCCCAACATCTCCCAGCCCAGACTGTATGGCTGGGGATATTTGAATTTAGCGCTTGACCCAAAAATTCCAGTATTCCTTTTCCTAAAGGACCCATGACTGAGTAAATTCATATTTGCTCATTGAAAACACACTTCCTGTTAATTCTTTGAATATGGTATCATTATATTATTAATTACTGTTCTCTAAATGATAAGTAGATATTGTATTTGAAGTATATTAAGATAGGTGTTGTTGGTGTGTACGTGACTTTTTCAATGCTACGTGGCACAAGAGAGTTAATTAATCGTTGTGATCATAACATATAGCTAACTTGTCTCAGGATTATTTGTTTACCAGTAAGTGGCACAATAATGTATATTTTGTTTTATAATTCATTGGAAAGGAAGGATCACCTTGGGAATTCACCATGAGTCTCGTTATTTTACGTTTTGGTAACTGGGGAGTGCTGTGCCTTGTGATTAGCCATTGAGACACACTCGACAGGCAGGCTGACTGTGCAGGCCCTGCAATATTTTCTAACCTATTGTCCATGGTTAAAGTAATAATTCATGTTAACTCACTTAATTTCATCACCAAGTGTATACAATCGGTAACTCTAAATAAAGCGCGACTACATACCTTTCTCATGGAAAGAAATCAGTATCACTTAGAATAAAACGAGATAAACGGTTCCTTGAGCGTCATATACCGGTTCTCTCTCCTCAATTTTCTTCCTACTAGAAAGAAAATCACCTTGCAAATTTCTGAGCCTCTTATATCAAAATATTTCCATATTGTAGTATTCCAAAATCTTTTCTGAAAATAATAGTTGATTTTACTTATAAAAAGAGAAGAAATTGCCGAGAACAACCACCCCTGCAGAAGAAGATTTAGGGCTTTATGCCTATCGACTCATGGTGTTGGTCATTAAGGCAGTCAGTCTTGTTGCATCAACATATCTTCCCCCCGCCTACAAGGTTGCTATCCTTGTTTTTCCCAGCCCCCTATGTCACCATGCACCTCCAGTCAGGGTCTATAAAAGACCACTACCGTACCCACGACCACCAAGCTCTGACACGAGACAAACTAGTAAATAATACCACCATACTAGACAAAGAAACAGACAGCAGAAGACTCTCCTACCTAGAAGCGATTTACATAGAAACCCTACAACCTTCGATAAACAACCAGACACAAGACCTCCAAATACTGCCCACCAGCACCGTCAGGATATCCTACCCACCACACCTCCAACATCTACTCACCCACCACAAGCATCTAACATCTTACCCACCACCACCACCACAACCAACCAACAACTCAGACGTAGTGCCAGAATCAGACGCTACCCCCCATCCACCAATCACTAGGCCACTAATATGGTGGCCCCGCCCACCTCACATACGGAAAATAGTTAAATACCCCTCACCCACCCAGAATCACCACTTATATATATATATATATATATATATATATTTTTTTTTTTTTTTTTTTTTTTTTTTCTTACAATAATATGTGCATATGAACATTTCCTTTTTCTAGAGTTTGCCTGAAGCAAGGGTGAGATATGATTGTGTTCTTTACCTTGATATTGCTTAATTAAGGCCAAAGTAATATGTGTGATTAAGCCACTTCAAAGATACAGTATTTATTTTATTTGGTTAATGTTTATTTACGTGTTTAAGTATCAAACTTATTTTGATTTGCTAACCCTTATTCTTATGTGATACCCTAATTTTAGAGGATATGAGTAACCTATAGCAGAAGTCAGTTGCTTTATTTATTATATACTTTGTGGAAATTAGTAGGTTTCTGGCCTAACCTAATAATTTAATATTATGTACAAAATAGTTATTATGCAAATCTTTTAGCGGGTCCAAGTGCTGTGTTCCAAGTGTCCAAGTGCTGAGTGTTTCCCGTGTTGAGGCCCCAGTGTTCTAGTGTGAGGATCCAGTGTGATATCCAAGAGCCGGTGTGGAAATACGAGTATAATTCAGAAGTCTCATTTTTTGAGCCAAGTATTCAGTTTTGAATTGTAATTGAGGATATACAACATTGTGCATTAGTAAGGACCAGGAACAGTAACATGGTGTATACAGCTAAAGTTTGGTGAGAAGTAAAGAACTAATTTTAAGAATTATTGGTGACACAAGGAACAGGTGGAAATGTAAAAACTTATATTTGTTATCATGGTCCAAGAAGAAAACTGTGAAAAGAAGTGTTTTAGTTGTTATGGAGGGATTGCATTAGAGCCAGTGTGTTTAATTATGAATGTTCACAGATTTGGGGATGGTGAAGTAGTCTTAACTGTGATGTAAACTATAAGCAGGTTGCGCCAAATACCAACCTTCATTATATTTTTGTATGCCAATTTCTACAGGTTGTTTTAGTTTTCCCTCAAGAGATCTGGTATCTAATCTTGTTGGGGTTCACCTGAGGGGTGTAATTTAAGGGAGGTGTAAACCGGGATCGGTCAAGGGGGCTTGGGTAGGTTTTAAGAAGGAGCACACTGCCCAAGACTACGCTACCATTTGTCACTCTTTCAACCGAAGAGACCGTGGGCAGTAGTAGCTATCCTCTACACAAGATCCCCCCCCCCCTCCACCGGGTCAGAAGCATTGTAAAAGGATTGACCGAGCCACGAGTCACCACATGACACCCAACCATCCAACACAGGACAGTCCCTCTGGCACTGTTGGCTCGTACTGGCAGCCTATTGCATAGGAACCATTTAGTCTAGTTTCTCACTGGCGACCTTTCTAGCATGGGAAGCCCTCTCACCCCGAAATCGGGGCAGAGCAGGGGCCGAAGCCCCATCTAGTCTAGCTCACCAGGTCTCAGAGACACGCAAGACCCCCCACCACGTCAAAGTGGTTCCCTCTGGGTACCCTGAGAGTAGAATTTTGGCAGATGTCTGACGTAGATTACAGCTCGTGTAAAGACATGTCTTCTTCCCAACCTGTCGAACTGCCACTAAAGTGTAGTGAGAGGCAAAATACGCTTGTGTAATTCAGTCCTTACGTATGTGGTTATAAACGAATCTAGGAAATGATGCATTTGGTAGCCTCAGGCTTAATCCTATAGGATGAAGAGATATTAGACGATATTATCAGATACCGATTATATCAGTAGCCGTTTTGCTAAGTCAACCTTACGAGTCGGACAAGAAAGAAAATAGATACTGTTTCATACTGGTGAGTACAAGAGGAATGTGAGAAACAGTATTTGGTCGCAGCAGCTTTGAACTGTGACGAACTAGCAATACAGGTCGCTGAATCTCACTCCCTCAATTCACATCATAACTGTAATTTTGGATATGTATCTTAATTAAACCAGTAACCCAATTGGAGTAATATTCCATTTTCATTTAGGTAAAGGATTAAAATAATAAATTAAATTTCTCTTACAAAAATTTATCTAAAATACATAGTTCTTCCTATATATAGGCTATGATTAAGCACACACACACACACACACACACACACACACACACACAAACTAACTGAAAACGCATCAAAAATAAAAATAAAATATCCTTCCATGTAATGCTACTCTTATGTTGTAGTTTTATTATAGTGAAAGCAACAGGAAAATGTTGGTACAGTTGGCAGCACTCCCGTAAGGGCCACACAGCGTTGTCAACTCTGGTCGAGATAGTAGTCCCGAACCACCAACTTAAGCACTCATTGGTGGCAGTGAATGGAGCTTACAATTAGTGATTCAGGGTTACCATCTCGGCCAGAGTTGACAACGCTGTGTGGCCCTCACGGGAGTGCGGCCAACTGTACATCGCATAATAAAATGCCATAATCTAAAGAAGTGGAAGTGTTGAATGCCACAGTGCTTGAGAAAAACATTTCTGAATCCTCTTACAATAGGGGTAGTCCTGGAATGAAAAATCAGTGATAACTGGATAGTGGAATTGTCTCCCAAAGGATGAGTTCGTTGTTGCCAGTGTTGCTTGTGACATTGATATGGACGACGGTTGCTCTGATGTCAACAGTGTCGCTTGGGGTCGCACTGTTCTTGTCGGTGTCGAGGGTACGTTTATAGTCCCTGGTGTTGATAAACGATAACTGTCATTCCATCTCAGTCTCCTAAGTTCTCTGTGGTAAGGTCTAGTTCTAACAGAGCCCTCTTCCTGCCAGCGATGAATCCAGCGATATACGACGGAAAGACTGGCTCCAGTCTGTTGGGAGATGGACCTGGCTGAGGCGCCTCCCAGCCACAGCCATACGATCCTGGCTCTCTCAGCCAAAATTCTTGTGTTGTTAGACATCCTCCGTTCCATATTTGGGCACGTGATTCTGTAAAGTTATATATTTTTTTCGGTGAAGAGGAATAAGCGAAAATACTAGTAAACATTGTAGAATTACTAAAAAAAAAAAAAATTAATAATAAAAACGCGCACAATATTCAGGACAATGTTTTTCTATATAAAACTTTAAATGTAAAACATACAGTACTTGTCTTTGTTTTTAACTGGTCGTAACAAGACCATAATTTTATTTTAAATACTTACAGTATACACCCTGCAGCGTGGACAATATGCTGCCCGTGATATTATGTGCCTCATACTGGGTACTATATCCTAGTTTCGTGAAATAAATTCAAAGAAAAATATTAAGTTGATGCCTATGTTCACTTGAGGATAGTTGGCTCTGCAACGCGACCGAAGGTAATTTAGTGAAACCTTGCAGCTTAGTGCAGTAATGAATTGTGTAGTATTGAACGTTGTCCTTTCCCATGCTATTTATTATATATTTTCATCTTACTAGTTGTATTTTTCATGGTAAAATAGAACAGTATCGAGTACTTACAGTGAACAATCATGTTACAGGTGTGACTAAGATAGTATTGGTTAAATGCATTAGAAAGTACAGGTTTTTACTGGGAACATTCTTCTTATGTATGAGAGAAAAACGTATTTTGTATTAAAACAGTCCCTTAATCATTTTGTAACAGAAAATACTTAACAATGAAATTTGTTACTCCTGATCCTTTTCAGGAGTGCAGGTCTAAGCCGAGACTTCAACTATTTAATCAAATTTCCAGTAAACATAAAGTACAAATATAGGTTTACAGCTAATAACATAGAAGTAATCTAAACAAAATAAAAACATATGATTAATATACAGGATCTTAAAGCATAGTAGAACACTTGTACAGTTCCCTCCACTTCCACGTTCATCACTCTAGCGTTGTCAATGTGTGACCCCTCAAGGTGTAAACCGCCACTTTCGATTCATAAATCCGAAACACATGCCAGTTCGAGACAGGGGAGAGGGTGATGGAGGGTGATCAAGCTTGGGAGTCTGGGACTGATGTGATGTTGTACTAAGGCAGGGTAGGGCAGGGATTGTAAGCAGTAATGCTGCACTATCTTATACTTCAACGACATATATCTATCACACACCAGTTTGGTGATAACTGATAAGGAAAGTTCTTATTAGTTATTATTTTTATTATTATACTATGCACTCATATAGTAAGTAACAGTTATTTCGGTTTGTGAAGCAGTAGCTATATGGTCTCGGCCATTGTCGTCTCTATGAATGCTCATAATGCGCAAGAGATAAGCAATGCATAGTGGCGTTAATATTTCAAGTTCTGCATCATAACGTTAATGATAATTACTGCATGTATATAGAATATCACGAGTGCGCAGTTTGATTACGTCACCGAACTGTTGCTACAACATAACACGCCACCACCAGGCCTCGAAAATTAGTGTACATTGGTAGTGATATTATGACATACCGTATGTAATTTTTACGATGTTTTTTTATTGTACCGACTGCATATTTCCCGTTCAGTGAAACATTTTAGTCACCTTTAGCCCTGTCTCCTCCTTCTCGTGGCCTTTCAGCCAATCAAACAGCAGTGCGCTACCTTAATTTACGTTATTAATGCATGAATAGATTTTAAAAAACATATTATTATTTACAATGTTTATGAATTGAAATAATATTGAAGACATAGAGGTCATATTGTTTTCGTAGATTTACCTCAAATAAAAATAAAATAATAAACAAATAAAAATAAAGAGGGACCGCTCTCTAAGGGTCGTCCTGTGTTGGATGGTTGGGTGTCTGGGCCGGGAGATGTTGTGAAAGGGGGTCTCAGCACCGTCGTGGGTAAACTTTCGAGCCATTGTTGCTGCTTTTTAAAAGGTACCCCGCCCACGGCGACAAGCACTCGGTCCCCTCATCTGCCCGATAGGTAGTAGTTCTTGGCTCCTGGGGCCATTGAATTAAAACATATGTCATATGGAAATCAATAAGCCTCCTCATCTTCCTCGAGCGGTAGTCGACCAGGACCTTGAGACGCCACTCTCTGGTCGAGGTAGTTTTCAATAAGTTGGGGCTCGTTCTCCCCATGCAACTTTTATGAACAAGAGAAGTTCTAGGAGGTCGGGTGTTGTGTCGTCGAACCCTGCTGGTGGTATGGATACTGTAATGTTGACTGATGTATTTGCATCCCTTTCCTATGGCGCTATCCACTCCATTTTTATGCGTTTTAGAGTGGTTCTTCGGATCCGTCTCACTTATTACAATAACTGCCGTTCCAATCGGTGTTATAGTACTTTTAATACAAGTGCTGATGATAAAGCAGCTTTTGAGGCAAAAAATTCTCTGTCTGTGGGGAATGCTCATTATACGGTTTAGATGAAGCAGTCCATAAATGTAGTTGACAATGACTCCTACCCGAACATCATTTATTACTCTTTAGAACAACTCCCTAAAGAGCGTCGTGTTGCCACACCCTTTTGGTTTGCGGCTAACTACAGAGAGGGTTTGTGGAAACCTCATCCACACTTCCAGGTATCTAAAAATGAAATTGGATTACTCCCTATTGGCCCCCCAAAAAATATGGTAAGGGTATAATATTCACAGCCAAGGATCTTACACAGGCCATGATGCTCCTCAATCTCCCCTGCGCTTCTGATGGCATGTTTGAATCCATCAAACCTCATGGAACATTTAATTATAGCAAGGTGCATATATACAATGATGAATTGTATGAATTCTCTGACACGTCAAGAAAATACCCTCTACATCGTCGTCAACTCACAACATAGAAAATGCCTGACCATATTCCATGAAGCTGTGAGTGACGGTGTAGCTGCCCTCTTCTGATAGTGACGTGTATAAATTAGGTGTCGTCATCTAGTGGGGCAGAAGAGAAGCTACGGTACCAACATCACCACGAAGCTTCACTGTCTCATCTGGTATGACACCTAATAATCTCGGGGCCTCGCAAGAGGAACGGGCTATTGACAGCCAACAGTCCCGAGATTGAGGAAAAAAAAAAAAAAAAAAAAAAAAAAAAAAGCTGCATGCGCTGCTCAGCCACTAACATACAGGAAGCAGCAAACCAGACCACCAGGCCGTCAACGTACATCGAGTTGGCTATACCGTCCGGAAGCGAAGAGGCATTGCAGGATGCCATATTGCCATGTAGTGTCATAGGTTATCCCTATTTAAAAGAATACACAGACCAGGTGCTGATGTCGTGCCAAAGCCTCACATGCAGCAGCATCCAACCTGACTAGAGCATCTGTAGTGGAAGGGTGTTTACGAAAACCAGACTGGGACGGAGACAGGAATCCACCTCGTTCCAGGAAGTATACCAGTCTGACATTCACCATCTTCTCAAATAGTTTGTAGAGACAAGAGGTCAAGGCAATAGGTCGGTAATTGAGGGCAACACTAGAGTCTTTACCTGGCTTGAGGAAAGGAAAGATGGTAGCAACCCTCCACCCAGAAGGGAAGACACCCTTCAACCAGATTCTGTTATATAAAGCCAGAAGAAATGAGATTGCCTCCTCACCCAATTGTCGCAACATTGCATACGGGATGTTGTCTGGCCCAGGATAAGTGTCGCCACAGAGAGAGAGAGAGCAGAGTGCAGGTCTCTCAGGGTGAATATATGATTATAACTTTCATTCTCGTTCCTCGAGAAATCCAGGGCACGGCGCTCCTGGGCTCCTAACTCATGACTGACAGCCAGAGGTCGAGAGTCACGTATGGAGACGCTAGCAAAAGCCTCTACCATGATGTTGACCACTGTTAAACCATCCATGATCTTAATTCCATTGACCTTAAAACCCTTATGGCACTGTGTAACGATTTCGGTACGTTTCAGTCTTCTATAGCTGAGAGTATGAAAAAATAAACAGTCTGGCAAATATAGGATAGTTTCCTCAAGCAAAAATCTCCAGGGAGTGGTGCAGTACCATTCTGCCTCAATAGATGGCGTGCGCATCACACATCAGCTGATGCAAGCCCTGGGCACCCCTAGGGGCCCTCAAGGATTAAAGGTGGCTTGCCTCGGCAATCTCCGGGGTGCCCTGTTGCTCCTTATGTTGTGTGGCGACACAGGGGCTCACATGCAGGCTGGTATCATGTCAGCTGTGTTGGGGGCTTCACTGCGGCGTTCGAGGGTCGGAGCCTTTCGTGGATCTGCTGGGACTGTGGTGCGCCCAATTTTACTTCCTCCCTTTTTCACTCCCCAATACATCACACCAATAGATTCAGTTCATTAGACACCACCACTTCATCTCCACCACCACCCACAACCCACAACACACCTCCACCATTAGATAGGATCACCCGACGTTTAGGTAGACGCAACAGAGACAATTCCTCCCCTACACAAAACCGATAGCAAGACATGACTTCCCTTAACTCCGCATCATCCACTCCTCCTCTCCCAAACCATTCTACACCCAACCAGACTCTCCATAGTACAAGCTCATTCTCCATAACACCAATCACCATCCCCAATAGATCATCCATCCTCACACCCCATTCTACTACCAACACCACACGACTCCATCACCCATAAAAAACTGTCTTCCCTCCGTACTCTAATCATTAACTTCCGCAATATCATAAACAAAAGAGCCGCCTTTCACCAAACCCTCCAGACCTATGACCCCGACATTATTATAGGGACAGAGACCTGGCTCACACCTGACATCCAGGACAGTGAAATCTTCCCGACGGACAGTCCCTGTAATATGACCCTACACAGGAAGGACAGAATAGACGATAAACATGGCGGAGTCCTAATTGCGACAAAGCCAGGACTAGTTGCGACCCCAGCCACCGAACTGAACGCGGACTCTGAAATTATATGGACTAAATTACAGATACAGGGCTGCAGGACACTCATTATAGGATCCATTTATCGTCCTCCGAATTCAAACTTAGAATACCTGCAGACCCTTGACGATTGTTTATCTAAAATTGACCCCTCCAAAAATATATGGTTGGCTGGTGACTTTAACCTTCCCGACATAAACTGGACAGCACAGGCGACACTGGACAATTCCACCCATGAAGGTGACTTACTATTACAGACTGATAGGAAACTCTTACATGAAAATTTCATTGACATAATTAACACCCACTCACTTACTCAAACAGTACTCGAACCAACACGCACACAAGTCAATGTAGAAAGACATAATCCTAACATAAGACACGGGGTCACATCCAACATATTAGACTTATTTCTCACAAACAACATTTCTTTAATTACACGGACACGAGTACTACCTGGTCTTAGTGACCATGAGATGGTACTCATTGACTCAAACATCAAGCCAACAACACAAAAACAATTACCCAGGACAATTTACATGTACAACAGAGCTGACATGGGTGGCATTACCCAAGACTTAGTTGAATTTCGTGACTCGTTCCTTGACTCAGACCCAATGGCCAGTTCTGTGGAAACAAACTGGACCAGACTTCGTGACTTTATACGTGACACAATGGACAAGCACATCACCACGAAAACTATCACACATAACCGGTCATTACCATGGTACAATAGACAATTAAAAAGACTACACAGAAACAAGGTAAAAGCATACAACAGAGCAAAACGATACAACGATACAGAACACTGGTTAGAATACAAAAATATACAGAAAGAAACTAAACAAGCAGAAACTAAATACACATCCACTTTCCTCGCAGACAACACACAACACCACAAAAAATTCTTCGGCTTTTTTAAAGCACGCAACCAATACTCGACCGGATTACAACATTACTACACAACAAAGCCCTTAACACACAAATCTAGTCCGTTTTTACCCATGAACATGAACACTTACCAGACATGCCAACACCATCACACCCACCTATCCCTCCCATTCAGATAAACACCCAAGGAATTGAGAAACTTTTATCTGAGGTAGACAAACATAAAGCGACCGGACCAGACAATATACCCTACAGGATATTGAGGACTAATGCTAACGTTCTTGCCCCTGTCCTGCAGGTTATATTTTCACAGACTTTACAGACCGGTGAACTCCCTCAAGACTGGCTTTTGGCAAATGTGACCCCAATTTTTAAATCCGGAGCCAGAACCCTTCCCATTAATTATAGACCAATTTCACTTACCTCAGTCCCCTACAAAATTTTAGAACACATAATTCACAGACATATAATGGACCACTTTGATAGGCAAAATATACTGACTGACAATTAACACGGTTTTCGGCCTAAACGCTCGTGTCAGACGCAGCTACTGGTAACTACTCATGACATCTTGCAGTCCCTCAATGACACAAAAATTAGACAAGTTGATGCCATAATATTAGACTTTGCCAAAGCCTTCGACAAAGTCCCTCACCAAAGACTACTACACAAGTTAGAATTCTATGGCATACAGGAACAACTTCTTCACTGGATTAGAACGTTCTTCACTACCAGAAAGCAATGCGTAGTTCTTTACGGTAGTCAGTCTCCACCTGTTTCTGTGACCTCTGGGGTACCCCAGGGCACTGTCCTGGGCCCCCTTCTCTTCCTTTCATACATTGATGACCTCCCACTCTCACTTTCCTCTACCACCAGATTCTTTGCAGACGATAGCTTAGTTTACAGACCAATTAAAGATAGGCATGACTGCCTTCGACTACAGTACGACCTCACTGCACTTGAAGACTGGGAAGTCAAGTGACAGATGACATTTAGACCAGACAAATGCCATCACATCCGTTTTACCCGTGCCCATAATCCCATTCCATATACATACCAACTATACAACACCAACCTCAACACAGTCACTTCCCACAAATTCTTGGGCATCCACATCTCAGCGGACATGAGGTGGAACACACACATAGGTAGCGTCAGGGCCAAAGCTAGTAGGGTCCTGGGGTTCTTGCGCAGGAACCTCAGCAGGTGTAACACAGACATCAAAATTATTGCGTATAACACTTTCGTTCGGCCACATTTAGAGTATTGCGACACCGCCTGGGACCCACACACTTACAATAATATCAATAAATTAGAGTCCATACAAAACAAAACTGCAAGATGGGCCAGAAGTGATTACAGAAACACTACATCAGTCAATTTGCTTAAACAAGACACAAAATTAGACCCATTAGTAACACGAAGACAGATACACAGACAACAGATGATATACAAAATCACAAACAAGTTAATTGACATAGACAAAGACACATATCTACACCCTACAAATATACGATCCACTAGAGGCAGCCACAACTTAAAATACCATACATACCAGACAAGCACTGATATATTTAGGCACTCATTCTTTCCCCGCAGCATCCAAGAGTGGAATAATCTCCCATCTTATGTAGTTAATAGCCCCACTTTAGAAATAGGATCACCAATCATTACCTCCCCAATCCTAATCCTCAACCCACAGTCCCTGACCCAATCCACCCTCATCCTAACCCCCTTCCTAATCGTACCCTGGATCCCTAAATCCCCCGCACAACCCCCGCATATTATGCTGCCCATGAGCGGCCCTCTGCGGGACCTTGAACTTGAAGTTGAGGGTAGCCATGTTGACAGTGGTGGGTAACTTCTTTCTGCTCCATCAAGATGTCTAATAACTCTGGTTTTGGTAAGTGTTGAGCTATCAATAAATCATATTTTCTTTTTGAATGTATAGTGAACATGTGAAGTGTATGTACCGTAAAGTGTTATTTCATAGGTTTCTGAATAATAATGGGCTTACCACCCATGTTTACTTTTTCAAATGTACCATTTTCGCTGAAGCTAGCACTAAAGATCAATTACATTTCCATTCATGACAAGGCTAATTATATTATATTTACTGCTTGATATATATCATATGACAATTTTTGGAAGTATAATTATCATAATAAAGTAAAATGATGTGTACTTATCCATCCAGAAAGCTTCAATTTATCGTCATTCTATGGCAAGAGGAAACCACCTACTCCACAAGCGTGTAAAGGCTTGGTAATAAGACATGAACCCCAGGCAGATTCAGATGAGTCAGATGTGTTTGAGGACAGCGAAGATGAATACCTTCCTTCCAAAGATGATGATGAACTGTTGAGGCATGACTTGTTGAGTGAATATGCAAGTAAGTATAACTCTTTTCCAGTAAGTCTTTATTGGTATAATCCTATGTATCCTTAAATCTCATGAATGAAGTGCTTTAGTAGCAAAAATTTCTTTTGCATGTATATAATAAGTTAGGAAGAACAAGGAGAAGAATCCTACCGGTATTTGAGAGTTTCCCTTCTACCTCACGATCAGATGCAAGGACTAGTGATGATGCAAGTGGTGGTTCTGAGTCACACCATACCACCAACACCACAATAGGGGCTACATTACAGCAAAGAAGAGATGGAGTGGATAATGAAGAGGAAAGGGAGGAGGAGGAGGAGGAGGAGGCAGAGAATTACAAATATTTGAACAAGAAATTGAAGTGGAAAGTATGTGATCTAGAGCTAAATAATTAAAAATCTATCCCAGATTAGAGGGGACATATCCCCAGTCCAGAAAATGTAGGAGAGCCTATAGATTATTTCAGGCATTTTTTTGATAAAGATTTGTTGACGCTCATTTGCAATGAGAGTAACCTTTATGCAGTACAGAAAGATGCATGTAAACCATTGTAATTGACAGTAGATGAGCTGGAGGTATTTCTTGGAAACTGCATATACATGAGTGTAGTGAAACTCAATAGGACTCGTAGGTATTGGTGTCCTGAAGCCAATATTAGGGCTGTGTCAGACTTCATGTCTCGAAATACTGTAGGTGGGAGAAAATAAAGAGCAGTATTCATTTTGCAGATAATACAGCAGCACCTGAAAAAGGTA
Source organism: Petrolisthes cinctipes (assembly GCA_033782935.1). NCBI lineage: Eukaryota > Metazoa > Arthropoda > Malacostraca > Decapoda > Porcellanidae > Petrolisthes > Petrolisthes cinctipes. The sequence goes on along the minus strand of JAWQEG010000588.1, from coordinate 484,798 downwards.
CACCTGGGTATGACAAGCTGTATAAAGTCCGGCCACTTTTAAACAATCTAAATGAAAAATTCAACAAGATTCCTATGAATCATAATGTTTGTGTAGATGACATGTTGGTACCTTGTAAAGGAAAACGAGGTCCTCGTTATTACATCAAGTCCAAACCAAACCCTTGGGGATTCAAAGTGTGGACCTTAGCTGATACTTTTGGACTTGTTCATATGTGTAGGTACAGTTGCGGAAGGGAGTTTCTTTATCACCCTGGGCTCCTCTATACCCTACCCCACAAGGAGGTGACGGAAGTGTAGAGAGTTGAACATATAACGACGGAGATGATTGGTCGATAAGTTGCTAGGAAAGTTTAGTGATAATATAACCTTATTATATCTAAACAAGAGAGCATTGTGGTGAACTAAATATATTATGTTTATTTGCCATATATACAGTATATGAAGAACAGTAGCATACATTGTTAATGAAGAACTGAATTATAACGCATACTGGAATAACTCGTATTTTATTCTCAGTTGTGGTTGTCATACATCAGCCAACTGATGGTGATGGGAGGGGATCTGCCTGGCATTGCTTCACGGTCTCACGGCTCGTGCTGTGATTCGTTTTAAGGCTTCAAATATTCATTTCTACCTTAGTAATAGGGATAGGATATATGCTTTTTTATATAATTATAGACAAATTTATAACGATTTACATTTACAGATAGTGAAGTAGTGTTATCGTTTGTTGTTAATTTTGTCATCTGTTTTTTTATTTATTTTCAGTACGAACTGTTAAAATTTATTTTGATAGAGCTTAGTGAGATGAAGAACGTTGAGTTAAAATAAGCATTTGCTTGACAAAATGGTAAGAACAACACTCTATGACGAGGAGCCTTTATTGACGACGTTTCGCTATTGCTTCTTCAGGTTAAAGGCACATCCATATAACATACAGTGCTGTGTAACTTATAGTTCCATTTTTATTTGTATGTGACTGTATTCTGTTTTGTTCTACTTCCTGTGTTACCATTCCATGTATTTTTTTTTATTTGCCCCGATGTTCTTTCCTTTCCCATTATCAGCTCGTCCTCTCCGCCTCCCCGCCCCCCCATTCTACCTCCGTTTCCTTCCTCCTGCGTGAATTCACCCACCCCTACTCTCTTTCCCCCTCCCGCCTATCACGTGACCCTTCCGCCTCTCCCCCTCTATGAGCGGTATACATATATATTCGTTTACACTACCTGTCCTCACTCATACCTGAAGAGGGCTACGTGATGTAACCGAAAAGTCGTATATCTTTTTCAATAAATTACAAATAAATGTGGGTTTTTCACTAGACTTCTGCATTCACGGCATTGTGAATTTTTCTTGTTCATTATACATTTAAATATTTATTCTATAGCAAAATGCATAACAATTATATATATATGGTGGGTTAACCACCCAAACACCTGACAACCATGCCTCGCCCTTCAACCTCAACCTTCCTCCCTCCCTCTCAGCACCTGTATTCTTTCTCTTCACTTTCTCTTCATTTTCATACTTTATTTTTTTACTTCATATATATCTCTCTCGTTCATATAATTCATATTTAATTACATCGTGGTTACAATATTTACAACACATTACACTGCACGTATTAAAATTTTTACTTTATTTCCTCACCACCCAAGAACTGCAATGTAGGGTGTGGAGAGTGTTGCCGCTCGTGATGCTTTTAACGTATATATTTTTATTAAGAAAAGGTATATTTTAAATTATTTTCTTTCAAATTATATTATAGACGTAAACGTTACTTTACTTACCTAACCAAGAACTACGGTATAATTCGATAAAAGAGACAACATGGTATTATATAAGCAACATTTCTTTATTGCCACACAAAGACCTTAGTTTATTATTTTTTTATACCTCAATCTCGGGATTGAAGGTCGTGGCCTGAGACTGAGGCCCCGAGATTATCAAGTAACGCTTCGAGGTGTTGGTTGCTTCACATGTTTGTTTATACGTCACTTAATATATTATGCTTTCTATATTTCTTTTTATTTGGGATACCAAAATATTTACGTCGAAATTGTATTGTTATGTGTTATTATCTGTGTGCCTTTTACATTATATCACAGAAGTTATGAATCCCTAGTTTAGGGAACACTGCAACACACTACACAAGGAACTACACGGCCTGACCCCACCAGAAACTTGGTTTAACTTTTCTCAGCTTATAATATATATATATATATATATATATATATATATATATATGTGTGTGTGTGTGTGTAAATCTCTGTTTTAATATTGTAGAAAACCTCATAACAAGTCCTCTCCATTCATCACAAACGAAATTTTCTACTATCATAATAATCATCTCTCTCTCTCTCTCTGTTTGTATGTTTCGTCCTCTTTCTCTCACTCTCCCCCTCCCCCACTTCCACTCGCTCACTCAAACTCTCTCTCTCTCTGAGAATGGAGACCTGCTTAATATGTAGGGCCATATGTATAAAAATATTTATGTGAATGGGTTTATAGTTATATAATGCGGTTTATGTTTGAGGGTTTACCATGTGACATGAATGAGAATTCTTAGGGATACTGAATATCAGTATATTTGTTTTATCTTCTTTGTTGCCATGTTTCCAATGTAAACATTGCAATTGTGATTAGCTTCATTCTGTCATCATTTCTGTTATTATATATAGTTTGTCAGCTTTAACGGCAACCTGGCTATCTCCACCCCTTTCTGCTCTCGTTTCCTCCCTACCTCTCCTCAATAACCTCCAACACACACCCAGTTACCTCGCTCACCTCCGCCTGTATACTCCCCCGCATGGAGGTAGCATAGGTGGAGGCGCCAGTAGGACCTGATTTGTGAAGCCACCAATCTGTCATTTCCGGCGCCTTCAAGATGGCGCATACCTTTGTATGTCAGGTCAGAAGTAAGGTCAAAAGTCCACTTTTACTGAAACATATCTTGGTGTCCGCCATATTGAAGGCGCCGAAAATGACAGTTCGGTGTCTTCACTTTACTCCCCTGGATTAGTGAGCCATTGCGACTCCACCTGTACTAACTCCATGCTCCCCCGCATCTCCCCCCCCCCCTTACTACCTCCGCCTCTACCCTTCCCCATGGAGCGCGCATATTTAAGGTTCAGCAGTACTGTATAATGAACAAGAAAAATTCACAATGCCGTGAATGAAGAAGTCTAGTGAAAAACCCACATTTATTTGTAATTTATTGAAAAAGATATACGATTTTTCGGTTACATCACGTAGCCCTCTTCAGGTATGAGTGAGGACAGGTAGAGTAAACGAATATATATGTATACCGCTCATAGAGGGGGAGAGGCGGAAGGGTCACGTGATAGGCGGGAGGCGGGAGGAGGGGGGAAAGATAAGTTGGGAGGGGGAAAGAGAGTAGGGGTGGGTGAATTCACGCAGGAGGAAGGAAACGGAGGTAGAAGGGGGGGAGGAGAGGCGGAGAGGACGAGCTGATAATGGGAAAGGAAAGAACATCGAGGCAAATAAAAAAAAAATACATGGAAGTAGAACAAAACAGAATACAGTCACATACAAATAAAAATGGAACTATAAGTTACACAGCACTGTATGTTATATGGATGTGCCTTTAACCTGAAGAAGCAATAGCGAAACGTCGTCAATAAAGGCTCCTCGTCATAGAGTGTTGTTCTTACCATTTTGTCAAGCAAATGCTTATTTTAACTCAAAGTTCTTCATCTCACTAGGCTCTATCAAAATAAATTTTAACAGTTCGTACTGAAAATAAATAAGAAAACAGATGACAAAATTAACAACAAACGATAACACTACTTCACTATCTGTAAATGTAAATCGTTATAAATTTGTCTATAATTATATAAAAAAGCATATAACCTATCCCTATTACTAAGGTAGAAATGAATATTTGAAGCCTTAAAACGAATCACAGCCGTGAGACCGTCAAGCAATGCCAGGCAGATCCCCTCCCATCACCATCAGTTGGTTGATGTATGACAACCACAACTGAGAATAAAATACGAGTTATTCCAGTATGCGTTATAATTCAGTTCTTCATTAACAATGTATGCTACTGTTCTTCATATACTGTATATATGGCAAATAAACATAATATATTTAGTCCACCACAATGCTCTCTTGTTTAGATATAATAAGGTTATATTATCACTAAACTTTCCTAGCAACTTATCGACCAATCATCTCCGTCGTTATATGTTCAACTCTCTACACTTCCGTCACCTCCTTGTGGGGTAGGGTATAGAGGAGCCCAGGGTGATAAAGAAACTCCCTTCCGCAACTGTACAACTCCTCAAGTTGAGGGATTTCCTGATTTGAAGTCCAGTGCAAGCATAGTTTATAAATTGGCCTCTATTGTTCCTCAGCACAAAAAAAACACAAATTATTCATGGATAATTTGTTCTCATCAGTTCCACTGTATTTAGAGATGCACAAAAGAGGTACAGTATATTGTGCATGGGAACTGTTTGCAGTAACAGGCTTGCAGGATTGAAGGTTATTGCAGATAAGGATTTAAAATCTAAAGGAAAATCTGCATTTGTGTAATATGAGGGAAAGATGAACACAAGTACAGGCAAGGTAAGAGTTGTAAGGTGGAACGATAGTAATATATGTACAGTCATGTCCACTATGTGATCAGCTCAGCCTGTTACTACTATTGGACGCTGGGATAAAGTTGTGTCCACAAGAGAGAAATCAGAAGTACGTTGCCCTTCCCTGATCAACTACTACAATGCCAATATGGGAAGTGTGGACAAAATGGATGCTCTAATTGCTTTTTACAGAATGTTTTTTAGGTCCAGAAAATGGTATCATAGGCTGTTTTTTCACAGAATTAGCAATATGTAATGCCTGGTTGCTGTACAGAAGGGACACCAATGCACTGGATGGTAATACAAAAACTCTGAGGCTGCATGATTTCAAATTGGTTTTGTCCTCATGCTTGAGACTGCAAAACAAACCAATCAAATGTAAGAAGAGAGGACGTCCATCATCCTCAGGGGTTGATGAGCGGCATGCAGAGAAAAGGAGACGAGGTAGTAACACAAAGTCAATACCCTGTAAGGCAATTAGGCATGACCAGGTTGGACACTACCCAGTCAGTCTCAAGAGAAGAGGGAGGGGCAAACTGCCTGGTTGTAAGTCCACTCCAGTCACATGGTGCTTGAAGTGTAGAGTCTACTTGTGCATCACTAATGTGAAAGGATGCTTTCTGGAGTTCCATGGGGGTACAGTTGGATACATCAACACTGCCACATGCATAATTTATTTTGTACCAAAGAAAAGGATTATTTTTATATATATTATTTTTTTAGTACTGTAGGCTACATTTTCCCTGTGCATTATCAAAGTTTATGTTCCTAAAAGCTGTGATGTGAGAAATACTGTTGCAAAATGGAAATTGCCATTAGCCTAAGATAAAATATTCATATTTTTTCCAAAGGGTAGTATAATTTGTATGGAGTACTGTACATTTGCCCTGTGCCTTCTAAAGATTGTTCCTAAAGGCTGTGATGTGAAAAATACTGTTGCCAAATGGACACTGCCATTAGTCTAAGATAACCTATTTATATTTTTTCCAAAGGGTAGTATAATTTGTATGGAGTACTGTACATTTTCCCTGTGCCTTCTAAAGGTTGTTCCTGAAGGCTGTGATGTTGTGAGAAAATTTTTTGCCAAATGGACATTGTCATTAGCTATTTATTACATACTTATATTTTTTAATAATGAATAGCATTACTGTATTTGTATGGAGTACTGAACATTTTTTCCAAAGAGTAGTATAATTTGTATGGAGTACTGTACATTTTTCCTGTGCCTTCTATAGATTATTGCTCCTTAAGGATACTAGTTCAGTATTACTGATGATTATTTATGCCAAATAATATATACAATATTTATATACATGTATTATGGGGACACCACACTCCAACACCCTATCTGCGCTCCTGTTAATTTTAGAAGCAAAAGCTTTTTGCCATCGTAATCCTCGTTTGGTTTTACATATACTGACCAATTTTCATTACAATCGAGCAACAAATAATATTTTTCCCAACACTTTTAAAATTATTTTGTAAAAAATTAACAAAAAAAAAACTATGTTTCAGAATTGCATAAAATTTATGTGGACTATCCTCTGATATATAGCAACACTGCTGATGACGAAAGAGTCCATTATCACTGCTATAAATGGGAAAATTCCTCGCCTGAAATTGTTGAAAATTTTTTTCGCCAGAAACGTTTGGGAAAAAATTCGCCAAAACAAAAATAATCCTTTTAGATCGAAATCCAAACGACAAACTGTGCTCATATATACGTATATCACGTGTGAATCATATTCATTGACAAAACGTCAATACCCTTCGTGTTGTTTGCTTTTTTAGTGGAGAAATTTGAAAAAAAATACAAAAAAATCACTTTGAAACTAAAATCACTAGGAAATGCTTCAGTTGGTGCTCTATACTTCCATTCTCTTCGGCATGGCCTAGACTATAGAGCATGGAGAAGTGGCTGTATATAGGGGTAACTATTGATTTTTGGTGATTATTTTAATGCGAACATTTTTTTAGTTTCTGCTTCTCGTTTTTTATGACGTAAGGTAGTGTGGTGTCCCCTTATGGAGAATATCTTATGGTTAGCATTCATAGAAATGCTGTATTTTATATCATTATGGGTACACAAAATAAAACTATAAACGCCCATGATATTTCCATTAGCAAGGCAACCAATTATATTTATTTTGCAAATTATGATGTACTCTTCATTTCCAGGTAAGTTTTAAGCACTCAATGTAACTTTCATAATAATAAAAAAATAAAAATAAAAAAAGTGTACTGAGTGCTCGAGTCAGCGAAAAAGACACATTTCTATTTTTTTTATTTTTATTTATAAAAAAATGAAAGGTGAGGTCAAATTACTTTTCATAGATGCCATGGCACCTATCAAATCACCATAAATAATTTGTTTTCTAATTGCATCATAATGCAGACCATTAAGGGTTAAGAACAGGTGAAGGACTAGGATGGCAGAGCCACCATGGTGACCCTGGCCTTCAAAGGTATTGGAATAAAATGCGACAACATCTAAATCGGTTGCAGCACCATCTCAACTCTCTCAAGAAGCAGCTGCTTCTTACTCTGCTGAGAATGTTTCTACAGTTTCACTACATAATAAATTCTTTGTCTTGGAAACTGTATCAGACTAATTCTGGTGATCCTTCAACTGATGATAATTATCAGGCTTTATCTAAAGTTGTCCATGTGGTAGAGGTTCACGCTGCCACATTGTCTCCAAAAAGGACACCCAAGTCAACTAAATTGCAACAGAGACATCTTCGTGGTTCCTCTGAGACACTTGATTCCATGGACGTTCCTCCTTGTAAGCAACCGTCTCTGTAAACATCCATATTTTCCTCTGAATTTCACCAGAAGCGCTCTCGTGGCTCTGATGAATCCCTTGATTCAACAGATGTTCCCCCTTGTCCTGTGCGGGTCCTCAGGGTGGCTCCATGGCTCCTTACGTAAGTTTACACCTGCACTTGCTTTTCAGACAAGAAAGAATCTCTTCCTACTCCAGTGGCTTGCTCCCTCTTTTTAGAACAGGGAGTCCCTCCCAGTGTACACTGATGGGTCAAAGTCTGATGCTGGAGTTGTTTTTTGCGACTGTCTTTCCTGACTTTTGTTGTGGCGGCAGCTCCCTCCTGTTATGTCAATTTTTACTGCCGAGCACTCGTCCATTTTATATGCCATCCAAGTGATTATTTTCTCTTCCGCAGCCTTCTTTTACTAATTTTAGCGATAATTGTAGTTCCTTGAAGGCTTGGGTAACTTTAAGTCTTCCCATCTCCTAGTGTGTGCCATCCTTGAGTGGCTCGTTCTCCTGGGGCGTTGTGGCCACAGAGTCACATTTTGTTGGGTCCCAGTTCATGTGGGTGTCGATGGGAATTATCGGGCTGACGTCATGGCTCGGGCTGCGGCCTCCAGTGCTCGGCCTCCTGCCAGGTGTCATCTCATACCTGCAGTGGACCTTGGACCTACATAGATGATGCCGTTCGTTCGTGTTTGCAGGAAAAATGGGATGCCGTTGGGGCTAACAAGCTCCGCGGTATCCGCCAGCACTTGGGGTTGTGGCGCTACAGTGGCCTGTTCCGCCGGTGGGAGACGGCTCTTGCCCACCTCTGCATTGGCCACTCTTGTTTGACTCATGGATTTTTAATGGAGAAGGCTCCCCCTCCCTACTGTGATAATTGTCTGGTCCCTTTGACAGTACAGCATTTTCCTGTGAAGTGTCCCAGCCTTGGGAGCCTTCGTCGTAGGCACTTCTCCTAGTACCGGTTGGGGTACTGCTCGTACAGTCTCTCCCAGGTGCTCGGGGATGAGGCTTGTAGTGTGGGAGGGAGCTCCCTCTACTTTCTGGAGGAGGCTGGCCTCCTTCACAAACTGTGAATTTTATGATATTTATGGCTTCTTTTATATATAGTTCAATGTTTTTTATTTTTATTCTTTTATATATTTTACTTAAGTTTATGTGACCCTGGCTTTTGTGCAGCCAGATGCCTAGTTGCATTATCTATCAATCAATCAATCAATATAGGGAAAGGATAAGAATAAAAAATAAACAAAAATTTATACAAATCAAATTTTATTACAAAAGTCAAATTAAGCAATTAATCTAAACGAAAGTCAACGTATGGGACAACATTCCAAAACAAATGAATTCTAATATTAATATATTCACATTAAAACTATTGGTTATTTTAAAATGTTCGAGTTTCATCACTGCACCGCAAGTGTCACTGTGTTCCCTTATCGTCGAGGAAGGAAGTGAGTGAAGGCTGTGGCCGGTCCTACCACATTGACGAATACAGTATGTTCCTTCGTTGTTGTTTTGAGGGTGAACATTGTGCTAGCTGAGGGACAGTTTAATTCAAGGTCCCCTGGGTAAATTGAAAAGCAACCGATTAGTGTAGTTCAGCCCACAAGTGGTCCTTGCTCGATCTGTTTTATTTATTTTTTTACATGTATATAACGTGAACACTGAAGTCTGTGAAAATTAATTTGCAAAGATATGCATGGATGCATAATTATGTGAAAATGAAATTCAGGACATATATGTATGTAAAAACGACAGTGACATTATAATTTACATTGTTGTGTTGAAAAATGTGATTCTGACACGTTTTATGACGAAATCAGAGCATGATATCGTACTTAAGTAAGGAGATTGTAAAAGTGAGTTTTGAGTTGTGGTCATTCTGAGCTTGATACCCATCCCACAGATGTCCATTTAAGCCTAGTTTAAGCCCAGTTTACACATGCGCGATTAAGCTCCCGATGCCATCCCGATTAACGGAAAAAAAGAAGCTTATTCGGGTCCTTATTCGGGTAGTTCGCCGGCGATTCAGGTGGTTCGCTGACAGTTCAGGTCACGCCACGAGAAGTTGGCGCCCCTCCCAACTTTTCGTGGCGCAACCCGATTAGAAATAAGTCGCAACTTGCCCCCGACATTCTTGTTCACCGCCGGCAAGACAACCGTTGCGAAACTTCCGCGACCTTGTGAAACACCGCGGATGCAATGCCAGTGAATCAACGGTGTGTCGATGATATACCGGCGATATAAACATTCATATACATTGTAAAAAATTTGCATACTTTTATGTCTTGGGTGGAACAGGGATAAGTCGAGAGTAAGTCATAGAGGTGCTGACGGTTTACCTGCAGCGCCCAGGAACACCGGGGACCTTCCTACGGCCTACCAGGGGTGCAGCGGTGGCGCACCCCCAACTTTTCTAACAGATTGACTAGATGAGTCATACACCGCAGGTGCTACGCCGGTGTACCCCAAGGACACCAGGGACCTACCTATGGCCAGCTGAGGGGTGGATCGCCGAGCATGTCCAGGTATACTCGTGTCCTCATGCAGAAACACCGCCGGCAAAAAAAGGGTAAAATTACCGTTACAAATTAGTCGTCCAAGAGTCAACGGTGAATCCCCGGGCTTTCCCCGATCATTTGTGTTATACCGCAGATTAACCACACATGAACCAGAGATGCACCTGCAGTGGGTCACAGCAATTGATAAAAATCTAAAATGACATTTTGCTTATTCGTGACAGCATCGGGAGCTTATTTGCGCATGTGTAAACTGGGCTTTACACAAACGTGAATTAGCTCCCAAAGTCATAACAAATAAACGAATTGTCAAAAATCGGAGACCTGGGAGCCGAATTTCAGATTTTTATCTATTGCTACGACCTTCCGCGGGTGGTACTACGGTGGATTTGAAGTGTATCACGAATATTGCATGAAAGAATCACCGGCGGCGCTGGCACAACTAATATGCAACTGTCATTTTAACGTCTTTTTTTTTTTTCTTTTTTTGCCTTAGGCACACGCGGTTGCCGGAGGTTAACTACGGTACTGTACTGGTTTATACTGGCCCTAGTTGCTGGTTTATTGTCACAAGAGAATACTGTATCTAGAATTTTATGTTGTGTAGTGTGTGTGTGTGTGTTTGACTGGAGTTGGGAACCTGGTAAACCTAAGGATATTATATTTGTCTAGAGATCAGGGGTGGGATCTTCAAAACTTCATAAGTTGGTGGCGTTACGATCACCTTTACTCTCTCGTGGCCGCCATATTTGATCGTGGCTTACGAAGATCATAAGTTGCTATCTCCAAAGCTTCGTAACCTCCTTCGTAGCTCACGATGATAGCTTCGTAGTGAGCGTCGCTGCCCGTTTCGTTCCGTGTGTTTTGTTCATCCCGCCACCCAGCTGACTGGCTCTCACCCAATCACAATGAAGGAAACAATATGTCCTTGGTACTGTAAGCCAATCGTAACGTAGTATCACAATGTCAACAAATAAACATTGTCTCAGATGTCAACACCACCAGCTGATAGAGATGACACAGTCACCAAGTTACATCAGACAGGAATTAACAGCAAAAGACAGGTAAGTGAATTATTATACTGTGTTGATAAACATTTAACACAAAAGTGGAGATAAGGCAGCTGCCCCGGGCATATTTTTAATATCACGCCAATCACTGGTATATTGTATATAGATTTTTGGTTAGGTTAAGTTTTTCTAGTTTAGTTTAAGATAGGTTAGGTTACATACTGTAAATCAAGAACAGCATGATACAAAAAGTTTACTGGTAGCTGGTTGTCATGAAAATAAATCAAAGACATTGACTGGGAGGACATTATATTCTTTTAACTTCTACTGTCACTGTTTTATTTCCTTTACACCTACCTACAGTAGTTTCTATGATCATCTCAAAATCTGTACAGTTGATTGCCATTACCAAGTAACAGGCAGAAACATACCATATGTAGTGAAATCTGGCAAGTGCAATATAATAACTAAGACTTCAAACATTTTTATTGAAAGACAGATCAAGGAAATAAAATATATAAGCATTATTTATATTATGGATTCGGCTGTTGGCATGGGCACACATGGGTTGAAGGATGAGGGGAGTGTCCATTGCTTGATTTAGATACAGTACCATTTTAATACGATAACAAGGTATTGTAATTTATTCTGCTTGGTTCTGCTTTGTTAATGAATTATGTACCATTTTTTGTTATATTTCAGGTGGTGACACTAGTGACACGAAGACATTCACCCACATAGAAGAGGCTATGGCTTAAGTCATTAAAGATGTGCAAGTGTCGGGTATTTCTGTGGACTCCAAGACCCAGGCAGTATGTACAGTATATAACAGTAAAAAATATCCTGCTGTTCATCTAGGCTAGTAATATGGAAATCTTCCCTCAGTGGCACTAGTGAAGTAATTACATTGAGAGTTTATATATATAAAACATACATTTTGAGCAGCATTACCTCTCAATTCCATTCCAAGTTAAACAGTGCAAATCATAAGGCCTTAGTCCTAGGAACAAATATACAAGATGTTCTCATATATCCATACCTTCAGTAAATACGGTACATGTACAGTGATGACCCAATATACAGGAGTCAAGTACATAGTGATTTTTTATATTTTGTGTATCATATAAATAACTCCAGTTAGCAGTTCATGTAGTCGTAAAAATTGGAGCCATGTTAATCAAAACTAAATTTGTGATGCTTTGTTGGATTCCATATGAATCATATGAGTACTTTAACCAAGTAAAAATTGCAGTACTGCTGCTGTACTTATATGTATGACTAATTATATACTGCTTTCTTTAAGTATGACTTTACAATTTTAATTCATAACGATAATCCTTAATATTTCTCTAAAATTATATGAAAGTTGCTAATTTTCATAATTTCTCAGCTGCTGAAGAAGACTTGGATGAAGGTGATGTGGATGACCCAGGACTGCCATCAAGGGCCCCTTCACCTAGACCTGGGCCAAGTTGGCAGGACTTCGGGCCAGTTACAGTGGAAGACTGTGAGGTTTTGACTGGCGACAGCTTGCCGAAGCTGGTAGAACCTACCACCAAGTGAGGAGCATTCATACCACAGCTCTGTAGCCTCAAGATGCCCTTCCTCTAGGTCAGCTGGAGGTGTGACAGCTCATCTGGAAGCTACGCTAGCTCCAGATATACTAGTTGTCCATAAGACTATAAGGGATATTTTGATGGATCTTGCAGAAAATAAGCCAAAATATCAGAAACTTTGGTGAACATTAAAAAGGCTATCGAGAAAAGGTGATTTGTTTTCAAGTGTGTTTTGTTGTGTGTGTGTGATTTTTTTTTTTTAATGATTAGTGTGGTTTAAGTTGTGTTATATTTTGTGACAGAGTTATTAGTGTGCAAGTATGGTTTTAGTTGTGTGGTTTGTGTGTAGGTTTCAATCTAAAGTATTGTTAACTTCTGCTTATGTTTTTTAAGAAATTACATTACTTATTTTCATTATATATTTTGTCTTTAAATATAGCTTTTAACATTCACATTTCATGTTAGATTTATTATTCTTTGAGTAAAATCATTTTTTTTTTCATGCATTCTTATCTTTGGCTAATAATATTAATGAAGGTAAGAGTACTTGAATCATTATTAATGTCTTAGTTTCATTTACATATCAAGGTTCGAAGATTAACTATAAGGATATACTTATGCCGTACTGTGGCTTTAATCTTATTGTATTTTAATATTTTCTTTGCCATATCTGTGATATGTCCAAGCAATGTGAAGAGTGCCAAACAAGTACCGTAGTAATTACGGAATTGGTGTTTTTTGTTTTCAGTCATTGTTGGAAAGTACATGAGTTCAAACAGCTTTCCAATATCATAAATTTGCAGGTTTTTATTCTGGTATATATAATGTAATGAACTGTGATAATGCAGGAAACTAATAGTACAAATAGCTAGGGAGGTATCATGGATTTCTGTAAACTTTACAGGTGTCATATGTAAATAAAATGTAGGGTGTTTTATAGTCTATAATTAAAACATTAAGAAAAAACAATACCAGTCACATATTTGTTATATGCTGTTGAAAAGCATTTATTTTAGAAAAATACAAGTCTTATGTAATATGAAAACAGGTGAAAATTATGTATTAAAAAATTATACTGTTCAATATAATTAATTGAATTGGTAAGAAAGGTTCATGTACGGTACATGTTATTGAGACTTTTACAACATGATAATATTTACAATAGTTAATTCTGAGACATAATTTTGCCTTTAGATTCGGGAATATGGTCAACCTTTTACACATCTCCAGTATATATCAGTAGGTATATAATTCCAGTTATTTAAATGTTACCAGCTCACACATCACATTAATGTGCTTGTAATATTTTCATTAGAAAGTCAATCAATCATAAAGAAAGTTTAACAACCTTAAGAATATCCACTTCATGCAAAGGACTATGGATTAAAGACTCATACTACATGGATTAAGTTAGGTCTAACTATGCAATGAAGAATTTCTGCTTTGTTTGCAGGTAACTGGAAGCCACCTTCCTGCAATTAGTAAGTCACCATTATATCCTATTATTCTTAAACACTCCAAAAGTAATGATACACACAAAAAGTATTTGTAACTTTCTATTTCACAGTGTATCAGTTTAAATTGACAATTGCAGCTCCATTCTCCTATGCTGCTCACTGAATCTCTTCCTCTTGTTTATATTTACCGATAAGTGACAACAACAACAACCATTATGTCGCCTGTGTCAGCCGCGCCAAATGTAAATAAACTCAAATCTCACTATTTACGGGTTGTTTCTCAACTACGCGATCCTGCTATCAGCCCTAAGAGTGCTTTTCAGTTTTCGTAGCGCTACGAACAAATATGGCGCATAATGGCGGACGGAAACTCAATTACGAAGCTTTGAAGATACGATCTTAGCGGTTATGAACAACTTAAGAACAAATATGGCGCTACGAGAATCATAACTGCGGTTACGAAGCTTTGAAGATCCCACCCCAGATGTTAGGGCAGGGAATATCCTTTTCAACAGACCCTCATTCTCGTAGTAATTTATTGTTTGTTCGGGGTCTTTTTAATTTTCTAGTGATTTCCTTTTCTTTTCTAGTAACTTCCAGAAGTTATAAATGGATTTTGTTATTTTCTAATTTTCCTTTAGATAACTGGTTTCCTGCTATGCTTTCCCTATCTACCCTGAACTCCATTTACCATTTGGCTTCCCACAGTCCCAGAGATTAAATATACACATAATAAAAATAACAATCATGTATCTAATCTTAACCTATTTACAGAACCATGTTTGCCATAAATGAAAGCAACAGTTAAACCTAAATCATTATCTACAGAAGTACATTCACTATACTTGTAAACAAGCTCAAGATTTTCTTATTGACTCTAGTATGAAAAAACACATAAGTTTCTCCAATTTGTCAGGGATGGTTATTGTACTATATTCAGCCACAAATAATACACCTTGCAATTGCAAAGTATGGTCTGCTGCACAGATCCCTGAACAATCTGAGAGTAGCTTTTTAATGGCCGATGACTGGCATCAGTCACATTTCCACTTGTGAAGCCCATAACTACACTATCAACATATGCAGGTAAGGAAAACACTCGATTCGTCATCAAATTCTGAGAGTGCCGAGCATAATGCTGGGAAAAATTGCTCTGCTGAGTCTTGCGATGCAATTTTCAATTATTACAAACAAAGGAACATCAACCCGGGTTTTTGGTTGGCGTGTTCTATTTACACCATACAACACGGGTCTTTCGGAGCAACACGGGTTGCCAACTCGGGCTGATCGAGTGGCATAAATAGAAGACGCCTTAAGTGTTAAGAAAGGTTTAGGAAGTCCAAAAAATGTTTTCAGTATGATGAATTAGGAAACGAGATAGGAATTCCCATCCTGTTCCTAAGTTAGGACTTCCTAAGTGAGATAGGAAGGCTGGGCTGTCCTAAGTTAAGAACTTTTTGAGTATCCGACCCCCGGGCAAGAGAGTGGCAATGCTCGAGAAGGCCCACGTTTCTGGTCTAATACACAGTATCCATATACCTTTGTATGCAGGTTTGCGGGCGGAATAAGAGAAAAAAACACATCTAACCTGTCTATAAAGCAGCATTGCTCAACGTATGCAGCCTTCCATTAACTCCCTCTGCCTGGTGATATCCTTCCCGTGATCCCATCATGGGTTTTGCTCAGTTTTTCTCAAACAAGTTTTACATACGGGTCTATACGGCAGCGTTTCTGATATAAATGGTTGATTTTTTTTTTTTTTTTAACCTATTCTCTGTCAGGATTTTTGCACTAACATACCATATTGAAAAAATACTCTCCTTAGTTAATCTTATTAAAAATATATTTTTTATTAATGGTTTTTGACAGAATACCCTATGTAGAAACATTTGTCATGTTACTGGATGTCCTCTAGTACACTCCACATGACAAAGTATATCTCCCAAACTGCCTCTAGGGATGCAACTCCAAGGAGACAACCCCAACCTATTGACCTTCTCCCATAACCTAGAGTACTACAATACTCGTAACATCTGATAAAGGCAATTTTATATACAAGACAATAAGCGCAGATTAGAATTATCAGAAATGTTTAATTTGCTCAGTTTGCAATATCTAATTCGAGAATAACAGACCATACAATTGCTAATTCATGACGACCACTGGCTGCAAATTTTACAATAACATGATTTTGAAGGGTAAGGAGGGGGAGGTGGTGGGGCTGGGCTTGGGTGAGAGTCAGAGCAGGTAAGTAGCCTAATAATAAGGATAATATTATATTAATCTCAACTCCTCTATTTCACCTTTAATAGTCTTGGGTGACTTGCTCACTCTAGAAAATTTGTATTATCATGAGAAATGCCGTATATCCTACCTATTAACTGAAAGTATGACTCTGAAAACTGGCAGGTAGAGATCATTCAACGACAAGCAAAACTTCTTTCCCGAGATTACCGCAAATTCACGGAGGAATTCGCAAGTGTTATAAATAAGTGTATAAAGTAACGACTTTAAAACTTTTCAAATATTATCTGATGTTGTTTTCAGTTCATCATATTTATTTTCTCACAGTCGTTTTGGATAATTTTGGAAAAAATCGTCGAAGGTCAGTGTGAAAACACGGGTATACCCTTGCCTTCCCTTTGACCAATCTATAGACCTACGTTCCAGTAACGACATTGACTATTGGTACCGTATTGCCTTCCCCCGTACCATCGACCCTCGACCTTCCTGACTCTTAGTAAGGGCCTTTGATTCTTCCTTACCTCTGGTATAACAAGTAACATAACTTGGGAAGTTATTACAATTACAGTAATGTTCACCCAGTGAAACTAACACATAAGAAAACTATATCACACAATATTACTGACGCGCACTCTCTCATGATCCCATGGAGGAAGGAACAATACTAATACAAATCCACTATTCCACTGCCTCTCTATACGCTCAATTGATTCGAATCCCATGACTTAGACATGATGTTATCCTTTACAGTCAATGTGTTTCTTATGCCTTTCTTGACCAACACCCAAAACATATCCAGTGTACAGTACAGTTGTACGTATACTCACTCCAAAAAGTATCGGGCCACTTCCACATTGAAATTATGTGACACAATGGACGAATCATTCTACTACTTTACTGTGACGCCTGCATTTTGCTGGTATGTACTGTACTGTACGTCTGCAGTTCAGATGTCCCTGAGTTGCCACTGGCTGATTTTGGCATATGTCTATGATCGAGCATGATTTACTCTCCATACTTGCCTATCTGCTAATGTAGCAAGAACATATCAATGGTAGTAGAATAAAAAATTTGTATATTTTAGATTAAATTGCATGAAAAAC
This sequence comes from Petrolisthes cinctipes, assembly GCA_033782935.1. Classification (NCBI taxonomy): domain Eukaryota; kingdom Metazoa; phylum Arthropoda; class Malacostraca; order Decapoda; family Porcellanidae; genus Petrolisthes; species Petrolisthes cinctipes. The sequence goes on along the minus strand of JAWQEG010000588.1, from coordinate 467,521 downwards.
CATAATACCCAAAACAGAGAAAAATTAAGTTTTATGTTTTATATGCCATATAGTGAATAACGTCGTGAAGAGCGATGATGGCTCCTCGGGTTGCCTGTGAGCTCTCCATGGTGCTTATGAATCCTATGTGTTGCCATCACCACCAAGACTTTTATTGTGAAGCAAAAACTGATTCGTTTTCGTATTGATTCGTGTTCGTTGCATATCACTATATGATTCAAAGCATATCTCATGATAAGCTTTATATAATTCCATTACATTAGTCACGTAATCACCTCATGATAAGCTAGAATCTCATTATTTACGTAATCAGCTGAGGCAGAACATTGGCCTATTACCTACGAGTTATTTTAATAATGCAGCATGATAACTCATAGCTCATTCAGAGCGGATCGACTGAGACCTGTAACACTAAATCAAGTACAATTTAATCCCTATTTGTCAACTCATTCCTCTGCCTGTCATGTTTTTTTAAGATGCATTACTTTGCAAGAATACATAATAACTTAGTGGTGATGTGTATAATAGAATATCCATCTATTTTCACACCCTTATGTAACACACACGACTGCAGCAATAACAATATTTAATGTGTGATGATGAGAGAATGGTGGCAACTCACAGTCACGATTACCAACCTTAGCGATACTGCTTTCAATGAGACTTTATGATCGCTTCCATACTTTTTGGAGTGAGTGTACGTATTATATTTATAGGACATAGAGTCGTGATTAAAGTTTCAGAACGTACAGTATGTTCCGGAACCCAGACCTTATCCACTAGTAAATCATATTTTCACTAATATCAAATGTTAGCTGTGGTAAAAGAAAAATCTTGCTATTATCCTCCTTTGATTTCAGTAATTTCCGCTATTGTCATTCATGGTATTGTCTTTAGCGCAACGACATAACCTTATCCATGCCACTAGATCTAGGTAACAGAATAATTTCACATACCGGTATGTTAAACTATGCTAATACTTTTAAACATAGAGAAAATGGAGAATTTTGTAAGATAGAGATTTGTAGCTAATTTGGATATTCACCTGATTTGCAGGACAAATCTTGGCATGGGAGTCTTTAAAAAGTTAATATATGCTTTTGAAGCTGATGATGAAATTGCTAAAAAGTAACCATTTTCGCAATGAGTTGAAAATTCGATGTCAAAAGAGTTCAGGAAACGATGGTCTGTTACCAGGATGATCGCCACAAACAAAACACAGAAGTCTTCCACTGTTCTGGACATGGCTAAAGTTAAACTTTAATTCCTCTTTGTGTGAAGTGATGCTTACCTGACTTGGACTGAGAGCAATGTTCCTGCCTGAGGTCGATACTGCCCACTGCGTTCCACATTACTCCTCTGATGTTATATAGCCGCCGTCATTCAGCCGCTCATACCTAACCATTGACATTGCCAACCATGCATAAATCGTAGACTGTAATGCACACGATATCGCATTATGTATCATGCAAAACTTTCTTTATATTGTTTACAACATTGTAAACAATACGAAAATAATTTTGGCGCTCATTCGGTTCCCTGCCGACCCCTTTCAATGCTCCTACTGTCCCTCATTTCCATCTATGTCTTTCGTGCTTGTTATCCCACCTCCCTATCACCTTATTAGGAGCCACGGGGTCGACCCCTTCTTTCCTTCGTCCCCCAATAGGGGGAGATATTGCCTGCAGTGATGTGAGCAATATTTTAAGGGTTTGGGCGCCCCTTCGGCCCCAGCCACTCCCTTTCAGTTCTTCAACTGGTTTTTTTTCCTTCCTGCTTACTGTCACACCTCTCTATCACCTTTCTCTGGCGCTATATGACCTCGCTGTTGCAGCGCTTAATATAAATCAATCAATCAATCTCTCTTCCTCCCTCTCATGATTCATTTCTTCGGTCCTGTATTCTTTATCTTCCCTTTCTGCTCTTTTTCATACCTTATTTTATACTTCATATACAGGGTTATTCAAAACTATGCCGACAATATTACAGGGTGAAGTCCTGACATGATATTAAACATATTTCCATATTACCCAGGAAGACAAGTGAAAAATTTGTCCTGGCGTGCTGTAAAAGGTTAGCCTACAAAAACCCAATCTACATATACCTAGGATCATGATTTAGAGGGCCAACCTTCTGAAAAAGTTGCTGAAAAATTTTAACAGCCCAAAAACAAAAAAATATATATTTCCAGCCACACCAGCACTAACTCGGACCTTAGTAGTAATGTTCTCTGCAGTGATGATTCGGAGCATGCATTTCTAGTATTTTTCAGTGTTTTTAGGTGTGCATGTGAGCTTCATAGTCAATGCATTGAGCTTACGCTAGAAAAAAACTTAAATTTCAGTGTAATTATGATTATTTTATGCTAAGCATTGGAAGAGGAAACCCAGGTGACCACAGTTTCTCATCTCCCACAGGATAAGCTCAAAACAGCTGTAATTGTAGATGCTATGTTTGCAGTACGCCAGGGGTTATTCCATGACGGTGAGACATTCGGAGCAATTGCAAAGAGATATCTTCACAACATGCTGAATTATATTCGTGAAGGGACAGCCAGTATCCATTTCTGCTGTGACCGATATGACACAGACAATCCCAAAGCTTCACAACACCAACACAGGTATGCCAAGTCAGAAAAAGCAAAAGTCTTTGAAGTCAGTGAACAATACATTGCTCCTGCTCCGCAATTTTTTTTCCCAATTTCTGCCAATAAAGAAGCACTTTTGAACTTTTTGTGCATGAAATGGAGCCATGATGAAGAGCTGAAATCATCATTAGGTTCAACATGCCTATACCTAGGTGGTGGCCTCAAGAATGTAACAGAAAGTGTTGTGGTCTCAAAAGGTACAGTGAGTGAAGTTGCAGAGTTGCAACAGTCCACTCAGAATGAAGCAGACACCATGATTCTACTACATTCCATCTACAGCTTTCAAAAAGAGAGAACTGAACGTGTAGTCATTTATGCTAATGATACAGATGTCATCGTTTCATGTGTGTACTATACTTCTACACTTCTTAAAGAACTGCCTGAAATGTGGGTGCGCACCACACAATCCAGCTATCTCTCAATCCATCAGATGGCAAGTAGTTTTGGCCCAGCACAGTGCAGATCCCTTCCCTTCATCCACAGCCTGAGTGGACGTGACATCACCAGCTTTCCTTTCTTCACCAGTAAAAAGACATACCTGAGGTGCAGTAAAGAGGTAGAAATTCCAGCTCTTGAGGACTTTGGAGAAGCAGATTTGAATTATCAAGGCACCGTAACAACAGACGTCATCCAGCAACCCAGAGAACTGCTGGCAGCTGTTTATACAAAGAAAAATGATGAGATTTAAGATACATAAATTCTTAAACAATAAGTCAACACTTGTTAAGTAGATTGTATTTGTTCAGAACCCACAACTGAACGGGGAAGAGGGATCACTCTTAAAGATCAATTCCCGTAGGTGGTATTGCAGGCAATACGACAAGGATTTTGGTATCCTTTCGGTCCACAGCCGCTCGCTTTCTTCTGTCCCACCGTTTTACCTGTTCCCTTCGTGCTTGTTGTCCCACCTCTATCAAACCTCGTCCTATAAGTCTTTTATGCCTAAGGCGGGTTCGATCACTTTATCATTATCATTATCTTAAAGACCAAAAATGTGTTTTCCTACTAATAGATTACTCCAATATTTGGTGATAGACATTATGTAGTGTGTGCATAACAGTGATTGATTTACCAAATTTGCACACCGTTCACATAATAAGGGATTTATTCCAGAGATAACGGTGTGTGGCTGTGGGAGAGAGGTGGGGGAAGAGAAGGTCGAAGTCTCGGAAAGGAAATGGGCAAGGTGAAGTTCATGGAAGGCACCGGTTGAGTAGACGGATATGTCTTATGCCCGGTTCACATTAGCCCGTTTGGACGTTTGGACGAATCCGACATCCGTTACGGAGGTAGGGCTACAGATGAGATAAGCTCCGTCTGTTCTGATTTGCGTCACGGAGTCGTTTGTTTACATCAAAAGGCAAGCATGACTTTTGTTTTTCATACGAAACTGCTCCACAAAAGTGCTATTTGCTCCAAGGTTGCATATGGCTTAAATCCACCTATGATAAATAGTTATCATAAACTAAAACATGCTCAATGACGTCCAGTTGGTTAATTAAGAAGAGATGTCCGCTATCTCCCCTCAAGCTTCTTGCAATTTCATGTATAGGCCCAGTATGAAATTGTAATTATGACATGAATCATTGTTCTGTAGGCTAAGAAAGGTATGAAATCCTAGTTGACTTTTGCATTGTTATCTATTAGAAATTAGAACATAAACTCATAGAATCCAGTGTGGGTTTGTGAATCGTATAAGCCAAAAATAACTGAACAAACCTAACCTGGGTATATAAGTACTAATATTAATTAAGGTGTTAAGATATTATTATTCTCTATTTTTATATGTTGAAATTATTTTTGAAAGGCTGCCAGTATATTTTGACGTTCTTTTACCCCCAAAAGGCTCCACACAAACAGAGCAATGCTTGTATCAATGTCAAATGTAGATGAATGTAAATGGAGTTGTCCAGGAACAGGAAGAAATTGTGAAATTAAACCATAACTACTGTGGCTTGCCTGCTCCAAGTACACACGCGTGTGTTTTGTTTACAACTAGGCTATGCAGTGGTGCCTTGTTTTCAGTACCAATTAACAATATTTTTATCTTCATATAGATTGATGTACATTTAACAAATACAGTCTAATAATTATAATATTTGAATAAATTTACACCTTTATTTGTGCACAAATACTTTAATTTCATATTTTCATGATATGATGAATAGTCAACAACATTATACACGGACAACACCGCCGCTGTCCTTCCGTAAAAAATTACTTGAGTTCATCTCTGCCGGATTGTTCCATTCAACGATGGCTGTCTTGCCCGGGATGGTAGACGAGCCCCGGTTCACACAGGACGGATTCATACACGCCCGTTCGAGACGTAATTGACGGATGTCGGATCCGTACAAACGGGCTAATGTGAACCGGGCATTAATTAACAAAAACAAGTGATTTTCAGTAGAGTTTGAGTCGTACATTTAGCCAGCTAAAGTAGGAAACATGTTTTTGTGGGTATAGTGTGTCAGAACTGAAATTATTAATTTGCTAAATTCTGCCCTCTTTAAAGTGGTGCAGGGCCCTCTTTCCCTGAACAGTTTCCCAAGAAACAGCTGGTTCTTACTCTGGTGAGAACGATTCTCCGGTTTCGCTACATTATGGCTTCTCTGTCCTGGAAACGGTATCAGATACTCGGTCTGGTGACACTTCCCCTGATTACAATTCTCAGGATTTAACTAAAGGTGTTCATGTGGTAGAGGTTCATGCTGCCACACACTCTCCAAAAAGGAAACCCAAGTCAACTAAATTGCAACAGACACGTTTTCGTGGATCCTCTGAGACACTTAATTTCATGGATGTTCCACCTTGCAATACAACCGTCTCTGTAAACTCATCCATATTTTCCTCTCAATCCCACCAGAAGTGTTCTCGTGGCTCCGATGAGTCTCTTGATTTAACAGATGTTCCCCCTCGCAAGATTCATTTGGGAATATCAGAAGGTCATGAAATTAATGTGGATACCTTGGTTGTTGATCCTTCCTCCTGCATTATGTATGTTGATGTCTCTGCCTGTGTCAGTGATTTCACTACTATACAGGACAATACCAATGTGGTTGTTTCAAAGAATATCCCTGTTCATTTCCCTTCACCTTCTTATAACATATCAGTTGCTTCAGGGACTCGTGTCCCAATTACTACCCCAATTAGTACTCCTCGGGTTTGCTCTTCTTCTAGTGGCCCAGGATTAAAGAAAACTTGTCGTTTGAGTAAGACCTCAGGTCAAGGTGGTAGTGGAAAGTCCCTCCGTGAGGCTTCCCTAAAATCTGTTTTAAAGTAATACTGTTCAAGATCCTTCAGTGGAATTGCTATGGCTTGTGTGCCTCTTGGGAGGAACTGCGGGTTCTTCTTTCTCGCTTCCCCCCCTGCATATGTTGTCTCCATTAGGTAATGCTTGGGGACTCCATTCTTGCATGTTCTCCTGTATACTTTGCATTTTATTCTAAATCCTTTTAAAGGCAGGGTCACCATGTTGGCTCTGCTATCCTAGTTCAACGCAATGTTCCATGCACGAGCATGACACTCCACTCCAGGCTGTTCCAGTTAAGGTTTCTATGGATTGCCCCTACACGGTGTGCAGTCTATACCTTCCTCCCAGTGTTACAGTTTTTATTTTATTTTATTTTATTTGGTTATTTTAATGGTCGTCATCCTCTGTGGTGTGAGTGTAGGGTCAATCCCTGGAGTATTTTATTGGCTTCTTTTATTGAGGATAAGGGATTAGGGGTTTTAATTACGGGAGATGTGAAACATTTTAATAGCCCTACTCAAACTTTTACCACCATTGACATTTCCATCTGCTCACCCAGTGTACTGTTGGATTTTACTTGGAGTGTGTTGCCCGATTTATATGGTAGTGACCACTTCCCTGTACTCCTGGAAAATAACAGGTACGAACCGCAGTCTCGTCTTCCTCGGTGGAGATTACAGAAGGCTGACTGGCAGTTTTTTTAAGAGCTTACTTCTCCGGTCTCTTCTGTTGCAGATTTTAGTAACTCTGATGTGGCTGTGACCTATTTCACTGATATGCTCTACTCTGCTGCTCTCAACTCTGTCCCTAAAACTACTGATCACCCAAACGTCCTCTCCCTTTGTTGTCGCCAGTCTGCACCACTACTCTGCGGGAGAAGCGTGCTGCTTTCTCTCGCCTTCGTCGCAATCATTGGGACCCTATTCTTTTAGAAGACTAACGATAGGAAAGGGCTCGGGCTAGACGAGTTTTAATAGAGGCACGACATGCATTTTGTAAGGCAAAATTAATTCAATTAATACTAAAACCCCACTTACCCAAGTGTTCAGGAGAGTCCGTAAGATAGCGGGGAGGTTTTCTCCTAGTCCTCCACCTGTCCTTAAGATCAGTAGAGTTAAGATCATGGATGGTTTAACAATGGCCAACACCATGGCAGAGGCTTTTGCAAGAGTCTCCAGCCGTGACTCTCGACACCTTCAGAGGGAGTCGCCTTGTCATAGTGGAGGGGCTTGCATGTCTCTGAGACCTGGTGAGCTAGACTAAAGGGGGCTCCGGCCACTGCTCTGCCACGATTTAGGGGAGAGTGCTTTCCATGATAAAAAGGTCGCCAGTCAGAGACCAGACCAATGGTTTCCATATATTAGGTTGCCAGTACGAGCCAACAGTGCTGCACGCCAGAGGGACCACCCTTAAGGGTCCGTCCTGTGTTGTATGTTTGGGTTTCTGGACCGGGAGATATTGGGGAAGAGGGTCTCAGTACCTTCCTCAGCCACTTTCGAACCCTTGGGGCTGCTTTTTTAAAACAAGTGGTCAGAGTCTTAGCCCCTGTTTATCATGCTGGGGTACTTCTGATGACAGGAGCCTTCAGTCTCCAGGTGGTCTTTGATGAGCCACCTCTTGATCTCCATCACCAGTCCTTGATGGTTCGTTGTTGGCATCACTTACATTGACTTCCTGACTCCCTTCCCTGCTTGGCGGTGTCATCTGATATCATGTTTCAGTACTACCTCTCACATCCTGGCACGCTATGGCCCTTTGGCTTCCTGGTCAGGAAGAATATGGAGGAGATGGGCATTGATGACTTTCAGATTTTTCCTGTGCGGGTGTCCAGGGTGGTTCCATGGTTTCTTCCAGAAGTTCACACATGCACTTGCTTTTCATACAAAAAGGAATCTCTTCCTCCTCCAGTGGCTCGCTCCCTCTTTATAGAGCATTTCTCCACTCACATGGGTCCCTCCCTGTGTTCAATGATGGGTCAGAGTTTGATGCAGGAGTTGGTTAGTCTTTCTTGACTTTTGTAGAGGTGGCAGGCTCCCTTCAGTCATGTCAATTTTTACTGCCGAGCTCTCGGCCATTATATTTGCCCTCCAAGAAATTTTTACTCTCCCTCAGCTTTTTTGTTTTACTATTTTTAGCGATTCCAGTAGTGCATTGCAGACCTTGAGCAAGTTTACCTCTTCCCATTCCCTGGTGTCGGCCATTCTTGAGTGGCTTGTCCTCCTGGGATGTCTTGGCCACAGAGTCATATTTTGTTTGGTCCCGGCCCATGTGGTTGTCAATGGGAATGAGCGGGCGGACGCCCTGGCTAAGGCTGCAGCCTCCAGTTCTCGGCCTCCTGCCAGGCATCATCCCGTACCTGCAGTAGACATTCGACCCTACATAGATGCTGCCGTTTGTTCCTGCTGGCAGGACAGATGGGACGCCATCAGGGCTAACAAGCTCTGCAGCATCTGCCAGCGCCTGGGTTTGAGGAGCTACAGCGGCCTGTCCCCCTGGTGGGAGACAGCCCTTGCCCATCTCCGCATTGGCCAGTCAAGTTTGACTCATGGATTTTTAATGGAGAGGACTCCCCCTCCTTACTGTGATGAATATCTAGTCCCTTTGATAGTACGGTATCTTCTTGTGGAGTGTCCCAGCCTAGGGTGCCTTCATCGTCGGTACCTCTCCATGTACCGGGTGGGGGACGGTTCTTACAGTCTCTCCCAGGTGCTCGGAGAGGAGGCTTGTTGTGTAAGAGGGAGCATCCTCTCCTTTGTGGAGGAGGCTGGCCTCCTTCACAAGTTGTGAATTTTATTATTGTTATGGCTTTTTTTTTTTTTAGATAGTCCAATGTTTAATATTCGTATATATATCTTACTAAAGTTTATCAGATTATTTTAGTAAAATATGAGTTTCAGTTGATATGTCCTTTTAATCATGCTGATTTTCCTTTTGGGGTAGTGAAGCCTTGTATAAAAATTATATAAGTTATCATATTTCGAAATTCATGGAATTTAGTATTTTGTTGGGCGGTATATGACCCTAGCTGTTGCTCCGCCAAATGCCTAGTGGCATCAATAAATCAAACTATATATATATGTTACTAGGTGTGGGGGTGATGGCTGAGTGGTTAAGTTACTGGACTCGTAACCTATAGGTCAGGAGATCGAATCCTCTCGGGTGAGGGGCTGAGAATATGTGCTCTGCCAATTCGAGTTTCAGGCACTAACTATAAGGCCATCGAACATCGTAAAACACCCTCGCTGGGACCATAACAGCTGCAGTACTTGGGAATTACCCTCACTTCCCTCCTACTGTGACTGAGTGCAAGTTTGGAAGTCGTAGCGTGTGTATGTGTGAGTAGCAGTTAACCTAGGCCACATTAACGGGCTTGATGAAACATATGTCCAGTGTCAGAAATAAATATATATAAAAAAATTAAATAAATAAAAAAGCAGCAGCCGCTTTTCGCTCTAGCATGCTGAGGCACAGAACAAATGTAACAAACAGATTATTGAAGAGCAATGTGAAGCGAAACATGCGTGATATTTACACTGAGCGATGGTAAGTGTAATCAGAAGGTGTAGGTTTGGATCAAATTGGTATGGTGAGTGACATGTTCATCAGGAACCCAACTTTTCCCTCCGCTTCTCTTGCTTGAAAGAATAAATAAAAAGTATGAGCCAAACTTCCATTAAAGAAGAAAATTCACTGAGCATCTCGAGTCATTGGTGGCAATTACTGTCTGGTGGATTTCAAGTAATCTTTACATTGGATAACAAAACAGCGATGACTCATTTGTTATTCGTTGTGAGAAGAGTAAAGGCATTAGTATTTGAAGTATATAATGTATAAGATTATTAGCAATATATATATATATATAATGCTAAGTTTATATAATGTTGCTAAATTATGCAATTTTATAAAGCTCGAGCCTCGATGTATTCCGTTGTTCAGACACCCATTACATATCCACCCCCCCACCCCCCCGCCAGTGGGAACCGCCTTGACGTGATGGGGGGGCTTCCGTGTCTATGAAACCTGGGGAGCTAGACTAGAGGGGGATCTGGCCCCAGCTCTGCCCCGATTTCGGGGAGAAGAGGCTTACTATGCTAGTAAGGTCGCTAGTGAGAGACCAGACTAAATGGTTCTCATGCAATAGGTTGCCAGTACGAGCCAACAGTGCTGCCCTCCAGAGGGACCGCACTCTAGGGGTCGTCCTATATTGGATGGTTGAGTGTCTGTGCCGTGAGATGATGGGGAAGAGGGTCTCAGCACCGTCTTGGGCAAACTTTCGAGCCATTGGGGCTGCTTTTTAAATCGAGTGGCCCCGTGGGGGACGAGATACCCCGATTATGGCGACCAGCGCTCGGTCCCTTCATCTGCCCGGTAGGTTAAGTAGCTCTTGGTGTAAGGGAAAGTCTACCTTATTAATAGATTATCAATCTCACTGGTTCATACTGGATGCGGAATTATACCATCTAGTCCATTTTCATATGATTCGAAGTTTATATCGAGGTTTCATATTTTCTAGCTCTTGCTGTATTGCTTGTCAGTCTCAACTTCAAACCAAGCCTACGTCATGGACTGCCTCCTTCAACGAGGGGCAGAGCATACTGAGACACCAAAGCTCTCACACACCACCATCTCTGTCCTCCACCAAGTCTATTCTTTGGGTTGTCTCGTCACTGGGCCGTTTCCGTGTCGCCTATATACTCTTCTGTTCTTTAAAGTGTATTAGTGCTATGTGGTCTGAATGTACCTCCTACACTGTGTAGCCCACCCTGCTGATACTAATTAGAAGAGTCTAGTAAACCTCCTGACTTATTGCTTGTTCTTTGATCAGTGTTATTTTGGTGGACTGCCTTGTAATTTGCAATCATCTATTCTTACAAGTATCCTGTTGTGCTGAATGCATAGCCTTGTTATTAAAGGTGGGAATTGTTTTTAATCTGAACTTCAATTATCCTCGGGACATACTGGGTGATGTTATGAGTGGGATATCTGGTGCAAGAAAGAGGAGTACTCTGTCATAACTCCATCTGTACGGCTGAGCTACCCTTCCTCTACACTTGGCTCCTGGGGCCATAACAATAATAATAATGTTATATGGATAACGAAAAGCTCCTTTCTCTTCTTCGAGCGGTGGTCGACCAGACCCTCGAGACGTCACTCTCTGGTCGTAGTGTTAAGCAGAAGGCTGTGTTACGACCTCTCAATACTAGACCCGTTGGGTCATTTGCAGCGAACTACCCAGCCAGGAACCAAGATGGTCAGGCAGATTATCCCCTAGTTTAAGTTTCAACCAATCCGATCTTTACCCCTCTGCCAATGGGAGAGGAGGATTTAGTTAACGTCATGTTTTGGCGGGAACTCGAACTGTATAAATAGCGAGGGCAGGTGGTTCAAGGTAGGACTTAACAGAGCGCTTTCATATGGTGTACATATCTTGTGTTGTGCATCAGTCTTCCACCAGGATCTTCTCAGGGTATCTCTTAGCTCTGCCCACCTCTTGCTTCATTGTGCTGAGTATACATATATATTACTTTTACCTCTGCCCTCTACTTGCGTACAAGTGTGGCCTAGACAAATAGGACATCAGTTTAGGTCTGTGAATTCTATAGGTGGTGTTACTTATATTTGTGATATTTATTATTTTGCAATGTATGTTGTCCCTTATTTATATTAATTTCTGTGTTGTTAATAATATAATTATACTGTTAAAATTATTTTATCTTTCTCCATGCCCTTAAGTTATACTGATGTTGCAGTCAGAACTATAAATCGTTCACTCTTCAATCTTAAATCTAGTGTTGGGCCCAATTTCTGGGCATGGCCAATAGAGATTGGAATAACAAGTACGTTGGGCGTAACATTAATGGCGACCTCGCCAGGATCTTCGGATCGTTAAGTAACACCTATTCTATTACTGTGTAACTGTTGGAATTCATGATACTTATATATTTTTTGTTTATGGTGCAGTTCTGTGGTACAGTGTTATTATCTTGGTTGGCAGAAAAGCACTCTCAAAGTGTCTTTCCTTGCTTGTGTGTGCGGCTACACAAAAGGGCACTTTCTTTTCGAAAGCCAGACGAATTGTGTTATGGTTTTCATCTCTAGGACAATTTAAAGTGTTAAATCTATTCGTTTAGTCATTAATTCTATTTCAGAATTGGGGAATACGGGTGTTTTATCATTCATATATCATTTTTCTGTGAAAAATCTGGAGTACCTCACGTAAAACACTTATCGTTCGGAAGTTGTCCTAACCAAACCTTGTCTTGTACACTGCTCCTTAGTGTATCCCCCCACTATACGAATTTATAAACACCTCGCTAAGAGAGCATTTGGTAGTCGTTAGCATAGACTTAGGGCTGTGTCTGCGATTAGGCCGCTGCGTTCAAAACAAATTCACTCTCTTCTACACTTCATATTTAGTACATAAAAAAATTAGTTTATTATGGAAGGTGAGGGTATTGATATAGACGAGTTTCTCGCCAAACCTACTCATGAGTACATTGAATTGTTTAGAAAAGAGGACTGGGTTAAGGTAATAACCTACTATCAGATCCCTTTACCTTGCCATTCATCTAAGATTACCAAAAGTAATATTAAGGATATTTCTGTACAATACTTAGTCAATGCTGGACTATTGAATCATCCTCCCTTACCTAATGATGAGGAACCTGACCCTTATAACCGTTCTCTAGGTTCTCCTATTCAGGCAACTGCTAACTCTGATAAAATACCTCAGTCACTTGGGGGTTCTTTGACAATTTCAGCAGAAGTTAAAAAATATAGAACAGAAATGCGGTATAGGTTAGAGCAGCAGAAAAATGGCCTTAGAGCAGCAGAAAATAGCCCTAGAAGAGCGGAGAATGATGCTAAACATTGAACTCGAAAGAGAAAGGTTAGCCATATCAAAAGATAAGGTAAAAGAGGAAATCGGGATTAGAGAGAAGGAAATTTCTATTAACATTTCTAATGCATGCTCTATGATACCCACTTTTGATGAGTGTAATATAGAGGGGTCTTTTAATCTTTTTGAACGCCTTGTACTAAGAGCGAGTGGCCAAAGGAACAATGGATGATAATAATTGCACATAAGCTCACTGGTAAATTCGTGTCTACATAAATTTAGACCGGCCCGAAGACTATGACTTTGTTAAGAAACAACTTCTTCATGCTCACGCTGTAACTCCGGAGACGTACCGAAATAAATTTCGAAAACTTTCCAAACTAAAGCAACAATCATTTATAGAATTTGCTAATGAAAAACTGAAACTCTATAAGAAGTGGCTAAATGCTCTGGAAGTGACTACCTATTCGGATTTAATGAATCTCATGATCCTAGAAGAGTTTAAAAACAAAGTGCCCTTTTCCATTGTTAAGTACTGTACATAGAGGAGAGGGATAAGAGAGAATTGTTTAGGGTGGCAGAGCTGGCTGATGCACAAGCTTTGAGACTAGAGACCTGGGGAAGACTGGAAGGAGAGCACTCTTTTAATGTAAAAGCTTCCTCTGGTCATGTCCCCTATAATAATGCATTTTCAGATAAGCCGAAGAACAATTATTGGTCTGGTAACAGAGTAACTTGTGCTTATTGTAAGAAACCCGGTCACACTATTGCCTTCTGTAAACACCCAAAATGTGTAAACAGTAGGAAAAATCTCAGTTCTGTTATGTCAGGCTCGTCAACCGCTCCATCTAATCCAGTTGATAATAATAATGATAATAGTTCTCAACCAGAACGATTGTTTGAAGATTACATTTTTCTCGGCAATGTCTCTCTTACAAAGAATGGTCAGTCATACCCAGGGGCCCCTCAATCCATATTGTTGAGTAATGCGGTTCCTTGCATAGAAAATAACTTCACTAGAGACAAAGTGCTAATCTCGGATCTTACTTCCAACACCCAGTATCCTTTGGCCCAAGTTTATCTAAATTGCCCTCTTGTCAGCTCTTGTGTCCAGGTGGCTGTCAGAGATAAATCCATACCTGTAAAAGGAATTCAGTTACTACTCGGTAATGATATAGGGGGAAAACTAGTAGTCCCTAATGTCCTAATTCCTGAACAGCCACAACCTGTATGGCATCCTGACCCTTCAGACCTGTTTCCCTCCTGTGCAGTAACCCGTTCGCAGGCTCGTCAAGCTCCTACGGTCCCGATTCAGTCACCGTTGCCTTCCACTCCTCTAATCCCTGACTTGCTCTCTAGAGGAGAGCTGATAAAAGCCCAGGAGACTGATTCTTCTTTGACCTCTGAGAGACATGTTACTGTACAAAAGCTGCTCAATCTAGTAAATTACATAATAGCTACACCAGACAGGAGTAAGAAAAGCCAAATTGTTCATGTTAATCTAATCAAACCCTATCATTCCAGACAACCAGAGGAGGCTTATGGAGATCCTGTTAAAGTTAAAGAGTTGGGTAACACAACAGATGACCATTGTGGTGCAGTTACCTTGTGTGTAGCAGAGACGAATCCCGTGATGACTACTGAGGGGGACACTTATGGAGTAGATGATGGAGAAATAGCCAGTTGGCCTTCATTTCAGGAACCTCTCTCCAACAGTGCCCGCCCTTCTTAAGAACTTATCACAACATTACGATAATTTGTCTAACCAACAGCAGTCGGATTTAGTTTTCTTATTTAACCAATATCCCTCGGTGACCTCTGATTCCCCTGGTTTTTGCACTTATCTGTTTCATGAGGTAAAGTTAGTTTCTGCTACTCAGTCTCCTATCCGTCAAGCCCCATATAGACTAAATCCATCTAAGAGGACAATCATGGACCAGGAAGTTGATTATTTGCTAAGTAACAACCTGGCGGAACCCAGCATGTCTCCTTGGGCTTCCCCTTGCCTGTTGGTACCAAAGCCAGATGGGTCACACAGGCTTTGTACAGATTATCGTAAGGTTAATCAGGTTATCATCCGGGATTCCTACCCGTTACCATTAATAGATGATCTCATTGATCGCATAGGAGTCTCAAAATATATCACGACTATTGATCTTATGAAAGGGTATTATCAAATACCCCTGTCTGACAAAGCCAAAGAGATTTCTGCTTTTATCACCCCTTCAGGGCTCTTTCAGTACAAAGTTTTACCATTCGGTATGTGTAATGCTCCTGCTTCCTTTCAAAGAGTGATGGACTGGGTGATATCAGGTCTTGATGGAATTGGAGCCTATTTGGATGACGTGGTTGTGACAGGAGATACGTGGGATGAACATCTGGCTCGCCTACACCTCCTCATGGGTCGGACTTTAGAAAGCAGAACTTACAATCAACCTTCGCAAGTGTGTCTTTGGAAAAGGAACTATTGAGTACTTAGGACACACAGTCGGAGGAGAACGAGTACGACCCAAGGATGCGAATGTTGCAGCTGTCCTGTCCTTCCCTACACCTACAACAAGAAAGGAAGTCATGAGGTTCCTGAGGATGTCGGGGTACTACAGGAGGTTTTGTAGCAACTTTGCAGACGTCGCGGCACCTTTAACTAGTCTTGTGAGCAAGAAGGTGCCTTTCTGCTGGACAGACAACTGTGATGCCGCCTTCCAGAACCTAAAACTATTCCTCTCCTCACAACCCGTCTTGCATACTCCAAACTACACAAAACCCTTCCATCTACAAATCGACGCAAGTGGAGTTGGAATAGGTGGGGTCCTACTACAAGAGTCTAGTGAAATCCTCCACCCCATAGCCTACTTCTCAACCAAGTTGAAACCCTACCAGCGTAATTACAGTACCATTGAAAAAGAAGGTTTAGCCTTGGTCCGAGCAGTAAAGAAGTTCGAATGTTATCTGCAAACCAGTGCCCACGTAGTGAAAGTATTCAGCGACCACAATCCCTTAACCTTTATTAACTCGATGAAGTCTGCAAATCAACGTATCCTTCGATGGGCTCTTCAATTACAACCATATAATCTTCTGGTAACGCACATCAAAGGGACTGACAACCTCGTCGCAGACACACTGTCCATAGCGTTTCCAGTATAACTGTTACTCCCTGCAACAACCCAACGCTTCTACTTGTGTGGGGTCACCTATAATCTACCTCTTCTGGAACCCTTACAGAGATTTTGGTAAAGAGGGTATGTTACGACCCCTCAATCCAAGACCCGTTGGGTCATTTGCAGCGAACTACCCAGCCAGGAACCAAGATGGTCAGGCAGATTATCCCCTAGTTTAAGCTTCAACCAATCGGATCTTTACCCCTCTGCCAATGGGAGAGGAGGAACTTGAACTGTATAAATAGCGAAAGCAGATGGTTCAAGGTAGCAGAACCACCAGGAGTCCACACACAGCCATGGCCCAGTCAACACCTCTACCTGACAACATTACCAACACCACTTCCTCTGCCACCTGTCTAGCTGGCAGGGTGAAGTGGTTCAACTTCCTGAAGGGCTATGGCTTTGTGACTGCCGACAGTATCGACTACTTCGTCCACAGTAGGGGCATCCTTCTCTCTGCTGCCACCACCTCACCACCATCACTGAAGGACGGAGAGGAGGTGTCCTTCACTGTGGAGGAAGGAAGGCAGGGCGTGGAAGCTACAACGTAGCCGGGCTTGATGGTGGTAAAGTCCTCGGCTCACTCCATGCCCGTGGGAGGAAGACGGCTGACGCCCAACCGCCGCAGCAACGGCAGCAGCAGGCAGACATCGTCACCGTCTGCACCAAGACTGCTGTTGCCTTAGCTGCAGAAGGGCTAGGTCGTCTTTCCGACCTCCTCCAAGACATCTTCGGGAAAAATGGCCTGCCCCCAATCGCCATTTCTCCCGATCTACAACCACCCACCACCACTACCACCACCACCACAACCAAGAAACGAGGCAGCAAGAAGGCACGAGGGAGGAGCAGAGCAGACGCGCCACCATCCCTGCCTCCGGCCCACCCTCGTCGCCGGTTAATGCTGCCCCGCCCACTCAACCTGGCGAAAAGTGGGAGGCGCCACTGCCATCGACACCGTCATCGTTGGCACCACCGCCGTCACTGCCACCACCACCACCGTCACCACTGCCTGCGCCACCACAGGAGATGGAGACGGAGGAGGAGGAAGGTGGGGGAGGCGGTGGCAGAGTGGATAAAGAGACGGACTGCAAACGTCTAGGACCCGGGTTCGAATCCACGAGAAAACGTCTGGGATTTTTCTGAGGTGAACGGGGTCCAGCTGTTCGTCAATTATCCTGGCTACGCCGACACGTCAAGAAAATACCCCCTACATCGTCATCAACTCACAACATAGAAGATGCCAGACCATATTCCAAGATGCTGTGAGTGACGGTGTAGCTGCTCTCCCCTGATAGTGACGTGTATAAATAAGATGTCGTCATCTAGTGGGACAGAAGAGAAGCTACGGCATCAACATCACCACGAAGCTCCACTGTCTCATCTAGTGCGACACCCAATAATCTCGGGGCCTCGCAAGAGTCACGGGCTACTGATAGCCTACAGCCCCGAGGTTGAGGTATAGAAAAAAAAAAAAAAATCCTTGACTTTTCGAATCATGGGCTCGAAGAGTCTCAGGGGTGAAGAGGTGAGATGGTGCAGGGGGAGGAAGGGAGTGGGAGGGAAGGGGTAGGGAGATGGGAGACAGACGAGAGAGAAGGATGGGGGTGGAGAAAGGGGGACAGAAACGGGATAGAGGGAAGAGGGGAGGGAGAGGGGGGACAAAGGTGAGAGATGGAATTGGGGTGGGGGAGGGAGGTAGGAGAGGGGGGACAGAAACGGAAGAGAGAGAGAGCCGGGAGGAGGAGAGGGTGGGCTGAAGGAGAGAGGGAGAAGGGGGACAGAACGAGTGGAGGATAAAATAGCATAAGCCAACTAATGTAAGATATAGCTTAATATTCAAAAAATAATTTTTATTTTTATATGACTTCGAGAAAAATATCTAAAACCATACAGCCAAGTTGGATGTAAAAGAGTTATAAAGTGCAATTATCGTTATCAGTAATACGGAAATATCACATGACATATGGATAGCAGATATTTTTTCACAGCGCCTTAGGTTAACTGAGGTGGGACAGCCAGCATGAAGAAAAAGAGAGAGAGGTGAAGATTTAAAAGAAAGCCACTCAGGTTCAAAGGGTGGCCAAAATCCCTCAAGTATTGCCTAAAAATAAAATTATTGTAAGTTATACCTTCTTGCTTGGGTTTCCAGTAACTATACTAGTGATTAAAAAAGAAATGTTTCTTTGAAATAATTTATTCGACAAAGCTTTCATAACATCGTCACGAGACAGACAGATAGACAGACAGAGAGCAGGTGATCTGATGGGTCCAGCTGTTCGTCATCTACCCTGGGTACGCCGACACGTCAAGAAAATATCATCTACATCGTTGTCATCTCACAACATAGAAGATGCCAGACCATATTCCAAGATGCTGTGAGTGACGGTGTAGCTGCTCTCTCCTGATAGTGATGTGTGTAAATAAGGTGTCGTCATTTAGTGGGGCAGAAGAGAAGCTACGGTAACAACATCACGAAGCTCCACTGTGTCATCTAGTGCGACACCCAATAATCTCGGGGCCTCGCAAGAGTCACGGGCTATTGACAGACTACAGTCCCGAGGTAAAAAAAAAAAAAAAAAAAAAAAAAAAAAAAAAAAAAAAAAAAAAAAAAAAAAAAAAAAAAAAAAAAAAAAAAAAAAAAAAAAGGCAGATAGACAGAGAGAACGAGAGTAAACCCACAATTTTCGGTGACACTGAGTCTGCTCTTTTTTCTGACCAATGATTGCATAAGTTTAATACTACCTGGCCATTGTAATAACGTTACTATAATGTCAGCTTTACCTAACTCGCCGTAATAAGAAAACAAAAATCTTTAGTATCAGCTATGGAAATTATAAGTGCAGTAGTATAGCCTACTATCCGTTTCAGCGCCGGACAGACGGTGTTTTTCGCAAATATCTCCTAAATGAATCGTTGTATCAATATAATATTTCAACACACTATCTTTAACACCCGGGCGTAATTTATGGCTGACATACCATATTCCTACATGTGTTATGCGAGGAGTTTACTCGTGAAAAATAGCACAAAGCTAGCCAGTCATATTGACGCATTCGAAGGAAAGTGTGGCCCCCCCAACACCCTCCCAAACCATTCCTAACCACAACTACATCCCCCCCTTCTCACCCCTCCCTCCTCCTCTTCTCCCCCTAGCTCCTCGCCTCTCTCATCACTCGTGTCCCTCCCTATTTCTTCCATCACTGTATTATTTATTAGAATGTTATGTAGATGTATATGTATAGATATGATTATTAACTAAGAGTATGGTGCAGAACAATTCTATAGAGGCAAGACGTATTTCACTTTGATAATTACTGTACAACAGCATGTTTACATACATGTAGTATGTAGAAGGTCCATGTTTGTAGTCCTTATGGTCAACCATGCAAGTGAACACGATGTACTGGCATTACCTGTGGTCTGGACCTTCTAGGAAAAGTTATTAGATACTGTGTACCTATTCATTATAAAATGTCAACTTGGTCCAGTTAATATAATGTTATTTTGTTGACTTGTCCCTTTTATATTTATATTATCACCAAATTATATATATATATATATATATATATATATATATATATATATATATATATATATATATATATATATATATATATATATATATATATATATATATATATATATATATATATATATATATATATATATAATAGTGTAGGATTTAATGATGCAAACATGATAAAACAAAATTTATTCACAATCACTGTCAAGGAAAACGTCATCGTCTTCATCATCACTGGCTTTCACGTTTGTACAATGTGGCAAGACGAAGAACAAACGCTGCCCTGCATCCACGGGGGCAAATGGACAACATTGTTGCTAATAGGTGCGCCTCGGCAGTCAATTATTTCTACCCTGTCACTACTTGAGTCATAGCCTCGGACTGGGGTGTACCTCATACCTCAGAGAGAGGGGGAGGGGATACGGGAGACTGTGAATATTCAATTAAGGCATAAACTGGTTATTTAAAAAGGTAAAGAACACATGAAGCAACCATGAACGATTATATTTGGTTGCCCAAAACCAAAATTAATCATTTCTCTGGTTGCCTTAGACACGTGGGTTATTATCCGGCTATACGGCCATTAACAACGGGATTAGCTATTGCTTTAATGGTCGTTTGACCCACTCTGGTTTTCATGTCCACACACAACGGTAACTGTATTAAACAATATTACTAATGAACGATACGTATATACTGTACATACTGTCATAAAAAAAATAAAAAATGGAAGAGGGATGGTGTAAATAGGGGAGTGAAGAGTGAAACGGGGAGGGGGATAATGAGATATTGGGGTAAGGAAGGAAGGAATGGTGTGGGGGGATTTCGGGGTGTTGGTAGAGGGGTTACACGAGTACCCCACACTCGTCCGATTCTCTATAACGCCTTAGATATGATGACTGGATTAGGCTTAATATCACTCAGTAAACTCCTAACATAACACATATAGGAATATGGTATGTCAGCCATAAATTACGCCCGGGTGTTAAAGACAGTGTGCTGAAATATTATATTGATACAACGATTCGTTTAAGAGATATTTACGAAAAACACCGTCTGTCCGGCGCTGAAACGTATAGTAGTGGATGTCATTCCTTGTTTGGCAGCATGGGTCTGGCAATATACAGTATAAATATCAGCCAGAGTTATTTAACCTATACTATAATGTTAATAAATCAAGTACTGTTAATACTAGTAGTATTACACCCCTAATTGTTATAAACAAATTATTTTCAAGTTTCGTATGAACAAAATTTGATCGTAGCTCGAGGAGGTTTATCTCTATGCAACAAGCTAATAACTGCTTGTTTTTATACGCAATAACAAACATTAACAACAATTGCTGTGACCAAGAACGTCATGAAAGGCAGTATGATGCTTACTTTAACACTCTATTGTATAATTATAACTATTGTGATCGATATTTATTTAAGTAGCACGATTCACACAGGTTGGTATTGAAATAAGTGGCAACTCTGAGTAATCCTATCATGAGAAATTTTATCGTTTTCACACTGAAAAACACACCAGCTCGTAATTTCCCCTATGGAACATTTTATAGGTATAATAATAATGCCCTAAAGATTCTGAGACATTTAATGAATAACCATGCACTTCCCACCCTCCATGAAACAATCTCGCCAGCCAGTGCCTAAACAACTAGCAGGGGAATATCGATGGTTTGCCCATAATTTCTTCGTGTCCGCCACCCACCTAAATCAGTAGCGAACAGTGTGCTTCTCGGGCATTTAAATTCATGTCAAATGGAAGGGGCCCAAGGGTAATTGTATACGAACAAACATTGGTCGGCCATGGAGTGGGTATATCATTGTGAAGGATGCTTCTCCAGGCTCATAAGCATAGTGAATTTGTTTTTGTTTTTCCTTTTAAAAAGTATATAATGGAGAGCTGCCCACTTCTTTACTAGTAATTGTATCACATTGTTTGCCTTTTTCATGCGTTTCTTTCCCATGTTCTAGGCAAGTTCACGAACGACACAGAAACTTCCCTCACGTTGTTGTATAATTAATCAAACATGAGGAAATTATTATTTACTATCGGGCATTAGTACTATTTTTTTTAAATATACGCTGGTAACGCTAGTAATTTTAATTCATGGGTACGAATTTGCGCAGTGGCAGTATCGTAACCAATGAGGTATGAGGTGCAGCCATTGCGCATTGGCAACCATCAAGAATTGGGAAGTTCTTTTATAAAGCACCTCGGTGACCTACCCCTCCACAGGAAGGGTAGGTAAGTCTCGCCCCGCCTCCACGTGGTGACCTCGCGGGACACCTCCCTGTTTTTATCATTATTTTATTTTTGTAGAGGCTGGAGGTGGAGCTAAAGGGGGAGGCGGTGTTGGGGCACAATAGGTTCCCCCACATATAGGTTTTAATTTCCAGTTTAATAATTCTAGAGAAAAAATTATTTTAAAATTATAATTGTAATTATTTTTAAAAATGTTAATTGTTCAAATTTTTGTGTCTTTTATCGGTCTTTTATTATTATCTAGTGTTTTAATTATTTTTAGTATTTTAGTATTTTTGATGTTTTTAATAGTGTCGAAGACAAAATTATTTTTAAACTGTGATTGTAATTTATTTTTAAAAGTGTTGATTGTGCATATTTTTTTGTCTTTTAGCTGTCTTTTATTTTTATTTAGTGTCTTTGTGGAAAGGCTTGACAATCTTGATGGCCCGTGTCCCTCCGGGAATAAATGCTGTGTTGGCCTTGCTAGCCACCAACGGCCCCCAAATGGGGAGACGGACGGCTGTGGCTAGTGGCGGGGAGGGGTCTCCAGTTTGCCCTGTGGGGGGCAGGAAAGGGGATGAATGCCTGAGAGTTGTAGCGATCAATGTGAATGAAATAGTGAATGAGGTGAAAAGGAGAGAGATAGTGGAGTGTGCTAGGAGTAGAATATATTTGTGTGGGTGACCAAGACGCATATGAAAAGATGGGAGGTGGAAGAGTGTGGGGATGGAGGAAAGAGTAAGTTGTGGGAAGGAATGGAAGGAGGCGTGATATGGACTGGCATTAATGAAAAGAGTAAAGGGAGAGGAAAGGAAGGGTGCGCATTGTTGGTGTCTGGGAGAGTGTGGAAGGGAATAGACGGACATGGAAGGAAGGGAACAAGGATAGTGTGGATGACTGGCAAGATTGGTATTGTGAAGTATACATGGGTCTGTGCGTATGCTCCAGTGAACACGCAGACCAAGGTGGGAATGATGAAATGAAAGAGTTTTGAGATGAAGTGAATGAATGTCTGAGAAGTTTGGAGAGTGGGAGGAGGATAGTGCTTGTGGGAGATATGAATGGGAAGGTAGGGAATGAGAAAGTAGGAAGTGTAGTTGACAAGTGGGGTGCGAATGGTATAAATGAAAATGGTGAGTGCCTGGTGGATGTGTGTGCCGAGGCGGGGTTGTTCCTCGCCAACACCTGCTTTGAGCACAGACTGATCCACAGGTACACATGGAAGAGGAGGGATGAAAGGGGTGAGGAGATGAGTTGGATTGATTACATAGCTATGAATGAAAGGATAAGGAAAGATGTGATGGATGCTAGAATGGTGTGGGGAATGTTCCAGTGCTCTGACTACTATGCGGTGTTGGCGAGGAATAAGGTCAGGGCAAAATGGAGTATGATAGGAAGGATAGAGGGGGGAACAAGAGGGAGGTGGCAAGTGGAAGATTGAATGACATCAAGAGTGGAGTGAATGATGTGTATGAAATGTTTAAGACAATAGTAATGAGGACAGCAGCAAAGGTAGTGGGATACAAGACACAGAAGAAGGGCAAGAAAGGGAGTGCTTGGTGGTCAGAAGAAGTGAAAGAAGCAGTAGAGAAGAAAAGGAAGGCATATAGGAGAACGTTACAGAGGAATGTGTCAGAGGAAGTGAAAGAGAGGTGGAAGAGAGAGTATAATGTAAGTAAGAGACAAGTGAAGAGGATGGTGAGTGAGAGTAAAAGGAGAGTGGATGAGGAGTTTGGTAAGAAACTGAGTGAGAAGAGTAAAGAAAACAAGAAATTATTCTGGAAGGAGGTGAATAGAGAAAGAGGAAGGAAAGTCTGGTAGCGTGAGAATGAAGAGAGAGGATGGAGTTACTGTGAG
Organism: Petrolisthes cinctipes; assembly: GCA_033782935.1. Taxonomy (NCBI): domain Eukaryota; kingdom Metazoa; phylum Arthropoda; class Malacostraca; order Decapoda; family Porcellanidae; genus Petrolisthes; species Petrolisthes cinctipes. The sequence goes on along the minus strand of JAWQEG010000588.1, from coordinate 443,992 downwards.
TGGAAGTGAGGAAGTGAAAAAAGTGTGGAAGAGGCATTTTGATGGTCTGATGAATGAGGGGACGGGAGGGAAGGCGGTGGTGACATGCATGGGGATAGAAGCAGGTGGTAGACGACAGGGTGTACAGGGAGAACTAGGGAGGGAAGAGGTTAGGAAAGCAATAGGAAAGTTGAAGATGGGAAAGGCACCGGGGGTGGATGGGATAATTGCTGAAATGTTAAAGTGTAGGGGGGAGGTAGTGATGGAGTGGATGTTGCTTATATGCACATTGGCTTGGAGGCAGGGAGAGGTGCCAGAGGATTGGAGGAGAGCCATAATTGTACCTTTTTATAAGGGGAAGGGGAGTAACGATGAGTGTGGTAGCTATAGGGGAATAAACCTTCTTAGTGTACCAGGGAAAGTGTATGGGAAGGTTCTTACTGAAAGACTGGTTGAAGTAACAGGGAATAAAGTTAGTGAGGAGCATGGGGGGTTCAGAAAGGGTAGAGGATGTGTGGACCAGATCTTTGCATTAATTAAAATCAACTGTGGAGAAATATATTGGGAAGGGTAGGAAGTTGTATGCTGCCCTCATTGACTTGAAGAAGGCATACGATAGGGTTGATAGGAGAGCTATGACAGAGGTGTTGAGAATTTATGGTGTTGCTGAAAGGCATTGAGGCCTTCTATGCAAGTGTAAAAGCATGTGTACGAGTAGAGGGTGATCTAAGTGAGAGTTTTAATATTAGTGTAGGGCTGAGACAGGGGTGTGTTATGTCACCATGGTGGTTCAATAAATATATGGATGGTTGTATGGGAGATATGAAAGCCAAAGTGAATGGCCTGGGGGTAAAATTGAGGCTGAATGAAGCAAATTGATCCTTGGTTGCAAGTTTATTAGTGGATGACACTGTGTTAATGGCTGAGAGTGAACTGGATTTGCAGAGGGTGGTAGACGAATTTCATTCTGTGTGTAAACGAAGGAAACTGAACGTGAATGTTGGTAAGAGTAAAGTGATGGTATTTGAGAGAGCAGAAACTGAAGTGATTAACTTTGCTACACCTTACATAGCAGGAGTACCTACTGGAACGAAGTGTGAGATAACTCTGAAGGGTGAGAGGATGGAGGAAGTGAAGGAGTTTAAGTACCTGGGTACAGTTCTTTGTAAACATGGGAGTATGGAAGGAGAAATTAGGGAGAGAGCAGTGAAGGGTAGATAGGTCATAGGAGCAATGGGAAGGATTATGAAGGGTAGAAGTGTGAGTATGGAAGTGAAAAGGGGACTACGAAATAGTATAATCCTGCCAACACTGACATATGCGTCGGAGACATGGACATGGAGAAGGGTTCAGCAGTCTAGAATAGGTGCTGTGGAAATTAGTTACTTGAGAGGAGCATGTGGACTTACTAGGTGGGATGGAGAAAGTAATGAGAGTGTGTATGAGAGATGTGGTATGAGTGAGGAGGCAACTGGTACTGAATGTGGAGTGATTGAGAGAGTGATGCGTAACACATTGAAGTGGTTTGGACATGTAGAGAGAATGCAGGGTGTGGAGTTTGTATAGAAGGTGTATGGAAGTGAAGTTGTGGGACCTGGTGTGAGAGGCAGACCTCTGGTTAGATGGCAGAACAGAGTGGAAGAGTATGTAAAGGAGAGAAACGTGAGGGGCAGGGGAGGGCTTGATCAAATAAGGAGGGAGTGTTGGAACAGGGACAACTGGAGGCACTTCTGCCTCCTTAATACTTAGTACTCCTATGTACTTAGTAAATAAGGGCCCAGTGGGGCTGACTTTATTCTCTGTGAATATTAGTTATCCCCCACAGGGCTAGAATAAAGATTGTTGTAGGATCTGGTCACTTTCTAGTGGATTTGACGAGATCTGCCCACATGGATTAAAAATCCACGTGAGGTGTACTGCAACCGGAGGCCTTTTTTTTTTTTTTTTTTTTTTTTTTTTTTCCACTGCTGTGTGGACCGCCAGCACACGGGGGTGCATTTCCCTTTGCATGCAGCAGTGTAAACTCCCTCCCCCTTAAGGTCCCTTCAGGGCTGGTCTCATGGAAGGTACGGCCCCACTTGTAGCTCTTGTGGTAACGTGGACTTGGGCCCACAGCACTGGCTGTGGGATCAAAGCCTTCCCCCCAATCTCCCTGGCGGTCGGAGGCCCCCAGACCCCCTGGTCCAGTAAGCTCTGGTCCCATTTCCTTGGGATGTGCTTCGGTAGCCCAGGCATATAAGGCCAGCCCCTCCTTTATTTTAATTTGTTTTTTCACTGCGACCAGAGTGTACCAGGGGTCTGTGGGGCAGGAGGCCATTCTGCCCCGGGAGAACATCAACAACAACAACTTAGTAAATAAGAAAAATATAGATATTTATTAATTATCCCATGAAATAAATGGGTTTAATATTCATCAATAATTAAAGTGTAAGGAAATATACAATAATAATTTCCTCTCTCTCTCTCTCTCTCTCTCTCTCTCTCTCTCTCTCTCTCTCTCTCTCTCTCTCTCTCTCTCTCTCTCTCTCTCTCTCTCTCTCTCTCTCTCTCTCTCTCTCTCTTCCCACCTTCGCATTCTCTCTCTCCCAACCCACCTTCTTATTCTCTCTCTCTCCCTTCCCATCTTCGTATTCTCTCTCTCTCCCTTCCCACGTTCGTATTCTTTCTCTTTCTCCCTTCCCACCTTCTTATTCTCTCTCTCTATCCCTTCCCACCTTCGTATTCTCTCTCTCTCTCTCTCTCCCTTACCACCTTCGTATTTTCTCTCTCCCTTCCCACCTTCGTATTCTCGCTCTCCCTTCCCATCTTCGTATTCTCTCTCTCTCTCTCCCTTCCCACCTTCGTATTCTCTCTCTCCCTTCCCACCTTCGTATTCTCTCTCTCTCTTTCCCTTCCCACCTTCGTATTCTCTCTCTCTATCTCCCTTCCCACTTCGTATTCTCTCTCTCCCTTCCCACTTTCGAATTCTCTCTCTGCGGGTACTCGGGTTGTCGTTCCGAGAGGGCTCTCACTCCCTGGAGTGTTATCACTCCTTGGAGTGGGCAAAGAAGTACCCAAACCTCTTGGAGGTCAGTGGTTGATGAGATTCCCCGTTCCTCTTCTATCAACGAACTTCTCATCCCTTCTCTTCTCAACCACTGGTCCTCATCTCTTCCTCTACAACAGCCTGTCAGTTGGGTGACATTGGAGTTCACTCTAATGGTACTCATGAGGCAGGTGTTGTGGATTTCCCTCCACTCTACAACATGAGATATTTCAGTACCTTAATCTTGCTGGAAGGGCACCTGATTGCTCCTAGAGTTGGTGGAGAACACTTGGTGACATGTGCCACCGGCCAGGCCCCAAAAGGGTCGCAGGGTTTCTAGTTGGGTGTTTCGGATGGTGAGGCCGAGTTGCTGGTCCCTTTCTTTCTTTGCCAGCCTTGCCCTGGGTGGCTACGCCGGTCCCCTCCTGGGGGACAAAATATTTGAGGACAAAATGCCACTGTGCTCCGGGTTGGGAAGGCCTCACTCATGACCGGGGCCCAGGGCAAGCGGGTGGTCATATTCTGGCAATTTCTGACCCTGCAGGAACTCCCTCTTAGTGTTAGAGGCATCTAGCACAGCAGTATCTGTTTCCATGCATCCTCTTTTTTATGCAATTTATGGTGACGACCCTAAATATTTGATAGCTTTTCTTGTTTTTGATACATTAGAACTTGTTAGAAAAAATATTCAAAGCAATAACAATGAATCAGAAACCCAAGTCAAAGAACGGACCTTCTTGTAGAAAGTTTGTATGTCCGGAGTGCGAGGTCTACAGGTGGACTGAGGACTTTAGTGGTGCAAGCCACAAAGACCTAACAGACCACCCTACACCTTGTGACTTCTGCAAGCTCCGAAAAGAGCACTTGCAGGAGACGAATGACTTGAAAAATCAAATTAAGATCTTGCAAGATATGGTAGAAACCCTGAGGGCGGGTCATGTTGGTCTGCGTTGCTGCACCGAGGAACCGTCAACCACAGAGGAGTCTACTAATAAAATTGTGGCCAGAGAAAGTAAAGAAAATAAAGGAAAGAAAAAGAAAAGAAAACAAAGAAAGACAAAGAAAGGAGTTAGGCCTACTGCTCCCAGCACAAGTGACCCTAGAGGGTCACAGAGTTCTCCAAATGGGAACTCTGATGGGTTTACTCGGGTGACTCGGCGGAAGGCTGCTAAATGTAGTCATAAACCTCCAAACCCAGAACCCATCACAACTTCCAACCGATATGCACTTCTCTGCTCTGAAGACAAGGAGGCCATATTGGTTGGTGACTCTCTAGTCAAGGGTCAGGATAGGCACTTTGGTGCAGTAAATGGTACCAAAAGATCTGTCAAGTGTCTTTCAGGAAGAAAAACAAAAGACATTATGAAAGAAGTAGAAAAACTACCAGTCAGTGAAAGCACAACGGTAGTTGCACAGGTGTCGGGTAATTATCTGTTCCTTAGGAATGGAGAGACTGGCAACACTGAAGAGATCATCCTTGATGCCATGTACATGGTGGATGAACTCAAGAGATTTAATAGGGCAGCAGTAATAGAAATTCTCCCCAGACTTGGTGCCAGTTCCCATGCTCTCTCTAAAGCCATTGTGGTAAATGAGAGGCTTGAGGACATGTGCACCCCTCTTGGTGTTCGGTTTGTGGACCCATACAATGTGTTTTATGGGCGAGCAGACCTTTACTTGCCGGATGGGGTGCACCTTAACAAGTGAGGGAAGGAAGTCTTCGGGGACATGGTGAACCAGGTCCTCTACCGTGTAGTTAGATCTACCCATGTGGTCAGAGAGGGTCGTCAACCCAACGGCAGTGATGCTCCTGAAGTGACACCCATAGAGGTGACACTACCCTTGGAGAAAAGGATGGGAGCATCCTGTCAGAACGAGGGAGGTTCTTCCACAGAGGGTACCCAGGTACCTGAAGTGATTGCACCACCATCTACGGTAGCTGATGCTGCCAACCTTACCCTGGTCAGCGATGAGCCTTCGGGAAACGTGTCAGGCTAGGGAGTCAGTCAGTTCAGACAGACTCCCTCAGTGTAGTACTGATAAATGCTAGGTCAGTTAGAAACAAATTTAATGAGCTCAGAGCTCTGATAGCAACTGAAAAAGTAGATATAATAGCTATAACAGAGTCCTGGATCCATGCAAGTGGAAGGGACTATATAGGGGAATTCCATATCCCTACCTTTAGATTATTTCATAGAGACCGACCCGATCGGGAGGGAGGAGGAGTAGCCCTGTATATCCGAAACTCCCTAGATCCAGTGATCTGCAAAGTCGGGTCAGAACAAGGAGTGCTAGGTGTTAAAATGACAGTGGGAAGTGGAGTGTATAGATTCATTGTTGTCTATCGTCCACCGCACCAAATCATTGATGATGATTCTAAGTTATATAATGAACTTAGTGATCTAATAGGGGAGAAGATTACCATTATACTAGGTGACTTCAACTGCCATGTTAACTGGGTAGATAAAACGGGAGATGCAGAATCAAGAAGGCTCATTGACTTTGCTGATGAAGCTTTCTTAACTCAGTGGGTGACTGAGCCCACAAGGGGAACCAATATATTAGATCTTGTGTTCACCTCTGAAGATGACCTTGTCTCTAGCTTGACTGTAGATGAGCCATTGGGAGGAAGTGACCATAATATAATTAGGTTCTCACTGCAAGTACCCAAGTCTAAAGTTAAAATTCAGAAACAGAGCAAACCCGACCTCAGTAGAGCAGATTTCGGTAATCTGAGAAAGGGAGTTAGTGCAATGCATTTGGAAATGGGCCAAGGGGTGAATGAGTCCTGGTGCTTATTTCGAGACTGCTTTATGGCACAACAATCAATGTTCGTGCCCTCTAAGCCAGTTGGATCCCCAGTGTCCCAATCCAAATGGTTCACACGAGAAATAGCAGCTACAATTAGGAAAAGAAAGGCAGCCTACCGCCAGTTCAAAAGAACTGATAATTTAGAGATACAAAGTGAATATTATCACCTACGTAGGAAGGTGAAATCACTTGTAGACAGAGCCAAGCGTAACGAGGAACTCCGGATTGCAGCCTTTTGTAAGGAGAATCCCAAGGAGTTTTTTGGTTATGTAAACAGCAGAAAACCAATTAGAAACAAGATAGGCCCATTGCATGATGCGAACGGTGTCTTGCAAAACTCTGATGAAGAGATGGCAGACATTCTAAATTCCCAGTTCTAATCAGTGTTCACCCGAGAAGATGGGGGTAACATCCCTGAGCCAGGCACTACTCATGAGGGTGTTACCATAGAAAGAGTCCAATGCAGTGAAGCAGAAGTTAGAGACAGAATAGGTAAATTAAGTGTCAATAAATCTCCCGGTCCTGATGAAATTCTTCCTAGGGTCTTGCGAGAGGTATGTAACCAGGTAACCCCTCACCTGGCTGCTATCTTCAATATATCGCTTGAAACAGGAGAGGTCCCATCTGACTGGAAGGAAGCAAATGTGACTCCCATATTTAAAAAGGGAGATCGCCATCTTCCTGGAAACTACCGACCAATCAGCCTTACATCTGTAGTAGTATAGTTGCAGATAGAATAGTAGATCATCTTGAATCATATAATTTATTGTATGATTCACAGCATGGTTTTAGGCATCGGCGTTCATGTTTGACCAACTTGATTGAATTTTTCCACGGTATGCTTTCTGAGTATGACCAGTGCCGGGCAATAGACATCCTTTATCTGGACTTTCAGAAAGCCTTTGATAAAGTACCTCATCAGAGGTTGATGGCAAAAACCCGTGCACTGGGAATAAGGGGCATGCTTGCTAAATGGATTGAGAATTGGCTGACTGACCGGCGCCAAAGAGTAGTAATCAATGGGGAAGCCTCAAGTTGGGCATCAGTCACAAGTGAGGTTCCTCAAGGTTCAGTTCTAGGTCCACTACTCTTTATAATCTACATTAATGATATAGATGTGGGCATTGTCAGTCGAATTGCAAAATTTGCTGATGACACCAAGTTAGGGTGTAATGCTTCATCATTTGAAAAGGTAGAACAACTACATAAAGACCTAGAGAAAGTAGGAGAGTGGTCTGAACGATGGCAGATGCCATTCAATTTAGACAAGTGTAAAGTGATGCACATAGGTCCAGCCAATCAGAGAGCCAGTTACTCTTTGTTGGGAAGTGAAATTAATAGTACTGACTTGGAGAAAGACTTAGGTGTACTGATCAGCAGTGACCTCAAATTCTCCAAGCAGTGCCTCGAAGTAGAGAAGAAAGCCCAGAGGCTTCTTGGTTACATAAAAAGGCAATTTAGATTTAGAAACAAAGAGATAGTCCTCACTCTGTACAATTCTTTGGTTCGGCCACATCTGGAATATGCTGTGCAGTTCTGGTCGCCAACTCTCAAGAAAGACATTGCGAGGCTTGAGAGAGTCCAGGCTAGGGCCACCAAACTGATCCCATCAATTAAGCACATGGGCTACCAGATAAGGCTGCAGGCACTAGGTCTCTCCTCATTAGAGACGAGACGCTTGAGAAGTCAACTAATTGAAGTTTTCAAAATCCTTCGTGGATATGAAAACATTGATTATCAGAGCCTGTTTAGCTTAATCACTAATGCAACTAGAAACCATGGATGGAAACTAGACTTGAAACGCTTCCGCCATAATACGTTAGGTAATTTCTTCACATATAAAATCTGCAATGTCTGGAATCAGCTACCAGCAGAGGTAGTTGATAGTTCCTCGATAGAGCAGTTCAAGACACAGTTAGACAAAGTTCTGCCAAGCCTGTTAGAGTTAAAGTGATTGTTTCCTCCTTTCCTGTACAAAAATTTCCTAGTCCGGCCTTTTTTCCTCCAGGTTAGGTACATTTCCATTTCCATACCCACAATGCGGGTGGGAGAGGTGGGTGGGAGAGCCTTCTATTTACTATACTTTTCTCTCACTATTAGTTAGCAACTGCTACTATACCTACGGTACCTCCTTGGTATGGGTCGTAAGACCTTTTGAGGTGCTTCTTGTCCTTGTAACTCCTTGTAACTCTCTCTTCCTTCCCACCTTCGTATTCTCTCTCACTCTCTCCTTTCCAACTTCGTATTTTCTATCTCTCCTTCCTTCATGCTTGCTGTCCATTAATGATAATAATGAATATATAAATAATAATTATGTGTTTCAATTTCCTTAGAAAAAAAAAATGTATAAATACTTATTAATTATCCCATGAAATAAATGGGTTTGTTGGCAATATTGGAGCAACTTGATTTCTCCAAACTATTCCAGGGAACAGGGTAGATACCATTATAATTAATAATTAATCCTGTTTCCTGACATATTTTGGAGGAATCAATGTACTCCAAAGTACTACAAGGGACCTCAGATCTCTCTAGGGTAATTTTGGAAGAAACTGATTTCTCCAAACCATATTATGATGTCATTAGAGAGAGAGAGAGAGGTAATAGAGGGAGGTGGGGGTAGGGGATGGGTGTAGGGCAAGGTAAATACAGTCTACGACAGGTAGAACCGTCCCCCCAAACTTTGTCTCTATTTTTGCCGTTCTGAGTGCGGGGGTGTGTGACGTCAGATGGTGGGCAGGAGCAGAGGTTGTAGGGCACACACCTGCTCAGTTGCGAACTGGACTCCGTGATGAACAGTGGCCGCAGGGGAAACTTATCTAGTTCCCATATGGAAAAAAAAGAGTAGAAAATATGCCTAACACTTGTATAGTGCATGGCTGCAAGTCAGTCACAGTCAGAGGAGGGGACATAAGGTTCCACACACTTCCAAAAGACAATGAACTGAAAACATAATAAACCATACTGCTCCAATAGTTGTCTTTTACTTCCATCCTGTCTACTGCTATACTGAGAAAGTGAACACTTATGAAGTTAGTTATTTACATTAATGAACTGTTATTTGTAGGCTAGATGGCAAGAGGAATGTGTGGTTTGAAGCTACCATTAACTTGAATGTTAAATATTCTATTCACCCACCATTTCCTTTGACTATATTTCTAAAACACAGTAGCACTTAACACTTGTATCTATCTATTGATAACAGCCATATCCACCAAATAAAGAGAGGTGGCCCAGTCATGGCAAATACTTTTTCACGCTTCCCTGTCCCCTCAGTTTTGAGATGTCATAGTAAAAATGATCAAAATATGCAGGCCACATACAGCATATGACAGGAGGAATGATATATTATAATTTTATATACCAACATGTGACGAGGCAACACAATACAATATTATATCTCTACAAATGCTGTATGAAAAAAGATACAGATAATTAATTAGGAACCTGACACAGAAATGAATTAAGATCTGGGAGCTCCGTTGAAAAAAGAAGCTCACTCAACAAAGACACAGACAGCCAGAGCTCTCCCACACTCTGACGTCACGAATGTGGGTGGAGTTTAGTACTCCCCTGCGCGAGATTGGGGGGTTGGGACTACCTGTCGTAGACTGTATTTACCTTGGGTGTAGGGTGTAAAGGAGGGGGTATGTGTCGAGAGAGAGCAGTGTTGCCATGCCTGCTTGACGAAATTTCTATAATATCCCCATTGGTACAGCCATGGGTGATAGTGGTGAACCAGGGTCCAAGGAATGTTGGAGAGCAACTAAACAGAGTTCGAACACGTGAATTTTTCAAACCATTCTCAACATTGAGAGAGGTTTAGAAGACTCACTTTTTCGAATTCTGTTCAGTTGCTTTCCAACACTCCTTGGACGCTGGTCCAGTACTATCAGCCATGGCTGTACTGTACCTCTAATTCCCCATGTCTAAGGAAAATTCCCCATACTTGGCATCACGTATAGAGAGAATGTTGGATCAAAATTAATCTTTGAATGGCAGTCCATAAACGGGGCTAAGTTGAGTTCCCCTCCACCCTTACCCCTCATCCGCTCTACCCATACCTCTACCCCCCCTAACACCATACCCCCCCACCCCACTCCCCTACCCCCCTCTTGATTATCGAATAATGAGGTCATGATTTGGTGGAGAATGTAGTTCACGTTTTGGTTCATAATTCCTTTATTATTAATAATTTTGAATTAATTATTATATAATTAAATTCCCCGTAATTTTCCCTACATTTTGATATAATATTTTTTTAATTACGCAATTAATTAACGAAATTAGCGAATATTTTCTATTCATGATTTCCTACCGTGACTAATTGGTACATTGGAGCACCTTGAATCCTCCAAGGTATCGCACCCTCCCATACCCCCGTAATACACCACCCCCTCTTTACACCCCTTTAGAATGGCTCACCAAGTTGATTCATTCGAAGCTACTTCATTTGCAGCTGTGGGGTTGGTTGTGGTGATACTGGCCCAATTTGATTCCACCAAACTATTCCATGCAACAGGGTTGATACCATTATATTTATTAATTAATTCTCTTTCCTGACATACTATGGAGGAATCAAAGTACTATAAAAGACCCTAGATTTCCATAGGGTAATTCTGGAGCAAACTGATTTCTCCAAACTGTATTATTCCTGCATTAAGTTGTGTTGCCTGAGATATCTTGGATGACCCAAAATGCTCCAATGTAAAAATTAGTTACGGTTTGAATTAGAAATGTAAAATATTCGCTATTTTCGTTTATTGATTAAGTAATTAAAGAAATTATTATATCAAAATATAGGGAAAATTTAATGAGATAATAATCAATTCAAAATACTTAATAATAAATGAATTATGAACTAAAACGTGAACTACATTCTCCACCAACTCATTATTCGATAATCAAGGGGGAGTGGGACGGGGGGTATGGTGTTAAGGGGGGTAAGGGTATGGGTGTGAGGGAGGGGGTATTGATAGAGTGGATGGGGGGTAGGGGGGAGGGGAAGTCAGCTCAGTAACCCCGTTTATGGACTGCCATTCAAAGATTAATTTTGAGCCAACATTCTCTCTATAAGTGATGCCAAGTATGGGGATTTTTCCCTAGACATTCCGACTAATGGGGATATTATAGAAATTTCGTCAAGCAGACCTGGCAACACTGCTCTCTATCTCTCTCTCTATCGACACATACACCCTCCTTTACACCCCACCCCATTCCGTTACCTCTCTCTCTCTCTCTCTTTGTAATGATGTCATAATATGCTTTGGAGGAATCAGTTTCCTCCAAAATTACCCTAGAGAGATCAGATATACCTTGTAGTAACTTTGGAGTACATTGATTCCTCCAAAATGTGTCAGGAAACAGGATTTATTAATAAATATTATAATGGTATCTACCCTCTATCTATTATAATAGTATGGAGGAATCAAGTTGCTCCAATATTGTCACCAATTTTCATAGGTTTATTCATAAGAGAAATCGGTTTAAATTTAACACACTCATATATCTTTCCTTTATTTTTATGATAACTTTTTTAACACCTGAATTATTTATTATTTTTCATTTTTTTACATCTTATTTAATTATTGATAATTATTAAACCCATTTATTTCATGGGATAATTAATATTTATATATAAATTTTATACTAAGGAAATTGAAACATATTATTATTTATTCATTATTGTTATTTTTATTATTGGACAGCAAGCACGAAGATTTTATATATATATATATATATATATATATATATATATATATATATATATATATATATATATAAACTGTGTGTGTGTGAGAGAGAGACTGTATGAACGAGAGATTGCCTTTGAGAGAGAGAGAGAGAGAGAGAGGCTGTGTGTATGTATATGAGAGGAACTGTTTGTGTGTGTGAGGGAATGAGAAACAGAGAGGGACTGTATGTGTAAGAGAGATTTCATTTGTGTGTGCACAGAGAGAGAGATAGAGAGAGAGAGAGAGAGAGAGAGAGAGAGAGAGAGAGAGAGAGGAAATAGAAGGAAAGGAGGGACAACAAACAAAGTTATTTTTATAGCTTTATTTTTTTCTTTATATATTTCTTCAATTACAAGTTGTTTATAAAATATCATATATATTTGTATACACACACACACACACACACACACACACACAGCCTACCTTTCTCACACACACACGAAGTCTCTCATTTTCTCTCCATTACACACATTCATCAATCTCTCACACGAATGCAGTCTCTTTCTCTCTCACATACACACACATTAATCTCTCTCACACAAATGCAGTCTCTCTCTCTTTCTCACACACGCAAAGTCTCCCTCTCTCTTTCACACACACACACTCTCTCTCTCTCTCTCTCTCTCTCGATGACCGGCCATCTTTGTTGTGGTTAAGCCGCACCTGTGAGAGCTCCGTAATTTCTGCTGTTTCTGGGAGATATACGGTGTTTTCGTCATTCTCTATTGGTTGGGAGTTACAGTAGGACTCAGTGGACAGTGCAGTGCCATCAGTGTATTTTTGAGGTTTTGGACTTAGTCGGTATTTTTTATTAAAAATCTTGGTGGTGCCCCCCTGGTCGAGTTTTCTCAGATCTGCGCATGCGTGGTGAGAGGGGTGAGACGTAGAGGGGTCGACGTCATGGCTGTGTCATTCTCAGCATTCTGCCAGTGACTCAGTGATTCGAACATTGTCAGCTGATAGGAGGGATGGAGTATTCAGGGCCAGGAAGTCTGACAGACATTGAAGCGGATTTGGCCTTAAGTGACGAAGACGACGTCTCACATCAGCACTGGCCTGAACTTGTCCCTCACAACCATCGCAAGGGGCCACCTGTACCTGATGCTGCACCTCGCGACATGGACCACGCCCCTATCATCACCAAGAGACGAATGGAACCTGATTCGGATACTAACAGTGACCCAGTATCTCCTGCTGCAAAGAGGCCACCTGTATCTGATGCTGCACCTCGCGCCATGGACCACGCCCCTATCATCACCAAGAGACGAATGGAACATGATTCGAATACTAACAGTGACCCAGTATCTCCTGCTACAAAAACTAGTAGGTGTAATGAAGCTGCTACAGTACATGAAGCTCCTGACCTTTCCCTGCCTCGACTCATTAACCTGACTGAACCTTCTGTGGTTGTACAGTTGAGCAAGTAGAAAGTGCAAGAAAAATATAGCTGTATCTGGCAACACCTCCACCTCTACTGAAAGTTCAGACAATCAAGTTCCACCTTACATTGGCTATGGGTCTCCAGGTATTCATTCATAAAGATACGAAAGCTTACTACAAAAAACTGCCAGATGTTGCCATATACAGCCATACTTTTCTTGCACTTTCTACTTGCTCAACTGTACCTCCTATTCCTGCATTTGCACCCCGTGAGGAATATGTCAAGCTTGTCTTTAGGGACAATCCAGGGGTAGAAGTGAAGCTTCGATGGCTATCTGAGGTCACGAAAATGTTCACCCTGGATCGTGAGTTGGCTGAAGTCAAGATGTCTGCAGTCACCTCTCGATTTGTGTATATTGCAAGACGTCGTCAGGATGTTATTGATGGGGTGAAGGGTGATGAGGTATTGTCTCTCTCACTTGACATTCAGGACTCCTTAGAAAGACCTCGTAAGTTCCCTCAATACCTCGTCACTCGGTACCCCGTTGGTGTTGACCCTTCATTAGCAAAGGAACTGCCAGCTGTCTACCATGTAAGACGTTTTCTACAGGACAGAAAACCTATTAACCGTATTGTTGTAACTTGGAGCCTCCCAGACCCACCGCCATCCTCTGTTACTTTTTCATTCCTTCCTTGTTTACCATCATGTGAAATACGTAGAATGCCTGACGAAAAGCCGTGGTGCTTCAAATGCTGGGGTATCGGTCACATTTCACGGTACTGTTCTGGCCGTGAAAAGTGTGCGTTTTGTGCTGCGGAACATGACACTCGTTCTTGCCCTCATCGCCGTCCTGCAACACCCACAGCGGCATCGTCATCAGACTCGCCACCTCCGCCTGCACCCGACACTTCACAGTGGAAGTGCCCGCGGTGTCATGAGCCTGGAGTCAAGGTGTGGCATGGTTGTACCAGACGCTCACGCCCTGCATCAAACCAGTATGTTGTACAGCCACAGTCACCGCCACCACCCCCACCCACCGTTGCTGCCTCCTCGCAAGTGTCTACACTTCGTGTTGCTGTAGAATCCCTCAAGTCTCGGTGTGCCTCACTTACATCACGTTTTGAAGCCATTGAATCTCGTTTAGACAGCATTGAGACTCAATTCAATAGTCTTGTATCCTCTTTTGACAACCTAACTACTAGGTTTGCTACTAATGACACCACATTACAGTCTCTCGTTGAAGCTCAGCAGGTTGTCATCACATCAGTCACCACGCTCACTGAGAAACTTGACTCTCTCGCTACTCGTCTCGAGAAAGTTACCAAACCCCCTGACACCAGTGCCTCCTCGTCTGGTCACCGTTCTTCCAAGGGAAATTTTCGATAATCAAGTGAAGCTACATGTAATCTCGTGGAATGCCTGTGGTATTACAAATTGGGCAAAACTAACTGCACTCAAGGGATATGTACATAGTCATCACCCAGACGTTATTCTCATTCAAGAAGCTTTTGTTGGTAATGCTCTACCCAGGGAAGAGGCCCCCTCACTCAGTGGCTATGTGCCCTATGTCCATCTAGTAAGACACGGTCTCATCACCTACATACATACTTCCATCCAGCATCGACTGCTCCCAAATTCTGAAGATGATGATACAACCTTTCAACTCCTTGAGATTACTGTTGGCGGAGGCACTATACGACTGTGCAATGTGTATGCTGCACCAGGCAGAATAAATTCAGCCAATCTTCCAGCTCCCACCATCCGTGGCATGGTTTACATGGGAGATTTTAATGCCCGTCATCCAGGTTTGGGAGATCTTACTGGCACTGTGAATCGCAATGGGACTCAACTCCTGGAGTATATTCGTCGAAATCAGTCCGTCAGTTTTATGAAGGCGAAATGCTGTGGCTGGGAAAAACACTTTCATTCTAAATAATTTATATATCTTTCCCCATAAATCTCTAGTTGTTTTCTAAATTCTCTACATATTGACCCCGTAGGGAGGTATTGCCTGCATTAGTGATGTGGGCAATACTTTAAGGGTTTTGGCGCCCCTTCGGCCCCAGCCACTAGCTTTTAGTTCTTCAACTATCCCTCTTTTCTTTCTATTTCCTTCCTTCCTTGCTGTCTCGCCTCTCTATCACAGTTTTCTGGCGCTATATGACCTCGCTGTTGCGGTGCCTAATATCAATCAATCAATCAACCTCTACATATTGAGAACCAAAATGCGATCAACAACATAATCTCAGCTGCAGTTTTTCGAATAATATAATTGGACTATAAGTGATAAGGGTGAAAGGCCTATGTCATTAAAACTTTTTAAGAACGAATGAGAAGGTTAAAAATATGAGAAAGAAAAAATAAACGGTAAGAAAGGAGGGAAGGTCAAGCGAGAGAGGGATAAGACAATAGGGAGGATGTGTAAGGTTGCCAGTTACTTAAGAGATACTGTAATATATATAGCCTATGCATAAAATTAGACCAAGTTTATTGAAAACGCCATATAGCGGTGCCTATTCAAGTTTAACATTGATTATTTTTAAGGAAATGCATGTTTAGAAGAAAAAATCCTGGTAAATAGCTTAATGAATTTGTTGACAAATATGATTATTAAAAAAGTTAGAAAATTAAACCGTCTTCTGCCCAAAAAAAAAAAAAAAAAAAAAAAAAAGCAGCAGCTGAGCTTGGGAGAAGGTGATAAATAGGGTGGACTACAAGCACGAGGGATTTGATTGATATTAGGTGGCGCAACAACGAGGTCAAATAGCACCAGGAAAAGGTGATAGAGAGGTGTGACAGCAAGCAAGAAGGAAATAGGAAAATAGGAGGGACAGTTGAAGAAATGTAAGCTAGTGGCTGGAGCCGAAGGGGCGCCAAAACCCTTAAAGTATTGCCCACATCATTACAGGCAATACTCCCCTACGGGGTAAGCACGAGGGATAAAAGGAATACAGGGATAGCTGTCTAATATCCAAAGGATGATATATATTCAGTAGTCTATCCCACTACGATGGTGAACAAAAGACAGTGCCTTTATTTAAAGGACATAATGTAACAGATATTCTAATTATATTTGTTTGTTATTACTTTTCAATTAATCACCTTCATTTTTCTTACCCTCTTCCCCTCACCCTCGCCTCAAATCATCACATTTCTTCTCTTCTATATCCACTTACGTTATGCAGTATGCACTTCTTTAAACCAGGGTTCTTCAAATTACGGGTCCCGAATTCCTCCAAACTGCGTCGCAGGCTCACAAAAATAAATACATGAATAAAATAGAATAATAATATTCGTGACAATAAAATAAATATGAAGTTCAGACATGATTCCACCTACCATATTTTTATAATCGAATATTCATATATTTAATTATAAATAAAACAAAATCATTGCACAAATATTAGCCTTCTTGAATGAGTGTGTAAGAAAGAGAGGGAGGGTAGGTGAGGCAGTGTTTATAATTCTGGGTTAGAATGCCTTTTAATCATAAATATTATGTTTCAGCGTCTGGCCTTGTATTTTCTTAGGTTGATAATTCTGATAATTTATAAAATATCTTTCTGTATGGGTCGCGAGAATGATGTCATAGTAAAAACTGGGTCACGACTGAAAAAGATTGAAGAACCCTGCTTTAAACTGTTGGTGATTCGATACCGTTCACAGTGTATGCTTCATTCATTCCTCCTGACACACGTCTCTCTACCTGATTTTTTTTTTTTTTTTTTTTTCCTGGCCTATCGACCATGGTGTTGGTCATTAAGGCCTTTTTTTTTTTTTTTTTTTTTTTATTATTATTTTAATTTTAACTTTTTGCATATTATTTTTATGCATATTATTATTATTATTATTATTATTATTATTATTATTATTATTATTACATTAAAACTTAAAACTAAACATATATAATAATTTTTCTATTTTGTACTTTTATACAAATAAAATGTTTCTTAATTTAACATCCTAGCTAATAAACTAATCTATTTACCTACTCAACCAATAGCTAACTAGACTAATACCTATTCCAGCCAATCGCTAAACCTTGACAGACAAATCGCTAAACCTATTTTAGACAATCGCTAAACCTAGCTAATACATCATAATTTACAATATATACAACACATAATTTATAAAATTCATAATTGAAAAATATGCATACAAAATGGTAACAATAGTAATAAAAAGTCACATCACTCTGATCAGTTCGGTCTCCCTCAAGAAAGTCATCAATTTATCAGTCACACCACCATCCCCATCACCTAAGAGAGCTGAGAGTGTGAAGGGGACTTTTACTGCATCACAGTAACTTATGAGGGAAGCACGTTCCCCCACAAATCGCCGACAATGCAGGATGATATGACTGATAGATAACACCGCATTGCAGGTGTTACAATGCGGTGGAAAACGTTTGTCTATATATGGTTCAAGATGAGTTATTCTGGTGCAGTTGGTTCTCAATCTTGCCAGTATTCTTTCTTCGAGTCTGTTGGGCCGGTTGGCAGTGGCCCAATTACCCAGTTGAGGCTTGATGGTGTTGATATTAAGTCTGGTCCACTGACCTTGCCACAGAAGATTAATTGATTTCTTTCCGAGGGATAGACACGACTGTAAATCACGAGGGACGTCCCAAGTAACCTCGAGCTCTACAGCCGATTTTGCAAGTAAGTCTGCCCGTTCATTACAATAAATACGACAATGCCCAGGCACCCAGATCAGAGTGAAGGACTTGTTGCATAAGTGCAACTTATTAATGATGCGACCCTGGATTTCATTAGAAATAGTTTGACATGAATTAATTGCCTGAAGGGCTGACATGGAGTCTGAGAAAATTACTATTGAATAATAACGAGAATTCAGTGCATAGTCTCTGGCTTTGTCTATAGCAAAAAGTTCAGCTGTAAACACAGATGTATGTATCGGCAATCTGTACCTAAGTTCACATTCACTCGACCATACACTCGCACCCACACTTTCATCTGACTTGGAGCCGTCAGTGTACACGTGAAGAGACCCCAGGTGACTGCGGACTATACCACCAAACAGGTGGTGTATCTCCAACTCTGGCGCCTTTTCTTTCGATGATTAACCACGATGTGTTGACGCCGAAGTTGGGTGTCTCCCACGGTGGTATCTTGGTGGTGATGAACTTGTCGCAGTCCCCGAGGTCTATTTGTAGTTGTTGTTCTAGTTGGTGGAGGCGTACAGCCAGTGGCCTCCGTCTTCCATGGTGGAGATAATGATGTTGTTGAAGGGAGGCACTGGCTACGTTGCCGATCTCCGACTTCCTGATGGTGGACATGGCAGTGTTGATAGCGAGTTGATCTCGTCGAAGTCGGAGAGGAGTTATGTTCGCCTCCACCTCCATCCTAGCTACACGTGTACACTTCAGAGCTCCCAAACACACACGTAAACATTTATTCTGGTACACATCCAATCTTCCTAGTGTTGTATCTGATGCCGACCCATACACCTGTGAGCCATAGTCTAGCTTTGTACGAATAAGGGTCTTATACACCATTAATAAAGATTTCCTGTCGGCTCCCCATGTGGTACCTGATAGGTACTTATGAATATTTAAAGGTTTTTCACAACGAACAAGCAAATTATTAACATGATGTGTAAAATTTAATCTCTGGTCAAAATCAATTCCTAAAAATTTAACAGAATTATGAAATGGTACCGGTTGGCCATCTAACGTTACGTTAATTTGAGGTACTCTACGTTTACTAAAAATTACTCCGGTACACTTAGGAACGGAAAACTTAAAGCCCCACTGTAAGGCCCATTGGTGGACAGAATCAAGCGCTGCTTGAATCCGTCCTACTGAAAACTGTGCATTACGTGATGAGTGCCACATTGCACAATCATCAGCATACAACGAGTATTTAAGATTCCTGGGAACTAGAGCTGATGACAGAATATCATTGATCATGATGTTAAAAAGTGTAGGACTAAGCACGCTTCCCTGTGGCACCCCGTTCTCTTGGACAAAAATGTCCGATGTTACATTACAGGGAAGGGTGACAGAAAAAGTTCTGTCACGCAAAAAGTTGTTGATGAAAATGGGCAAATTACCTCTTAAACCATAACCGTGAAGCTTCATCAGAATACCGTGTCGCCATGTCATGTCATAGGCTTTATGGATGTCCAAGAACACCCCTACCATGAATTCTTTATTGGCAAATGCCTTTGAAATGCAATGCTCCAGGTTCATCAAGTGATCAACTGTGCTCCGGTGTTTCCGGAAGCCACATTGTCGATCACTCAATAAAGCCTTCGCTTCTAAAACAAAAAGTAGCCTATTATTTATCATTCTTTCCATGACTTTACAGAGGCAAGAAGTCAACGCAATAGGTCGAAATGAACTGGGATTCACAAGACGACCAGACTGTTTAGGTATCGGTATGACCCACGCAAAGTGCCATGAGTTTGGGAAGGTGTTAGACACCCAAATCTCATTAAACACTGCTAGCAACTTGACCAGGTTATCCTGGCCAAGATGCCGGATCATACCGTACGTGATGGTGTCAGGTCCAGGACTGGTGTCTTTACAGGATCTTAGGGCAAGGAGAAGTTCGTCTATCGTAAACTCCCGGTTGTATGGGTAGTCTACGTCTTCTGTGGCAAAGTCTATCTCTTGTAGTTCAGCCATACGTTTGTGATGGAGAAAACGTTGGTCGTAATTGGCTGAACTACTTACTTTTGAGAAACTCCTGGCAAGTACATTTGCTACGTCCACGGGATCGTCGTAGATGTTATTGTCCACTTGAAGAGTGGTGATGGGAGTATACGGGCGTTTGTTATTTAATATCTTTATAGTGGACCAGACTTTAGTTAGTGGTGTAAAACGATTCACCGTGGACACAAACGACCGCCAAGAGTCCCTTTTAGCTCTATTAATTACTCTCCTCGCCTCAGCCCTCGCCCGTTTGTAAGCTATAAAGTTGTTTTGAGTGGGCTGTTTGTCAAAAATCCTGTATCTCCTATTACGTTTCCTTAATGCCTCTCGGCAATCCGTTGACCACCAATGTGCTTCACGCTTATTTCGAATTATAGAGGTTTTGGGAATAGCAACCTCGGCTGCATGTAAAATATTTTGTGTTACATTTCGCATCTTTTCATCTATGGTCTCCCCAGATATATCTAGGTCGACGATCCTCCCGAAAGACCCCCAATCCGCTCTCTTAAAATTATACTTTGGAACCAAAGGGGCCGAAACAGTATGACTTGAATAAGAGAGACAGATGGGAAAGTGGTCACTACCAAGGGAGTCGGACTCAGGATGCCAAGAAATATCCTGGTGTATATCCGGGGAGGCCAGAGACAAATCGATAGACGAAAAGTTGCCAGAACGATCGTCAACCCTGGTGGCCTGGCCATCGTTCAGGAGGCAGAGGTTGGATTGTAATATAATGTCTGCCATCTGCCCTCCGCGACCATCAGTTCTTAAGCTTCCCCACTGACAGTGATGGGCATTAAAGTCGCCCAGTATTAATTTTTTACCTGTGAGTTGACTGAATAAATTATGAAATGAATCACTGTCAATGGGGCCGCGTGGCGGACAGTAAAGAGAGCAGATGGATATGTAGGTGTTGTGTAATTTTACTCTGCAAGCAACGGCTTCCAGAGTAGTGTTTAATTTTATTTGTGTCTGTGGATATGATTTGTGTGTGTATATTGCTACTCCGTGTCCATCGTTTCTCCTGTATGTGTTGTAATGTTTATATTGTGTTGGGTCAGAGTGATTCTCCAACCCTGTCTCCTGTAAACAGACGACGTCTGGCCTGTGTGTGTGTAATAATATTGATATGTTGTTCAATTTATTCCCAAGACTTCTACAATTCCACTGTAGTACAGTGAACATGGCGATTTAAGAGTTACGGGGTCGGCCTGAGCGCTTAGTCTTCTTGTGCCGCCCGCCACGTGGCGAGTAGCTACCGGGGGACCTTTCCCGGTTCTTGCGTCCGGAGACATCCATTGCTTCCTCATCAATGGTGAGTCTCCCAGACTCCACCGAGGAAGAGCTATCCCTTCTCTCCCCCGATGAAGTGGGAGTAGGGTGTGTGCAAGGAAGTGACTTGTTTGGTTTTAGGGTGGTGTAGTTAATTTTGTCATACTTGTCTGACTTCTTCTTTTGTTTCTCTGACTGCAAAGCAGCTGCAGCCTGAGAATAGGAGTTAGTAGATGGGGTAATAGTCTTAGAGGGGGTAATAATAGTAGGTGTAGAAGTAGATTGTTCAGCCTGTTCGCTCGGCTCTGACTCAGTCTGAGTACTAATAGTACACATCACGGGTCGAGATATCACCGCCGATGCATACGAGACATTGGGTGATGGGGTCGCTTGCGATCCCATCACCGCCTTCCTCGCATCATGATAGGAGATACCTCGCACTGCCTTCACTGAGCAGACCTCCTTCTCCAGCTTCCACTTGGGACAATCCCTCGAGGAAGTGGAGTGAGTACCCTTACAATGAAAGCAGGAGAGCTCCACTGATGTGCACTTTTCCTCAGCATGGCCAGGCGTCGCGCACCTGCCACACACTGGAGAAGAAGCCTTACAAGTACGATTTCCGTGTCCATAAATCTGACAGTTCAAGCATCTAAGAGGGTTGGGGATAAAGGGTCTTACTTTAACGATTTCATATCCAATTTTGACAGTTTCAGGAAGTGAAACTTTGCCAAAAGTCAAAATGAGTGTTGCAGTCTTCTTCCTTATACCATCCTCTAAACGAGTTATAAATCTAGCGTCAATGATATCTTGGTTCCTCATTTCCTCAATTATTTCTGTTTCTTCCATCATCATTAAATCCCTACAGGTGATTACTCCCCTGCAGGAATTCATGGCTTGAGGAATCTTGGCTTCTACTTCATAATTGTGGATCTGACGTAATTTCAGCAAAGTGGCTACTTGTTTTGAATTGAATGTTTTGACTAGGAGGTCTCCAGATGCAAGTTTTTTTACTGATTCAACCACACCAGCCCAGCCATCAATAACCTTTTGAACAATGAAGGGATTGAGGCCGGCTAGTGGGGCCGAACCAGTGGCATGAAGCATTACAAACGAAGCATTTTTAACGTCTATGTCAAGGGGTGTTCGAGTCTCGTATCGTCCGTCGTTTCGTGGTGGTGGTGGTCGGTCATGGCCGCCTCCTCCGCTATACGGAGGAGGGGTTGGGAGGGAAGGCAACATAGTAACCACTTCCCCCAAGGATGGGGGGAAGTGGGAAGAGGAAAAGAAAACACCAGAAAGGGATAATACCAGGGACTGTGTTTAATCACACCCAGAGCTATCAGTGGGGGAGTCCACCATAGGTAGGAGGCAAAGTTGATCTCAATATAAAGATATAGACACCTACTATATCTACTACCAGCTATGGAGGGAATGAATACTAGCTAAGCCTAGTCGTCACCAGAAGGGCGAAAAAAAAAGAAACTACTGCCGGTGCGGCAGGCCCTGGCAGCTAGAGGAGAGAGCATAAAAACATACAACCTCTCTCTCCACGAACCAGTCTCAAAGTCCTCTACCTGATCATTCGTTACCCTCTTATATAGCTCCGCCCACATTTCTCTCCTCCTCTCCATGGAGGTATAATATAGAGGAGGCGGCATGACGTCACAAAGGTGAAGCCAACTCGCTATTGGTCGGCTGTCCTCCCTACCCCCCATTGACTCAAAACAAACCTCAGCTGATCATGTCGGACCATCAACTTCACCAACATTCTTTGCCATTTTTTGTAATAATGCCGGCATGTTCAGCATATGGGTGTACCCAGAGAGACAGGAGTCTTTCTACTACATTTCATAGGTATGTTAAGAAAGTCATACAGAAAAATATACGACAGAAATGGACAAATCAACGAAGTGAAATTCATCACCTGCCTCGCACACCGTGACACGTACCCATGTCCTGTAGAATATTAATACTGTACACACGAAAACTGCGAAGCCAAGGCTACTATAGTGTTGTGATATTAACTGTTAACTGTTAATGTATAACCTCACGTATATATGGCATTGACAGGGTTATAAAAGATAAACTGGCTCCATGGGGTGACCTACTTGTGCCCAAGTTAAGGTTGGCCTGTAGGATAACTCGAGTGTTGAGAGATTGTATTATGAATGTTTTAGCATATTTCATAATGTTTTAAAGATATTAAATACATAATTGTGTTTACTACGTAGACTATTTGGTTGTTGAGAACTTAGGTCTAAGTTATAGTACCGTAGTCTAAGTTAAGCCAATGTGCCAAAAGAGTTTTTATAATTGTAAAATTACGGCCTGGGACTGATTATTAAAATAATGTTTATGTGTGAATCAGAGTGAACTGAAACTGAGTAAGTGATGACACACTTTATGCAGTAACATCCAGCCATCATGGTAAGATTTCATGTGGCTTATAAGTGGTAAAATGTGTTTGATACAAGACACTACACCTGAGTGTGAACTCTATTACATGACAGTTCTGGGTGTTACACTACACATCTCTTCACCATAATATACACATCTTCACTACACATCACATATCTGCAGTAACATATACACATCTTCACTACCCTATACACATCTTCAGTACACTATTCACATCTTCACTACACACATCTCCATAACACACCACACCTTCACTACACATCACATCTTCACTACACTATACACAACACACATCTTCACTTCACTATGTAAATCTTCACTACATAATACACATCTTCACTACATTAAGTAGGCTACATTTTCACTGCACATCACATTTCACAGCACACCACACATCTTCACTACACTATACACATCTTCACTTCACTATACACATCTTACTATATATAATCTTATTTATATACTGTACTTAAAGAGTGACATAAGGCCTTCCAGAGTCTCATACTAGAACTCTTTATATAATTAATTTTATTTGCATTTGTACAGTTGCCCACACATGAAACTGGTATGGCTCGTTACTTGTGAGGTGGCTACAACGAAAGGAAATTTAAGTGAAAAAAGATGTAGTTTGTTGACAGGCAGACAGTAAAATATTATTACTATCTGGTTGTCAATAAATAATAACTTTTGCTCACTTTCTTTCACGTTGTAGGTATCTCGCAAGTAGCGAGGCATACCAGATTCATGTGTGGGCAACTGTACTTGTTCTTATTTCTCTGTACCCTTATAATACTGTCTGTGGGTTGGTGTGTAAGCTATGACCTTCTCTTTTACTATACTTTTTGCATAAAATAAACTATTCATTCATTAATTCATTCATTCTTTCATTCATACTCCTAGGAAAAGTTTGCGAGAAGAGGTAATGCTCTAGGAAACAGCGGTATTTAATGGGTTTAAGTACTTTTGATAATATACAGAATTGGATAATTTTATGCAGTTATCATATATGGAACAAATTCAAGTCTCTTTCTGGCTCTAATTATAGTTAATATGAGAAAATAAGAGCATAATTATAGTGGGTTTATAGCGGCCGGGGCAATGTTTTGAGTCAATGGGGGGTAGGGTAATAGGCTCCGCCCCTGGCTTCACTTTGGGTGTACAGGACGAGCGGCTCATGCCGCCTCCTCTATATTATACCTCCATGCTCCTCTCTCACTAACATCCCCCCTCCCTCCACCTGCAACTGTTACCAGATCCGACCAGGCCCAAAACAAGTCGCTGATGGATGGGGTGTGGACCATTGATCTGTCCGGAGCTGTACCTCACTTCTCCTCATGTAGGTTGTGTGATGCGCCCAATGGTAACACCCTAAATCACTATTGCCTGGATTGTCCACTTGTTATTGACTTATTACCACAGAGAGTCACATTAGTTGATACTTGTAAACAATTGTTGACGGACAGTGATTTGCTAGATGTAATTCTCATGCGTCATCCTCACTTTGGTGGATTTTGAATTAATTTGTGTGTGCTGTGGACCTTAGAACTCTTTATGTTCACAAATATAGAACCTTTTATCGGAGTCTTTAGGTTTTAATTGTCAGATTCTCCCATGATTTTCATTTCCCCATAAACATACATTAAAATATAACAAATGAATTGATATATATACAATGACTCTCCTATGTCTTTTAATTTTGTTTAAATGTTACTAAAGGCTTTCATATTATGGTAATATGTTAGATTTTAGGTGTTACAATCTCAAAAGTCCTATCCAGTATATGATAAGTGTATTTCACTGGCTGACATAGTAATACTGTATATGATAAGTGTATTTCACTGGCTGACATAATAATACTGTATATGATAAGTATATTTCACTGGCTGACATAGTAATACTGTATATGATAAGTATATTTCACTGGCTGACATAATATTATTGTCACCTTTATGCATAACTTCACTATAACAATGTCCCATCCAATACTGTTTATCATAAGTATATTTCACTGGCTGACATAATAATATTGTACTGTATATAAGTGTATTTCACTGGCTGACATAATAATATTGTACTGCATAATTGAATGTATTTCACTGGCTGACATAATAATTTTGTATTATATATAAGTGTATTTCATTGGCTGATTTAATAATATTGTACTGTATAATTATGATGAGTGTATTTCACTGGATAACATTACAACAATGTATAGGATAAGTGTATTTCTCTGGATGACATTATAACAATGTATAGGATGAGTGTATTTCTCTGGATGACATTACAACAATGTATAGGATGAGTGTATTTCTCTGGATGACATTACAACAATGTATAGGATGAGTGTATTTCTCTGGATGACATACAGCAATGTATAGGATGAGTGTATTTCTCTGGATGACATTACAACAATGTATAGGATGAGTGTATTTCTCTGGATGACATTACAACAATGTATAAGATGAGTGTATTTCTCTGGATGACATTACAACAATGTATAGGATGAGTGTATTTCTCTGGATGACATTACAACAATGTATAGGATGAGTGTATTTCTCTGGATGACATTACAACAATGTATAGGATGAGTGTATTTTACTGGATGACTTAAAAAACATTGTAGTGTATATGATTAGTGTATATCACTGGCTGACATAATAATATTGTATTGTATATAATGAGTGTATTTCACAGGCTGTCATAATAATATTAATTGTCACCATTATGCATAACAGTTTGTAGATTAAATATTGTATTATGTTTGCCGCCTTGAGCGCAATAAATTAATAAAAACAAAATCTCTCTCTCTCTCTCTCTGTGTACACACACAAACAGTTCCTCTTACATACATACACACAGCCTCTCTCTCTCTCTCTCTCTCTCTCTCTCTCTCTCTCTCCCACAAAGGCAATCTTTCTTACATACAGTCTCTCTCACACACACATCGATATCATTCTCACGCACACACACACAGTATCCTCTCTCTCTCTCTTTTTTTTTTTTTTTTTTTTTTTTTTTTTTTTTTACATATCTGTATCAGTTGTTTACTGCCCAAAGGAACACTAACGTGTGCTACCTATTTGAAGGGCAACCAGTATATACATAGTAAAATACATATTAAAATACATATCATTGACCTCACTTCACTGTACATCACTACACTTCACTACACTAAAGTCAGTGTTATACAGTTAAGATGCACTCAACTTCACTTAATTAATAAATTTCTTTTAAGTGACAAGTGTGAGTGGAGTGGGCTGCATTCCCCTCCATTAATGTGCTGCCATCTTCACACCTTAAGTGTTCATCTCCCGAATGTTAGGGATACATGTAGTGAAGATGTTCCACATCCGGGATACACGGCCCACAAATGTTCGCTGGTGTTGACAGAAATGGGAATGTGGCACCTCCACTGTGTCACCACCATTTGTCACCGTTCTCGTGACCCGTGTAGTGATCCTTGGAGGCTGACACAACCCAGCCAGGTGTGGCACCTCTTGCACCAGTGCCTTGTGGAACACCACCATGAAATCTCTCTTACACACACAGTCCCTCTCTTTTTCTTGCAGTTTCTCTCACACACATAAACAGTTCCTCTCACACACAGATACACACAGTCTCTCTCTCAAATTCAAAACATTTATTGCCATAGGTGTTACATTGTTTAGGTAGATACATAGACATGTATAGTTTGGCAGGGCCGGTTAATAACATTTTTACAGGCCCCTGAAATTAATATTTTTAATGTATTAACTGGCCTTAGCTTTACTTAATCAAAGTTCACTATAACTTTATTATGCCAAGTTAAAATACCTATACATTATAACATCAAACATGTACATTTACATTTGCTCAATAAATGATCTGATTTTTTAGTTACATACATGGTACATTTGCATACACATAAAGTCTCATAATTTACACTTAATAGTCTCCTACAAGTGCCTTTTTCAACTTAATTTTAAATGTATCTTTGTTTTGTGTTACTTTTAGACTTTGAGGTAATGCATTATACTGCATACATCCGTAGTAAGTTACAAAACGTTTCTGTAGTTCAGTGTGTGCAAAGAATGGTCTGAGGTTGTGTCTGTTTCTGGTCTTTATGTTGTGCGTGTCAGAAGCAGTCTGTAGATTAAGTACATTTTGTCTGTGAAATTGGTCATGTATTAATTTGAGACACTCTAATTTGTACACATCTGGAATTTTCAATATTTTAAAGTTTTTGTACAGAGGTGCTGTGTGTTCATGATAATTGGTACTACTCATTGCAAGTATAATTCGTTTTTGAGTCATGATTAAAGAATTAAGTGTGGTTTTTGTGGCCATACCCCATACAACATTACAGTAGTGGATATATGGATAAAAAAGTGTGTAATATATAATTAGTTGTGTATCAATAGATAACAAGTGCTTAATTTTGTAAATTATTCCCAATGACTTAGATAGTTTTTCATTTAATTTTTCAATGTGATCTCTCCAAATTAATTTGTCATCTTGAGTTATTCCTAGATACTTGACTGATCGAACCCTCACAATTTCATCCCCACAAATTTTTATGAGACTCTCACCAAAATTTCTGTTGCCTGAGAATACCAGGTAGTTAGTCTTCTGTACATTTAGAGAAAGTTTATTACTTACTAACCAGGTAGATACTTTGT
Organism: Petrolisthes cinctipes; assembly: GCA_033782935.1. Lineage (NCBI taxonomy): Eukaryota > Metazoa > Arthropoda > Malacostraca > Decapoda > Porcellanidae > Petrolisthes > Petrolisthes cinctipes. Next base: position 416,034 of record JAWQEG010000588.1, on the reverse strand, counting down.
CAAGTTCATCATTTAAGGTTGTAATTAGGGAGTCTTTGTCTCTGCCAGTATATGTAATATTTGTATCATCCGCAAATATAGGAAAATTAAGTATTTGTGAAGCCTTTATTATATCGTTAATATAAAGTAAAAAAAGAAGGGGACCTAGTGTTGATCCTTGTGGTACTCCTGTTGTAACATTGGCGTAGACAGATGTTGCATTGTTCAGTATAGTGCATTGTTGCCTATCACTCAAGTAGTTCTTGAACCAGTCTTTATATTTACCCTTAATTCCATAACAATTTAGTTTCTTAATCATTAACTCGTGATTGATGGTGTCGAAAGCTTTCTTTAAGTCTAAAAAAACACTAATAACGAATTTATCATTACTTAGATTATTTAAAATAAATTCAATTAAATTTGTTAGAGCTAATTTTGGAGAATAATTTTTCCTGAAACCAAACTGAGAGTTAACTAAGATTTCGTTCTTATCAAGGAATTCCATTAATCTGTTATACATTGCTTTCTCATAAATCTTGCTAATACATGGTGTTATGGACGGAGGGTAGAGATACAGTACAGTACTAGTCACTAGACTAGACTTACTCCAAAGTTAGCTATCAACAGAATAAAGTAGCACTGGGTGGCAGGTGTCTGACTATTAAAGTTATGAAGAATAAGTAAAAGTACAAACCCAGCCTATATGAAAGATTGCTAACTCAACCCTAAAGAGACCGTCCATACATATACCCAGATTCGGTTATAAAGAATAAATGATGATAGAGAAACTACTATGATTTTCTATAATATATAATGACAATATGAACTAACACAAAGACATACAAGTGAACACAGAAAGAATTATTAAATGAAATCAGGATTCCCAACTATGACAGAACGTGAGACAGAATTCCCAGAATATGTAATACACTTGCAATAATCACACAACAACTCACTACCACTGTGCCATCACTTCAATACACAAGGCTCTAGGCACACACGTAAGCACAGAATTAGTCTATCAATAATATTAGCACTTCACTGGCATATATGGTAAATAAACATCAATACATCACACACATGTAATAATATAATAATAAAATATCAATACCCAAATATATATATATAGTAATAATAGTAATAGTATAAAGTTATATGAGAGTGACCCCTAAGTTACTGTGAGAAGAAAGTAGAAGTAAAACAATTATACTTAACAAAAATACGTCCGCGTGTCTCCTCCCGAATCTCACCACACTCAATCACTTACAAAACACAAGCTCGCTGTTCCAGCCTCCAAAGATATCTGAGGTAACAAGGCCTAAGCCTCGTCCTTATATACTCTCGGCTCGACAAAGAAAAGCGTGCCGGTTTCAACAGAGTTAGGAGCGTCTCCAAAACCTATTCGTTAACACAGACTTAGACACACTATACTCATATGTTCCCTCCCAAGAAATTATGGGAAGTCCCAAGCAATGAAAATGGACACTCATCACGCCACTTGCGAGAGAAGACGAGAGAAAGCGTACGAATCTAGAGAACATAGCTGGCCACGACATACCCGACCTTTCGACACCAACACTTAAAGAAAATGGAATAATAAGTGAATTAAATTCGCACACAACACATCCGGGTGTAAGCTACTGCTACCACACTCACAGCCTCAGACACAGTCAGTGTCAAAAATAGATAGCAATACTTATAAATCAATAATAATAATTCAGACACACGTTACAATGGTAGTATAGAAATTGGTCTGTAGTTAGTGATGGCATTTGTCTTTCCTCCTTTATGTATTGGAATAATTTTGGCGATCTTTAACTTTTCAGGGAAAATACCGGTTTGAAAGGAATTGTTAATCATTTTTTTAAGTACTGGAGCAAGAACTAGTGCAGTTTTCTTGATAACTTTAACATTAATATTGTCATGTCCCGGCGAAGATTCTTTAAGTCCCTTAATAATTGCTGCTATTTCCTCAGGCGAGGTGTCTGTGGGAAGAAACTCACGTTGTGTATGTGAGAGATATGACAAAGGGTTAATATCAGTACGTGGTAAAGTATTGGCAAGGTCCTGACCAACATTACAAAAATACATATTGAAATGGTTAGGCTACTTAATATCAGAGGATCAGTCACTTTGCGATTATTTATAGTTAGATGTTCTATTTTAGGCTTATCTTTGGCTGAGTGGATAGAGAGACGGACTGCAAATGTCAAGGACCCGGGTTCAAATCCACGAGAAAACGTCTGGGATTTTTCTGAGGTGAACTGGGTCCAGCTGTTCGTCAATTATCCTGGCTACGCCGATACGTCAAGAAAATACCCCCTACATCGTCGTCAACTCACAACATAGAAGATGCCAGACCATATTCCAAGATGCTGTGAGTGACGGTGTAGCTGCTCTCCCCTGATAGTGACGTGTATAAATAAGGTGTCGTCATCTAGTGGGAGAGAAGAGAAGCTACGGTACCAACATCACCACGAAGCTCCACTGTCTCATCTGGTGCGACACCCAATAATCTCGGGGCCTCGCAAGAGTCACGGGCTACTGACAGCCTACAGCCCCGAGGTTGAGGTATAGCAAAAAAAAAAAAAAATTATTGACTATTTCGTTCACAGCCTGCCAAGTTTTTTTTTGCTATCACCTTGGCTGTTTACAAATTTCTTCTGAAAGTAATTTATTTTAGCATTTTTTAACATATTAACTTTATTTCTATATTCTCTATATTGGTGGCCAAAAGTTAGATTTTTTTTAAAGTATTTTCTATAGAGTTTATGTCTATCCCGGATGTGATTAACTAGTTCTGGTGATATCCATGGTTTACTTTGACTCTTGCCCGTAATTCGCACACATTTCAAAGGCACTGTTTCGTGAACCACATAGGTGGTAGTATCAGAAACCGCGTTGTAAACCACGTTAATATCGGCGTCTAAATTCACTTGACCTATTTTATGTTTCAACTTTTCACAAATAATGTCTTCATCCAAATTATTGTAATCACGAAAGGAAAATGTTGTGTCGTGAGTAGGATCGGTTTTACCTTTACAGCATAAAAATGGTAAGAAATGATCTAACACATCTGTTAGTAAAATACCACTTTTGTAAACTAAGCTGTTGCTCTTTACCCAGATGTGGTCAATAATCGTTGCACTTAACTTATGGACTCTAGTAGGTTTATTAATACATGGAAAAAAAACGAAACTAGATAGATTAGTATAAGCTTTTACATTAGTATCGGAATTGTTTAGTAGATTAATATTGATATCTTCAAGTAAAATGCATTCCTTCCGTATTTTACATATCTAACTTAAAATACGCTCATATTCCTCTAGAAATAACTTAGAATTAGCGTTGGGTCTACGATATATTATACCAATAATTATAGGTTTTCCTATGAACACACATTCAATAAACAGAGTTTCTAATATATCACTAGATAAGCATAAGTCATTTATAACACTGAATGATATATAATTCTTTAAATACAGGCATACCCCACCCCCATAATGATTCCTACTATAGTCTGTCTCAGGAAAGTTGAGGGTAGAATATCGTCTTTTTTACTCCAAAGTCAATGTCAAAGGCCGAACACACCTGACCTTTCGACCTGAGGGAATACAGGCTGGCCAGGGACAATGACTCGGACAGTAAGATCAACATTCAATGGAACCCACAACACTCCAAGTTTGAGTTGCTACATCTGGTGGAAAGAAGCAAAGACAGGCAAGAATATGAAATAGACAATATAGCAAAAGACTATGGACATGAAGTATTACGACTTCCGCCCTACCACAGTGAATTTAATCTCATAGAACTTATATGAGCTCAGGTGAAAGAGGAAGTCAGAAAAAAGAATTCTAATAATAATCAGACAATGCGTGTGGTCGAAGAAATAACCAGAAATGCAGTGGCGAAAGTGACACAAGAAAATTGGCAAAAATGTATGGAGCATACGAGAAAATTAGAGCAGGAACATATCAAGATCTAGAATACCAGGTCTGCTCATCGCGCATATCGGGCCTGGCTGGTGACGTCGATTGCCCCAAACTCAGGCAGCTCTCTGTCTACCAAATATGGGATGGAATAGTAGTCTCTATGATGGGGGTACATCAGGGTCAATATCAGCGACCTCTCTCATTTCAGTGGCAAAAATGCCTAACTTTCTTGCCAAAATTCAGGGCTTAGACTTAATGTAGGCGAATCGTTTTTGTTTCTAAAATTTCTTCATATGTATAGGTATCGAAAGTTCTCAGTAGAAGTTTTCGAGAAATGACATATAAGCATAGAAATTGTGCTGTGAAAATAGCATATATACAGGAAAAAACCTTCATTCTGGCTGTGTATAGAAAACGAGAATATTTTAATCATTATCAAATCACTTCACACCTCCGCCTCCAACACACACACACACACACTTGATTTGAGTTGAATGTTACATAATAGTTCATATTCAGACACCGTCGTTTTTATGTATTAATTTATGCATTAATTTTAGTCTTAAATATACATTATTTTACTTTGTATTAGCTACAATAGATTATGAAAAGTATTTATCATCTATTTTTTTCTATACTGTCCCTACTGAGAAATATCAACACATGTAAAAATGTGTGTGAGAGAGAGAGAGAGAGAGAGAGAGAGAGAGAGAGAGAGAGAGAGAGAGAGAGAGAGAGAGAGAGAGAGAGAGAGAATTGTATTTTCAAATTTAAGAGTATGTAAATATTTACTTAGGACATGTTACTATTAAAACTATTACAAATCAGTTTATATCTTTTCATAACAATTTTATTATAGCAATCCTAAAACAGCACGATTATGTTATCTCCATGGAAAATACTAAAGATGAAAACTGATTAACATTAACCTTCCCACCTGCCCACTCCCATCCTTCAACCCTCCTCAAACCTGACATTGGTCAACCCCAGTTAATCCCCCCCCCCCTCATCCGCCACACCGCCCTTCTCTGTTCTTGCGTGAGCCACGTGCTTCACTCATTTATTCAGACATATTCCTTCCAATGAGACTATCTGGAAGAATATCCCATGGTTAGTTTTATCTCTACAACCCAAGCATAATTTTTCAACTTATTTTGCTCCCTGCTAGATAAACGGATAAACAAAGGCTACACATTTCAGCAAAGAGTGTGTGTGTGTGTAGGAAAGGAAAAGGGAAGGAGACATGGAAGGAGGCATGTTCAGACTCCCGAGGGGACCTTTTAATCCTTCACACTGTCACTTGTGTTCCGATCTTGGCAAAGGCTTTCTTAAAATCTCTCCCTCAAGTTTCCTGAGACAGACTATATTAGCAATCATCGCGTAGCCTGATAGTTTAAAAAGGTTTACAATACTGTCCGAAAGTTTTGTTTCACAGAATGCCATTATGTCGACTGAAATATTATCAGAAGTCACAGCTGTTGTGTGGAGAAAATTTTCTAGGTTATGTGGAAGACTGTTGATATTATACATTAAGACTGTGGGTAATTTATTAATTGCAAATAGTTGTTCAAAGTCTTGTTGTGTATAGTAGTCAGAGCATGGAATAATCATTTTACGTAAATTATTAACTTCAGGATCACAGTCACTTAATATAGGAGAATCATCACAGTCATTCACAAATGCATAAGATAATTGACTAAATTCGTCAATTTTTAGTATTGAAGAGTAATCATCACCAAGTAACTGAATTACTTCAACATCACTTAAGTGTAGAAAAAACATTTATTATTGAGACATTCTTGGTATCAATAAGAATTTTATATGAACTATTACATGGCTCTCAGACGATTTACTTCTTTCGCTTACTCTTCCGCTGCGCCGCAACTTCATGCCCCTCCCCACGTTGATCGTCCTCCATACCAGCAGACGCCTCCCCCGCAGCGACAGCACCAGCACCTGTCACAGCACCAACTGAAGCAGCACCACCGGCAAAGGTCGCGGCAGGAGTAACAATCATCACAGAGGCAGCTGGTCTAGTCGAGACGGCCTGGGTCTGAGCGGTTCGTTCACCACGTTCACGGATGACAAGTTTGGTGTGGCTGAAATAAGCTATTTTGCCATCAGCTCTTGTCTTTTTTAGTTCTGGAAGTTGGACCTTTCTTGCTGTCACCGACGACTCACATAGGTCTTCATTAATATTAATGTTAGTATTCTTCAACTTAGCTGAGTTCCGTAAAGCTGCTTGACGATCTTCAAACTTGCTGAAGCTAGCAACTACGGTGTGGGGACGAGTGGAGGTGTATTTTGGTCCCACCCTTTGCGCTCGCTCGAGCTGTAACACTCCCATCTCCAACTTGTCTCGCATCAGGTGTTGAATCTTCACTTGTGTTTCTTCCCAGGTTTCATTCGGAGTTTCGTCAAGGCCATCGAATCGTAGGTTGTTGCGTCTTGAATAGTCTTCTTGATAGTCTATACGGCTCTGTAGCTGAATAAACTTATCTTCAACTTCAGATTTCTTGCATAATTCCTTCTTTAACGTAGTCACCTCCTCGATGAGTGTCTTCTTATCAGCCCTTAAGTCTTCAACCTCCTTCTGTGTATACTGAAGCGAGCGAATCAGTTCAGTGTTACTACTCTCAACTTGCCTAATTCTGCTTGATAGGTCCTTCATCACCATCTCCATAGCGTCTCTGTATGCTTGTTGTTGCATATCAAGCATGGTCTTAATGTCCTCGATTGTCAGCATTGCTCCCCGAAGGCAACGGACCAGAACTCCCTCAATCACTCTATCTCTCCACGTTGTTTTGAACCAAGCACGGAGCAAAACACAGCAGGTCTGTTCGCTAAGGCAGTCAGAACCAGTCTCTCTCTCTCTCTCTCTCTCTCTCTCTCTCTCTCTCTCTCTCTCTCAAACACAAAGTCCCCCTCCCCCTCACACACACACAGTCTCTGTCTCTCTCTCTCCCATACACAAATGCAATCTCTCTTACACAGTCTGCCTCTCACACACATCGATATCACTCTTTACGCACACACAGTTTATTTTTTCACACTTTCTCTCTTACACACACAGTTCCTCTCACACCAACATGAACACAGTTCTCTCTCTCTCTCTGACACACATAGTCCCTTACACACACACACTCACACAGTATCTCTCTCTCTCACACACAGACACACACAGTGTCAGTCAGTCTCTCTCTCTCCCCCTCTCTCTCTCTGGAGGCTTCAGAAAGTTTCAGGAAGCTTCAACAGGCATCTGAAGGCTTTAGAACGTTTCCGGAGGCTTCAGAAGGCTTCTAAAAAATTAAGAGTACTTTAAATAAATATTCATGTATACAAGTGAGAGAAAGAGGTTATTATTATTATTATTATTATTATTATTATTATTATTATTATTATTATTATTATTATTATTATTATTAATATTATTGTTATTTTTATTATTATTATTATTATTTTTATCATTATTATTATTATTATTATTATTATCATTATTATTATTTTATTTTTATTATTATTACTATTATTGTCATTATTATTATTATCATTATTATTATTATTATTATTATTATTATTATTTTTATTTTTATCATTATTATTGTTATTATTTTTATCATTATTATTATTTTATTTTTATCATTATTATTATTTTATTTTTATCATTATTATTATTTTATTTTTATTATTATTACTATTATTGTTATTATTATTATAATATTTTTTTTTTTATTATCACTATTTTTATTATTATTATAATTATTTTTATTATTATTATCATTATTTTTATTATTATTATAATTGTTTTTATTATTATTTTCATTATTTTTATTATTATTATAATTATTTTTGTTATTATTTTTATTATTATTATTATTAATATTATTATTATTATTATTATTATTATTATTATTATTTTTATTATTATTTCTATTATTTTTATTTTTATTATTATTTCTATTTTTATTATTACAATTATTTTAATTTTTATTATAATTACAATTATTCTAATTTTTATTATTATTATTATTATTATTATTATTATTATTATTATTATTATTATTATTATTATTATTGTTATTATTAATATTATTTCTATTTTATTTTTATTATTATTATTATTATTATTATTATTATTATTATTATTATTATTATTGTAGCAGCTGGTACAGTCGGCAGCATAAGTTCCCTTCATTTGTACACTCGAGCTCGTAAATTCACGACCACGTCCCAAAGTGATTACGGTATGTCATCAGAGCTGGTAACACTGTGTGGGGAAGGTGTCATTGTAGGTGAAAGATTGTATCATATCGTTCTACAATGTTCCACCTATTCTCATTCTTCCCCCATTCAGTGTTACCAGCTCAAATGACAAACATCTTAGTACGTGGTCGCGAATTTACGAACTCGAGTGTACATTCTTAAACGTATCGTACTATTTGGAAGACCCTCGCAAAAATTACTTCTATCATTTCATAATAACCAGCCCTTCAAGGTGGTCGGTAGTTACACACCTACACGTCATACATCATCCTTCACAATGATCAGTTACAATTGCTTCCTATCTACAGTCATCATTACCCACCATCCTCAATCACAGCTGCCACATCCATCACCTTGCCTCGTCATCGACACAACTTTATCATCACCCACCACTAAACAACTCCTTATCCTCAACTTCACTTAAGATATACCTTATACAGACGGGGAAAAATGTGTTTGTATTATTCCTTCCGAATATGTCTTTAGGGTGTACTTTATGACATAATTGAATTATTGTTTGCTATTTCCGAGGTGAAATTAATTATTTCTGTTTGTTAGAAATCAGGCGACCAGCAAAACATACAGGATGTTTCACGAGTTGTAGCGGAGCCGAAGGGAGATGAATGATTATGCAATTTTCAACAAAATTATACTCTATAAATATATAATTTTTAAGAGATTTTTTATGAGTAAATACAGTGGATGTGATAGCGAGAAACGAGCGGTAGTGGGTATGGTGCCCCTGACATTGTTGTGGCTGGTTAATTATTCCCTCACAATGTTGCCATCAAGTGATATTTTTTATATTTTTTTATTTACAAGTTCTTCTTCTGAATTAAGTTCTTCTATCAATAAAAATCCTTTGAGTGATTATTCTATGAAAGTTGGGTGTATTAAAGTGGAGTAGGTTGAATATGCGAGTATATCCTCTTGGAACCCACATTTTTCTGTATACACACAAACACACACACGCACCATTATCTAACCACCTAATAGATGTTTTATTAGCGCTCTAATTATTTATTTATACACTGAGGAAGTTAAGGGCGATTGGCTGAAAGTCAGAATATTGTCTCTACCAGTGAGATAAAAAGAGCAAGAGAATTCCAAAAACATGTCCAATTTCGTTCGAGAATATGCTTTCCTCATATATAGTCCAAAAACATTAAGACAGAAGTACAGTGCATGTCCTTACACACTTTCCCACACATGCATTTCACATCCATTGCAAACTGCCAACTCGTTTCGTTCTTCCACCTCACTCTCGCTCTAACCTTTCACCTACAACCACCACTACCACTATCATCATCACCAGCCTTACCAAGATCGATAAGGTAATCGGGGTCACGGCATTTACATATGATCCCCGCCCTTTCTCTCCTTATCTCCTCCTCAACCTCACTCATTTCTTTCCTCTTCATATCCATTTACTCCATCACTCACTACCTACCTCACTTTGTCCCCTTACCTCCTTCACTTCCTTTCTCCTTCAATCCCTTCCTTCCTATTTCCTTCCTCCATCAATCTCTCCCTTCATTTCCATCTCCTTTCCTTCTGTCCTCTCTCCCTCCAATATTTCCCTCTTTTCTTCCTTCTTGTTTTAAGTACCCTGCTCGACCAATCCAACCCTCTGGTGGTCATGAGGCGAACTACCCCCCTCTGATACTTATCCATTTATAATAGTAAATCATTTTGGCCTCTGATTTGCATTGTCCAATTACCGGTTTTGCTCTCGTGTTTAACCAGCTTTATTGGGGATAATTCAACCTTCCTGCTGCTCGTGTCAGGCTTAGAAGACGCCACGAGTGCGTAAGGAAGAGTTGTGTGTGACTTTCCCTTACGGTTTCGACTTGATAATCCCCCTTCACAGACACTCACTCCCAATCTCTTTTCTGCAATATGTGTGGGGGGTTTTCTTCTTACCCTAACTTTAGCTCCTCTCTCATTCCTTTTTTTTTTTTTACCTTCTTTCTTCTCCTCCTTCACTTAACTTTTATTACATTTTTCCCCATCCTCATTCTTACATCCAGTTCTTCCCTTTTCTTTCTTCCATTCCTTCACTTCTCTTCCTACATCTCCTTTCACTCTCTTCCATCCTCGCCTTACCATCTCTTCCATCCTCTACTTCTCTTTTCATCCAACACTTCCTTCCCCTCTTTTCCCAATTTTACTTTCCGCAGTGAAACTCCTCTCTCGGAGATTAAGATGTCGAGAGAGATTAATAAGTTTGGCTTATATTTATAATAGGGGGTGCATTAAGATGGAAATATAATGGGCCTCATAATATCGACAAGATCTAAGCTGGTATCGATCCTACCTCCCCATCGTTCAACACCCTTCTCTATTATCTGCAGAGTTTCCTTATCCTCTTCTGATCCCTGCATGCCCTGCCCTGCCTTTCCCTGTCATGCGATATCTTTCCTGGAATATGTTGTACTGCTTTGTTCTGTCTGCTCCTGTTTTGTCCTACCATATTCCAATCTGTCCTTACCTTACTCTAGTCAACCTAACCCAAACCAACTTATTCCATCTCCCTTTTATCACATTTCTTGTCCCCTGTCCTTCTATGACCTGCAAATGTTTTATATCAGTGTTCTTCCTTTTTGTTGTTATTAACAATTGCTCCGGGCTCGTCCATGCTCTATTATGCCCAACCTATACCTTGTTTCCCTCTTTCCCTATCTCTTCCAGCCCTGCCTTACCCTACCTAACTTTGCTCTGCCCTGCTCTAAGAAACACTTCTTTGTCCAGTCCTGTCCTGCCCTGCTTTGCCCTACCATGCCCTGCCATGTCCTGTCCTGTCCTGCCCTGCTCTAGCCAGTCTTCTCCCCTACTTGGCCTGCCTTAACCGACCTTTTCACCTCACTATCTAGGGTCACACATCTCTTACTGAATTTGCTCTCACAGAGATATGCCTGAACATACCTGTGTTTTACTGTCAGCATATCTTCCACACACCGCCTATGTGCGTGTGTGTGTGTGTGTGTGTGTCTGTGTGTGTAAAAATGCTTTCCCTGTCGCCACCTAAACAACACATTTTGTGCACATAAGCATTTTAGTATAGGCCAGAGTGAATTCAGTGTATGCATATCACCCTCGTCTCTTCCTCCAACCCGATTGTACTCAGTTATGCTAATATCAGATGGTAATTAAAATTAAATCTAATCTCAAACATATAGTAAGTGAATACAAACTAGACTCCAGTTGACCTTATATGAGCAGTCATTTGAATCAGATCACGGTCTTGTTAACTTAATTTAAATCGCTCTACATGTGACAAGCAGACGAGAATGTAAATTTAAGAACCTCCTCATCCCTTCAAGAACCACAGGAGACGCCACACATCCCTCTCTCAATAGCTTTCATATTAAAGCATGACTTTTTTTCTTAGGGGAGGGGCTTATGTTCAGACTGTAAAAATCAGCTTTACGTTTAATCAAGTGCTACAGGTCAAATTACACACATACACACACATACCATTACCCATACTTTACCAATACTTCAATATATTTCTATTTCTTCAGCCAGAAAAATTGAATTAGATTTTTGTTAAAGGTGATAGTGAATAAAGTGAGAGATAGTACAATGCTTAACGCTTGTTAACTCTCTTCTTTGGGATCTAGAACAAATTCATATGGTGTAAATGGGTTAAGAAGTATTAGCTATGGCTGAACTCTTGCTGTGGTCTGGTGTCGGGAAGTACTGAATTATGTGTACAGTTGACTCCACTTCCGCGTTTACCCCTTAGCGTTGCCAATGCTAAGCCACAAAGAAATTTGAGTCCCGAACCATGTGTGATCATGATGCGAACCACTCACTACCGAGTGAGATCGAAAATGGGGTTGGGTTGGAGAGGAAAAGCGTCAACAATGTTCGAGTAGTAGTATTGGAGAAGGTGAGAATTATTACAGTATGCACCTGAGATTATAAAGCAACAAAGCCGATTATCACCTCTAGTTATCTTTTGGTATCGAAGTCCAAGTGTAATGTTGCATTCCGAAGGATTTGCTTTAATATGGGAAATTGATACAATCTTTATGTAGCAATACATTTCACACATCAGCAATTACTAATGATTTCATTTTTGCTATATTACTGAGTCATGTAGTAATTACTTGCATGTGTTCGACGTAATGGATGAGTTTGAACATCTTGAAGTAAACGAAGAGGAAGAAAGAAGACCACACTGGCCATTATAGATGTAATAAGAGAAGGCAAGAGAATGGACAGTTGAAGAGTTTTAGGAGGCTCGCTTGAGTCCATAGCGGTACCAAACCAATTAATGTATCTAAACTAATTAAAATATTACTATATTATAAAATCTAACCTTTTACCACCTGCTTAGTATTGTAATATAGTACAAGTAAAGCTAATTTTGTTACTCACCATGAGTCAAGTTATTTTCTGATTAATTTCTTTGTGTTACTGATTACCAAAGGGCAGTGATTTGTCGCGGAGAGTCTTAACTATCCAATGATACCTCTGTCTCTTCTCCCCTACCATCTCTCCCCCTCCTCCCTCACAGTACTTATGCAATCTATTCCTCCACTATCCTTCCTCACTCTCCTTCTCACCACCTTCATCATAATGATCAATCAAATATTAAGAAAAGAAGACGTGAAAAGATATGATGTGATATTTCGTGTAGAATTTTAGCTCATGTAATATGGTCAGTGAACAAAACACCAGTGTTGAAGTGAACAGTGTTCGAGAAATCGAAATAATATCATGCACCCAAATTGTATCAGAGTCACTCGGGACTCAAATTTCTGGATGGCTGAACATTGGCAACGCTAAGGGGTAAACGCGGGAGTGGAGCCAACTGTACCTACACTGTTTGGGCACTTCAGGCCATCGGAGGGCTGGCCGATAGCTTGCTGGAGGGGTGAGTAATGTGGGGTCCCTTTTGGTTGGTTGTGGTGCAGGTTGTTATGGCGAAGATTGATGAGGGTGAAGATACTTTGCGCGATAGTGGTGGCGATGGTAACTGTTCCACTGGCTATGGTGATGAGGGCGGTTTGTAGTGGTAGTAAAGGGAGGTGGGGACGGGCTGCATAAAATGAAAGAAAAGTATAGATAAGTACTCTTTTCTTCTTTCGCTCTCTTCTCTCTCCATTAATATTATTACCTTGTGTCTCCGATTTACACTTCCCATTCCTCCAATTTCCCCGCTCCCCCCCCCCTGCCCAGAGGGAGCCGCCTTGTCATGGTGGGGGGCTTGCGTGTCTCTGAGACCTGGCGAGCTAGACTAGAGGGGGCTAATGTCCCTGCTCTGCCCCGATTTCGGGGAGAGATGGCTTCCCGTGCTAGAAAGGTGAAAGACCATACAAAATGGTTCCCATGCAATAGGTTGCCGGTACGAGCCAAAAGTGCTGCCTGCCAGAGGGACTGCCCTCTAGGGGCCGTCTGTGTTCTATGGTTGGGTGTCTGGACCAGGAGATGTTGGAGATGGGGTCTCAGCACAGTCGTGGGCAAACTTTGAAACCATTGGGGTTGCTTTTTTAAACCAGTGGGCCCGGGGGGAATGAGGTAACCTGCCCACGGCAACCAGCGCTTGGACCCTCATTACCTACCCAGTAGGTAATAGCTCTTGGCTCCTGGGGCCATTCCAATAATAACAATGTTATATAGATGAAAATAAGCCTCTTCTTTTCTTCGAGCCGTGGTAGACCAGGTCCTCGATACGACACTCTCTGGTCGTGGTGGTATGCAGATGGCTGGGGCTCGTTTACCCCATGTAATTTCTGCAAGAAAGAGAAGATCAGGCAGGTCGGGTGTTGTGTCAACGAACCCTGTTAGCAGTTTGCAAACTTTAATGTTTACTAAAATATTTGTATTTCTTTTCTGTGGTGCTATCCACTCCATTTTTAAACGTTTAGGAGTGGTTCTCCGTATTTGTCTTACCTATGACAATGACTGCAAATCTAATCGGTGCTATATTACTTTTAATACAAATGCTGCTGCCAAAGTAGCATTTAAGGCTAAGGATTCTCTGTCTGTGTGGGATACTCACTGTACACTTCAGATGATGCGGTCAACGAATGTAGTTGACAGTGACAATGACTACTACCCTAAGATCTTTGATAACTCTTTAGAGTATATCTCTAAGGAGCGTCATGTTCCTACACCCTTTTGGTTTGTGACTTACTATACAGTAGGGAAGAGCATGGTAACTTCATCCATGCTTCTAGGCATCTAGAAAAGGAAAATTGATAAATAGCTATTGTTGTTAGCATCCGTCTGTCTCAGGAGACAATGGAGTTTGCTCCTTGGTTTAGTCTGTTGTAATGACAGCGCCTGATATGACTTAACAGTCCTATTTTTCAGTGGCACAGTTTGTTGCAGTTATTGCAGGTGAAGCCTGCATCAGTCTTCGTGGGCTTTGACTCTGCCTTCTGTTGTCTACGCTTTCTCCTTACTCCCACTGGTCCTCTCTCCTGCTCTCACTCATCTCAACATGACGGCGAGTCTCCAGGCATCATGGTCAGCAGCTGTGGTTTCCAGGTCAGCCGGGTGCATGTTGCCGGTTTTCAGGTCTCTCTTGCACACATCCTTGTAACGCTTGATTGGCCTGCCAGCGGGTCTGGAACCAAGGGCAAGCTCGCTGTACAGAGTGTCATTTGGGATCCAGCCATCCTGCATGCGTATGACGTGACCAAGCCAGTGTAGACGTGTTTTCGCCGATGGATATGCAGGCGGTACTGCTGACATCTTGGCCCAAGATGTTGGTCATTTTGATGCTGATGGTCAGAACAAACTCATCGCTCTCGTGTGCCAGACGATTAACGAGTTGTTGTAGTGCATCCTCGGTGTGTGTGGTCAGGGCAGCGTCATCTGCAAACAGCATATCCCTGAGAAGGACCTTGCACACCTTAGTCCTTGCACAAAGGCAAGCAAGGTTGAACAGACTTCCATCACTTCTTGAGTGGATGTAGACGCCGTCTTCTGACTGGTCGAAGGCGCTCTGCAGCAGCAGGGAGAAGAAGATGCCAAAGAGCGTCGGAGCGAGGACACATCCTTGTTTAACACTGCTGCGGATTGGGAAGGGTTCTGAAGATGATCCATCTTATTGGACAGTGCCTCTCATGTCTTCATGGAAGGAGATTATCATCTTCAGGAGCTTGGGGGAACATCCGATCCTGCACAGAAGGGTGAAGAGGCCACTCTTGCTGACCAAGTCAAACGCCTTTGTCAGGTCTATGAAGGCAATGTAGAATGGTTGTCTCTGCTCGCGGCACTTCTCCTGCAGCTGCCTCAGTGAGATCATGTCGACAGTCAACCTTTCCGTTCTTAAGCTGCACTGCACCTCCAGGTAGACACGTTCTGCAAGTGACTGGAGTCTAGTCAGGACCACACAGGCGAAGACTTTGCCGACAATGCTGAGAAGGGAGATTCTGCAGTAGTTATTGCAGTTATTGCAAAATGCTCATGAAGGTCCGGAACAGAGGTCATGGCTTTGTTGATGTGTGGCTGCCCTTTCAGCTTGGAGATGTGGATATGTTTGGGTTGGAGGTGCACTTTCGTCCCGACGAGAGAGTGGTTGGTGTCACAGTCGGAGTTGTGGTAACTGCCTGTTATATGGATGCAACTCAGTCATGAGCTCCTTCTGGTGATGATGCGATCCATTCGTTGCCAGTGATGGTTGGGTTTTATCTGGAAGGTGTTTGTGATGCAGAGGTCATGGTAAGAGCAAAGTTCCAAAAGTCTCTGCCCAGTTTCATTTAGTTTGCCAACACCGAAATGGCCGATGCAACGGTGCCAGGAGACGTGGTCGGCTCCAATCCGGGCATTGAAATCCGGAGCAAGCATTCCAGCTCATCATAGAATTCATCCTTTGCCTCGGCACTGAAGCAAAGTGTAGGAGAGTAAATGCTCAGGATGTTCACTTGGCCTGACGAGCTGGAGAGACAGAGGGAGAGGATTCTTACCAAGCCTCTAGACGGTGGTTCAACTGCTGACAGCAGGGTGTTCCTTACTGTGAATCCTCTGGTTCCTTTCCCTGCCAAAAGAATGTGTAGTAATGCTCTTTGAGACTGCCACTGGATGGGAGCCTGATCTCCTGCATGGTGGTTTGTCAATGTTGAGCCTCTTGAGCTCACGGTCGATGATGGCTGTTTTTCTGGAGATGTCGACTTGTTGCAGGTCATCTGAGAGGCCTGGGCGCATGGTCCTGATGTTCCAGGTTGCCAGAATCAGCACTGGTGGCTTTGTTTTTTTAAGAACTTTTTGTTTTGCCTGGTGTGGGGTTTACAGTCTACTCTTCAGTATTGTCCCTAAGCTCCAAGCACTCATTGAAGCAGACAGAACGTGATGGGTCAGCACATTACTGGTCTGGGGCTGCCCTGCTTGAGGTGGGCGGTAGCTGACCAGTCGGACGAGATGATCCCTCCCATTGTCGGAGACAGCCAGTAGCGTCCGAGTTCACGCCAATACGCTCTAAACTTATAACTCGTAACTGCTGCCTCCCGTGTTATTTTTGTCATTGGGACAGCAACACTGGAGTGACCTCTCCATGGCGCAAAAGCCTGGGCGATGTGTATGGAGATCCTATGATGCCCAGTCGTCAAGATCCCCCCTCTCAGCCTCGCTGATGAAGTCCAAAGGCACCAGGCATCAGGTTAGCTGCAGGAGTTGCTGGAGTAGTGCTTGTGTACAGGCAGCCGTCCAGCATCAGGGCTCCACTCCTGATTTGGAGGGTTTACTCCATTACACTTGGCCACTGGATGAGCAGATCTCCTCCACCCATTAGCCATTGGCTGTAGGAAACAGCTCGTCCGCCAGCTGAAGCGGTGTACCGGGGTGTGGAGCTTGGAGCCAACCCTTGAGAGATTTAGGAGGTGGATTAGGACCAGTAGTGCCCATCCACCCTATACTAGGATGCAGCTGTCAGACACTAAAGGCACTACCTCTGTCCAGCTACCTACACCCCTATACCTATGGACGAAATATCTTACACAGGCCATGATGCTTCTCAATCTCTCCTGCCCTTCTCATGGCATGTGTGAATCCATTAACCCTCATCGAACATTTAATTATAGCAATGGGCATGTATACAATGAAGACCTGTATGAATTCTCAGAAGACATTCTTGCTATGTGCCCTGAAAGTGTCCAACGAGTTACAAAGATCAAAAGCAGTAAAAATATGATCATCCTCACTTTCTATGGATCGCATATCCCAGATCGCAGTAATATCAATGCCACCTCTTTAACGGTGAAGCCTTTTGTTGAGAATCCTTTACAGTGTCTTTGCTGTTATGAGTTTGATCATGGGAGGAGGAACTGCACAAACCATTCCCGGTGTATAATATGTAATGCTCTTGACTCACATCCTACTTCTGAGTGTCAGTCAGAGAGTTACTGCTTTTACTGCAGGGATGCTAACCCCCTAAGTTCTCGCCAATGTAAGATGTACGTCCCAGAACAGGATATCCTCCACTTTGCTATCTCCCAATTCATCAGCATTGGTAGTGCCAGACGGCAACTCAACTTCAGGCGACAGAAGGATAGTGATGTGAGGACATATGCCTCCTCCCTGCACCCACATCATTCCAAGTCAACAACATTTAATTCGTTAGCAGCACCCTATCACCTCTCCCAAGAACCAGCTGCTTCTTATTCTGGTGAGAAAATCTCTCTGGTTTTACTACATAAAAGCTTCTCTGTCTTGGAAACTGTATTAGATACTCGGTCTGGTGACCCTTCACCTGATGACAATTCTCAGGCTTTAACTAAAGGTGTTTATGTGGTAGAGGTTCACGCTGCCACACACTCTCCAAAAAGGAAACCCAAGTCAACCAAATTGCAACAGAGGTGCCTTCGTGGTTCATCAGAGACGCTTGACTCCATGGACGTTCCTCCTTGCAAAGCAATCCCACCAGAAGCGTTCTCATGGCTCTAATGAGTCTCTTAATGCAACAGATGTTCCCCCTCGCAAACTTCCTTTTTTGAACATCAGAAGGCCGTGAAATGAATGTGGATACCTTGGCTGTTGTGACTTCAAAAGATACGGTTTCTCTTCCGCTCGAGCAGCGGAGTGATTCTTCAGACTGCATTATGGATGTTGATGTCTCTGCCTGTGTCAGTGATACAACTACTGCACAGGACAATACCACTGTGGTTCTTTCAAGAAATATCCCTGATCATATCCCTTCACTTTCTTATAATATATCAGGTGCTTCAGGGACTCGTGTATGGGTCCCAATTACTGCCCCAAATACTACTTCTCGGGATTGCTCTTCTTCTTGTGACCAAGGATTAGAGAAATTTTGTAGTTTGAGTAAAACTTCTGGTCAAGGTGGTAGTGGGAGTGGGAAGTCCCTCCCAAAAATCAGTACTAAAGTAACACTGTTCAAGGTCCTTCAGTGGAATTGCCGTGGCTTGCGTGCTTCTTGGGAGGAACTGCAAGTTCTTCTCTCTAGCTTCTCCCAGCTTGTGCTTGTCTCCAAGAGACAATGTTTGGGGACTCCATTCCAGCCAGTCCTCCATTATACTCTGCATTTTTTCCAATTCCTTTGAAGAACAGGGTCACCAAGGGGTCTCTGCCATCCTAGTTCGATGTGATGTTCCATGCATGAGCAAGGGGCTTGACACTCTGCTCCAGGTTGCTGCAGATAAGTGTTTTATAGACCACCCCTATACCTTCCTCCCAGTGTTACAGTTGAGAGGGGTGATCCCATCCATCTTGTATGAGACCTTTCCTCTCCCTTTATTTTATTGGGTTATTTTAATGGTCATCATCTCTGTGGGATGACAGTACGGTCAATCGCAGGGGTGTTTTATCGGCTTCTTTTATTGAGGATGAGGGATTCAGAGTTTTAAATATGGGAGATGTGACACATTTCCATAGCTCTACTGGGACTTTTACCGCCATTTACATTTCTCTCTGCTCATCCAGTGCACTGTTAGATTTTACTTGGAATGTGTTGCCCGATTTATAATTATGGTAGTGACCATTTCCCTATACTCTTAGAAAGTAACAGATAGGAATCACAGTTTCGTCTTCCTCGGTGGAGATTAGAGAAGGCTTACTGGCAGTTATTTCAAAGAGCTTACATTTCCGGTCTCTTCCGTTGCAGATTTTAGTAGCTCTTACGGGGCTGTGACCTATTTCGCTGATATGCTCCACTCTGCTGCTCTCAACTCTGTCCCTTGGTGGTCAACAGTCTGCACCACTGCTGTGCAGGAGAAGCATGCTGCTCTTTCTCTCACCTTCGTCACAATCGTGGGGACCCAATTCTTTTAGAGGACTTCCGACAGGCAAAGCCTCAGGCTAGACGAATTTAAAAAATGGCCTATGTGTCTTCAATTATTACTAAACCCCTACTCACCCAAGTGTTCAGGAGAGTCCGTATGATTGTAGAGAAGTATTTTCCTTGTCTTCCACTTGTCCTTAAGGTCAAGTGAATTTTAGATCATGGATGGTTTAACAGAGGCCAATGCATGCATGGCAGAAGCTTTTGCAAGAGTATCCAGCCGTGACTCTCAATCTCTGTCTGTCAGTCATGAGTTGGGAACCCAGGAGCACAGTGCTCTGGATTTCTCGGGGAACTAGAAGGAAAGTTATAATCATATATTCACTCTGAGAGTGGATTTCTGTCTCCATCCCAGTCTGGCTTTCGTAAAGACCATTCCACTACAGATGTTTTGGTTAGGTTGTAAGCTGCATCATGTTAAGCTTTTGCATGACATCAACAACTGGTCTGTGTGTTCATTGATTTAGAGGAAGCCTATAACATTACATAGCAATATGGCATCCCGCAGCAACTCCATTCCTATGGCCTGCTGGGTCGCCTTCCACTCTTTTATAAGGAGTTTCTCAGTGATCGCAGATTTTATGTGAGGGTTGTTAGAGCCCTATCTGCACCCGTAGCACAGGAGAAGGGCATCCCCCAAGGAAGCATCCCCATTGTCACATTGTTTGGAGTGGCAATTAATGCCATTGCCTCAACCCTTCCGAGTGGTATAGCCAACTCGATGACCTGGCGGTCTGGATTGCTGCTTCTCATATGACATTGGGTGAGCGGCACTTGCTTTCGACAGGGTTTCGCGTCAAGCTGGTTCTAATGGGTTTCGCTTCTCTCCTGCCAAGACGGTTGCTCTGCATTTCTGCCACATCCGGGGCATCCACCCCTATCCTGACTTATTCATGTATGTTCATTGGATATGTCATGTTGAGGAGACTCGTTTTGGGATCTTTTTGACAGACATTTGTCTCGGATTCCCCTCCTACGTTCACTTAAAGTAATTTGTCTCCAGGCTCTCAACCTGTTGAGGGTCCTGGGCCATACATCCTGGGGGGCTGATCAGGCCACCCTCCTCCACCTATGTCATGCTCTTATTAGGCCGAAACTTGACTATGGGTGTGAGGTGTACTCCTCTGCAACGGATGCCCATCTCAGAGTCTTAGACCCCGTTCATCATGCTGGAGTACATCTGGCGACCGGGGCCTTCAGGTCGTGCCCAATCCCCAGTCTCCTGGTGGACGCTGATGAGCCACCTCTTGATCTCCGTCGCCAGTCCGTGATGGTTCGTTGTTGGCATCGCTTACATCGACTTTTGGACTCCCTTCCCTGCTTGGCGATGTTGTCTGATATCATATCTCAGTACTACCTTTCACATCCTCGCACACCATGGCCCTGTAGCTTCCGGGTCAGGAAGGCTATGGAGGAGATGGGCATTGATGACTTCCCGATTTGTCCTGTGAGGGTCCCCAGGGTGGCTCCAAGGATTCTTCCAGAAGTTTACACCTGCACTTGCTTTTCAGACAAGAAGGAATCTCTTCCTCCTCTAGTGGCTCACTCCCTCTTTTTAGAACATGCTTTGTCTCACAGGGGGTCCCTCCCTGTGTACACTGATGGGTCAAAGTCTGATGTTGGACTTGGTTTTGGGGCTGTTTTTCCTGACTTTTGTCGTGGTGGCCGGCTCCCTTCTGTTATGTCTATTATTACTTCCTAGCTCTCGGCCATTTTATATGCCCTCCAAGTAATGTTTACTCTCTCTCAGCCTTCTTTTACTAATTTTTGCTCTTTCCATTCTATAGTGTTGGCCATTCTTGAGTGGCTTGTCCTCCTGGGACGTCGTGGCCTCAGAGTCACATTTTGTTGGGTCACGGCCCATGTGGGTGTTAATGGGAATGAACGTGCTGATGCTCTGCCTAAGGCTGTGGCCTCCAGTGCTCGGCCACCTGCCATGCATCATCCTGTACCAGCTTTAGACCTTCGACCCTTCATAGATGTTGCCATTCGTCCCTGCTGGCAGGACAGATGGGATGCCAAGCTCAGCAGCATCCACCAGCACCTGGGTTTTGGAGCTACAGCATAGTTATTAAAAATATTGCTATTTTTTTTAGTTGTTTTAATTAAAATAAGCCAAGCCACTATTATTTTTTTAGAAGACCTATCGATGAAGTAAAGACTTTTTTTTTTTTTATCCAGACAACTAAAGAAATCTTTAGAATTTATCTTGGATACCTTGGTAATGAATTTTCTCGCTCTATTTTATCATCTACTACATTTCTCGTTTTGAGGCTATTTTAAATTTTACTGCTCCTGCATTTCGGTTTAGTTTTACCTATTTTACGTCTGTTGCAGTATGGGATGCTCGACACAACAGCGTTGTTTAGTTTTTCAGTGATAACATTCCATGACTTATTTGTGTCTCGATTAGTCATTTATTTATATCAATCCATTTAAGTTACTACGGTTGTCTCTTAAGTTTATTGAAATCTGCCTTTCGGGAATTTGATTGTAGATTTTTCTTCGTCTTTTTAAAGTTTCATATTGAAAGGGAGTACTTTGCGTTCACTGCAAGTGAATTCTGGCCTGATATTGACGTTATTTACTAGATTATCATCAGTGGAGAGAATAATATCGAGAATATTATGTTCCTACGTTCAATGCTCAACGTGTTGGCTTATTGAACAATATCTTAGAATTGTGTGAACGTGATTTCTAGAAAGATAATTTGGTTCCCCCCCCCCCTTTCCATATCGTTACTGGCAAGTTAACTTCCCTTTTTGTGGGGGGATTTATATTGTCATGCTTGCTTGTTAGTCAAGGAAACTGCTTCGTTGACCGATATCCATGCTGATATTTCCATTCTGTTTAAATAAAATGTTTATTTATAAAACTGTTGACATAGTTTCATTACCTCGACGTTTTCCTCCAAGTAAAGAGTCATTAAATTGCAGTTGGTACCCTGTTCGCTGATGTGGGAAATTCTCTCAGCATTGATTCTCGGACTATGTCCTCCTCAGGTCGTTTGTACCTGCGTGGATAACAAATAAATTGTATTAATTAACGCTATGTGATACGTCTTTATTAATTAAGGGCAGCAGCAATGTCGTCAAGAACAGCCCCTGGAATGCAGAAGCGTTTCCTGGATTTGGGTGCATGTGCACAAAACTCGTTTAGTTGTCCTCAGCGAATAAGTTACCCACTAGTGAAACGGAGAAAAATGAGAGGTTTCGAGGGGAGGGAGGGAGAGAGGTTGCCATGGGTTCTGTTGAGACCACTGTTAAGTTCTGGAACACAAAATCCTGCAGTGCTAAGAAATTTTTACTTAACTTCTTGTGATTATGGTTGAATTGGGCAAGTCCTGTTTCTAGCTACATTTTATGGTCGCACAATCTGCATATTAGGTTAAAGTAAAAACTAAGAATTAATTAATAGTAAAACAGCCCTCACCTCTCTCCCTTGTTCTTACCACAGAAATAATTTTGAAAATTTTAGGCAGCTGCAAACTTCTGTATGTAAATGAAATAAACAAAGTTGAAAGGGAATGGGTGAGGAAATGTTTCTTGCGTTTATCGCTCTCCTCTTAACTCCCTGGTTCTCCCCTTCTTGTTTCTCTCTGGTCCTCCCCTACTCTTATATCGAGTTCTTATTCTCTCGCTATGCTTTTCTTTCTCTACTAACTCCTCTTTCTACCTCAATAATCTGATCCTTGTTTCTTTTCTCTCCTCATTTTCCATGTTCTTGCCTCTCTTCTCCCTACTCTTTGTTCTTGTGTCAGTGAGTTGATAGTGATAAATATAATTTGTTCTGTATTTAATGGGAAATATAACAGTTTCAGTACTATGTCATTCAACATTCAATCATTCAGTGAAGCAATCACTCAGTCAGTCAGTTAAGTCAGTAAGAAAGGAGAGAGAGAGAGAGAGAGAGAGAGAGAGAGAGAGAGAGAGAGAGAGAGAGAGAGAGAGAGAGAGAGAGAGAGAGAGAGAGAGAGAGAGAGAGAGAGAGAGAGAGAGAGAGTGTGTGTGTGTTTATACTCTAAAATCCTTTATTCAGACAAAACAAGTTTAACAACATCACTCCCTCAAGCTCTCTCCTGTAATTTCTTATTACCATTGGCTCAAGTCACATACAAACGTTCGTAAGAGAGAAAGATGAGCAGTGAATGAGATATGAGAGAGCGAGAGAAAAGACGGATAGGGTGAGTGATAAAGGAGTGACTAGCAAGGAGGTGGGAGATAAATAGGAAGAAATGGGAGGTAAAGAAATAGTAAATTTGGGAATGTGTGGTGAGGAGTAACGAAGGGAGAGGTGGAAGGTAAGGGTGGGTAGACATAATTGAAGGGTAGAAGTTAAAGGGGAAGGTAAGGGGTGAAGGGGCTTGAGACTGTTGAGAGAAAAGGTAAGTATTGGGAGATGAAGAGAAGGGTGGCGGATAAGAGCTACAAGACGAAAGAGGAATGAAGGGCAGAGGATGGAGGAAAAGATGAGGAGTAAGTGGTGAAAATAGGAAACGGTGGAGAGAGAGAGAGAGAGAGAGAGAGAGAGAGAGAGAGAGAGAGAGAGAGAGAGAGAGAGAGAGAGAGAGGTGAAGAATAAAATGTTCGAAATGGAAGGAGAGGGTGAAATTTTGAAAATGAAAGATAGAACAAACGAAAAGAAGGGAAAGACATAGGAATCAGGGTGTGTGGGGAGTCAGGCTTGTAGAGAGGGTTAGGGAGACCGACTGACAGAGGACACAAATTGTACCCGATTGACTCTTCCTAATTTGGCAGGTCAGCCATGCTAGGTGAAGCTTAGGTATGTGTGTTTGTTATTTTTTTTCTTTGTATATCGGAGTGTGCACTGTCATTAAAAAAATAGAGTACAGTGGATATAATAAGTATGAGTCCCAGGGGGCCCGACATTCAAACAAGTGGTAAATCATATTGTTGGAAGGTTGATATGGTTGGTTGTAGTAGGTATGGAAAGCTTGAATTAGTAGGCCAATGTTTAAGAAAATCATTCACGGAACCAAAACCAAGTCCTTGTCGGGCAGCAGTATCATCCTTCTGTTAGGAAATATGGAATTCTCTCTATCAACACGGCTAGCTATGACAGCTGTACACGAAGCAGGTTACAGCGTTGTGATATCCAGCGGCAGCTTGGTATTGATATATACCGCAACACGATAGCAAGGTGGATACGGCGATTGTGTATGATTAGTGTTAATATGAAGAGGACGTATGCTATATGTTCGCATGGAGATAGCAGTTGGCGTTACATGGAACCTCCCAACACCAAAATGTGTTATATCGGAAAAATACTGTATATTTCACAAATATTTGGTTCTTCATAACTAACCCCAGACGATTTTTTATGTCACTGAGGAACTACACAAGCACATGCAAATACCACATACTCATCTGCGTGCGTACATACACTAATATGTCCCTTTGTACCATACACAGCCCCTTTACACGAAGCCCCTGACCAGAAGGGGTGAAATTTGGGTTCATTTTATCTTTCCGAGTTCAGGAAATAACATGGTTGACTCTGGAAACACAAGGCAGGGTAGTGGGTGT
Organism: Petrolisthes cinctipes; assembly: GCA_033782935.1. Classification (NCBI taxonomy): domain Eukaryota; kingdom Metazoa; phylum Arthropoda; class Malacostraca; order Decapoda; family Porcellanidae; genus Petrolisthes; species Petrolisthes cinctipes. The sequence goes on along the minus strand of JAWQEG010000588.1, from coordinate 391,060 downwards.
AAGATGTGGCAAGGACGCGGTCAACAGGGGTATAATGACAGGGAGGAAAAATTATGGAAGGAGAGAGAGTGAAAACCTGAAAAGGGAAGATGGAAAAATGTGTAGAAAAGATAGGAGAGGGAAGGTGGAGAATGAAAGTGTTGGGACAAAATGATACGGGGAGGAGGTAGGAAAAGGAGAAAGTGAAACGGAGAAGATGGACAAAGGAGAATGTGTGAAGGAGGAAGAGAACATGGAGATGGTTAGAAGGTGGGCACTGGGAATGGTAGGTAGAAGAGAAAGGGAGGAAAAGGAAAGGAAGAAGGAAGGGGAAGGAAAATGGGAAAGGAGGTCAGGAAAGGGAGAGAGGGAAAAGAATGGTGAGGGAAGAAATGCTTATGAAGGAAGTGGTTAAATAAAGAAAAAGAGAAAAGAAAACCGAAAATGGAGCATTGTGCAAAAGAGAAAATACGGAAAAGAGCAAATACTAAAGTCAGAGCATTTGAAAATGAGAAGAGGACAAATGGAGAGCTACAAAGAAAAGACGTCAGAATAACATAACATCCTGGTTGTAAACTATATTTTGTAGAAAGGAAATAAATAAATTTACTAAGGAAATTTGCAATAAACCGAAAGATAATTAGTTGTTCGCTTCTTTCATATACTTCTTATTCTTCCATTTGCAATATCTTCAAGACCTCCCCCCTCTTCCTTCTCTCTCTCTCTCTCTCTCTCTCTCTCTCTCTCTCTTTCATATTTCCGCTTTTCTTCACGACTGCTAGACACCTTCACCTCTCTCTCACACCAGGTCAGCCAGATACCATAGCGGATAACATCAGGTAATGCAGGAGGAAAAAATATATATACAGCTCAGAAGTTGTGAAAAAAAGTGGGGAAAAAAAACCACAGTGCCAGTGAAAATTGTGATCTTAGCATGTTTCTTTGCACCTTTGCCCTATTTAATCACCATTTTACTTTCCGTTTTCATCTTCCTCAACCATGCTTAATATTACTAGTAGTTATATCCGCCAGATAGTTCAATCAGCATCCTCACTAAATGCATCCATCATATTGCTCTCTAACCACGATCATCACACAGTTCTGTCACAATACGTCTATCACAGTACTAAAGAGTGGTTATCGTTGGAGAAATAAAGGCGACAGATTCCCCAACATTTTGACACAACACAGAATTAGGAAAATAAATTAGGCTGCTTCGTAACATAATTTGGTGGAGCACTTTTAATACAATCCGTCCACAATACATAGTTCCCTCCTTAAGTCACAAATCAGTACACTGTTCATTTTCATTCGTTCAGGTGTGTACAAATAAATGATAAAAGGTTCTGAAATCTATTCATGTAGTGTATGCCACGGATTTCACTGTTACTGGCCTTCGTAACATGTATGAAAGTATCGCCTAATGAACTGAGTCACTCGTAGAATTTGCTATATTTTCCCTCTCATTAAATTAACTGAAAGAAGATACCCGTCTCACCTGCTTTAATTCTTGGGAAGTAATTATGGTATCCAGATTCCTCCTACATTTCTACAAAGCCTTTTATCCTCCCCATTTACTGATTTTTTTTTCCTAGCATAGTTTGGAGGAATCAGTTGCTTTCCAATTTGACCACAAGACAATGCCCACTTAATTTATTTTTTGTACTTCCTATCCTTTGCAGTGATATCCGAAAGTAATTCCTCCCAAACAAGCAAAACATAATAAATTGTACAAAGGTCATTATTACTGCAATTATTATTCTCTACCTGCCGTTACTTTCTACATGTCATTTCCCTATACTTGTCAATACCATTTCTCTGTAATTACCCTTTACTGTCACTTAATAGTGTCTCTCCATCGTGTTAGAGCATTTACATGGGGTACTAGCATTTTATAAGGAGCAATTGAGTCGGTGTCAGTTAGTACCGGGACCTGACAGAGTCGAGATAAGCATCGGATGGAAAATAAAAGCTGCTTCAATAACCAGACTCAAAAATTATACCACAATTTACCCTGAGAGAGAGAGAGATGTAGAGGTGTAGTAACTGTTGTGTTATTTAGAAGCAACAAAATTTAAATTCCAAACAAATTATTAATTTATTTTTGTGTTTTTCTCTCAAATTTGAACGTAAAACATTTATTTGCATAGGTATTGCTATCAAAATAACTATTTTCGTTGCTATACAAGGATTAAGTGAAGTTATAGTTGTATTGGATATCAATGTCTTATAACATGTATAATAATTATTATAGATATTGTTACAACCAGGCCTTTGAAAAGCTTTAAACAGTTACAAGTAATTATTTATTTCCAGGCTCTTGACCTACAGTTATAACAATATGATTCTTGAAACTTTAAATCAGAGAAACGGAAGTATCATAAATTACTAACCCCAATAGTCTGTGTAAATATAGATAACTCATAACAAGCCACTCATGAATTAATAGAGAAACTGAAACAATTAAATTAGTAACCCCAATAGTCCCATGTACAGCTGGCCGCACTCCCGCGAGGGCCACCACAGCGTTGTCAACGCTCTCCGAGATAGTAACCCCGAAACATTAGTAGAGAGAACCGCTCGAAGCATTAACAGCCGGTAAGAGGGAGTGGTACGGAGCGAGTTTTTAAGGATGGAAGGGGATTTGAGGAGAATGGGGGGATACCTATGCACGAGAAGTGAGGGATGACCTAGGACACATGAGTGGAAGCTATAATATAAGACTATAATACCAGGTAACCAATCATATTTATTTTTATACTTTTATTGTCAAGTTTTTGACGCTGTGAAACAGTGGCACAATTACTGCTTGGAAATCATGAAGCATATTGCTATTAAATATAGCAAATGTGAAACCTTAAAATTGCTTGCGGTAACTGCTGACACCACTTGCATACACCTTCATATCCTCCTTATCTAGCGTTACCTAACACTGGGTAAAATTGGCTAGTGTATCTCGCATGATAACAGGAGTGTCATATTCTAGATACCGTACAGTAGCCTATTTCATTCAAGATAACCAGAAACAACTTATTACTATTTCTTTAGCACCTAAGTGACGATATATTGTATCTGAATGTGTTAATTTTCATACAATACAATAAATTGTTTAAAGCTAAGACACCGTACGCGAGAGTTTTGTCTGTAGAGTATAGGATGAAACTTAATGGATTTTGACACCCCATTTGGTCGCGAATCAATCCATTTGAGCTTAACAAAATAATTATTTATCTATTTGAGCTTAACAGTTTGTCATTCTTATTCCGCTTCTCTTCTGCTTTTCTTGTTATCTCAATGTGTCCTCGGTGCCTGAATGCATAAGGCGTCTGATTCCTATTTGAGCGGTCGCAGGTTCGATCCCATATGGGGGGACACATACTGGTTGGATTATATAGTTTTGCTATCTAAATCGCCTTAAATAAATTAAGTAGTTATTATTTTTTCATCTCAATCTCCTGACGATTCTTTTAGGACTGACACGTAGGCTATATATACTATACAGAGAAGGTGAGTTGAGTGTAGATATAGCATCACTTGTAGTTCAGTTGTGAATATATACCAAAATCAAGGTGTATCTGAAACATAGTGAGTAGTATATAACTGAAGGTTTCTGTAGTTCATGTATTGAAGGAGAAACATTGCCTGCCGAGATATGGGCTCTCCTACAGACACAGACTAAAAAGCGAGGCCTTGGGTTTTGCCCCTCCACCGCTCGCTCACTCGCCTCTGGCTCGTTTGTCAATCCTTGCTCCAAGTTTCCCATGTTTGCTACCCCTCATCTCTATCGCCTTTCCTTTTCTGCTACAGAGTGTTTCAAAGTATAAGCAGTTTTCTCTCTTCTTATATTAATGTGTTATGTCTCGTATTATTTTACTTATGTTTGTTTGCAACGCGATATTATACGTCCAAGAAACCCTACCTTATCTAAAGTCTTCAGCAGGTTATAGTTATTCCAGAATAAAATACACAAAATATTTGTTGCCATAATCCGACAGTTTCTACGTTATCTTTTCTGCCGATAATTGGGATCCAATCTCTGCACGCAAAACACCCAAGGGGGCACTTATAGTGATAATGATGTTTTTCTGTTATTACTTGGCTCAAGAAATCATGAGTGTTATAACCAATTAGGCTTTAAAAAGATCTGTCCTCTCTCTCTCTCTCTCTCTCTCTCTCTCTCTCTCTCTCTCTCTCTCTCTCTCTCTCTATATATATATATATATATATATATATATATATATATATATATATATATATATATATGCGATTTAAACTGTTTGTTAGGTAACCCTAACAAACAGTGGTGTCAGCAGTTGCCACATGCCGTATGAAGTTATTTACATTTGTTACATTTAATTAATAAAGAGCATTCTGATTCATGATTTTCAGGCATTTATTGTCTTTATTTTACAGCGTCTATTGCTTGAAAACAACAAGTGAATATAATACGATTAAAGTATACAATAATGTTTCCTCTTTTGTTTTTGTATTACAGATACAGCATAATATTTAAAGTAGATCTTACTTTTAATGATGGAAAAAGTAAAACCGAATAACAAAATATTTAAGATAAAAAAACAGTTTTTTTTTTTTTTTTTTTTTTTTTTAAATTCAATATTCCACTCTTCTCTCACCTCCTTGGATCAGAACTCACTTCTAATGATTCGCGGTTATTATCTCGGCCAGCGCTGACAACGTGTGGAGTGCGGCCAGCTGTGCAGTTGGCTCCATTTCTGTGAGACATCAGTATTCATTAAATGTATAAATTTGGCAACGCCGTTTTGTATCACGTTATCACGTACTCCAACCAGCCAGTTCCTGGCTGGCTGTTGGCATATCAACATCGTCCCTTCCAGTATTGTATCTTGCACTATAAATATATACACTGCACCAAGCTCCGAAGTTTTAATCAATCGATACGACTTCTTGACCAAGCTTACCACATTTCCGAGTTTACCATTCAGCGTTGCCAAAGCCCTGCCACAAATTTGAATCTTGAACCACGTGTGATCATGATGTGAACCACTCACTGCTGAGTGATATGGGAAGATGGGTTGGGTTGAGGAGAGTAACTCTGATATACTTATTGTGGGTGCAAGAAAACTTCTCGGTTTCTCAGACTCTGCTCAATTCGACACTGGTGATTGGTTCACTCATGCTGATGTCTGTAAGTTTGGCCTAGATATTAATCTCGGATGACTTTACAGGGAAATAATAATTTGTCCTGCCATATCGCTTGGATTGAATTTCTATACAAAATATCACGCAATTTCTTTTCAGGTCCTGTTTTCATATTATTGGATGGATCATTATCGGCAACATGATTGATTGATTGATTGTTTGATTAATAGATGCCATTAGGCATCTGGCGGCGCCAGAGGCAGGGTCATATACTGCCCAACATAATATTAAATTCTAAGGATTTTGAAATACGGTCATCTACATCATTAATAAAATATGTACATACATTAGGTAAGCTTCATTACCCCCGAAAGGGATAGGCAGCATGATTAAAAGGACATATCAACCAAAAAGCACATTTTCACTAAAATAACCTGATTGACTTTAAGTAAAAAAAAGAAAAAAAGAAAAAAATTATATATATATATATATATATATATATATATATATATATATATATATATATATATATATTGTTACGTGTGTGTGAATTATTATCATTGATTTATAAGTATTGCTATCTATTTTTGACAGTGACTGTGGATGTGGTAGTGAGTGTGGTAGCAGAGGCCCCTACCCGGATGTATTGTGTGCGAATTTAATTCACTTATTATTCCATTTTCTTTAAGTGTTAGTATTGTAAGGTCGGGTATGTCATAACCAGCTATATTCTCTAGATTCGTACACTTTCTCTCTCCTTCTCTCGCAAGTGGTGTGAGGAGGTCCGTTTTCATTACGTAGGACTACCCATAGTTTCTTGGGAAGGAACGTATGAGTATAGTGTGTTATAGTCTGTGTTAACGAACAGGTTCGGAGACGTTCCTGTAGCTTTGTTCTAACTTGCTCACTCTTCTTTGTCGAGCCGAGAGTATATAAGGGCGAGGCTTATGCCTTGTTAATTCAGATATCTTTGGGAACTGGGACGACAAGCTTGTATTGTGTTTTGTAAGTGATTGAGTGTGGTAAGATTCGGGAGGAGACACGCCGACGTATTTTTGTTAAGTATAATTGATCTACTTCTACTTTCTTCTCACAAGTAACTTAGGGGTCACTCTCGTATTATTATTATTACTATTACTATTATTACTATACATATTTGGATATTGATTCTATTACTATTATATTATTACATGTGTGTGATGCAATTGATGTTTGTTTACTATACAGGGTTATTCAAAACTACATTTACAAAATGACAGGGTAAAGTCCTGACATGATGTTAAACATATTTCCATATGTAATTTTCAAAAATTTAAAAAGTTAATGACAGACATGAAAGCCAAATCCATTACCTTGGGCGAATGATCGAACACTTCTAAAATTAACTCCTCCCCCCCACAGCACCCCGTGTTCTCTCTCGGGTAGACGAGGGAACTTAATACAACGTATGAAGCAATAAACCCCTATCGATCACGGGTATTGTTTTGTGGTCGAGTTACACTTACCGAGTGATACGTGTAGATACCAGGGCGGTACTACTAACTTACCTGATATTACAAGAAACACGAAGCCTTGGGATCGATTAAAAGCCAACGGATCTGTTTGAATCCCATGATCGATAAGGGTTTCATTGCTTCATACGTTTTAAAATTTGACTCGTCTCAATGGCCACGGCGTCCCAGGAGGACGAGCCACTCGAGAATTACCAACATGAGAGGCTGAAAAGAATTAAAATTGCTTAAGGGCTGCACGGCACTACAGGAATCGCCAAAAATTGTAAAAGAAGGCTGCGGGAGATTAAAAATTACTTAAAGGGCATATAAAATGGCCGAGAGCTCGGCAGTAAAAATGGACATGACAGAATGGAGCCGGCCACCACGATAAAAGTCAGAAAAGATAGCCCCAAAACCAACTCCAGCATCAGACTTTGACCCATCAGTGTACACAGGGAGGGACTGTTGTGAGAGAAGGCATGTTCTAAAAAGAGGGAGCGAGCCACTAGAGGAGGAACAGATTCCTTCTTGTATGAAAAACAAGTGCGGGGGTAAACTTCTGGAATAAGCCATGGAGCCACTCTAGGGACCTGCACAGGACAAATCTGGAAGTCATCAACGCCCATCTCCTCCATAGCCTTCCTGACCCAGAAGCTACAGGGCCAAGGTATGCGAGGATATGAAAGGTAGTACTGAGACTTTATATCAGATGACACCGCCAAGCAGGGAAGGGAGTCAGGAAGTAGATGTAAGAGATACTAACAACGAACCATCACAGACTTGCGACGGAGATCAAGAGGTGGCTCATCAGCGTCCACTAGGAGACTGGGGATTGGGGATGACCCAGCATGATGAACAGGGTCTAAGGCTCTGATACAGGCATCCATGGCAGAGGAGTACACTTCACACCCATTGTCGAGTTTTGACCATTTAAGAGTACGGTACAGGGGGAGGAGGGTGGGGCCCCCAGGATGTACGTCCAAGGACCCTCCGAAAGTTGAGAACCTGGAGGTAAGAGACATTAAGTGAACGTAAGTGGGGAACCCAAATTAAACGTCTGTCAAAAAGAAGACCCAGAAAGCGAGTCTACTCGACACAACGTATCCGATGACCATACATGAATAAGTCCGGATTGGGGTGGACGCCTTGGATCCAGCAGAAGTGTAAAGAAACTGTCTTGGCAGGAAAGAAGTGAAACCCTGAGAACCAGCCCAATGCGACACCCTGTCGAGGGCAAGCTGCATGTGCCGCTCCGCCACTGACATATATACGGGAAGCAACAAACCAGACCGCCAGGTCATCAACGTACATTGACTTGGCTATACCGACCGGAAGGGATGAGGCAATGGCTTTAATTGCTACTGCAAAAATCGTGACAATGAGGACGCTTCCTTGGGGGACGCCCTCCTCCTGTGCAACGGGTGCTGAGAGGGTTGTACCAACCCTCACACAAAAACTGCTACCACTGAGAAACTCCTTAAGAAAGGCAACCCCACAGGCCACATGCATGGAGTTGCTGCAGGATGCCATATTGCCATGTAGTGTCATAGGCTTTCTATAAATCAAAGAATACACAGACCAGGTGTTGATGTCGTGCAAAAGCCTCACATGTAGCAGCTTTCAACCTGACCAGAGCGTCTGTAGCGGAACGGTGTTTACGAAACCAGACTGGGACGGAGACAAAAATCCACCCCGATCCAGGAAGTACACCAGTTTGACAATCACCATCTTCTCAAATAGTTTGCAGAGACAGGAGGTCAAGGCAATAGGTTGGTAATTGAGGGCAACACTAGAGTCCTTGCCTGGATTGGGGAAAGGAAGGATGGTAGCAACCCTCCACCCAGAAGGGAAGACACCCTCCAGCCAGATTCTGTTAGATTAAGCTAGAAGAAATGAGATCGCCTCCTCACCCAAGTGTCACAACATTGCATAGGGGATGTTGTCTGGCTCAGTAGAAGTTTCGCCACAAAGAGAGAGAGAGAGAGCAAAGTGCAGGTCTCTCAGGGTGAATATTTGGTTATAACTTTCATTCTCGTTCCCCGAAAAATCCAGGGTAGTGCTCTCCTGGGCTCCCAACTCATGACTGACAGCCAAAGGTCGAGAGTCACAGCTGGAGACTCTAGCAAAAGCCTCTGCAATGGCGTTGGCCACTGCTAAACCATACATGATTTTAATTCCATTGACCTTATTGACAGGTGGAGGACTCGGAGAAAACTTCCGCTCCATCTTACGGACTCTCCTGAACACTTAGGTGAGTGGAGTTTTCGTATTAATTAAAGTAATAAAGGCCTTCCAAGATGCACGTCTTGCCTCTTTTAAAACTCGTCTAGTATGAGCCTTTACCCATCGGAAGCCCTCTAAAAGAATAGGGTCCCAACGATTGCGATGAAGAAGAGAAAAAGCAGCACGCTTCTCCCGCACAGCAGTAGTGTAGATTGGTGACCACCAAGGGACAGGACATTTGGAAAAGTGGCTAAAAGTCTTAGGGATCGAGTTGAGAGCAGCAGAGTGGAGCATAGCACTGAAATATGTTACAAACTCAGTAGAGCTACTAAAATCTGCAACAGAATAGACCGGAGAAGTAAGCTCTTAAAATACTGCCAGTCAGTCTTCTCTAGTCTCCAACGAGGAAGACGAGACTGCAGTTCGTACCTATTATTTTCCAAGAGTATAAGGAAGTGGTCACTACTATATAAATCAGGCAACACACTCCATGTAAAATCCAACAGATCACTGGGTGAACAGAGGGAAATGTCAATGGCAGTAAAAGTCCAAGTAGGGCTATTGAAATGTGTAACATCTCCCGTAATTAAAACCCCTAATCCCTCATCCTCAATAAAAGAAGCCAATAAAACACCCCTGGGGTTGACCGAACTGTCACCCCACAGAGCATGATGACCATTAAAATCACCCAATATAATAAGGGGAGAGGGAAGATCCCGTACAAGACGGTTGAGATTACCACTCTCAAGTGTAGCACTGGGAGGAAGGTATAGACTGCACACAGAGTAGGGGAGGTCTATAAAAACCTTAACTACAACAGACTGGAGAAGAGTGTCAAGCTCCAGGCTCGTGCATGGAACATCGCATCGAACTAGGATGGTAGAGCCACCATTGTGACCCTGCCCTTCAAATGAATTGGAATAAAATGCAGAGTATACAGGAGGACTAGCAGGAATGTAATCCCCAAGAATTGTCTCTTGGAGACAAATAAATGTGAGGGAGAAGCGAGAGAGAAGAACGTGCAGTTCCTCCCAAGAGGCACGCAAACCACGGCAATTCCACTGAAGGACGTTGAACAGTGTTACTTTAATACGGATTTTAGGGAAGCCTTACGGAGGAGCCTCCCACTACCACTTTGACCCGAAGTTTTACTCAAACGACAAGTTTTTCTAATCTTGGGCCACTAGAAGAAGAGCAAACCCGAGGAGTAGTACTTGGGGCAGTAATTGGGACCCGTAGACGAGTCCCTGAAGCATCTGATATGTTAGAAGAAGGTGAAGGTACATGAGCAGGGATATTCTTTGAAACAACCACATTGGTATTGTCCTATACAGTAGTGGTATCACTGACGCAGGCAAAGACATCAACATTCATAATACAGGTGGAAGAATCACTCAGCTGCTCAAGCGGAAGAGAAACTGTATCTTTTAGTGTCACAATATCTGAGGCATCCACATTCACTTCCGATGTTCCCAAAGGAAGCTTGCGAGGGGGAACATCTGTTGAATCAAGAGATTCATCAGAGCCACGAGAACTCTTCTGGTGAAATTGAGAGAAAGATATGGATGAGTCTACAGAGACGGTTGTTTTGCAAGGAGGAATGTCCATTGAGTCAAGTGTCTCAGAGGAACCACGAAGATACCTCTGTTTCAATTTAGTTGACTTAGGTTACCTTTTTGGAGAGTGTGTGGCAGCGTGAACCTTTACCACATGAACACCTTTAGTCAAAGCATGAGAATTGTCATCCGGGGAAGTTTCACTTGAATGAATATCTGATATGATTTCCAAGACAGAGAATCTATTATGTAGTGAAACCTGGGAAACGTTCTCACCAGAGTAAGAAGCAGCTGTTTCTTGGGAGAGGTGAAAATTAGATGTTGTCGACTTGGAATGATAAGGGCGAAGGGAGGAGGCGTATGTCCTAACACCACCATCCCTCTGTCGGTTGCAATGGAGTTGCCGTCTGGCACTACCAATGCTGATGAATTGTGAGTTATCCAAGTGGAGGATATCCTGCTCGAGGAGGTACACCTTACATTGGTGAGAACGTAGGGGTTGAGCGTCCCTGCAGTTAAAGCAGTAACTCTCTGACTGACACTCAGAAGTAGGATGCGAGTCAAGAGCAGAAGAATTACCGCACCGAGAACGGTTTGTGCAGTTCCTCTTCCCATGACCAAACTCAAAACAGCAAAAACACTGTAAAGGACGCTCAAAAAAAAAAGGCTTCACCTCAAAAGAGGCCGGTTTTCATGTTAAGAGTTATGGATGTTTTAGTAATGATTATTCTCCCTCCCTTTACTAGTAACCGGCTAGGTGAAAATTACTACATGCCTCACTAATATAGCAATAATTATATCATAGTAATTCCTGATGTGTGAATTGTATTGCTACATAAAGTTTGTATCAAATATTCATAGCAAATCCTTTGGAATGTAGCATTACACTTGTATTAAGATACCAGAAGATAAGTTAATAAGGTGACGATCGGCTTTGTTGCTCTATTTTCTCACGTGCATACTGTATTATTTTTTTCTCTCTCCAATATAACTATTCGATCACTGTTGAAGCTTTCCCTCTCCAACCCAATCCCTCTTTCCATTCCACTCGACAGTGAGTGGTTCGCATCAGGATCACACGTGGTTTGGAATTCAAATTTCTGTGTGGGTCAACATTGGCAACGCTAAGTGGAGCCAACTGTTTATAAAAATTGCCCATAACAAACAACCAAACACATTATAAACTAAATACTTAACCTATCCACATAAAAAAATAACTGGCGAGACACAAGAGAAAAGAACAGAATATAAAATAAACTATACGTGTCTGGAAGGCGACGGAGTACTGGCAAACACTCGTGAGGGTGGTGGTGTCGACCGTGTAGGTTGAGAGGAGGGGAATGGAGGAGACTTTAAGGGCCGAAATACTCAACAGCTGGATTCATACTCCTGTCTCTCACATAAACTTATGTTTCCTTGGTTGTGTACCCTGTTCATACACATTTATTCCCTTTATTCCAGTTAAGTAATCTTTTCCTGTTTCCTAGATAGTAATGTGGTGCATTAGTGGAGGGCGAGAAGAATATAACCGCTTGTTCAGCAGTTTCTTCGTCCCCCCCCCCCTCCTTGGGATATCGATGGCAGCGACATCTACACTACTCAACGCTGGCAGCGCCATCTAATCGAGGTTTCGTCTAGGATGGACAACTGACTGGTGGCAGAACGGAGCTGCACTTTGAACAGATAGGAGCTCTGAGCCTCCTCTACCTCCTTCTCTCGTGGAACATATCCATCGCTTGGGCAGCGACTGGTCTGCCTCCTCAAATTGTGTAACTTTGTACTCTACTCTTGAGACACTGCTGTCTCTTAATTGTTACTCCTACAATTGTGTAACTTTGTACTCTACTCTTGAGACTCTGCTGTCTCTTAATTGTTGTGTGAAAGGGGATAGTCACCTTGATTGGTGCTGTATTTTCTGTTGGGGTTTTGAAGTGATTAATATATTTGTCTTCTTCAAACTGTGTTTGTTACAATCCCTCTGATTTTGGTGGTGCTAGAATCCTTAAAAGTTCGAAGAAGTAGCCAATGTGCCACTCTTCGATTCGAGCCTTGACAGAGACCCTTACAGGGTGAATGGGGTCTTAATATGTATGTATGTATTTATGCATAACGCCTATCGACTTCTTAATGGTCATTAAGGCGACATAAGTATACAGCGATAAAAAGTGTGTATGTGGAGAATTGTACATGTGTCGGTGTGTGTGTTAGTGTCTCCTCCTCCACTGCTTGTTGTAGATCGGCAGGAAAGAGATGTGTTGAGATGATGTTTTTGAGAGTGAACGAGCAGACGGTGTTACTCTGCTCGTCCACACCTCCCGATCCTGGAAGACGTCGGGTTCCCGGCAGCATGAGGTGAACTGGGTGACAGTAGGTGGTGTTGGTGAACTGTCTGTCCTTCTCCCCCTCTAACTCTTCCTCTTCCCCGCCGTCTGCCATCCCCCTTCATCCTCCAGGTCCATGTTGTCGCCGGTGGAATCATCTTTGGTGGTGGTGGAGGTGGAGTGGGAACTGGTGTCTGTGTCCTCCTCCGTCTCGGGGTCTTGTTGGGCAGGCTCAGGTGGTGGTGGCGGTGGTGATGCCTTCCCAACATTCCCCCTGTTGAGTGGACGAGGCAACATCATTCGGCGACGGGGGTGGGCCGGAGGCAGGGTTGTTGGCGCATCCGCTCTGCTGCTCCTCCTCCGTCATGCCGGTTTGCCGCCTCGTTTCTTGGTGGTGGTGGTGGTGGTGGTAGTGGTAGTTGGTGGTTGTAAATCGGGAGAAATGGCGATTGGTGACAAACCAATTCTCTCGAAGATGTCTTGGAGGAGGTCGGAAAGACGACCTAGCCCTTCTGCAGCTAAGGCAACAGCAGTCTTGGTGCAGACGGTGACAATATCTGCCTGCTGCTGCCGTTGCTGTGGTGGTTGGGCGTCAGCCGTCCTCCTCCCACGGGCATGGAGTGAGCCGAGGACTTTTCCACCATCAAGCCCGGCTACGTTGGTAGCCTCCACGACATTCCTCCCTTCCTCCACAGTGAAGGACACCTCTTCTCCGTCCCTCAGTGATGGTGGTGAGGTGGTGGCAGCAGAGAGAAGGATGCTCCTACTGTGGACGAAATAGTCCTTGTTATCGGTGGTCACAAAACCTTTAAGAAGTTGAACCACTTCACCCTGCCAGCTAGACAGGTGGCAGAGGAAGTGGTGTTGTTGGGAAGAGGTGTTGAGTGGGTCATGGTGTTGAGTGTTCTGAAGTCTGAGTGTGGGCTGGAGTGTAATGGTGTCTTGATTATGACTGTCGGTGTTTTGACGACGGCTGGAAGTCACTTCTAATAAGGCATTATAAACCTCAAACCCAACTCTATGGTTAGTTCGGGTGTTTTAGGCAAACGAGACCGGTATATTTGTAATGGTAGTTGGGAAGTTTAGTGGTGTAGGGAAGAGGGCCGTAACAATATTATAAACAGAACAATAATACTTTACAAGACCATAATTATGACTGGGCTGTCGGAGAAGTCAAAGGTGATGTTGCAGATGTTAATGATGATATATTACACTTATAATGTAATGATGAAATTTTCTTAATATCAGTGCATTATAATATTACTATTGTACTATAATACTACAATTACAAGAGAGTGCAGGCAGGGTAGAGTGGGTGGAGAAGAGGAAAATTTATAAGACAGCAGTGAGACCAACTATGTTGTTCCGCTTGGAGACTGTGGCACTGACACAAATCCAAGAGACAGAGCTAAAGTTGAAAGAGTTGTAGATGCTGCGATTCACATTGGCAGTGACGAAGATTGACCGGGTTAGAAACGAGTATATTAGAGGAACAGCACTGGTAGGACGGTTTGGAATCAGTGTGAGGGAGGCGAAGTTGAGATGGGGATTGATTGATTGATTGACTTATTGATGATGCCCCTAGGCATCTAGCGGCGCAACAGCCAGTGTCAGATACCGCCCAACATAATACTACATTTTTGAGAAGTTGGGATGGGGACGTGTACAAAGGAGACATGAGGATAATGTTAGGTAAAGGATGCTAAGGAAAGAACTGCCAGGCAAGACAAGTAGAGGAAGGCCAAAGAAGTGGTGTATATAATCTATACACCTCCTCTTTGGACTTCCTCTATATCCTCCTATATATGTATTAAGGTAGGATATATAGGTATCGGTGTGACGGAGGAGAACAAGGGACGTGGCGAGGTGAAAACGGGCGATTCTCTATGGCGACCCCTAAAGGGAGCAGCTGAAAGAAGAAGAAGCCTATGATACTATTATCATGAGCAAAATTTGTAAGTCTGTGTAACTACTAATGAATAAAACTTCATCTACAACGAAAGAGTCTGCTTCCTGTCACAGTTGGGAAGAAATATGCTCCTCTAATTTGCCGACACAATGTTAGCAACCTTAATTTAAGGAGGTAGTTAACATTTTATACATTAAAGGCTATTTATTCTTCCAAACTGCGAAAAGTTAAACAAAATCAACGAAATTTAAGTAGGCTGTTTCTTAGAATAACTTAAAGGAATCAACCGCTTAAAATTCACCAACATTGTACTACGTCTTTCTCAGGCTACATTATGAAAATTGTGTATTGTAGTGGATCGTCGTAAGAGATATCTTTGCAGGCGAATATGATTAAGATGCAAGTTTGATATATATATGAGGAAAAAAATTAAAAACACGTGCCTTAGTTTCATAACTAAGTGTGTATGGTTCTTTTTATGTCGAATTAAGTCTGATAGCAAGTGTTTTAAAATATTTGGAAATATTATTTTGCCAACTCTTTCCACATTTGATTATATCACGCTTCACATACCTTTTTTCTTTTGTTATCAAATATCCTTCTTTTACTATTTTCAACATTTTTGTTTTCACCACTTTCACAATATTTCCTCCTTTTATCATATTTGTCATTCGTCCTTACAAGTATCACACAATTCTTCTCTTTCATTCCTTCTATCCATTTTTCTCTTACCTTTGTCACACCTATCTTTCATCTTTCAGTTTAATATATCCAAATTTCTTCTTCCATTATTATATATTTTCACATTATTACTCTTTCTTTCGCTATCCTTTCACAACTTTATCTAGTTATTTTCATCAACTCTTCCCTCCTTCCATTCACACCCTCCCTACTTACAGTTCCATTTCTCCCTTACCAACTTTTCCCATTACCCATTTCCTGTTTGTAAGCAACCCCTTCTCTTCCCATCCTACTTCCATACCACACAACCCACGCAACCAGCATCCCTTGTCCAGTCGTGAGGGGTCTGCCGGCTAATATCACCTACCTGCTTTAATATCCTCCCGTGCCAGGCAAGCCCTAATTAGCCCCAGTACAGGCAAACAGGGACTTTTATCTGCTTAGCCTTGTTCCGAGGAGGGAGGGCGAGGTGGAACCTGTTTTGACCACGCATGAACGCTGGTTGGGAGGTGAGTCAGCCAAGTTATATTAAAGTCTCAGTGACGTGATTAAGTCTCAGCCGACGCAACCGACTTACTTCAAGGGAGTTTATAATTTTTATCACCCGGTGTTATTCCAGGTATATTGGTGAAGACTCGAACTCTTCTGAAAGGAGCACGTGAAATATCTGTTTATCTTTAGAATGCGAATATTTGCTGGAAAAGGAAAAATCGTTTGGTGATGGAGAGAGATCAGGAGCACTGTCGTCTGCCTTCTTTCTTCTGCTGCTGTTCCCTCAGTTTTTTTTTTGTTTGTTTTTTCGTTTTGCTTATGGTCAATTTGCTCGCCGCTGGAAAGTTATATATTAAACCCCTGCACGTTTTAGTTTTCCTTTGACCAGTAAATTCGTCTGTTATTACTTCAAGTAAAGACCGTTTATAAAATTTCAAACGTTGTTAAAAGCTTTTGAAATTGTGTCAAGCCTTCGAAAGACAAGGCAGCCGTATGAAAAATAATTATATCATACTAGTAATTTCATGTTACAGAAGAAAGCGCCTGTTATATATGGGTGTCTAAAAAGTTATGACCGAAAACTTAGCAAATGCATCCTTAAATAGTTCCAAGAAAACAATACTCTATTGATATATGTTTTTTTATTTTCGTCTAGTTAGCAATAATTAATGCATTTAAATCTGTGAATGTCCTCACTAAGCGTTACGTAAACAAAAGCACTGGCAGTCCCTCCCGCCCCGCCTGGCTGAGTTGCCAGGAGGTGACAGGAAGCAGTTCCTGTATCTTCCAGTGGGATTATTAATAATGCGATCTGGGATATGCGAGCCATAGAATGTGAGGATGATCATATTTTTACTGCCTTTCATCTTTGTTACTCGTTGGACACTATCTGGGCACATAGTGACAATGTCCTCTTCTGAGAATTCACACAGGTCCTCATTATATATACGCCCCTTGCTATAATTAAATGTTCGATGTGGTATGATGGATTCAAACATGCCATCAAAAGGACAGGGGAGATTGAGGAGCATCGTGGCCTGTGTAAGATCTTTGGCTCTAATTAAAACACTCTTCCCATATTTTTTGATGCGGCCCATCGGTAGTAATCCAATTTCTTTCTCCAGATGCCGAGAAGCATGGATAAGGTTACCACGCCCCTCCCTGGAGTAAGCCACAAACTAAAAGGGTGTAGGAACCCGACGCTCCTTAGGGACATGCTCTACAGAGTCATCAAAGATGTTAGAGCAGTAGTCATTGTCACTGTCAACTACAGTGGTGGACCGCATCATCTGAACTTTGCAGTGAGTATCTCCCACAACCAGAGAATCTTTTGCCTCAAAAGCTGCTTTGGCAGCAGCATTTGTATTGAAAGTAATATAGCACCGATTAGATCTACAGTCACTGTCATAAGTGATTCGGATACGAAGAACCACTCCAAAACACTTAAAAATGGAGTGGATAGCGCCATGGGAAAGGGATGCAAGTACAGTAGGCGGCAGAAGTCCTGTCGCCTCACCTGCTTCAACGAGACGCACAGTGTCTCGAGACTCGAGAAATACGCATGTTTTCTTAACCTAATAATCTCGAGTCTATGAACATTGCGTGCCTCGGTGAAGCAAGTGAGGCGACAAGACTTTTGCCGCCGACTGTACACTCGCGCACCACAGTCTCTAGCCCACCTAAGTTTGGGCCGGAGATATGGCTCGGATCCTTTCTGGACGACAGCCCACTTAAACGATTAAGATGCCACACAAGCACGAACATACGTTTCGAACCGATACAAGCTTGACTCCTTGTTTAACATGTATAATTAATTTTTTTTTAAGGCTACGCAATCATATTTTGGCTGTGTGAATGACATTTAAAGGTTTAAAGGTCAGCCAATGAGTGGCAGTCAATGGGACAGAGTGTAGCACACACTATGTATATGAAACACAACTATAGCACACATCACAAGGATGCAGTCTCACCCCAACCTTCCACGAGTGAAGACGTGTTCCTGGCGCTCTGCCTGTGTTGTTGTTTGTCTTGTTTCAACGTTCTTGTTTGTGTGTTGTTGTGTCTGTGGTGTTATAGGGGTTGTTTATATTTTCTATCTCGTTTTTTTTTGTGGTTTTGCTGTTTGTGGTATTGTTGTTTGTGGTTTATTTTTTTTATTGTGGTTCTGTGTGTGTATGTTCGTGTGTTTGTTTGTGTTCAGTTGTTCGCTTCCCATCTAGGCCTTGCCTGGCCTAATGGAGAGCGCGGATTCGGATGTGGCTTCCTGCCTGGAGGCCGACTTGGCCATGTCGGAGGAGGATGAGTCTCCTATCGAGGATCACTGGCCTGAGCTGCCTTCTCGCAACCCTCCCCCCCTCTCCTCGGTCACTCCGCAGCTCAGGTTGCAGCCTTCCACCTCTTCAACCTCTACCAAGCGACCCGTTGATGCCTCGTCCGACTCCTTGCAGGATTCCGATGGTGTGGACTGTTTGCCTCCGGCTGCCAAGACTGCCAAGGGTGCTTCAGCTGTGCATGACGTACCTTCTCTGCCTCAACGTGGTGTTTCTTCCTTGTATACCAACTCCTTGCCCTCGACCAACCTTCCTGCTTTTGCCCCAAGAAATGCCTATGTCAAGCTCTCCTTCTCTGGGAACCCATCTACGGACACAAAGTTGCGTTGGTTGTCTGATGTCAACAGGGCCTTCCAGCTGCAGCGTGAACTGGCTGAAGTGAAGATGGCTGCTGTCACCTCCCGGTTTGTCTACATCTCTAGGAAGCGTCAGGATATCATTGATAGAGTGAAGGCTGGTGAATTTTTGTCTCTGCCTCTCATTCTTGAAGACTCACCCGAGAGGCCTCGTAAGTTCCCCAGCTACATCCTTATCCGTTTTCCTATTGATGTTGACCCGAAACTTGCTAAGGGATACCCTGGTGTGTACTTTGCCCGTCGTTTTTTACAAGATGGTTCCCCCATTAGCCGCATTGTTGTTGTCTGGAGTCAACCTGATCCACCTCCAAATGAGATTTCCTTTGATTTCCTCCCTTGTCTTCCACCGTGTGAGGTGAGGAAACTTCATAATGACCAGCCTTGGTGCTACAGGTGCTGGGGTGTGGGGCATATCTCCCGGTATTGTTCTGCCAGGCCGAAGTGTGCATGGTGTGCTGCCGACCATGATTCCAAGACATGTCCTGTCAGGGGCGAACCATCACGTCCTGCTGCCTCCACCTCTGAGCCTTCACCTCCTGAGGATACGTCTCGATGGAAGTGTCCACGATGCCTTCAGCCAGGGGTTAACGTGTGGCATGGATGTACCCGACGTAAGGTCCAGGCTCGTGTCACTACTATTGCTCCGCCTCCACCACCGCCACCACCACCACCTCCCCAGTCTGCTCCTCCTACCAGCCCTGCATCACCTCCAGACATGGCCCTTCGCAAGTCTGTTGCTACCCTCATGGCACGATGTACGGCTCTCGAGAACCGCTTTTCTGCCCTTGAAGCCAGGATTGATGGGCTAGTTGCTGCGCAGGCTGCCAATGACTCC
This sequence comes from Petrolisthes cinctipes, assembly GCA_033782935.1. NCBI lineage: Eukaryota > Metazoa > Arthropoda > Malacostraca > Decapoda > Porcellanidae > Petrolisthes > Petrolisthes cinctipes. The sequence continues at coordinate 371,764 of JAWQEG010000588.1, read as the reverse complement.
AAACTCTCCACCTTGGTCGAGGCTCAGCAGGCCATCATCTCAACTGTCACTACCCTTACCGAAAAGATGGATACTGTTGCATCTCGCCTTGAAAAGCTTTTCGAGTCAGTCCCTTCTCCTGGTCCATCTTCTTCTCCAGGTCGCTCATCTGCCCCCACTCACCGGACTTCTACCTCCAAATACAGAGTTCGCTAGTGATTGCCGGCTTGATGTCATCTCCTGGAATGTATGTGGTATCACCAGTTATGCTAAGCTCACTCAACTTAAGGCCTATGTTTTTCGTCATCATCCCAGTATTATTTTTCTCCAGGAAGCATTTCCAGGACGGCCACTCGCTGCTGGGCAAGCTCCTCCTCTCTCAGGTTATGTGCCATATGTTCATCTGGTAAGGAATGGTCTCCTGACTTACATACATAGCTCCTTGCCACATCGCCTTCTCCGTACCTCCACTGATCCTGACATGACCTTTCAGCTATTTGAGGTTCTACCTGGGAATGGAGTACTCCAACTATGTAATGTCTATTCTGCCCCAGCTAGACTCACTCTTGAGGCTCTTCCTTCTCCAACAGTGCGTGGTATGGTTTATATGGGAGATTTTAATGCTCGGCATTCTGATTTGGGTGATGGTTCTGGCTCTATTAATCGTAATGGTGTTCGTCTCCTTTCATACATCCGCAAGCATCATCTGACACGCTGGGACACTGGCGGTGCCACTCATTGCCGGGGAGGTACTCTGGATTACATCCTCTCGTCTGGCCTGATAGCATCTCGGGTCCTGTGCTCCTCCGTGCCAGACTTATTCTCTGATCACATCGCTCTTCGGTTTCATTATTCTCTAACTGCTGGGTCAAGTGCTTCAGCCACTCGTTTGCGTATTGCTGTGCCCCCTAAATATTGCCCGACTTACATCTTATTCATGGCCCATGTATTCCCTACATTTGACATATCATCAGCTGAACAGTTGTACTCTGATCTTGTATCTGCTACTCATGACTTTTATAGGCTATACGTCTCCCGGCCACACCTCCAGCATCGCCATACTGCCCACTCCTGGACGCTGGATGCACGTATACAGGAGGCAAAGGAGGAGGCTGAACGTGATGGCCTATTGTTTCAAGCCAACCCAACCCCTGACCTGCTCCATCGTTACCAGATGTCTAGGGATGCTTTAGTTGCCCTGCAGGAGTGTGCTCACACTGAGTCTTGGCAGCGGTTCACGGACAGCATCAACCAGCAAACAAGTGTGGCTTCTATGTGGCACCTCATCCGTCGGGTTGTTAAAAAGACACCGGCCACTGCTCGTCAACACACTCCCGCCGACTATGCCCAACAACTTGTCGATGCCTGGTCAGAACAATCTACCTCAGCCAGTCTACCTTTCCACATACAAGATGCACTCACTTCCCTTGCTGCTGTCCATCGGCTACGTCTAATGTCTGCTCTGTTGCAAGATGATGACGATGATGCAGAGGTGATAACAGAGGAGGAGTTGCGACGTGCTCTCTCTCGGGGTAGAGCTTCTTCCCCTGGTGATGATGGTATTACTTATGCTGTGCTGCGCCTACTTCAACAAGTTCCTGGGAACCCTCTACTTCTACTGTACAATCTTTGTCTTCGTGATGGTTGTGTACCACGAGCCTGGACCAGCAGCACAATAATACCCATCCCTAAGCCCGGCACTGCGAAGTTCAGGCCTATTTCCCTGACTTCCTGTTTTTGTAAAGTTATGGAGAGAATCTTACTCAATCGTCTCATGTACAGACTGCAAGATCGCCTTTCTCCATGGCTGTTTGGTTTCCTTCCCCAGCGGAGCACACACCACTGCCTAGTCGACCTGTACACTCACCTTAACAGGGACAGTGTGGTGGCCTTCATTGACCTTCGAAGTGCCTTCGATGTTGCTAATAGAGACGTCATTTTGGATCAACTGGTTGACTTTGGGATAAAGGGTAATCTATTACGGTGGATTCGGGGCTACCTGAGTAACAGGACCTCCCGTGTGTTTTTCAGTGGTGCGCTCAGTCCTTTGCGCAGTTTTCATCTTGGTACGCCTCAAGGGGGTGTTCTCAGCCCATTGTTATTTAATATTCTGATGCATCGGCTGCTCACTTCTCTCCCTGATATACCTGGAACTACAATTACGTGCTATGCTGATGATATCTGTGTTCATTCTACCTCACCAAGGGATCTCCAGCGGTTTCTTGACTCCTTCTCTGTGTCCTTCTCTCACTGTGGCATTATTGTCTCCCCAGATAAGAGCAGAATATTCACCTGCCGCCTTCCTCAAGCTCGGCCAGTGTTCACCATTGGAGGGACTGTCATTCCCATGTGTTCCCAGTATCGCTACCTGGGCGCACCAGTCAATATTTGGCCAATTGTCCCTGCCAGACCTCAAGACCATCCCATTGTCCAGGACTTATTGGGTCGTCTCCAGCGCCGACTTACGCCACTTCAATGGCTCACTAACAACTCCTCGGGCATCTCCATCCCAGTAGCCAGGACTATCTATATTGCTTTTATCTGTTCAGTTATTGATTACCTCTCCCCTGCTCTGATTCAACTTCCTAGGGCTACTCTTGAAATTTTAGAAAAATTTCAGAAAAGAGCAATGAGAATAATTCTCGGTTGTCCAATGTCGACCAGGATAGTGAACATGCAGCGTGAGTTGCGTCTTCCCCCGTTAGTGGAGAGAATTTATTCTAATGTTACTTGCTTCTCTGTCAAGTGCCTCCATTTCCCACATCTTTCACCCCATTACTCTCAGTTAGTCAGGACTTCTCTCAGACCAAACTACCCAGTCCCTCCCATACTGCCTGCTGGACGTACTCTTATAAGGTCTGTTTCCTCTATGATCCGTAGTCTTAATATAGATATAATGGTGGCCGACGTCCCCCCAGGACCCCCTCCGTGGATGCTACCAACACCTGATGTGAGCTTCACACCTACTTCCAAGTCGGAACTGCCTTCTCTACAGCGGCAGTTGGCTCTGGAACACATAGAAACAGTGACGTCCTCCATCACAGATCCATACTGCCTCTACACTGATGGCTCATTGCAAGTGGATGGTGCAGCAGGTTGTGCCGTTTTCTCACCTGACATGGAGTCACCTCCAGGGGGCTGGGTTGGCCGTCGTCTCTGTAACCACTCTAGCTCAACATTGTGTGAACTGTATGCCATTCTGGATGCTGTTAGTCTTGTTTGTCAACGTGGAGTGAATGCTGCCATTTTTTGTGACTCCAGACCTGCCCTTCATTCTCTCTCTAGTGTTCAGCCCACACACTCTACTGTTGTTCAGCAGATTTTATCGTTTTTGTCTTTATTGCGTCATCGTAACTTGACTGTCAAATTTTTATGGGTGCCATCCCATGTAGGTTTACGTCACAATGGTACAGTTGACAGACTCGCAAAGGAAGCCTGCCATCTGCCTCCTCGTGGTGTTGGACGTCCTCTCTCCCTGACATGTTACCTCTCTAAAGTCCGCTCCGCCGCTCTCCTCCCTGTGCAGCGACGCAGGGATGCAGAGAGGCCCTTCAGCATCTCCATCACACATTATGAGTCTGTCTGCCGTCACAAATATTCCTACCGTCGTCGAGGCCTCATGGTTCGGAGGCACAATGTAGTCTCTGCTCGTTTGAGGCTTGGCTACCGGCCACCGTGGCAGGTTGCTGGAATGCAGGGTGAGCCTCCCTTCACTGAGTGTCGCTTGTGTCGAGCGCCTCGTGCTAACACTGTGGAGCACTATTGCCTGGCCTGCCCCACTGTCCGACACTTGCTGCCCCGGGGCCTGCCACTAGATGTGGTTTGTCGACACCTGCTGAACCACCAGGTTCTGGAGGATCTTCTGGTACGCCACCCTCGTTTTGGTGGATTTAAGTAGGTCATAATGTAATATTTGTCTGTATACTTGTGCTCCATTCTGTTATGTTTTCGTGATGTGTGTGTGTGGTGTGTGTGTGTGTGTGCGTGTGTGTGTGTGGTTGTAGTCATTGTATTCTCATGAGTCCCGCCTACCCGTATGTATTGTTGCCTGCCTGTTGATTGACGCTACGGCGCAATTAATTAAAAAAAAAAAAAAAAAAAAAAAAAAAAAAATCACAAGGATGATGAGTGGCCCAGAGACCTCTCCACCCACGTGAGACCCGAGTCAGCTTTGGCTATGGCTGCGTAAGCAGGAAGACCTCAGACAGCCGACTCAAACCCCCAACCCCCTGCTCACAGGGGTGGTAAGCACTGGCATCAGTGGCATTTTTAACGTGTCCCGAGCAAGGATCGAACGCTGGGCCGCAGAATTGCAGGCACAGCCTCTACCACTGTACTATCCCCATAATTTATAATGAACTAGCACACGAAAGAATATTGCCAGAGTATTCATGAAGTCACTAACTAAACAACACACTCAAATCAGCAAATGAACTCAGAGGTTTATTCGGAGCACGCGAGCGTGTGAGTCTATATTGTGTGAGAGAGAGAGAGAGAGAGAGAGAGAGAGAGAGAGAGAGAGAGAGAGAGAGAGAGAGAGAGAGAATCATCAGACAATATCAGTTCACCTATGTGGCCGACTAAGCACAGTGGCTAAAAATAATGATGGTTCCACTGCAACATAGTGACCAATAATGTAGGGATGACCAAACACAGTTTAAAACATATACAGTATAGGGCTATAACAAACAACAATTTCCTACACATAAATCAACTGACATTTTATACGTTCTCAATATTATCTTACAATAATTCCATCTTTTCATACGGAGAGGAGACACACTGCTGGTGTTTCGGGGTCACACATGCAATATTCTTCATGTTCATTTTCATGTTAATCTCACTTTACTTTTGTTAATGTTAATCAACCAAAGCATGGATACACAGGGGACTGTAATTACTGCATATTGATATAAAAAAATTATTTAATGTGAAGTAATAAATTATATCTGAAAAGCAATGCCATTTTAATCAGATCACACACGGCAGAATGACTGAAAGAATGGAGAATGAGTGTGAGGAAAACACCGAGCTTCAGGGCGAGTCACTATCATCAAAATAAACGTTCACAAAAAAAATAATCGTTTTACATAATTATACAAAATATATAAGATTAATCACGTTAAGGAAACAATTTCTGAAGAAGAATCTTGATGTTACAGTAGGCTACAAACACACACACACACACACACACACACATTGAATACCTGTGTGTTCACTGGGTGGTATGGAAGTGCTTCGTTTTAATTGTAAGTCTTGAAAGCATATTGGTATATTCTTTTGTGTCCCTCTTTCATGCAAATATTTGAGGAATTAAAATGCAGTAAAGAAATATATTGATTTTTGCAGCCAAAATACTATTTTATAGTATAACCACCCCTTTTCAGTCTCGCTCCAGAACTGGTGGAGTGTGGACATACTCGTGGCGCTCTGCCTCCATTCTCGTTTGTGTTGTTGTTTGGGTTAATTTGGAGCTCTTGTTTGTGTGTTTTTTGTATTGTTTGTGAGTTCTTGTTTGTGTTTTGTTGTTTCTGTGGTGTTGTTTGTCTGTTGTGGTACTCTCTATGGTTTTGTTGTGATTGTCTGTGTGCGTGTGGGTGTGTGTGTCCCTGGCTGATTGAGTGTTTAGTTGTTTGTGTTGTTGTTTGCTTTCCATCTAGGCCTTGCCTGGCCTGATGGAGAGTGCGGATTCCTGCTTGGAGGCCGACTTGGCAATGTCGGAGGAAGACGAGTCTCCAATTGAGGATCACTGGCCTGAGCTGCCTTCTCGCAACCCTCCCCCCCTCTCTTCGGTCACTCCGCAGCTCAGGTTGAAGCCGTCCACCTCCTCAACCTCTACCAAGCGACCCGTTGATGCCTTGTCCGACTCCTCACAGGATTCTGATGGTGTGGACTGTTTGCCTCCAGCTGCCAAGACGGCGAAGGGTGCTTCAGCTGTGCACGACATACCTTCTCTGCCTCACCCTGGTGTTTCTTCTTTGTATACCAACTCCTTGCCCTCGTCCAACCATCCTGCTTTTGCCCCGAGAGATGCCTATGTCAAACTCTCCTTCTCTGGAAACCCATCTACGGACACAAAGCTGCGTTGGTTGTCTGATGTCAACAGGGCCTTCCAGCTGCAGCGTGAACTAGCTGAAGTGAAGATGGCTGCTGTCACCTCCCGGTTTGTCTGCATCTCTAGGAAGCATCAGGACATCATTGATAGAGTGAAGGCTGGTGAATTTTTGTCTCTGCCTCTCATTCTTGAAGACTCACCCGAGAGGCCTCGTAAGTTCCCCAGCTACATCCTCACCCGTTTTCCTATTGATGTTGACCCGAAACTTGCCAAAGGATACCCTGGTGTGTACTCTGCCCGTCGTTTTTCCCAAGATGGTTCCCCCATTAGCCGTATTGTTGTTGTCTGGAGTCAACCCGATCCACCTCCAAATGAGATTTCCTTTGATTTCCTCTCTTGTCTTCCACCGTGTGAGGTGTGGAAACTTCATAATGACCAGCCTTGGTGCTACAGGTGCTGGGGAGTTGGGCATATCTCCCGGTACTGTTCTGCCAGGCCGAAGTGTGCATGGTGTGCCGCCGACCATGATTCCAAGACGTGTCCTGTCAGGGGTGAACCATCACGTCCTGCTGCCTCCACCTCTGAGCCTTCACCTCCTGAGGATACGTCTCAATGGATGTGTCCACGATGCCTTCAGCCAGGGGTTAACGTGTTGCATGGATGTACTCGACATCAGGTCCAGGCTCGTGTCCCACTTTGACGCTATATTTATGTTGTGATACTCTAGTTTTTAAATCTTTTCCAGACTGTCCTATATAATACTGGTCACAGTCCCTACATGGAATTTTATATATTACACCAGAGTCATTTTCTGGACTATTCTTGAAAAGAGTTTTTTTAACTGTATTATCATATTTAAAAACTATTTGTACATTGAGTTTCTTCAGTACCTGAATACAATAAAGTTTTCATGGAATGGAAGAACAAGTATCTTTTGATATGGCTGGCGAGGTAACCTCTCATCTCTTACGTGATAAAAGCGTTAATCAGTGTCATAATACAGCAAAGATTGTATGATTTCTAATACATATGATAGAAATGTGAATTTGAGTTATGGTAATTTTAAGTGTGATAAAGTGTTGACAGATATGGTAATTAAGAGATTCCCGCCAGACTAACCTGAGCATGTGAGGTGAGGTGAGTTTTCTTTTAGCTCCACCCCCAGGTGGCCTATGTGTATATATACTCCGACTATACCCTTTTATGTTTCATTCTGTCTGAGGATGTAATATACGAAAGTACTTACTGTTCTGTCTATTATTTCTCCTGTGGTTATTTTGCATACACACACCCCACGGTGAAGTGAGGTTTCTGCATATATATATATATATATATATATATATATATATATATATATATATATATATATATATATATATATATATATATATATATATATATATATATATATATATATATATATATATATATATAGATATATATATAGATATATATATATATATGTATGCAGAAACCTCACTTCACCGTGAGATATAATTGCAGAGTAACCACAGGAGAAATCAAAGGCAGAACAGTAAGTACTTTCGTGTATTACATCTTCAGACAGAATGATACAGAGACATGAGATGGAGTATATATATACAGTGGGAAAATGGGAGGAGCTACACTTGGACAAAGGGTCTAATACCCACCTCACCTGACCCTTATTCCTAGTCTGGTGGAAACTGCTTCATCACCAATTCGGTTAATAATTTATCACATTTGAAATGGCCATAACTCATATTAACATTATCATTATATGTGCCTGAGATTAGACATGACTCAATTACATTTCTTTCAAGAAGGTTTGACGATTTAGCTAGAACTTTGGCACCTCCCCAGTTAATGTGATGGTCATAAGTGGCTTTGTGTTGGAATAAACCACTACTTGGCTGAGCTGTCCTAACACTATACTTGTGTTGTGTTATCCTTTTATCTAAGTCTTTCCCTGTCTGTCCTATAGAGAATTTATTACATATGTTGCATGGGATCTTGTATACAACACCTGAGTTACTCGCAGGGCTGTTCTTGATGAGTGTTTTTTTAACTGTGTTGTCGTATTTAAAAACTACTTGAACATCGAGTTTCTTGAGGAGAGGTACAACTTCTAAAAAGTTTTCATGAAATGGTAGGACTATGATATTCTGGTTGTTTTGATCATCTGTTTTTTTAACTTTACCTTCAAGGAAGCGTTTCCTTGCAATGTTGTGACATAGATTAAGAACATTTGTTGGATATTTTAGATTTTCCCCTATTGTCATAATTTTCCTAAATTCTTCTTCCAGAAATTCAGGGTCTGAGATTCTGTATGCTCTCAAGTACATGGATATGAATACTGACTTCTTAACATTTACATGGTGGTGTGAGTAGAAATGTACATATGAAAGTATGTTATTTGGTTTCCTGTAAACTTTAGTCTTGAAAGCTCCATTTTCTCTTATGATTTCCACATCAAGGAAGGGAAGTTTGTTGTCTACCTCAATTTCATGTGTGAATTTGATGGATGGGACTAGAGAATTCAGTTTGGTTAGAAAGTTTTCTATGGGTAGAGAGTTGGGCCAGAAACACATGATATCATCTACGTATCTTAACCAAACTATATTTGTTTTCTTGACAGAGGGTAATAGATGTTTTTCAAAATATTCCATATAAATGTTAGCTAACACTGGGGAAAGTGGGTTTCCCATCGCCATACCAAATTTTTGGCCATAATATTTTCCATCGAAAACACAAATATGCACAAACCTTGCAACGACCCTCAGTGGAATGTTGCATAAGCACTGCGCCTAGACCATCCTGTGATCCGTCAGTACTGAGAGAAAATGGGAGGTTATAGTTTGGATAACTTAAAATTGGAGCAGTTGTGAGCTTAAGTTTTAATTGATCAAAGCTATCTTGATCTATCTGTGACCACTTAAATTCGATATTCTTCTTGAGGAGTCTTGTTAGTGGGCTGGCGATTTTAGCAAAATTCATTATGAATGACCGATAGTATGAACATAATCCAAGGAAACTCCTTATTTGCTTTACTGTAGTAGGTTGAGGGAATTCCTTTACTGTTTTAATCTTGGAATCCAATGTGTGAATTCCTTTACTATTTACTTTATGACCCAAAAATTCCATTTCAGCCTTAAGGAATGTACATTTTGACAGTTTAACCTTAAATCCAATATCCTGCAGTCGTTGTAAGACTGTCTAGTTTTTGTAGGTGTGAATTTACATCAGGGCTGACAATAATTAAGTCATCTAAGTAAGCAACAACATCTTGAGTCATGTCGCTGAAGATAGTATTGATCATCCTTTGGAAAGTTAGGGGTGCATTGGATAATCCAAATGGCATTCTGACAAATTGCCAATGACCATTAGGGGTGCTAAAAGCAGTAATAGGTTTGGATTGGTCATCTAATTCTACTTGCCAATAACCACTAATTAGGTCAAGACTACTAAAGACTCCGTTATTTTCCCCAATCTCCATGAGGATATCTTTAAGTACAGGTAATGGGTACCTATCCTTGACAGTTTTCTCATTTATCTTCCTAAAATCTATAACAGGGCGAAAATCACCTGTTTTTTTAGTCACTAAGAATAATGGGCTGTGTTACGGATGAGCTAGAGGGCCACACACCAAGATAATCTGCTGTTACTCCAACAGACTACAACAGGGAAACAAGAGTCCCTTTTGATTAACCTTACTTATGGAAAAATCAACAATACCCTCTAACAACCGAACATATCCAGAGTTCTATGTAAATGGGAAAGTTAAACACACTGGGTTTAAACTTAACAATAAAATATTTAATGAAAATGAATCAACTACGTGACAAGAAATTATTATACAACAGAATTCGACAGAATACCCGACAAACAACAAATGAAGAAATGAATATCACAAGTTATTACTACTCTACGATGACTATATATACATTTGTACATGGAGTCTTTTGAGAAGAAACTGCTTAATAACATTTTACCCAGTAATGCTGTATGGTACAGGTACGTAGATGACGTACTTTGCCTCCGGCCTTGTATTGAAAATCTAGATAACTTTCTGCCATTGCTTAACAACTTAACCCCTTCCATTAATTTTACCACTGAAATTGAGGAGGATGGAAAATTGCCATTTTTGGATTGCCTGATTCACAGGGTAGGCAACACTTTTAAGTTTAACGTATACATGAAACCAACCAATGTTTTGTCATATATTCATTTTTACTCTGCACACCACGATAAAGTCAAACTGTCTGTTTTCTCTTCCATGTACTTACGTGCTCTACGTGTATGTAGTCCTGAATTCATGGATGAGGAATTTGGATTTATCTCTGACATTGGAACAAAATTAAAATACCCCAAACCATTTTTGGATAAAGCCTTAAAATTGGCAAGAACATCATTTTATAGGGTTTAACCTCCCCTACCCCGTGACAATAAAAACTTACTGATATTATCCTACAGTGATAAATTTGCCCAAATCCCTCATCTTCTAAAAACATGGAATGTTAATGTTGCCTTCTGCAATGATAACACAGTCAAGAAAATGTTGATCAAAAATTCACCTAATTCCTCATGTGGGTGTATCTACAAAGTACCTTGTAAAGAATGTAATATGTTCTATATAGGACAAACTGGAAAATACCTTTCAACCAGGGTCAAACAGCATAAATATAGTGTTAGGACCGGACAAGAATCTAATGCTTTATTTATTCATATGAGAGACAATAATCATTGTATTGACTGGGATAATGCTTCGTCAATCATGTCTTGTAACTCATCCGTAAATAGAAACATCATAGAGACAAGTTTGATTAAACACACAGAAAATATTAATATGAACTTAAACAATGGTATGTACAAGTTGGATAGTTTCATCATAGACAAGATTGTTAATAAGATAAGTCCAACTGCTATTCCTTAATGACTGAGGATAATCTTAGATTTAGAGGTCATGTCAGGTTTGATGAGAGTTGGGTCAGGTAGTATATCCTTGTATGCACCATATGGGTGTGTATTGCTTTGAACTCGTAGTGGCAACACCTTCAGGTTGCCAGTTAGTTATTAATTGTATCGGTATATAAGGTGTCTCTCGGCAACCTTCTTCTACGGAGACTGGGTCGTGGAGAGAGAGGCTGTATGATTTTATGCTCTCTCCTCTAGCTGCCAGGGCCTGCCGCACCGGCAGTAGTTTCTTTTTTTTCACCCTTCTGGTGACGACTAGGCTTAGCTAGTAGTCATTCCCTCCATAGCTGGTAGAAGATATAGTAGGTGTCTATATCTTTATATTGAGATCAACTTTGCCTCCTACCTATGGTGGACTCCCCCACTGATAGCTCTGGGTGTGATTAAACACAGTCTTAGCTAGTAGTCATTCCCTCCATAGCTGGTAGAAGATATAGTAGGTGTCTATATCTTTATATTGAGATCAACTTTGCCTCCTACCTATGGTGGACTCCCCCACTGATAGCTCTGGGTGTGATTAAACACAGTCGGACCACCTTAGTGTGGGTTGAGAGGTTGATCTCAAACATTAGTTAATTAGGACTGGTATTATCCCTTTCTGGTGTTTTCTTTTCCTCTTCCCACTTCCCCCCATCCTTGGGGGAAGTGGTTACTATGTTGCCTTCCCTCCCAACCCCTCCTCCGTATAGCGGAGGAGGCGGCCATGACCGACTACCACCACGAAACGACGGACAATACGAGACTCGAACACCCCTCGACATAGACGTAAAAAATGCCTCATTTGTTATGTTACATGCCACTGGTTCGGCCCCACTAGCCGGCCTCAATCCTTTCATTGTTCAAAAGGTAGTTGATGGCTGGGCTGGTGTGGTTGAATCAGTAAAAAAACTTGCATCTGGAGACCTCCTAGTAAAAACATTTAATTCGAAACAAGTAGCCACTTTGCTGAAATTACGCCAGATCCACAATTATGAAGTTGAAGCCAGGATTCCTCAAGCCATGAATTCCTGCAGGGGAGTAATCACCTGTAGGGATTTAATGATGATGGAAGAGACAGAAATAATTGAGGAAATGAGGAACCAAGATATTATTGACGCTAGATTTATTACACGTTTAGAGGATGGTATAAGGAAGAAGACTGCAACACTCATTTTGACTTTTGGCAAAGTTTCACTTCCTGAAACTGTCAAAATTGGTTATGAAATCGTTAAAGTAAGACCCTTTATCCCCAACCCTCTTAGATGCTTGAACTGTCAGATTTATGGACACGGAAATCGAACTTGTAAGGCTTCTTCTCCAGTGTGTGGCAGGTGCGAGACGCCTGGCCATGCTGAGGAAAAGTGCACATCAGTGGAGCTCTCCTGCTTTCATTGTAAGGGTACTCACTCCACTTCCTCGAGGGATTGTCCCAAATGGAAGCTGGAGAAGGAGGTCTGCTCAGTGAAGGCAGTGCGAGGTATCTCCTATCATGATGCGAGGAAGGCGGTGATGGGATCGCAAGCGACCCCATCACCCAATGTCTCGTATGCATCGGCGGTGATATCTCGACCCGTGATGTGTACCATTAGTACTCAGACTGAGTCAGAGCCGAGCGAACAGGCTGAACAATCTACTTCTACACCTACTATTATTACCCCCTCTAAGACTATTACCCCATCTACTAACTCCTATTCTCAGGCTGCAGCTACTTTGCAGTCAGAGAAACAAAAGAAGTCAGACAAGTATGACAAAATTAACTACACCACCCTAAAACCAAACAAGTCACTTCCTTGCACACACCCTACTCCCACTTCATCGGGGGAGAGAAGGGATAGCTCTTCCTCGGTGGAGTCTGGGAGACTCACCATTGATGAGGAAGCAATGGATGTCTCCGGACGCAAGAACCGGGAAAGGTCCCCCGGTAGCTACTCGCCACGCGGCGGGCGGCACAAGAAGACAAAGCGCTCAGGCCGACCCCGTAACTCTTAAATCGCCATGTTCACTGTACTACAGTGGAATTGTAGAAGTCTTGGGAATAAATTGAACAACATATCAATATTATTACATACACACAGGCCAGACATCGTCTGTTTACAGGAGACAGGGTTGGAGAATCACTCTGACCCAACACAATTTAAACATTACAACGCATACAGGAGAAACGATGGACACGGAGTAGCAATATACACACACAAATCACATCCACAGACACAAATAACATTAAACACTACTCTGGAAGCCGTTGCTTGCAGAGTGAAATTACACAACACCTACATATCCATCTGCTCTCTTTACTGTCCGCCACGCGGCCCCATTGACAGTGATTTATTTCATAATTTATTTGGTCAACTCACAGGTAAAAAATTAATACTGGGCGATTTTAATGCCCAGTGAGGGGAAGCTTAAGAACTGATGGTCGCGGAGGGCAGATGGCAGACATTATACAACAATCCAACCTCTGCCTCCTGAACGATGGCCAAGCCACCAGGGTTGACGATCGTTCTGGCAACTTTTCGGCCATCGATTTGTCTCTGGCCTCCCCGGATATACACCAGGATTTTTCTTGGCATCCTGAGTCCGACTCCCTTGGTAGTGACCACTTTCCCATCTGTCTCTCTTATTCAAGTCATACTGTTTCGGCCCCTTTGGTGCCAAAGTATAATTTTAAGAGAGCAGATTGGGGGTCTTTCGGGAGGATCGTCGACCTAGATATGTCCGGGGAGACCATAGATGAAAAGATGCGAAATGTAACACAAAACATCTTACACGTAGCCGAGGTTGCTATTCCCAAAACCTCTATAATTCGAAATAAGCGTGAAGCACATTGGTGGTCAACGGATTGCCGAGAGGCATTAAGGAAGCGTAATAGGAGATACAGGATTTTTGACAAACAGCCCACTCAGAACAACTTTATAGCTTACAAACGGGCGAGGGCTGAGGCAAGGAGAGTAATTAATAGAGCTAAAAGGGACTCTTGGTGGTCGTTTGTGTCCACGGTGAATCGTTTTACACCACTAACTAAAGTCTGGTCCACTATAAAAATATTAAATAACAAACGCCCGTATACCCCCATCACCACTCTTCAAGTGGATAACAACATCTACGACGATCCCGTGGACGTAGCAAACGTACTTGCCAGGAGTTTCTCAAAAGTAAGTAGTTCAGCCAATTACGACCAACGTTTTCTCCATCACAAACGTATGGCTGAACTACAAGAGATAGACTTTGCCACAGAAGACGTAGACTACCCATACAACCGGGAGTTTATGATAGACGAACTTCTCCTTGCCCTAAGATCCTGTAAAGACACCAGTCCTGGACCTGACACCATCACGTACGGTATGATCCGGCATCTTGGCCAGGATAACCTGGTCAAGTTGCTAGCACTGTATAATGAGATTTGGGTGTCTAACACCTTCCCAAACTCATGGCACTTTGCGTGGATCATACCGATACCTAAACAGTCTGGTCGTCTTGTGAATCCCAGTTCATTTCGACCTATTGCGTTGACTTCTTGCCTCTGTAAAGTCATGGAAAGAATGATAAATAATAGGCTACTTTTTGTTTTAGAAGCGAAGGGTTTATTGAGTGATCGACAATGTGGCTTCCGGAGACACCGGAGCACAGTTGATCACTTGATGAACCTGGAGCATTGCATTTCAAAGGCATTTGCCAATAAAGAATTCATGGTAGGGGTGTTCTTGGACATCCATAAAGCCTATGACATGACATGGCGACACGGTATTCTGATGAAGCATCACGGTTATGGTTTAAGAGGTAATTTGCCCATTTTCATTAACAACTTTTTGCGTGACAGAACTTTTTCTGTCACCCTTCCCTGTAATGTAACATCGGACATTTTTGTCCAAGAGAACGGGGTGCCACAGGGAAGCGTGCTTAGTCCTACACTTTTTAACATCATGATCAATGATATTCTGTCATCAGCTCTAGTTCCCAGGAATCTTAAATACTCGTTGTATGCTGATGATTGTGCAATGTGGCACTCGTCACGTAATGCACAGTTTTCAGTAGGACGGATTCAAGCAGCGCTTGATTCTGTCCACCAATGGGCCTTACAGTGGGGCTTTAAGTTTTCCGTTCCTAAGTGTACCGGAGTAATTTTCAGTAAACGTAGAGTACCTCAATTTAACGTAACGTTAGATGGCCAACCGGTACCATTTCATAATTCTGTTAAATTTTTAGGAATTCATTTTGACCAGAGATTAAATTTTACACATCATATTAATAATTTGCTTGTTCGTTGTGAAAAACCTTTAAATGTCCTTAAGTACCTATCAGGTACCACATGGGGAGCCGACAGGAAATCTTTATTAATGGTGTATAAGACCCTTATTCGTACAAAGCTAGACTATGGCTCACAGGTGTATGGGTCGGCATCAGATACAACACTAGGAAGATTGGATGTGTACCAGAATAAATGTTTACGTGTGTGTTTGGGAGCTCTGAAGTGTACACGTGTAGCTAGGATGGAGGTGGAGGCGAACATACCTCCTCTCCGACTTCGACGGGATCAACTCGCCATCAACACCGCAATGTCAACGATCCGGAAGTCGGAGATCGGCAACGTAGCCAGTGCCTCCCTCCAACAACATCACTACCTTCACCATGGAAGACGGAGGTCACTGGCTGTGCGCCTCCACCAGCTACAACAACAACTACAAATAGACGTCGGGGACTGTGACAAGTTTACCATCAGCAAGATACCACCGTGGGAGACACCCAACTTCGGCGTCAACACATCGTGGCTACCATCATCAAAAGAAAAGGCGCCGGAGTTGGAGATACACCACCTGTTTGGTGGTATAGTCCGCAGTCACCTGGGGTCTCATCACGTTTACACTGACGGCTCCAAGTCAGATGAAAGTGTGGGTGCGAGTGTATGGTCGAGTGAATGTGAACATAGGTACAGATTGCCGATACATACATCTGTGTTTACAGCTGAACTTTTCGCTATAGACAAAGCTATAGACTATGCACTGAATTCTCGATATGATTCAATAGTAATTTTCTCAGACTCCATGTCAGCCCTTCAGGCAATTAATTCATGTCAAACTATTTCTAATGAAATCCAGGGTCGCATCATTAATAAGTTGCACTTATGCAACAAGTCCTTCACTCTGATCTGGGTGCCCGGGCATTGTCGTATTTATGGCAATGAACGGGCAGACTTACTTGCAAAATCGGCTGTAGAGCTCGAGGTTACTTGGGACGTCCCTCGTGATCTGTAGTCGTGTCTATCCCTCGGAAAGAAATCAATTAATCTTCTGTGGCAAGGTCAGTGGACCAGACTTAATATCAACACCATCAAGCCTCAACTGGGTAATTGGGCCACTGCCAACCGGCCCAACAGACTCGAAGAAAGAATACTGGCAAGATTGAGAACCAACTGCACCAGAATAACTCATCTTGAACCATATATAGACAAACGTTTTCCACCGCATTGTAACACCTGCAATGCGGTGTTATCTATCAGTCATATCATCCTGCATTGTCGGCGATTTGTGGGGGAACGTGCTTCCCTCATAAGTTACTGCGATGCAGTAAAAGTCCCCTTCACACTCTCAGCTCTCTTAGGTGATGGGGATGGTGGTGTGACTGATAAATTGATGACTTTCTTGAGGGAGACCGAACTGATCAGGGTGATGTGACTTTTTATTTCTATTGTTACCATTTTGTATGTATTTTTGCCAATTATGAATGCCATAAATTATGTGTTGTATATATTGTATATTATGATGTATTAGCTAGGTTTAGCGATTGTCTAATATAGGTTTAGCGATTTGTCTGTCTAGGTTTAGCGATTGGCTGGAATAGGTATTAGTCTAGTTAGCTATTGGTTGAATAGGTACATAGATTAGTTTATTAGCTAGGATGTTAAATTAAGAAATATGTTATTTGTATGATGGTACAAAACAAAAATTTGTATATAAGTTTAGTTTCAAGTTAAAATGTAATAATAATAATAATAATAATAATAATAATGATAATAATAAAAACAATAATAATAATAATAATAATCTATGCATAAAAATAATATGCAAAAAGTTAAAATTAAAATATTAATAAATAAATAAAATAAAAAAATAAATAAAAAAATAAAATATAAGGCCTTAATGACCAACACCATGGTCGATAGGCCAGGAAAAAAAAAAATAAAATAAAATAAATAAATAAATAAATAAAAAAAAAAAAAAAAAAAAAAAAACCTTCTTCTACACTCTGTATTTCCCCTGAAGATGTGAATACACGAAAGCGCTTGGGACTCCGTGTTTATTTTTCCTTCCTTGTGGATTTACGCATATTCCTGGATCACGTGCCACCAAGTGATTTATTTGCATATTTATAGATGTATATATATATATATATATATATATATATATATATATATATATATATATATATATATATATATATATATATATATATATATATATATATATATATATATATATATATACATGCATATACATATATATATATTTTTTTTTTGTGTGAGTATATGTTTCTTAAAGTAAACGCAGATGTCAGAGTTTCAGGGCAGGATCTACTCCCTCACTACTCCTACCCTAGGCAGTACTAACAGGGTGGTGACTCTCTGTTGCTCCGTCCTTCCCCTCCCTTTGGATAGCAAGACATAACTCTCAGCCCCACCCCCCCTAGTCACATCCTACCCCTATCCCAGACATAAAGAAAACTCCTTTTCAAAACCTTTTGGTTCCATGAGTTCATTATAAAGCTATTGATGATATATAATTTCTAAATCCATACCTGATGATAATGTATTGTATGATAAAATCTTTATTGTGAAATTAATTAACTATAACCGATATTGTTTTCCACCAGTCCACCAGTTTGTTAACTTGTTCTCTATAGTTAATAAGGTAGTGGTGATCAATACTTAAAATATTATTATTATTTTTTTATATTTATGATTTCTAATAACCACTATACTCTACTTATCTCACTAGATGTAAAAAATATTTACATATGTGTATCAGTAACTATCAGGGGGTAGGCGTGATTCTAGAAACAATGGGACACCAGGTCGACGCAGTTGTAGATTGACCATTTTATTGAACTAACTGGCGATCTTCTTCTTCTTTTGGGCTTAGAGCCTATCACCCACTTAGGGACATTGAAGCTGTTCCCCAACTATTACTTCCTTTTTCTATTCTGTGAGGTGGAGGTCGGCTGGTGGGAGATCGGTGGTGAATACCCTTTGAAGAGTAAACAAGCAGATGGTGTTACTCTGCTTGTCCACAGCTTCCGTACTGTACAGTTACTCAAGCATGAAACTCCCCAAACCGTGTCGTCTGCTGCTGCCTCAGAGCATGGAGGTAGAATATAGGCTATTAAAGTTGGCAGACCTGACACCCGGGGTTTGGTAGGCTGTATGATTGGTCGAGAGAGGTTTCTGGTAACTCCCATCAGAGGGGGGTGCGCAGGAGGAGGAAGGGAGTGGGTAATAGAAGAAGAGGGAGGTAGGGGAACACACACACACTGTTTTTCAGCTACGTCGACTCTATTATCATTGAAAAGTAAATAGGCGTTCCTGCCCTTCCCTTGGATGATGAGTTAATGTAACAGGGAGACCCAACAAGTCATATTTCCAAGAAGATATTAATTTATTATTACTACTTACCTATAAGTTATACTTGTAACCATAATCGTTTTTTTATAGTTTTAGTATTTGTATACACTGTAGTCATGAATCTCTATTTTTTGTACAGAATGTAAGATACCTTGTCATCCAGTGACTTAAAACGGTGACAAGACAACAAGCATCCTTCCATGAGTAACGATTAAGAGTGTGTGTGTGTGTGTGTTACCGAATTGAAGCTCGCACCAATAGAACAGAGAATGAATCAGGAATTTTTCGGGTTCATTTTCGTATGTCCGAGGTTACGGTCATTAAGAAAGACTGAAGATTTTGTCAATCCAAGAAGAACGCCCACAAAGGACGCATTGCTAGGCATGGCAAGATTATAGCTCTCCACGGAGCTGGCTATAACTCGACGCAGATAGGGCGCATGCTGGGCGTGGATATGAAAACTGTCTACAAGTGGATACGCCGTGAGGATGAATCAGGAAATTTGGCAGACTTCTGTAAGAAACCTTTACATAATAGTCACCAAGTCAACGTGATAACATAATTATGTACTATATTTGTCAACTGTGATAATCTTTTATAATTCACAATTTTCTTATCTCTTAGCTTAGGAACGATTAAAAGACACCGATATCAAGCACCGCGTCCCTGCTGTCAAGGGTAAGTTCATAAACTAAAACGTGTATGCAAAAAGAGTAATATTGCATTGTCAAACTAATCAACGTAATTCTTACTCGTGGTGATGGTAGGACTTCACTTTACAAGTTTACTGAGAAGCTGACAGACCAGCACCGTGAGCAGAAACTAAGGTTTTCCCAAGAATACAAACTCATCGGTGAACAAGACCCTCTTTTTTGGCAGAGAGTCTTGTTCATTGATGAGAAGACATTTGCCAGCACCACTTACGGTAAACTACACATCTGGCCGAAGGATGTCACACGTTTATGATAATTTTTACAGTGTTCTATTTAATCACTAGAGTATTTCAGAACCAATTAACCAAAGTACTTGTTGGCTGTCTGTAACCACTTATATAACCGTAGGCTGCCTTTGTCAGATCGATGGTTAAACGCTTTTATGATTCCGTGTGTTTGCCCCTTTGTATATTCTGGTGTTCTTGTGTGGGTTCACGAGTGACCGAGTTGTGCTGTGTGCATCTGTGTGTTTTCCGTTGTTATTGAGTGCTTGTGTTGTGTTCCACGTGAGTGAACTGGGAATAAATGTTCCCGAGTGTCTGTACATCTGTGTCAGTGCATATTCTGCAAGTGTAGGTGCACCTGTTCTCTTTCGTGTACCTGATACCGTGTGTGAAGTGAGAAGAAACTCCACATCCCATCTCACATAAGTATTCTTACTTAAACTTCATATCTCCCGATTTATTTTCTCTCTGTATTTTCCAATATTTACACAGCCCCTCCCCCCGCCCAATAACCACCCCATCCCCCCACCACCATCAACTCCATGATCAACACCCACACCTCACCCTAACCATCCTTTTTCTCTTTTACTCTCACCCTACCCACTCCCCCTACTCCTTCAGACCTGACCAAGCCACTAATCTCTGACCACCTTGACCACCCAACCCTCACCTCACCTCACCTCACCTTAATTAGCCCCGCCTACACCTGTGTGCCCTTTTCCGCTCTGTACTATATTTTATTATATTTGTCTACACATTTGCAATTTTATCATTTTATATCATTTATGCTTCTATAGTAATAATACTTCAGGATTATATTATAAGTTTGTTCTCTTTTATTTTATTAGTCTACACGTTCATGGTTATTGTGTTTACTGTTCCTTATTGTGTTTAATATTAATTCTATTTTTACAGACCTAGACATTTGTATTTTTAAAATTCTATATCAATATTAATTCTGGTTCAAATTATAAGTTTGTTCTATTTTAGTTTATTAGTCTACACGTTCGTGGTTATTGTGTTCCGTGTTCCTTACTGTGTTTATTATTAATTATATTTTTACATTTGTATCTTTGTATTTCAGTATTAATATTTATTTTCTTCCGTGCCACCGAATTTTCTCTTCGTGTATTCTAATAATTTGATTGCCCATTTACCCTCCGCCCCTCACCTCACCTTTGTAAAAAGCCACTAAGCATCCTGTCCCTATACCCCTCCTAACAATCCCACCACTTCCCCTCCACTCCTACCGACCCTACCCCAATTTGACATTTACTTAATCCCTGTACCCACTCATCCCGTCATAAACAATCTCACCTCACCTCACCTTGTTAATTACCCCACCTTCCCCAATTCAAGCTCACCTTGCTAGATACTCCTCCCTCCCTACTGACACTAACCACACATGTTTACTTCCAGCACCCAAACCTCTCAATTCTACGACCTCTCCTTCCCCTATCTTCCTCCTTCCTCTCCCAGTTGATCCTAAACCAATACCCTATCCCCCGTCCCCCAAAGCACACTTCCAGTCCAACTCTCATTGCAGATTTCACATTCCGCACTAACCACATTCCACATTCTGTACATCTCCCCCTAACCTCTCATGTTGAAAGAAATTAATTAATTAAAGCACAGGGGCATACATTTTACCATGGCACCACAACTGACTTGTACGAGCTGCTCTGGAACCTTCGGCCCTACAATTTTCGCAAACAGAGGAGTTCATGTTTGCAGATTTTACAAGTTACGAGAGGAGATGTCGGTCGACTTGAAGGCAGCACTACGCAAGATTGATGCCTTGACTGAGAAGTTGGAAACGCTACAGGAATTCGCCACACTCAACGTAGGAGTGACATCGACACCTGCTGTACCCGTTGTCACAGCCCCTGTACAGACTGCCTCTTCACCTTTACCTTCACCGGCACCATCAACTACACCTTTATCTTCATCAGCACCAACAACGAATTCTATTTCTCCACGAGAGGAGTTCAGCGTAGTTAGAAACAACATACGACCGAGGCGAAACATGATACCTATCACCAGATGCCAAACCGTTTCAAAATTCAGGCCCAAGACGACGAGGAAGACGACACCGAGATCAGGCTTGTTGGTAATTCCATGGTGAGGATCAACTCACCGAGTTCTGTGGCCGGGTACCCAAGTCAAGGAAACGTTTTTGCATCCCGGGTGGCGGCCTGGATGACGTGATTGATACAGTTGAAGAAGTGGCAAGCCTGGCTCCCGACAACGCAACGTACGTCATCCACGTCAAAACCAACGACGCACTGAGGACAAGATCTGAAGACCTTCTCAACAGGTAACGGCAGATGATTAGAAAGTTTAAGGATAAAACTAACAACATCATACTTTCTGGAATCATCCCCCACAGACAAGCAGATACTCGTATCTACAAATCCGCTACCAGTGTCAACCGACGATTTGCCAACATCTGCAACGAAGGAGAACGTCGGTTTCTTCAACACCTGGGATAACTTTTATTTTGATGAATCTTTGTTTTCAGATAATGGTGTCCATCTGAACCAGGTGGGAGCGGCCCGTTTTGGACGTTTGTTAAACGACGCGGTGACTAACTATCGTACAAAAAACGGGACTGCCCAGGTACGTCAAGGTCAGGAAACTTAAAATGAACAAACTAAATAACAGGGATAAACGTGCAGTCACCCAACCGAAATAGCTTAAAAAAAATTTTATGTTTTATTTTAACTAGTCGTCAACTTATGGAATGGGCTTCCTCGTAACGTAATAGACTGCAACACCATAGACAGCTTCAAACGTCGCTTTGATAAACACCTTGTGTCTAATCCCCGACTTACAACGTTTATTAATGAATAATTTTTCCAATTACAGGTGGCTAGTTCGCCCAATTTCACCTACTTTCTGCCTTTCCTATAAAATTTCCTTTGGGTGTATTTCTGCCAACCCCACAAGGTGATGACTTCTGACATGATTTACTGTACCGCACAGGCCGGAGGGAATGGAGGGTGGGGAGAGAGCCTTCTACTTTGCTATCCTTATCTACGACTATCACTGGGGAGTATTATAGTCTCTACTAGTAATCTTTAAATCAGGTCACTTCGTGTGGACCATAAGGTCTGTTGTGGTCTGTGTTTCTATGTAACTCTCTCTCTCTCTCTCTCTCTCTCTCTCTCTCTCTCTCTCTCTCTCTCTCTCTCTCTCTCTCCTTATCATAAATTTACATGCGAGCGAGAAGGTGAATCTGATAAACCCTTGCCACCTTTACAAAACAACATTCTTGCCGTGGTTGGCTGGCTGGATGACTCTAGTTGGAATCTGGATCTCTATCAGGTATCACACAACCGTACCGACCCGGACAGAACTCTCTGGGCTAGATTTCATCGTATACGGAAATATGCTCTCTGAGTGGCCCTATGGTGAAAGAAACGGGGATCACGATTGGCTGAAACCAGTGTAATCTTACTGTAAAACACAGACGTTTGGATTTTCCCTGCTTGTACTGAGGTTAGGGGATTACAATGTTCCATTCAACAAAGGAAAATATAACTGATTTCTTAATATCTCTCTCCGTATCATCATATGCTGTTGATTTTTTTTTTATACACTATGTTAGTATGCGTATAAATGTCAATCATATCTCTGGTTTGATGAAGAAGGTCAGATATTAATATTATGGATATTGAAAGAACAAGCTTCAGACACGACAATACGATTAGACGAGAACAGATAGATTATTATTGTTCTGTTATGATTACCTATAGTAGCCTGTCTGTATCAAAATATGAACGAATACATTCATACTTGTTTAATTACCTCTATACTAGATAAACATTTATATTAGAGACATGCATTATCAAGTGAGCGTAAACATTCGTCATTTCTACCAGAGCCTAATGTAGCTGTCAATACTGATGCCAATAGGTTAAATAATGGGTGCTACTATAGCGTGCGGTCGACAACAGTATCTGAAGTCTACCACTTCACTCCACGTTATTTACTCTTCAGCTTCAACGTGCGGTGTACCTCATTTACAATAGATATATATTGAAGGATGATAAAAATTAACATGTCAGCTACAAAAACTATTTTTTTTAAATAAACACAGTATTATAAAAGTTAAATACAAATTGATTCACACATTTACTTTTGCATATGACATTCTAATAGGTACACACTTCTTATATCGTTAAGGAATGACAAACAAATCATCTTCATCTTTCCACTGTATCTTCCAGCGGAAGTGATAAAGATGTGACTGGAATAGCTCAGTACCAACGCCTCTCACTGTCATCAAAATGTTTGTTTTGTAATCTAACCATGACCGTTTAATTACCTGATGTTAACTACTTCAAACTTGGGAGGAATCTGATGTTGGAGCTCCATATCCTTCCTTTTATATCAATTAATGTCATTTGAGCTGATGTAAGATCAGCAAAGTCAACATATTTTGGGAAGAGGTGAGGTTCAGGTAGACCGCATGCACACTGAGTTTAGGTTGAGGTAGACCGCACGTTAAAAACCAATTTTCCAGGTAGACCACACGCAATAGCAACACCAAATAATGTTACCAAATTCATTTCGCATAAGGTTGACTCCCAGTGTGTAATGATTTTACTTACTGTGCTACACAGTAAAGGCTAATGTAGTGCAATGCCCCCTTCCCCCTATCCCATTGCGGTAGGATTTGAATCACGGCATTCCTGGCCTAACAACCCTGGGTGCCGAAGCGCTAATTCTGAGCCACATTTCCTACCATAATGGGTACCAGGCACCAAGAACCAATGAAAGATAAGTGTTGTATAAGTCGAACCTAGTGCAAGCATGGAAGATATTGTTGAATAATTTCATTATCTTGTACAGTAAAAAATATTATTACTCTTCTATGATCCCACCATAAGATTCCCTGACTTATGCTAACTCAAAGTATTGCATAAACGAGAGAGAGAGAGAGAGAGAGAGAGAGAGAGAGAGAGAGAGTTACAAGGAGTTACAAGGAAAAGAAGTACCCTAGGGGACCTTACGATCCATACAAAGAGGGTACCTGTGGGTTTAGTTGCGCAAGTAGGCCACCGTCCTCGAATGTGTCATGTGAAACCATCAAGGAACACTCGCACAACGGCTTAAACACCTAGACGGTGATTTAAGACTTTGTCTAATCTGGACTTGTACTGATCCACAGAGTTGCTGTTGACTACATCAGCAGGAAGCGCGTTCCAAGTACCGCAGATGCTGTATGTAAAGAATTTACCACACAGATCACGGTTGTATCGCTTCAGTTCAAGTTTGTAGCCATGATTCCTGTTTGTGCCCTCACTGAGTTGGAAAATGTCCCTGTAGTCTACATTGTCAAAGCCTCGTAGTATTTTAAACACTTCGATAAGCTGATCACGCAGTCTCCGGGTTTCCAAAGAGAACAGGTCGAGTTCTACCAACCGATCTTTATAGCTCTTGTGTCTAAGAGAGGGTATAAGTTTGGTTGCCCTGGCTTGCACTCGTTCCAATCTCGCGATATCCTTTCGGTAAGAAGGACTCCAAAACTGGACTGCATACTCCAGGTGCGGTCGGACAAGGGAATTGTACAGACAAAGTACTATCTCCTTGTTCCGGTATCCAAACTGTCGCTTTATGTACCCTAACATCCTTTGGGCTTTCTTCTCAGCCTCAATACACTGCTTTGAGAACTTGAGTCGCTGGTGATAGTTACACCCAAGTCTTTCTCAGTGTCAGTGCTTACGAGAGCATTGCCCTTAAGGTTATACTCTGTTCGGGGGTTTCTGTGGCCTATATGCATAACTTTGCATTTGTTCACGATAAATGGCATTTGCCACGTGTCAGACCACTCCCCGATCTTCCTAAGATCTTCTTGTAAGCGGGTAGTATTTCCTTCTTTCGCGACATTCATACCAAGCTTAGTATCATTGGCGAATTTGGAAATCTTGGCAACCATGTCACCATCCATGTCATTAACATAGATGATAAACAGTAGTGGTCCCAGAACAGAACCTTGGGGAACACCGCTAGTAATGGGCACCCACTCTGAAGCCTGTCCATTCACTACCACCCGCTGCCGTCTGTCACTTAGCCAGTTCTCTATCCACTTTGCCACATTTCCATCTATGCCCAGTGCACGCACTTTCCGAAGGAGGCGGCGGTGGGATACCTTATCAAAGGCTTTCTGAAAGTCTAAGTAGACAACATCGACCGCTTTATCCCGATCATGCTCACTGAAAACAAAATGGAAGAATTCCACCAGATTTGTGAGGCATGACCGGTGCTGTCGGAACCCATGCTGGGAACCCCTCAGTAGCAAATTTGATTCTAAAGGCGGTATTCCACTGAGGCAACACAGCAACATGTTGCATGCGATTTGTAGAGCTTTCAACAAAAATGTTGAATGCGGCTTTCAACATTATGTTGAATGCTGCCGCAACAAGCAACATCGTTGTTGCTTGTTGCATGCGGCGTACGATGTTGACTGTTGAATGCAACAAGACCAATTCCATTGATTCAACAAAAGCTCAGTTGTCAACAAGATGTCTCAGGTGACGGTCACTGCTGCTGCGTATTTAGTGATACGTAATGCCCGCAAAACACGTAAAAGGAAACATCGATGGTGGAAGAAAGAACTGTTTATTGGCAATGTCACAGCTCATAATGACTTTCTTGGAAGGTTACTTGCCAATGATCAATCCTTATTTACAAACTTTTCAAGGATGAGTGTGGAGGACTTTAATATCCTTCTCGAGAAAGTAGGCCCGAAAATCATGAAGAGTGACACGAATTGCCGAGAAGCCATACCACCTAAAATCCGGCTTCTAGTCACATTGCGTTTCTTGCTCTTCACCGTCGCTACATCACATTGGTATTGTTCAGCTAATAGCCGCAGTGCATCAAGTTTTACTAGATTCTTTTTATAATCTTTTAACCGTATATCCCATAGGACTTGACTATTTCTGTAACTTTCTATAAAGTCCGCGGTTTTCTCTTGGGACCAGCTCATTTTGTTGCTTTCAACACCACTGATTTCCCGTGACTGGCGGGTAGGCGTTCAACACCAGGCAACAGGCTAAAACTTGTTGAATGCGGCACGCTACACGTCAACATGTTGAAATGTGTTGCATGCCACACAGCCGCATGCTACATGTTGCCTCCTGTTGAACCAGTGGAATCGCACTTAGGATATGCAACAGTGTTGCATGCCACATGTTGCCAAAATGTTGCCTCAGTGGAATACCGCCTTAAATTAGTGTGCTGTTATTTTGTCCACCATGATGCTCTCCATGAGTTTACAGACTATCGAGGTTAAACTGATGGGTCTGTAGTTTGACAGTTGGCTAGCATCTCCCTTCTTGAAGATAGGAGTCACCTCTGCCTCATGCCAGTCTCTAGGAATGTATCCAGTCTGGATTACCCTGTTGAAGACCATGCACAGGTGCCGTGATACTTCACCATGCACTTCTTTCAACACTCTGGGTAAGAACCCATCTGGACCGGGGAACTTGTTTCCTTTTAATTCGATTATTTTTCTCTCGATTTCTTCTTGGGTGAAGACCATTGACTCCAACTTCTCACTGAAGGAGTCCAAAGGTTCGGGAATGGGACCACTCTCCTCAGAGAACACTGAAGAGAAGTACTCATTTAAGAGGTTAGCATTTTCTGCATCAGAGTGCATCAACGCTCCATCCTCATTCACCAAGGGACCGATCCTGCGTCGGATTGGTTTACGGCCATTCCCATAACTGAAAAACTCCTTGGGGTTCTCTTTGCAGAGTCTAGCCACACGGACCTCCTCAGCACGCTTAGCCGCCCTTATTTTGGACTTCACGTTTCGATTCAGTCTTCTATGACCGTCAAAGTCCCCAGATGCCTTCGCTCGACGATACGCAGTTCTCCTCTCCCTTAGTAGGTTACGGATTTCCCGATTAAACCACTTCGGTTGAATGAACTTCTGACCTGTTCCCTTCAGAGGAATAAAGCGCGACTGAAGTTCCATGAAGGAAGACAAGAATGACCTCCACAGATCATCAGCACTCTCTCCCTCCTCTAGTTCCATTTCAGCAACGCCTTCACGAAGACCTGCAAAGTTCGCTCTCCCCATGTCTAATTTTCTATGCACCGGGGTCACGGTCTCCATATTATGGACCTTAACTGAAAATCTTATAAGCTTGTGGTCACTTCCGCCTATTTCTTCGTTTACAGAGAGGTCTTGAATGATGTCATTCTCGGAGGTGAGGACCAAGTCGAGTATGTTAGCACCTCTTGTTGGCTCCCTTACCCATTGAGTGAAGAATTTATCATTTACAAACTCCAAGAGTGGTGTGTTCTCGGCAGAGGGTTCTCTGGTTTCCCAGTCAACATGTGTGTTGAAGACCCCCACAAGGATGCACACCCTGCCGTCCACTAGTTCACCTAGCAACTGGTATAGGTCCCTGTCCATCTCATTGAGTTGTCCAGGGGGTCTATAAAGCAGCAGGGTTCAGTATTTTGCAGTGGCTATTTTTAGGTCAACTCCAAGGAGCTCGTGGTTCGATGTGATGTTGCAAGTCATCGATTTGATAGAGTTTTTTACATACAACAGCACACCACCACCCCCTCTGTCCTCTCTATCTTTGTGGAAGAGTTGGTAGCCTGGAATCACGAATTCCCCTTCAAGATCTCTGTCTGAGGTTCTCAACCATGACTCCGTTATGGCCACCATCTTGGGTTCCTCTGTCGCAACGAGGGCCCGTAGTTCCAAAAACTTGTTTCGGATGGACCTGGCATTGAACAATAGAACCTTCAGGGAACCCCCAACTGCAGGGCTCCCTATACTCTTCCATTTCCCGGTTTGGTCATTGTCTTGTTAGTGCTGGGGATATCCTTCTTCAGGATCTCAGCGAATGTCTTCTCTGGGGTCACTCTAGCATAGCGACGAGGGCTCTCCTCCACGCTCGGTCGAGTGCTCCTGAGACATCGTCGGACGGCGTCTTCCATTAATTTGGAAAGCACTTCTTTCCCCTTTGGTGAGAGATGTGTGCCATCCCTCTGGTAGAGGTCGTCTCTACCAAAGAGTGAGGTGTAGGTGTACCAGTTCTGAAGGCTTGAACTCTGGGCAGAACTTGGTAACTTACTTGTATGTAATTCTTGTAGTTGTAGTAGTGGTTGTTGTTGTTGTTTTAGGTAACGTGGAAGACGGGGTGCTTTCTTAGGTGATTGACTTCACAAGTTTCTTAAGGCTTAATTTATTAATATGTTCTTATATCTATACAGAGAGTTATATTGATGTGCCTTGTCTTGTCTTATATGGTATTATGTCTCTCTCTATGGAGACAGTTTATAGCCCTTAGGGAGTCAGTGTGGTATCCTAAATCCTAGTGTACCTCCTCTGCTTATATACATTTCAAACTCCATAGTTTACAGAATGGCTAGAGTGTGACTGTGTTGCCTGTGAATGGTCAGTTTGATTCTGTACCTACTTCTCTCTTCTCGTGTGAAAGGGAAAGTGGGCCAACCCTTTCCTATCTCTCTCTCTCTCTCTCTCTTTTACTCTCTTTCCTACCTCTCCTTCGAAGGGGAGGTAGGAAGGGTTAATAATGTCTTTTCGTATGACCTGACGCCGCACCTGTGTGTGTGTGTGTGTGTCCAACCTGCCCAGGTGGCCTGTTTCTGATTTGTAAACAGATTAGAAGTAGTGACCCTTTTCCATTTGGTTTTATGGTGTGTACGTATGTGGAATCTGAATCTGTCTGTCAGGTCCCGAAAGGCGAGTCACTGCACGTGTTTGTGTGTGTATAGAATGGTGTGTACACCGCTCGAACCATGCTACCTTCGACTGGCCTCCAGGCGTTTGCTTTATGCTTTATTTAATAGAAGGCCAGTTCACAATGTTGGTAGGGCTAGATAACTAAGATATTAACAATGAATACATGTATAGTAACATAAAAAATAGACATTAAGACATTGGCACACCATATACTTAAAATTAACATTACCGGTAATACATGAATATAAATCCATTAACATGAATACATTGTTACATAAAATTTCATCTTAATATTAATGTGTTTAGCTAGGTGCATGTTATTGTGTGTATATAATCTAACCTATGCTAAAAATTCACACATTAATGAGGGGGGAGCCGTGTTGCTATGTTGTAGCTGTGGAATAACAGTCTTGTTCTTTTCAACACAAGATAATTCAGTATACTTCGATAGTTTTTTCTTATACAATACAAAAATAGTATTTTAGACTGTCTTATACAATACATAAATTTTATAGTACATGCCAGAAAGATAAGACATGGGATAATAAACATTGGTACCAAGTTTTATTTTGATCACTATGTGGAGGAATCAAATGATATAATAAGGATGATTGAATCCTATTCTCATTGAGTAACATAATAGTTTCATTTTGTCTGATACAACTGATAATGAATTAGGAGACGTTAAACAATTCAACTTTAAATGAAATATGTTGAAAAGGTGGAAGAGATTGTGTTATGTTTTCAAGCAAATTATGTTTACTAGGCAAGGTAACGATTCCCTTGGATCGTATTTCCTATGAGTCTGCTTCTTTATAGTTGCCTTGAACCATACCATGTGTAGGGTGATTAGGGCAAATTAATGTTAATTGAGTATTAGCAGGTAAGTATAGATAGTGGAAATTAAAATTGATGATGAAAGAGAGTTTGATTAGTAATAGATATGAATATACATGCATATAGTGCCTGATTAGTAGTACTTATGATTCTAAGCAAGTGGAGATTTTGCATCCTTTGGAGACTTAAATGCAACTCAAATGCAAAGAAATATGCAAGACAAACATATATGAAGATATGCAACATGGCACTTGAAGTGTTGTGTGTCACTGATGACATCATCACTAAGTATAATACTTATTGGATGAAAATTGAATATTAAATGATTACTTCCATTTTCATAGGGAATTGTAGAAGTGCGTAGCTTGTGAATAACATTTTACCTTTTATGGGAATAATAATGAGTATATGATTTTGTATTAAAATACTACGCATGACTGGATAATAATATTTCATGAAAGATAATAAGGAAGATGAGATTTCATCATTGATTGTACCATTGCATCTCGTAGCTATTGGAGTGGTAATAATATTGTGAGTTGATCGTATCTTACCCGCAGTAAATATTCTCTTAATAAGTGGTTGTAATTCCTCTTGAAGTTCCTCACCTGCTATCATTTTTCCGCAAACTCACAGAAATAAATAGAAGCCTAAAAATATGATGTGATTATTTCATATATGTTGTTCATTTCATATAAACTATCTAAATCGTATTTAATTTCTGTGCAATGATTTACACTCTAATACAGTATATACCTGTTACTCTATCTTACCTTGATTTGCAAAGGCTTGTCCTGCAACCTTTTATGTATGGGATAATGCTTGTATACCACTATACCTCTAAGCATTACCAAATAGTGCTCATGAAATTTCACTTAAAAATTATCTAAATCACGCTCTGGGCTGTGATGATGGCTCTAAGCCATTATATTTGTTTTGTATAATAAGCTAGCAATATTACCTGAGTCGCTGAATCCATTCCTAGGGCGCCCAATAGTGCAAGGACACTATAGAATATAATGCACTTACATAGGTAAATTCAGTTGTGTGATACCTGTCAACCAAAACTAGTGTATCATTAAGTATTTTATCTGGAATTACTGCTCAATGGCAGAAAATTTTGGTAATAATTCATATATCCAGTAAAGAGTAAGAAATAGTGATCATATCGTTCATCACCAATATTTTATTTCTTTTCCTTTTCTTTTCAACTGTTTGATAAAATTGTAAACGAGAGCTCTCGGATTGAAGACGTCATCTTTTGCGGTGTGTACTTCGTCGGAGCCTGTAGCCGCCGCGAGTATAGACATGAAAACCGTTATATAGGTTGATTTGGGCCACATTTGTAAGAAGAAATATTATTTTTCATTGGAAACCGATCGGAGTTTGTGTTTGTAAGTGTTTATTTTATTATCATCAATAGTAGGGATAATATTACGAGGAAGAGGATATTGTTGCTGTTGCAGAGATATGATTGGTTTTATTCTGGATGTTAAGTTTTTGCGCGCATTTTACCAATTTCTTTATTCTGTTTACATAAACAATATCATCCGCCTGGTAAAGTTATTCATTATTATAAGGTTATGCCTACTAAAGACATGACTGTGTGAAGTTCGATCGGGTACCCATTACGTTGGCGATTACGCATTTTTTTTTTTTTTTCTAGCAAGCCTATAATTTGTTTTGTTCTGTCGGCGATCACACATTTTTCTTGCAAGCCGATAAATTGCTTTGTTATGTCGGCGATCACGCATTTTCCTTGCAAGCCGATAAATTGCTTTGTTATGTCGGCGATCACGCATTTTCCTTGCAAGCCGATAAATTGCTTTGTTATGTCGGCGATCACGCATTTTCCTTGCAAGCCGATAAATTGCTTTGTTATGTCGGCGATCACGCATTTTCCTTGCAAGCCGATAAATTGCTTTGTTATGTCGGCGATCACGCATTTTCCTTGCAAGCCGATAAATTGCTTTGTTCATCCTGATGAAATTGTGGAAATGCAACTCACTGTTGTTCAGCATAGTTGTCCATGTTGTAGCATGGCTTCTTCGTGGCAATTGTTATATCATATGAAAGACGTATCCATACGCCATATAGTATTGCATGTGGAGTTTTTCCTTTTTTTTTTTTGTATTTTGTAGTGTTTATTGACCGTCATATCGATGCAGTCTTCCCATGTGGAGGGATTTTCATTGTTTCTGTGCCACGAAGTACTTCTAGTAGTGTTACGGTTTTGCCGTTTTGTTAACCCATTAGATGCTGGGAAATATGGTAATACAAACGTTTGCTTAATATAGTAGAAATCAGATATTTTTTATAATATCGGGACATGTATATGGTCATATGAATTTGTTTGTTTTTTTAATATATGTGCACTTACTTTTGCGGTTTTTTCCCTAGTGGTGCCGCCACTAAATATCTAGAAAAATAGTTAACCATAGGTAAAACTTACTGTATCCTGATTCTAAATTGGTAAGGAAAGTAGATCTATTCCTACTATGTCCCATGATTCGTCCAGGATTAGGGATTCCCGTCATGGAACAGAGGTCCAAATGTATGGCCTTGATTTGCATTGTATGTTTCGCACTGAGCGACATATGTGTTTCATCATCTACCCTTAGTTTATGTTAATAGTATATTGTATAGAGAGTGGTTAGGTACCTACCTCTATCAGGATGTCCTGCTGCATTATGATATAAGGGTAATTAATACTGAGGGAATTATTATTTGTTGTATCACTATGTGATTGGTTTGTACGTCACGTTTCCTTAGTTTTCTGTAAATAATATCATCATGAAGGGAAAAGATATTTAAGTGACTGGGTAATTATGGTCCATTATTTTCATCCTCAGGGTTTTTAATGAATATCTTATTACATTCATCATAGAATCCGTTTGCTAATGTTTAGGAACCATATTAATGTCAAAGTCCATGGGTGTCCTCGGAACTAAAAGGACAAGATAATTGTTTAAGGGATCTGCTACTTTATTTAATCGTCCTGGAAGGTATTTAATATCTATATGTGGGAGAAATTCCTGAATTGTTAGATTTTATCTGGCTAATTTTCCCGTTAGGGTTTGAGGTTATAGTAAGCCAAGGATCGTTTGATAATTCGCGAAAACTTGTAAAGGATAGCCTAATACGATTTCTCTAAAAGTACGAAGTGCCCATAATATTGCTTAAATTTCCTGTTTTGTTACAGAGTAATGAGTTCCCTGTGCACTTAATATTCTCTAAGCATAAGCACATACCTGATATCGACCCAAAGCTATCTCTTACATAAGTACGGCGCCTAAGCCTACTGAAGAAGCATCTGTACACTTGATACGCAAAAATTGGAGCTGACATTAATTAACCTTTAATATTTCAAAGCTTAGCTATTTTTTCTGGCCTCCATACAAAATCTCGAGTTGATTATTTAGGGGTTTAGCTACTTGGGAAAAATGCTCTACAAAGATTCTATAATAAGAACATAAACCCAAGAATTATTTTACGTTAGTAGCATTCATTAGGAATAGTGAATACTTTCATTGCTCGTATTTTACCAGATTGTGTATGGAGCACAGTGGCGGTTAATGTATAACCTAAAATTATAATTTCATGGTTAAGAAAATGACACATAGGCAGTTAAAGTTTGAGGCCTACCTAATGTAATCTCTGGATAAGCTTCTTTATTGTTACTTATTATGAATGTACGTCTATAGAAAAATAATCAAATCGTTGAGATTAGCGATGACTACGTTAGTAATAAAACCAATACGAAAATTAACCATATGCTGAAATATGGATGAAACATTACATAACCCAAATGGTCTACGAATGTATTCATAATAACCATGGGAAGTATTAAATGTTGTAATGGGTTGACTTTTATCATCTAATGCTACTTGCCAGTTTCCACTGACCAAGTTTAAGGTGGAGAATATCATATGTTTTATTTCACCAATGTAAGACAAAACATCTTAAAGGAGGGAGGGGATATTTATCTTTAATTGTAGCATTATTTATTTGTCTGTAATCAATTACTGGCGTAAATTCACCATTATTATTGAAACCAAAAACATTGGGCTGTTAAAAGGGGAGTTAGAATTCCTAATAATGCATTCATCCATCATTTCATTTATAATTTTCTTTACAACTTTCTGCCTACTATGAGGTACGGTAGTCTATATGTTCGAATAAATGGGTTGAGGGTATGTTAGTGTAATGGCATGCTTTATAATGTTGGTTCATCCTAAGGATTCACCAGGTAGGGCAATCGCATTTCAATATGTGGCTAGTATGGTGATGAGATTATCACGATAAAGTGGAAAATCGTGTCCACTGACAAAAATTTCTAAGTTGCTCCCTTCTGTGACTATCACTTTATCCTTCGGTAAGAACCGATACAATATTTCCTTGTGGTATTGGTCTAACTTCCATCTGTACAGATCACATAGATATGTTCCTTTCTTTACATGCATATTGGTAGATGATTTATTAATATCAGTGATATTTTCACTGTTTCATTGGGTAAAGTAAATTAATCCCTGATTATATATTATTTTACTAGTTCTATTGAGAATAGAACGGTAGTATGTGGCTGTACATGAGATGGAAGCTTTATTTTCAATTAATGGACGAAATTTGGAGTTAATATAATATTATATGCAGCAGTGGCCTTTATGATACCGGGGTCGTTTCCCTCATTTTTTTTATATGTATAGAATTAACATTACATGGACTTATATATTGGCCTGGACAATCCTGTATTGGAATACATTAATTCCTAAAATGTATTATTTTATATTTAGGGTTAATTAATATGGTTTGTTTGATAAGGTATGATAACCTAGTTTATAATTTTGTATTATATAAAATGCAATATGTATATGGTTAGATCCCTTGTCTAACCGTACAGGAAGGGTTAAAGTGTCCCTAATACCTGTAATTTATTGCCTGTCATGGTTGACAATGCTATGTCACCTGTTCAATCTTGGTTTATAAATGCAGTTGGGGAGCTAATTTGCATAATTTGTTAAAGGAAGTATCCGATAACAAGGAAACTGCGGCTCCTGTGTCTATCATTAAGGTGGTGTTACTATGTGATATTAGGACAGGGAATTATAGTATATTATTGGTAAATGCGACGACAGGGCCTACAGTTATATTTTCGGGACGTTTTAATATTGTGGCGGTCTCGTTTCATACATCATATTTTGATTGTGCAAGTCCCATTTCATTCTGTTAAGGATCATGCATTCATCTAAGGAATGCGACTTTGATTCATGTATTTGACTGTATTTATTATTACTTTTCCCTTGATCATTTCCTTTAGTACTATGTAAGTAATAACAATCACTGGTAATATTATTATTTCCGTTACAGTGTTTGCAACGTTTTCCCTGTGATTCCCTTTGAGTAGGTGTGGCATCAAAATTAAAATTCTTCGTCCCCATGGATTGAGTAATCTGTAATTCACGATGTATGATACGAGATTCCTTCGAATTTAAAGTTAGAGACCCTGATAATGCAAGTGCTTTTGCTGGTTCACTTGTAGTTATGTTGTCTGCCTTAGTTTTAAACATTCTCTGAACCCATGATAATGAATTATGAATTCTACCATCCCCAAAAACATCAATTAGTGACTGTCTGAATGTAGCATATGACGTTAAATTCTCTGGATCAGAAAAAGCACTTGTAGTTAACATATAGCTGGCTGGACTATCTGGTGCAATATGCTCTCTCACGAATCTGATCTTATGTAAGTCCTGCTCTATATTAGTTTGGTAAAACACATCCTCCAAATGACGCAAGAAGAGATGAATCCCATATCTTGGATTATCTCCCGTATAATACTTTAAATACTTGTGGGTGGGTAAGCTTGTCATTGTATGCCTAGAAGAGGTAGTGGGGTTAGAAGAAGTTGTATGAAGAGCAGAGACAGTAGGAGATTGTGGAGGAGTAGCCATTGTTGGAGAAAATACAGGTTAATATAGTATACCAGATTAAGTTGTTAATGGGGGTAAGGTAGAAGCAGAAGAATGTACTCGAATGTGTTGGCACCACAAACGAGGCTTAGGGAGGCAGGGAAATCTAGCTTGGAGACTAATGAATCATTATCAGGGATATTCGAAGTTAGTTATGATACCTTTGGAGTAATGGGGGAGAATACCTTTACCTTTGTTGTAATTTGGCACTTCTTTTCTTTCTTTCTGGGCTGTAATTGAGGAACCTAATCTATTCTAACATGTTCGTGGACAAGTGAAAAATAATGTAATGTAACATGTAATGTGTACCTACTGTTAGTTGACTCTAGTTGCAACGACGATGACGATGTGGTGAAGAGGCGACGTCGGTGGAGAGGCGAAGCGATTATTAGTTAGCTCGCACACTAACACACTAACAGTCGTTATTGGAGTGAAGATGATGAACGTTGACTTGCCTTTACGAGAGCATTTACGTAACGAGGCGTCAGCGTGGAGGTGATGGAGGTCGTGGCGTTGTCCTGACGAGAGCATTTACGCAGGGACGCCGATATGGTAGTGATGAAGTGATGATTGTTTGTTGTGAAGTAGATGAGGACCCCTTGTAGGTCAGTTGCAATTATATTGAAGCAGGTGCCTCTTGTAGGTGAAGAATTTGTGGTTTATCTCCCTCGTTAGAGGTCGTAAGATTATACCCACAGAAGAAATTACTTGAGAGGATTTACAAGTAAATTCCTTCAACTTGTCCTTGAACAATGTTAGTCACTGTACTCCCGTGAAGTCGATACCTTGCAATTTGCCTTATTGCAAAAACACCGCTGCCATCAAATGTACCAGTTCTGAAGGCTTGAACTCTGGGCAGAACTTGGTAACTTACTTGTATGTAATTCTTGTAGTTGTAGTAGTGGTTGTTGTTGTTGTTTTAGGTAACGTGGAAGACGGGGTGCTTTCTTAGGTGATTGACTTCACAAGTTTCTTAAGGCTTAATTTATTAATATGTTCTTATATCTATACAGAGAGTTATATTGATGTGCCTTGTCTTGTCTTATATGGTATTATGTCTCTCTCTATGGAGACAGTTTATAGCCCTTAGGGAGTCAGTGTGGTATCCTAAATCCTAGTGTACCTCCTCTGCTTATATACATTTCAAACTCCATAGTTTACAGAATGGCTAGAGTGTGACTGTGTTGCCTGTGAATGGTCAGTTTGATTCTGTACCTACTTCTCTCTTCTCGTGTGAAAGGGAAAGTGGGCCAACCCTTTCCTATCTCTCTCTCTCTCTCTCTTTTACTCTCTTTCCTACCTCTCCTTCGAAGGGGAGGTAGGAAGGGTTAATAATGTCTTTTCGTATGACCTGACGCCGCACCTGTGTGTGTGTGTGTGTGTCCAACCTGCCCAGGTGGCCTGTTTCTGATTTGTAAACAGATTAGAAGTAGTGACCCTTTTCCATTTGGTTTTATGGTGTGTACGTATGTGGAATCTGAATCTGTCTGTCAGGTCCCGAAAGGCGAGTCACTGCACGTGTTTGTGTGTGTATAGAATGGTGTGTACATAGGGGTCCACAAAGAACACCCCCTCGGCAGTACACAAATCAGCCAGGCGCTGATTTACTGCAATGTTCTATGACAGAGCAGTCCCTAAAGGGCCTCTCCTTGGGAGCATGCCAACAACTACCCTTCTGCGGGTTTTTAACCCACAGTCATCTACTGCACCGAGCACATCCGAGAGGACTCCTTCGGTCATGCCTACTCTACCATTTCTCAGGTAGATGTCACTACCACTCACCATGAGTGCAATGACAGCAGATCTGGACGTTTGGATCCTCTCAGCTTCCTTTCGGAGGTCAGCATTGCCACAACCTGGCAAACAATTCACCTTCACAGAAGTGTGAAGACAATCTGCCATTAGGGGTTGCAGCCCTCGTGCCTGGGAATCACCTACAATTTGTATATCCACAGGCCTCTCCTTGGTAGGAGCACGAGATGCCTTGTGAAGAACCCGAGAGTGTTTTGAATTCCTGCCGGGTTCGTCACTTCCTCCAGGCTGCTTCTTCTTCGTCTTCTTCTCCTTCTTCATTTTCTTTTCCTTCTTATTTGATTCCTCATTTTCTTCTAATCCCTCCTCAACTGTCTTCTTGGCTTGTTCTCCCTTCTCCTTATTCCCCTCCTCTTTTCCATCACACTTTTCTGCAGTCTCTTTTCCTTCTGCAGTCTCTTTTCCCTCTTCATTGTTGTTGTTCTTCTTCTTGTTGTTGTTCTTCTTGTTCTTTACCGCCGTGGTGGAGCACTCCAGTGAAGAAGCTCCTTGGACTGCCTTGTCTCTCACATGGCAGTCACACCTCTGTGAGTCCATTCGGAGAACTTCCTCCTTTAGGGAGTTGTTCTCCATCGTGAGATGTGCTTCATCGACCTCTCCTCGAGTTTGCAAAAGTCGCAGACACTCGAGGAGTCTAGGTCACTCGCACTCCTCCCGCTAAAGTCCTCATACCAGCGGTACACCTTGCATGTAGTACATGTAAATTTTCTTGCTGATGGACCAGTCATCTCGCTCTAATTCAATTTAAGACCAATAATACAAAAGAAAAGGTAATGTGATTTGGTCTCGCATAAGTCTCATCAGCCTACTTCCAGAAGGTTTTCGGTCGTTCGGCCAACAGAAACCCTTATGAGCCAAGCACACCAATCCTAAGGTCTCCCCTGGGCCGGACGGCCCCAATCGTGCCGCAGCTCCCAACTGAGCAGCACAAGAGTCCTAAGTAAATGGGACTCTGATTTTTCGACAGGGGTGCTTGAAGTGTAACCGTCGTCCTACTAATCACTACTAATCCTCCATCCGCGGCCAAACTTAAAGCAAATAGTAAAACTAAATGTCCACGACTTAATCCGAGATCTTTTACTGGCCTGGCAGCCAGCGAGGCACGAATGCTCTCTCACCAAAGAGCAGTCGAACCTTTAGGTACCTAAGAACGGTCACAGGGAGCTGGTCAGGCTTATTAATCGAAGAGAATACCTACAGGGGTACTGAGGCATCTCCATTACTCGTACCCCACACGCCTGAGATCCCTTCAATCTCAGCCCTTTCGAAACCTTTGAGCGTTAAAAGGCGTTGTTTTAGGAGGTTCCAAAGCCTCCCTTCTCACACGGCATAAGGTAGCTGGTGAGAGAGAGAGAGAGAGAGAGAGAGAGAGAGAGAGAACACTAGATATGATAGGCTTCATCAGTCGGGTTCCTGGTTTTCGTCGACCTGTTCTGCTGAAAAGTGGGGAGTTGCTACGATCTCGTGGGTTAGCCGCTTATGTTAGAGATGGTTTTGGTTGTTTTAGACAGATCAAGTTTGAAAGTGGTTACTATGAGATGATGGCTTTTAAAGTATGTGGGAGTCGATCTAATTTTTATCTTTACAGCTTGTATCGGAACCAAGATCTGGAGGATGGGATATATGACTGTTTGTTATCACCAATGGCTAGGGTGCAAGCGGAGGACAGTCGTGCGTCATTAATTTTGTCTTAATAGATGACCTCAATGTGCACCATGAGAAATGGCTAGGGTTCTCAACAATGTCTCATCATGCTGTTGCTGCTGTGGATTTTTCAACGGTCTCGTGGTTGTGACCAATTGGTTGGTTGTTGACCAAACCCATGAGAGAGGTGAAACCCTTGACCTGGTGATGACCAATGTTGCTGATTTGGTGACTGTAGCTGTGGTCGCACCAATTGGACGTTCAGATCATTCTTCTCTCTCTGTAAAGGTTTCCACTGCCCAATCTGTTCTGATCCTGTGAGTGAGGAGGGAAATGCTTTTGAAAAATCGTGCTAATTTGGATGCAGTGTATGGTGCTGTGCGTGGGTTTCCATGGCATGTCATGTTTGTTGCTGATTATTAAGTAAAGTTGCTAAATCAGCATTTGTCTGAGGTAATTGAGCAATATGTATCTAAGAAGATCATTCGTGTGCGCTATAGTGATAAACCTTGGTATTCTGATGAGTGTAGGGCCGCATTTGATCTAAAGCAGGGTGCCTGTCGTAGGTGGACTCGTGATAATTGCAGAGCGAATAGGGATGAGTTTATAGAGTGCCAAAGAACGATTAATGGTGTCTATGTGGAAGCAGAACAACAGTTCAATAATGGAGCCAGGGATGTGTTGCTGAATGCTCGCAGCCCACATCAATTGTGGTCTACCTTGAAGAGTGCTGTATTTGGGTCTGACTCTTCTCTCTCCCCCCTTGGTTGGTGACCATGGCATACTGGTGTATGAGCCCGGTGGTAAGGCTGTGTTGCTTGCGGCTTACTTTGATTGCAAATTGTCTAGGGAATCTGTAAAGTTGCCCTCCACATGTCATCCCTGTCCTGGTCTCTCCTCAATTTCCTTTAGGTCAAAGGAACTTAAACGACTCTTTCATGAGTCAGAATCTTATGGTAGTATTGACCCCTTGAGAATGTTTCCTCTGTTCTTTAAATAGACAGCTGATGTCCTAACTCCCCGCCTCAGTATTGTCTTCAGTATTCCTGAATGTTGGAGGTCTGCTAATGATACCCCAATTTCCAAGGGCCGATATCCATCACACCTGTGTTCTAAGGTGTTTGAGAGGCTGGTGGCTGTGCATCTAGGTAACTTCATGGAACGTAATGGTGTATTACCACCCTCGCAGTTTGCATATCGAAGTGGCCTTGGCACGTGCGATGCACTTCTGTGTATCTCTCATGTACAGTCGGCAAAAAAAGTTTCGTTACCATCCTTTTAACAGTGTGATGTAATGTTGGTAGGCCTGACTGGTGAGTCAGGTGTGGCGCGAGCATGGAGATAGTATAGGTGGAGTCGCCATGGCTCACTAATCCAGCAGGGGAGTAAAGTGAAGCCGCAGAACTGTCATTTTCGGCGCCTTCAATATGGCGCACATCAAGATATGTTTCAGTAAAAGTGGACTTCTGACCTGACATACAAAGGTATGCGCCATCTTGAAGGCGCCGGAAATGACAGATTGGTGGCTTCACAAATCAGGTCCTACTGGCGCCTCCACCTATACTACCTTCATGGGCGCGAGTGTCATATATACCTCCGTCACCCTCCCGGACCCCTCAGTGTCTAGTGGGCAGGCAAGTAGGAATGACGTAATTTTACCCAGTGCTTCTTTTTCTGGGTATTTCAAGGTTATTCTTGTTCTAAAATACTCAAACGTATTTCTTTATGTTTAATGATGAATAGTTAAATAGTAATAGTTCTTGAACACTCAAAATTTAATTTAAAATCAGTTAAACCTTTGATATAAAAAGATAGGGAATGCCTTCTGTCAAGTTGTCATTGCCGCGGCCCGCGAGGCACAGCTGCTCAGACGGCGGAGTACCAACCCTGCCGAGCTTATCCATGTTAAAATTAACGTAGGGGTGGTAACGAAACTTTTTTTGCCGACTGTACTGCAGAATGCTTTGGAGTTGGGTCATGAGGCTAGACTGGTGCAACGTGACTTCTCCGCCGCATTTGATATGTTAAACCATCTGGGTATTCTCTACTGACTTCACTCTGTTGGTGTCGGCAGTTCAGTACTGTCTGTCTTGTCACAATTCCTCACTGCTTGATCCCAGTATGTTGTTGTGGATGATGTGCGGAGTGTACGTGTAGAATTAGTGTCTGGGGCCATCGTTGTTCCTACTATACACCTTTGAACTCTTTAACATCTTCGAGAATGACTGTATGGTTATGCCGATGATTTCACCCTCATTGCTGTTGTGCCGACTCCAGCTGGTGCCAAGATTTCTGTTGCTCAGACAATGGATCGGGACCTGGTTCAGATTAGTGAGTGGAGCAAGTTGTGGGGTATGAGGTTGAATGCTGGCAAGACTAGGGTAATGGTCGTCTCTAAGTCTTACACGGTATACCCTATATAGCCACCCTTGATTCTTGATGGTACTGTAATGGTGAATCTGAGAATTTATTTATTCTGGGAGCTATATTTGATGCTAAGCTGACGTTTGAAAAACATGTGCATTTAATCTCGAGGTCTGTTCTGATGGGATTCCTCCTAATGGAAACCATACTGACGATCTGAAAGATCATGGCGAGTAAGGTGCTTATGAATTTTGGAGTTAAGAACAGATTCGAAGACTTTAGATAGACATGAGGTCAAAGCAATGGGGCGATAGTTGGAGGGTTGGGGGCGGTCTCCTTTCTTCTGAACAGGTTGGATCAGAGCAAACTTCCAGCAAGAAGGAACAGTGTTAGATGATAGACAAAGACGA
Source organism: Petrolisthes cinctipes (assembly GCA_033782935.1). Taxonomy (NCBI): domain Eukaryota; kingdom Metazoa; phylum Arthropoda; class Malacostraca; order Decapoda; family Porcellanidae; genus Petrolisthes; species Petrolisthes cinctipes. Next base: position 329,474 of record JAWQEG010000588.1, on the reverse strand, counting down.
AACAGTTTGCCTAGGCAGGGTGTCAGCACGGAAGCACAGTTCTTAAGAACAACAGGAGGAATCCCATCAGAACAGATTACATGCACATGCTTTTCAAACGTCAGCTTAGCATCAAATATAGCTCCCAGAATAAATAAGTTCTCAGATCCCACCATTACAGTACCATCAAGAATCAAGGGTGGCTATATAGGGTAAGACTTAGAGACGACCATTACCCTAGTCTTGCCAACATTCAACCTCATACCCCACAACAATATGGAGTGTGAGATAATATCGAATGCTTTTGTTAAGTCGCAGAATAAGGTTATTTGAAAATTTTTATTATCAATGGCATTATAGATGTTTTGGCATAGTTGATGAATTGCTAACTCGGTACTGTATTTAGGTCTGAATCCATACTGGTATTGCGAAAGCAATGAGTGGTTACATAAATAGTCCATTAGTCTTGAGGCCATGATTTTTTCAAAAAATTTACTGAAACATGGTAAAACTGACACAGGTCTGTAGTTATTGTGGAGATTTTTATCACCTTTTTTGTGTATAGGAACAATTCTGGCTATCTGAAGTTTTTATGGAAACTCACCCTCTCGAAATGATCCGTTAATTATATATTCCAAATATGGTGAAATTATACAATTACATTTTTTTACTATTTTTATATCTATTGTGTCATATCCTGGGGGAGTTATTTTGAGGTTATTAATTATGGTATCTATTTCATGTGTACTTGTGGGTTGAATATAAAAAGAAAAAGGTGTAGGAACTGGTAAGTAGCTTTCGAATGAATCTGGTGTGTGTTCAACGTATTGAGCCAAATTATTAGCAATATTACAAAAATAATTATTGAATGATTCCGCTACTTCATGGTTTGTTGACAAGATTTTATCCGGAAATGTCATGGAGGTGGGAAGCCGATTATTATTTCTGCCCATGATATTATTAAGAATTTCCCAGTTTGTTTTACTGTTTCCTGCCTTTTCTTCTAATTTAGATTTAAAATAATTTTCCTTTGCTGCTCTTATTGTGGATGTCAGTGTATTTCTGAATCTTTAGAATGCAGTTTCATAAGTGATAGGCCACTTAGCATATAATTTCTGCAGTCTATTGCGCTCTTTTATGGACATTTTAATTCCCTGGGTAATATAAGGTTTATTTATATGTTTTTCTTTCACTGAGAATTCTTTCACAGGGAAATGTTTATTGTAAATGTTAAGAAATTGTTTGGTGTCATTATTAAAGTTTTCATCTATCCCTGTCTCTACTACAGTATCCTCCCAATTGTACTCACTTAGTTCTGTTATAAAATTATTAATATATTCATTAGTGAAAATTCTTTTAGAAATAATAGTTCTTGTGCAGTATGAGTTTGGCTTTGGTATAGAAAATGAGCTAAAAATTGGGAAATGATCACTAATGGAAGTATACAGAATACCACTGGAGTTATAGTTGAGCATATCATTTGTCCATATATGATCTGTTATTGTGGCTGAGGTTTTCGTTACTCTGGTGGGTTTGTTTATAACAGGGAAAAAAGTATGGTGATAAAACAGGTTTGAGAGATTTTGAGCATGATCATTGTTTGCAAAAAGATTAATATTAAAATTACCCATAATGTAACAATCAATTTTTAAGCTGGCCACTAAACCTAAAATATGTTCTAGTGTTGCCATGAAATCTTGAATGCTTTCGTTTGGTGGTCTGTTATGATACCAATAATGGAAAATCTGTATATGAGTTCCACGCGGCAAATATTTACAATTCATGTATATTTAGGTAGGGGACAATGTAGTGTGTTCGTGTGTAATTAATGTAATAGGCGATTGCACTTACTTTCGGCAAAATAGACTTTCGAAAAATCGCGACCGCTTTTGAGACGTAGCGCTTCCGAGACAAAGTCCAGCGTAGGAGTAAGTCTACGGTGTCTATACCCTAAGTTCAGACTCCAGCGTTCACGGTGTCTTTCTCTCCCAGGTCCTTCTTCAAAATAAGCCACTGAACACTGTTAAAAGTAGTGCACATCATGATGAGATGCTCATGTGCTACTTCAAGTTGCCATCTCGTAAATCATGTATTTTTTAAATTAAATGACGCCTTCAATATTCTTTTAATTCCATCACCATTTATATATAGATAATTTCATTATTTACTGACTTAATTTCATAAATTATTTTCTCATCTCATATTATTATAATCATTATTATTAATGCAATCTATCAACCTTCTGTATTCATCCGCAATTTTCCATCATCCCATTTTTCCTGGTACGTGTCAGTAGTACGTGACAAGCTGACACTACCAACATGGCTTCCAGCGGGTATGGCTGTTTTTTTCACGCATTTTGCTAAGCCACAAGAACTTTTTAATTTATGTGTGGATCATAGGCTAATTTTGAAACATAAAATAAGTAAGCAGTGTGTACAGGAGGCTACTATGGATTATATAACAAATTACGGCGATGTAACAAATATGTCAGCCGGAATACAAAATCACGGCCCAGGATTCTTCGGAAATTTAATCATCTGCACAATTTTCCTGCAAGTCTGGTAAGAGTTAAAACCTTTTTGTTATATATTTTATTAACAAATAGCAATAATAATTATGTACAACATTTATAATGGCCAGTCCGGTAGTCTGCTAAGGATAATAAAGGGGGGCAGTTAGGTCACGTGAGGTTATGTCCCAGTAGTCTGCCCCGGTTAGGTCCCGGTAGTCTGCCCCGGTTAGGTCCCGGTAGTCTGCCCCAGTTATGTTCCAGTAGTCTGCCCTGGTTATGTCCCGGTAGTCTGCCCCGGTTAGGTCCTGGTAGTCTGCCCTGGGTATGTCCCGGTAGTCTGCCCCAGTTAGGTCCCGGTAGTGTGTCCCAGTCCAGATTAGGTGAGGTCAGGTCAGGTGAGGTCTGACTAGTTTCTACTGTATATTGTGCCATGGCCTGCCCCGGTTAGGTCCCGGTAGTCTGCTCTGGTTATGTCCCGGTAGTCTGCCCCGGTTAGGTCCCGGTATTCTGCTCTGGTTATGTCCCGGTAGTGTGCCCCGGTTAGGTCCCGGTAGTCTGCCCAGGTTAGGTTAGGTTTGGTTAATTATCTAAACTTGCCTCAGATTTCCAAAATCTTGTCATTTATCCCTCATGAAAATTGCAAAACCCGAGCCAACTTTTGCCGAAACTTGGCTCGGATTTTCAATTTTTCGACATTTATGCAGGTCAACAAACCAGTATCAAGGCTAAATAAGCTCATTTACGTGTTTTCCCCCACCCAAAACCCCTGATTCCCAGTGCTCTCCCCCAACATTGAAGGGGTTATGGAATATGTATAAACCAAGTGGTTTCCGATCAATATTATGGTCACTAATGAATAGAACAAGTAAAAATAAGCAGGAGAAACAAATAAAAATAAAAAAACACGTGGAACTCTTATACAGAATTACCCCAAGAATAAATTTATGTGGATGCGAAACCTTTAGATATAATGATTCTATATGTGGAAGTTGCAAAGTGATGTCCTGTATTGGCAAACTTTCGTAAATCTTATGTAAATATATTACAAGACCTCCACTGTATTCTTATTTTCAAAGTGTTCAGTATAACAATTCATCTTGTAAAGTGTACATATTTCACCATTTAAACGTGTTTCACAGAGAATGATAACTTGGAATTTGATGTCAAATGGAGTTAAGCATTGGTCGAGAAGTGTTTCAAGGTGAAGTGATACACTGCTTATGTTTAAGAATAAAATGTTAAGGCTTTGGGTGGGGAATTGACTGTTTCACATACTGGTTATTACAGAAATAATAATGACATAAAGGTTCCCGAAAAATATTGCTTGAGAGAGAATCGTCTACTAGGTGTTTATTACTTGATTTAGCAGGATTATAAGTTAATTGATCAATTACCGCAAGGGGAAAATTATGAGTTGAAGGTGTGTTTATTTGATTAATAAATTCAGTGTCATTTAAAGAATGAAATGGAAAGAGTGGCAGCCATTTTTGGTTGATTGATAAACACCATGTTATATTTCTAGCATATACACAATAGCGTACATACCAATTACTTATTGTAACACCCCTATTTTTTATGTATTGTTATTTAGGAAATTTACGGGTATTATATATTTATATGTATTAGAATAGGCTTTTAGTGTAAGATTGTAGGGAGTAGCCAGGCTGAGATTATCACTGACGAATAATCTCGGTGGTGGGCTTCTTCAACACAAAATGTTATTATGAGGAAAGTACAAATAATGTTTATAGTTAGAGGTTATAGATGGATAATAGAAATAATGATTATAGTTAGGCAAATAGGTTAAAAAGAGGAATAATTGAAACTTAGGTAGATTGATAGGGATAGAGAAATACGTGGTGATTTAAGAGGTGAATGTAAAATAATTTATTGGAGACAGGGAATAACCTGCATTTATAATTATAATGTATAATTACGAAGCTAACATTCCTATACTGTTACCGGCATTTAATTGTAACTTACTTAGAAAATTAATTAGATTAGTTAGGAACTGAAGTCGGGACAGTACATTTTCTTGTTGGCGGAACAATACATGCCTTGAATATGTAAATTACAGTAATATAAAACTTTAAACAAGGGAGAAGGCAATGTATTTGAGCTCAATAATATGTTTAAATCATGTTGTGTAACTATATACACCAGTAAGGGTGGAACTGATGGATTTGCCAGAAATTGAGATACGTTGGTCACTACTTTGCTTGGGGGGGGGGGAGGGAGTGAGGGAGATGACGAGGCAGTACCATGCTTTGCTTCTTCCTCATTCTGATCTCGTCAACTGGGGTGACAGGTAAGAGCTCAAACTCGCTCTCATCATAAATATTGTATTGTGAATATAGTGTGGTGAATCTATTAGTCCCGTGATGGGATATAACTAACTAAAGAATATTGTGTGTTTACATTCAGACATAGTAAGTAAAGTATGTTTTCTTTTTTCAAGCTCATTCTGATCTCGTCAACTGGGGTGACAGCCATTATAGCATTCTCCCTTGGTGTATAGTGAACCACGTGGTACCACAGAAAATTCAGAACATTTGCTGGCAATTTTATCTTTTCATCATTATAGTATTGAGATTAGGATGTGATTTTTTTTTATTGTATTAACTATATTTCGGCCTTGTTGTGCAAAATTTATTATTAGGGATTATTTGCGGTATTAAGGGAGGGGGGACACTTCATGTAATATTTTTTTTTATATGTACTTAGCTCTGTCAACTGGCGAGACAAGGAATTGTTCCTGTCCTAGCTTGGCAGAACGGGGAGTAGGAGATATTAGTAAGGGAGGGGGGAACAGAAATTATTATTGTGATATTTTGTACTCGTACCATAGGTGGATAAAATAAACGGGTTTATAATTGTCTGAGTATTTCCATCACCGATATAACAAATAGACTGTGTACCTATATAGATGTTAGTTCTCAATTCACAACACTGATCGTACCCCCGTTAAAATTGTAGTCTGGGTTGCTTACTCGCGAGCCTTCTTAACGTAACGTTACGCTACCCTTCCGGTGTGTGCTCACTTGGTTCCTCTGATCGACTTTGGTCTGGTGGTGGTAGCGTTTACCCAGTACTGGAGAGGAGCTGGACTTGTCCTTTGTATGATTTATTTTTGGTATTCGCAAGGTAAGTCCTGTTCCTCATCGGTATCTTGTTTTTTTTCCAGACCAAGTTGATACAGCTATAGGATAGAGTTGTAGCATACACTGTTTGTTTTTTTTTTTTTTTTTTAAGGCAGTGGGTTTTTGTTTCCCTCCAAGAGTAAAGTAAGGGGAGAAAAATACCAGCTTTTACACTTTTTTCCCAGTAAATGGGTCCTCTAATAAATACACCAATCCATTTCTTATCACCTCTACCACTTTATATAGGACCTTCCATTTCTGGTTCAGTTTGGCACAGGTACCCGGTATAATTGTTTCCTGTTTCACCCACACTAGTGCTCCTCGTTCTACCTTCTCATTTTTTCTATGCCTATTTGCTACGGCACGGTACCTCATGAGAGATATTGTACTGGCCTCTTGGATTAGTTGCTTCAATCTCCCAGTGTTGTCAGTATCCGAGGGAATAGTTAGTAGTGGTGCTGTGACGTTGCGGGGCTGATGTCTCCCGAAGAATGCCACATAAGGCGTCACCCTGGTACTATTGTGGACGGCTGGATGATAAGGCGTGGAGAATAGTAGTTCCACTCCATGCTGGTCTGCCCAGGTCCGCATTTCTTGGCCGGTAAACTCCCTGGCGTTGTCACACAGCAACGATCTAGGGCCGCCAAAGTCTGTAACAAACTGGGTGAGCCTAGCAACAATTCCCTTGGTGTGTTTACTTTACTTTTTAGGGGGTAAAATTTGGTGTACCGTGAAAAATGGTCTATGATAGTTAAGATATATCTGTTACCATCTGCTCCAGAGGTCATATCAGTCAAATCTATGGCAATTCTTTCTAAGGGTTGTATGATGGTGGTTAGTTCTTGATATTGCTGGGACAGACCCTTAGTATACTTATATTGCTGGCAATTTAGACATTGTTTAATATATTTGACTACATCAGATCGTAATGTTGGCCAATAATATGATTTTTCTGCTTTCTTAATAGTTTTGAATTGTCCAAAATGTCCTGACTGATCATGAGCTAGTTCTAATGCTACCTTTACAAATGTTTTAGGTACAACTACAGTATAATAATAACTCTCATCTTCAAAAGTTTTCACATAATGGAGGATCCCCTCATTTACCTCGAACTGGTCTAAAGTGGCTCGGGCTATTTTCCGCCTGGGCACCTGACCTCCCTCAAAATAGTCAATCAATTCCTTCCAGGTGGCATAATTTCTTTGTTCCTGCATAAACGCTTCCTTGGTTAACCCCAACCATGTGAATACCGGTGGGCGTGATATTACATGTATTGGCCTAGATAATTAGTCTGCCACTACGTTGTCTTTCCCCTTTACGTATCTTATTTGGAAATTATATTCCCTCATCTCCAACATCCATCTTGTGACCCTTGGTGACTTTGTTCTACGTCGGAAAATACTGGTTAGTGGTTGATGATCTGTTTGGATTATGAACGTTGTTCCCCACAAATAATGGTGATAATGGCGACACGCCAATACCACTGCCATTGCTTCCTTGTCCGTGACACTGTACCTTTTCTCACATTCTACCTCACCAAGGGATCTCCAGCGGTTTCTTGACTCCTTCTCTGTGTCCTCCTCTCACTGTGGCATTATTTTCTCCCCAGATAAGAGCAGAATATTCACCTGCCGCCTTCCTCAAGCTCGGCCAGTGTTCACCATTGGAGGGACTGTCATTCCCATGTGTTCCCAGTATCGCTATCTGGGCACACCAGTCAATATTTGGCCAATTGTCCCTGCCAGACCTCAAGACCATCCCATTGTCCAGGACTTGTTGGGTCGTCTCCAGCGCCGACTTACGCCACTTCAATGGCTCACTAACAACTCCTCGGGCATCTCCATCCCAGTAGCCAGGACTATCTATATTGCTTTTATCCGTTCAGTTATTGATTACCTCTCCCCTGCTCTGATTCAACTTCCTAGGGCTACTCTTGAAATTTTAGAAAAATTTCAGAAAAGAGCAATGAGAATAATTCTCGGTTGTCCAATGTCGACCAGGATAGTGAACATGCAGCGTGAGTTGCGTCTTCCCCCGTTAGTGGAGAGAATTTATTCTAATGTTACTTGCTTCACTGTCAAGTGCCTCCATTTCCCACATCTTTCACCCTATTACTCTCAGTTAGTCAGGACTTCTCTTAGACCAAACTACCCGGTCCCTCCCATACTGCCTGCTGGACATACTCTTATAAGGTCTGTTTCCTCTATGCTCCGTAGTCTTAATATAGATATAATGGTGGCCGACGTCCCCCCAGGACCCCCTCCGTGGATGCTACCAACACCTGATGTGAGCTTCACACCTACTTCCAAGTCGGAACTGCCTTCTCTACAGCGGCAGTTGGCTCTGGAACACATAGAAACAGTGACGTCCTCCATCACAGATCCATACTGCCTCTACACTGATGGCTCATTGCAAGTGGATGGTGCAGTAGGTTGTGCCGTTTTCTCACCTGACATGGAGTCACCTCCAGGGGGCTGGGTTGGCCGTCGTCTCTGTAACCACTCTAGCTCAACATTGTGTGAACTGTATGCCATTCTGGATGCTGTTAGTCTTGTTTGTCAATGTGGAGTGAATGCTGCCATTTTTTGTGACTCCAGACCTGCCCTTCATTCTCTAGTGTTCAGCCCACACACTCTACTGTTGTTCAGCAGATTTTATCGTTTTTGTCCTTATTGCGTCATCGTAACTTGACTTGTCAAATTTTTATGGGTGCCATCCCATGTAGGTTTACGTCACAATGGTACAGTTGACAGACTCGCAAAGGAAGCCTGCCATCTGCCTCCTCGTGGTGTTGAACGTCCTCTCTCCCTGACATGTTATCTCTCTAAAGTCCGCTCCGCCGCTCTCCTCCCTGTACGGCGACGCAGGGATGCAGAGAGGCCCTTCAGCATCTCCATCACACATTATGAGTCTGTCTGCCGTCACAAATATTCCTACCGTCGTCGAGGCCTCATGGTTCGGAGGCACAATGTAGTCTCTGCTCGTTTGAGGCTTGGCTACCGGCCACCGTGGCAGGTTGCTGGGATGCAGGGTGAGCCTCCCTTCACTGAGTGTCGCTTGTGTCGAGCGCCTCGTGCTAACACTGTAGAGCACTATTGCCTGGCCTGCCCCACTGTCCGACACTTGCTGCCCCGGGGCCTGCCACTTGATGTGGTTTGTCGACACCTGCTGAACCACCAGGTTCTGGAGGAACTTCTGGTACACCACCCTCGTTTTGGTGGATTTAAATAGGTCATAATGTAAATATTTGTCTGTATGCTTGTGCTCCATTCTGTTATGTTTTCGTGATGTGTGTGTGTGGTGTGTGTGTGTGTGCGTGTGTATGTGTGGTTGTAGTCATTGTATTAACATGGGTCCCGCCTACCAGTTTGTATTGTTGCCTGCCTGTTGATTGACGCTACGGTGCAATTAATTAAAAAAAACAAACAAAAAAACACTCTCTTTTGACAAAATCACACTTAGTTAGGTTTAGTTTTACACCCTCTTCACTGAATAATTGGAATAATTTTCTAAAGGCGTTGCATTAACTGTGAGAAATCATCAGCCCATATAATAACATCATCTAAGTAATTTTTAACCCATCCCTCACGTAACAATTGTGTTAACAGTTCAGCCATTTTACGAGAAAAGATGGCTGGTGCACAACTCAGGCCAAAGGGTAACCTTCTGAAACGGTACAATGATACCCCATCCGAAAAGGTGGTTAAGTTCCGACTTTTTTCATTCAACTCTATTTGAAAATAGGCATCCTTTAAATCTAATGTTATATAAAATTGATGCCCGGCCGCATGTCGCACTAAATCATCTAATCTAGGTAGTGGAAACACATCCATTGACAAGTGTTCATTAACTCTTCTAAAGTCTAGGCACATTCATTTGCTACCATCCGGTTTGTTAACAAGCACTATAGGTGATAACCACGCTGCACTTGAGGGTTCGATCACTCCTCGTTCTTCCATCTCACTTAACATTTTACCAATTGTTTCTTTTGCGTGTTCGGGATATCGATACATTGGGGATCTGCAAGGGTTCGGATTTGATACATCTATGTTGGCTGGTTCTCCTTCAACCTTCCCAAGTCTGAATTATGGTGTAGCTTGAAAAAAAATATTTGCTATTTTTTTTATGTTCACAGTATTCAATATAACCCATTCCATCTTTTATTTTTGAAAAAAAAAATATATATATACATTTTATACAAACGTAACCAAATCGTCACGCTCGTCCTTTAGTATATAAAGCATCCTGTTGCGCATCATGCATAATAAAATATTAAAAAATCAAAAAGAAAGGAACAAAATCTTTATTTGAGCATATACTGACATTATCTGAGTATTTGTAATGTATATAAGAGACTTGACATTCAGCAACTTGCTACATAAACACAATAAACTTGTTTTCTTTACTAATTCATTCCATCATAGCTAGGCGATTCTGGCTGCCTAGCTTGCCGTATACAAAAATATAAATTCAATTGAATTCACCACTTCATAGAATACAAAATACAATGTTTTCCTTACCACATAACAAAAAATAAGTAACACTTTGTGACTAGAAATAGTAATCTTCAACTATTTACTTAGTGTGAAACTCAAGAAAACAGTTCTTATCTTTGGTAATGCATAAGTGTACTTTACACTTGTTGCAGAAGAAGACTGGGACAGATTTACAATTTGGGTTTTTGCACCTACCTCTCACCATCACCACTGGGTAATGGTGATAGCCATCAGTTCGGATTTCATCACCTGGGATGGCTTTAGTAGCAGGAAACTCTCTTTTTTTCCCTTTGAAACTCAGCAGCAATTGAGCCGGCAGAGGAAGGACGCCCTCTTTTCCTAACTAGAACACTTTTACCTTCAAGAAGCAATGCTTCTGCAAGAGACAATTTGAACTCCTGGAGCATCATTATTTTCCGTGAAGGAATACCAAGGTCCTTGCAGTCTCTATGGTACAACAACCAGCAGTTCACAACAGTCACATCCAAAAAGTGAAACAACAGCTTATGATAATATTTCTTAGACCTGGTATGGATTCTGTACAGTGATAGAAGTGAGTCCATCAAATCTACGCCCCCCATAAACTTATTATACTCAAGCACAATTGCAGGACATGGGATCATGACGGTACTCTTTTTTTTCTTATCATACCGTTTACATTCACTCTTTGGTTCTACAGATGCAAATGTTGACAGCAGATTGACTGATCTATTATCCATCCATTTCACTGCACGGACCTCAACATCATCTACCAATGCACTCTTTTCTTGGTGCGTACCCCTTCCTGTTTTGAGAAGATCTTTGTCACTACCAAAGGAAAGGCCTGGAAGTCTATTTACTCTAACAGTACCCAAACACAGTATCTGTTTCTTGGCTAATGTGGTCATTAGTGGAAGTGAAGTGAACCAATTGTCAAAATACAACAGGTGATATATACCAGTAGGGACACTTTTGACTAAATCCAGTACTACATTGGAACTTGCTCCTAGATCTGGTTCTCCGGGCACAGGCAGAATTTTCCCTGTATATACCTCAAAGTCATACATTATACCATCTGCACCACAAAGGCAAAAGATTTTGTAGCCCCACTTGTGAGGTTTACTTGGTAAATACTGCTTCAAAGAAGAAATACCTTTGAATGGAACCATCTGCTCATCTACACAAAGTCTTTGTGGCTTGGGAATTGCACGAAACTTAGCAGCAAGATGGGTTAGTAGTGGTCTGACTTTGAACAGTTTGTCTGAGTTGTTATTTGGTAAAGTACTATTATCATTGAAATGTACATTTGCTTTTATCTCCTCCCACCTGTCCCTACTCATATTTTCTGAAATCATGGGACATTGAAGTTTGGCCTTCCAATAAAGACGTGAGCTTGATAGTTTTACTAAGGACATGGCAAATAATGATCCCATAAACTGCTCAAATTCAGGTACACTCAAGTTCAAACTTCTGGTAACATCTTTTTGTGTTGCATAAAGGTTACTTTGGGACACAATGTCATGCATAATATCTGGAGTAAAAAAATCCCTAAAATATTCAACAGGGTTCCTGACTGTTGTGGCAGGTTCAATGTTACCTAACCATTCAGGTGGGTCTAAAGCACTATTTGTGGCTCCCATTTGAAGCCAGAGAGGAATCATGCGACGATTTCTTGGCTGGGTCAACTTCCTTTGCTCTTGACCTGGTGTCGGCTCTTGTCCTGCGTGTGAGGGCCCTGGTGTTGGCTCTTGTCCTGCGTGTGAGGGCCCTGGTGTTGGCTCTTGTCCTGCATGGGAGGGCTCTGGTGTCGGCCTTTGACCTGCATGTGAGGGCTCTGGTGTCTGTTTGATGATCTGGGCCCTGGCTCATCTGGGTCATCTAACAAATTGGCCAATTCATCATCATCTGGCATACAATCACTGCCTGTAATAAAGTACAAAGGTAAATAGATGGAGAGATAAATAAGTACAGTACAGTATACTGTACTGCATATCCATATGATGATCTGATAAAGATATAATGGATATATGATGGTGATAAAGATATAATGGATATAGATAAATAAATATTATATACTGTAACGCATACCATAAGTCAAAATACTATGATGCTCTGGGCAATGATAATAGTAAAGATATATTAGTTGTAGATAAATAAATATATATTAGTCACAAAAATATAATGCTCTAAACATTGATGATAGTGAAGATATATATATATATATATATATATATATATATATATATATATATATATATATATATATATATATATATATATATATATATATATATAAAAGATACAGATAAATAATAGATATAGATAAATAAGATATACTGTACTGCATATATTCATTAGTCAAAAATAATATGATACGCTGGCAATGTTGATAGTAAAGATACACATCATATAGATACATAATTATATACAGTACCACATATCCTTAGCCAAAATAATTTGGCTAATAAATAATAAATGGTGATAATAACAATAATAATAATTTTGTATTTTGTTTCTCAAAAGTAAAGATATATTAGTTGTAGATAAATAAATATATATGGTACTGTACTGTATAGCCTATCATTAGTCAAACAAATATAAGGTATTATTACAGAATAACTGGGTTTTTGGTTAGGCTTGAGCAGTATTACCACATTAGGTTAGGTCTTGGAAATTTGCCCCAGTCATTCTATGATAGTTTACACTGGTTATACCCGGTAGTCTGTACAGGTTAGGTCCGGTAGTTTGTCCAAGTTAGGTCCGGTAGTTTGCCCAGGTTAGGTCCCGGCAGTCTGCTGTGGTCCAGGTTAGGTTAGGTCAGGTCAGGTAAGGTAAGACTAGTTTCCAAATTATGTTTGTAAACGGGGCATTTCCGAGAGAAGCATATCATTATTCAATATAATATGATGTTCTGGGCAATTTTGATAGTAAAGATATACACATATATAGGTACATAAATATATACAGTACCATATATCCTTAGCCAAAATAATTTGGTGGTTTGGACAGTGACTATAGATAAATAAATACCAGTATGAATATATTGCTTATATATGCTGTATCTATATAAAAGTTGTAGAATATTTACTTACCATAGTCAGGTATTTCATCATCACTTATGCTTTGATCACTGTATTCAATCTGGTTGCTAATCCCTTTCTTTTGTGAGCTATAAAACCGAAAGCAGTCCATACCTGTAGAAATAATGTTTTTACACATGACTGACGAAGTCAACCAAAAAGTCACGTATGTATTTTCACATACAAATGTCTTTATTTCATGTTTATTATGCCTGTTTTTCACACATACTATATCAGCAATTCCTTATCTACAAGTTCTGATTTTACTAAGCATAGCACTCACCTATAACAGTATGTAAACATGTGGTAAATCAGAGGAAAATTCCTGTGTCAGTCAAGAGCTGATGCGAAGTAAACACTGAGGCATTGTTGCCAGATAACACGAGTGAGGGTGTTGCCAAACCCTCCTCTGAGCTCAGTAGAACGTATCTAAATAGTCATATTCGACAGTAAAAGATATGGTCAGAAATTTTCTCATAGTAACAGTCTACTTCAAGCGTTACCAAATCATCACGGTCGGCGATATTATATACTGTAACGCATACCATAAGTCAAAATACTATGATGCTCTGGGCAATGATAATAGTAAAGATATATTAGTTGTAGATAAATAAATATATATGGTACTGTACTGCATAGCCTATATTAGTCACAAAAATATAATGCTCTAAACATTGATGATAGTGAATATATATATATATATATATATATATATATATATATATATATATATATATAGATAAATAAAAGATACAGATAAATAATAGATATAGATAAATAATAGATATACTGTACTGCATATATTCATTAGTCAAAAATAATATGATACGCTGGCAATGTTGATAGTAAAGATACACATCATATAGATACATAATTATATACAGTACCACATATTACTGCACCTCCCCAATCGATAATGGTGATGGGGGGCAGTAATGAGGATGAGGTGAGAGGTTGGGGAGTGGCAGGGGTTGTGGGCGGTAATGAGAGAGAGAGAGAGAGAGAGAGGTAGGTGTGATCGTCGGTTCGTTACCATTGTCTGGCTCGGGTTTAATAGTTGCAATCTTTCCTGTCTTGTACCTTGCTCTTTTACTTTATCATGGTGTGGCATCAATTCATTGGCTATTGTTACTACATTTACTGGGGATTTAAGCTCAATATTAATTGATGAATCATCCTCGATAAGTGCTACTATGGTATTTTTCTTTACCAACTTCGATATTTTGGTGGTATTATCTAGGGTGATGGGAACAGTTCCTTCCGCATCTACCGTTACTAACAAAGGAGTAGTTTGTGATGAGCAATTTCTGTGGGGCCTAATCAGTAGTGTTGTACCCGGTGGCTCACTCACTTCTGTACGTATGACCTTAGCTTGGTACGGTTCCAACTTTACATTATCTTTTACATGTACCTTTCTTCGATTCTCATCCAGAATTTGAGCTTTAGTATGCTCTCTTATTTGTTGAATCGTTCGTTGTCACAACCTTATATGATTCACCTGATACGGAGCACCTCCCCAAATCATTTCCTTATCCTTACAATTCCAAGTTAAGCTTGATTTACCGATTATCTAACAACCCAGTAAAATTTCCCTGTCTAAATATACATCTGGTACTACCGTTACCCACTGACTACTTACTCCCTGATCTCCCACATGGACTTCAATCTGCACCATACCTAGTACCTTAAGGTGTTTTCCCGTAATCCCAACTGGATTAGTTTTACCCTTGGTCGTATCTATTTGTAACCCAAGCCGTTTAACAGCACTCTTCTTTATTAAAGTTATGACACTTCCGGTGTCAATAATAGCTGCACACACCTTACCATTTACTATAATATTAATGACAGGTGACAATTCTTCCCTTGTTCCTATTAGATTTCTGGTTTGATAATTAGAATAACCATTACCATTATGTAGTAGAGGGCCATACCGCGTAAAACTTGGTCTATATGTAGCTTTCCCAGGACATGTGGGACTATTACTCCAACAACCAGGACGCAAACAATTAAAACATTTACCTTTTTCTGGTTTGCTCCAACAATCTTTATAGTCATGAGTGTTCTTTTTACAGAAAGCGCAATACTTAGAAGTTTGTGATTTACCCCCTGATGACAACTTTTCCATATCTCGTTTTAACTCCTCTATCATCTTAGCCAATTGTACTACTTCCTGTTCTACTGTACCTTTTTCTTTATCTCGGTTAGGTTCCTTTGCCATTTGCATATCTGCCTGTGGCAATATCTTAATTGGTTCTCGTTTTTGCATCATTAACAGTCTTTCATTTTCTACTCTTTCAAGGAAATCCTTTAGTGGAATATGATCATCCATGAACGATTCTAGCCTATCCCTATTATTTCGAGGAAAACCTAGTAACAACTTTCGTTTAATCATTCTATCCCTTTCTGGTAACTGTTGACCTTGAAATCTACCCTGGATTGCTGCATAATGACACTTATATTGATGGGCAAAGGTTTGCGGATTTTCCATCCAATCATACTGAAATTTATCACTTTGTCTCCAAGCTTGATCAAAATTTAATTCCACTTTAAATTCTCTCGTAAAATAAGTTTTCAGATCACTCCAGGTAAATATTTCTCCCCTTTCCTGGGCAGTATGAATTAAGACTGCTAGATCATTGTCTACTCGGGACTTTGCTACCTCAACACGAGTACAAGAATCTTCTGTGCACCTTTCAACTGCCTCAAAGAACATTTGTAAACGAGCAGAGGAATCCAAGCTTTGCAATGTATCCAATTCAAGTTTAGTGATATCACGGGGTTTAACTAATGGTGGAGTAATGTTCCTTGCGGGGTTTGATACATTTGGATTATAGGTTACGGTTGATAATGGAGGGTGTAATACAGGGGTTGTATTTGGGCAAAAAGTTACGGGTGGTAGATGGTAATCTTGTGTTGTTGGCTGAAAAAACTGAGTATTTATTCTAGGATGAACTGGGGATAACTGTGGTCATCGGACTGGCTCATGTCTCATCAAAGATGGTGAGGATGGAGGTGTAAATTCACACTCAATAAGAGGGACAAATTGTCTCTCTACCGGCCTTTCCAACTCACTCACTCTCTCCGTTAAGTTATTGATTTGCTCTGTCACGTCTTTTAAATGATCTAACTCCTGTACTTTCTTTGCTATTACGGTCACTTGTTCCGCCATTAACTTCAACTCCCTCAGTTTGAATCTTACTTCGCTATTTATCTCCTGATCCCCTGTTTTTTTTATTGCTCCTACACCACCAACAGCCCTTTCACTCTGCACTTCTAATGCTTCTGCCATGATTTCTGCTCTAACGGCACTACGTGTTATCATTTTACTTGTAATAGTTTTAATTTTTATCTACACCCATTAATTTACTTTAATAATTTTATTTATTTATTTATTTTTTTCTTTTTAATCTCTCATCACTATAAAATGAATGGGCACGGGCACCGGGTGATCGATAAACAATTACCTGAGCATCGTCAACCGTCAGTTCTCGAGGAACTTGACTGTGTCCTACTATGGCTACCTTAAACATCCGACCCAATTCCACGGATCTCCGCTAAAACAATTTTTCCGGGTCTGATTTATCCCACCGCTGCCACCAGTGTAAAAGCTGGTATTTTTGTCCCCTTACTTTACTCTTGGAGGGAAACAAAAACCTTTAACAAAACAAAAAAAACAACCAGTGTTGATATTGCGTCTGTGTCGGTAATTCCCTGTGAAGAAGAGGACAATCAACTGTTACAGGTACCTGAGGTAAAAGGCATGGAAACATTTCACGATGTAAGTATCAACCCTGAGTTGTCACCTAAGCAACAGAGTGAGTTAAGAAGGATCACAAGAGAATATTCTGACATATTCACAGACAGACCTGGAGTAACTAATTTAGCTGAACATGTAATTGAGTTGACTGAAAATAAACCAGTCCAGGAGAAACCGTATCCATTGCCTTTTGCCACAGGTAAAGCAGTGGAGGATGAAATTCAGAGTATGCTGAATCTTGGAATAATTGAAATGTCAAACTCTGAATTCTGTGCTCCTGTGGTATTGGTGAAGAAACCTGATGGTTCTTTTCGATTCTGTGTAAATTATAAGAAGTTAAATCAGAACACCAAGTTTGACAGTGAACCCATGCCTAACCCAGAGGAGATTTTGTCTAAATTAACAAGTAAAAAGTATTATTCAAAGATTGATTTTACCAGATGATTTTGGCAGATTCCCATGGCTGAGTCATGTAAAGCATTTACTGCTTTTTCCACAGCTAGCGGTTGCTATCATTTCACTAAGATGCCTTTCGGCTTGATGAATTCACCAGCCACCTATAATCGTATGATGCGAAGGCTTTTGTTGGGAGTAAATGATGTGGACAGTTATGTAGACGATGTACTAGGACATAGTGTAGAGTGGAGTGATCATCTGGTATTACTGGAAACCTTATTTGATAGAATACGAAAGGCTGGGTTGACTATTAGGCCTACTAAATGTCTGCTGGGATACTCCTCTGTAACCTTTTTAGGTCATAAGGTTGGATCGGACAAGGTCACCCCACAGGACTGTACAGTAAAGAGAATCCTTGACACTCCTCCCCCTAACACTAAAAAACAATTGAGGTCTTTCCTTGGGTTAACAGGATGGTATCAAAGGTTTATACCACAGTATTCCCAAATTACTACACCCCTAACTGATTTGCTGAGGAAAGGCCAACCAAGTAAACTGCAGTGGGAAGAGAAGCATAAAGTAGATGTTCAAAAGTTAAAAGAAAGCCTTACTTCAGAGCCTGTGTTAAGATCACCTGATTTTAATCTTCCCTTTATTGTACAGACTGATGCCTCGGAGTACGCTATTGGTGCTGCCCTATTGCAAGAGTTTGAAGATGGGACATTACCTATTACATTTGCCAGCAGGAAGCTACAGCCTCGAGATAAGTACCCCAGGTACCCGATACTCTGTTGTTGAAAAGGAGTGTTTGGCCATTGTCTATGCAGTCAAGAAATTTGACCGTTATCTGTATGGCAAAGACTTTGTATTGTGTGCCGATCACTCTTCCCTTGTATATTTAATGAAGAAAAAACCAGAGAATGCAAGGTTACTAAGATGGGCATTGTTCCTGCAAAACTATACGTTCACTATTAAGGCCATTAAGGGAAAGGACAACGTGTTATCGGATTTCCTGAGTCGCCTGTAGCATTCTGCTTGTCCCACATGACATGTGTGCCCTTAGTGGGGGGGGTATTGTCAGGTCGACTCATTTAACCCCGTATGTTACGGTACTTTTGGGGAATGGTATCCCAACCGTTTTGCTTGTTTGCAATTAGTTTAAGGAACTGCATCATTCAGTGTCCTAGGTTTTGCTTTGGCATTAATATGTGTTGTAATTTGAATTATTTCTTTGTATTATTAGTATTTATACCTGTGTGTATTTTGTGTATTTTACTGGGGTATGAAACTGCACTGATAATGACTTGGGAAGCTGATTGGCTTGTCAAAGCTTCACCGGGTCCATGGCTCGCTTCATCTGGGAACCAAGTTGGCGAGGTGGATGGGATCCAGGAGACGTGGCAGAAGGCCGACAGTCCCGTGGTGGACAGGACCGCGTGTCCAGGAGTTCCGTTTGTGGGGGACACCAGCAGGATTACAGAACACAAGAGAACGTGACTCTACACTGCACTGGAGGCCCCAGAGTGTATACACATATTGTCTCATGTAAATAATTGTACATTAACGGTGGTGGTTAAATGTGTAGTAAAGGAAGAAAAGTACCTACGTGTTCGTTTTTCTCCGACACCACTCTGGTCTCCCGTAAGAACTTGACAGTATGCTACAACTCTATCCTATAGCTGTATCAACTTGGTCTGGAAAAAAAAACAAGATACCGATGAAGAACAGGACTTGCCTTGCGAATACCAAAAATAAATCATACAAAGGACAAGTCCAGCTCCTCTCCAGTACTGGGTAAACGCTGCCACCACCAGACCAAAGTCGATCAGAGGAACCAAGTGAGCACACACCGGAAGGGTAGCGTAACGTTACGTTAAGAAGGCTCGCGAGTAAGCAACCCAGACTACAATTTTAACGGGGGTACGATCAGTGTTGTGAATTGAGAACTAACATCTATATAGGTACACAGTCTATTTGTTATATCGGTGATGGAAATACTCAGACAATTATAAACCCGTTTATTTTATCCACCTATGGTACGAGTACAAAATATCACAATAATAATTTCTGTTCCCCCCTCCCTTACTAATATCTCCTACTCCCCGTTCTGTCAAGCTAGGACAGGAACAATTCCTTGTCTCGCCAGTTGACAGAGCTAAGTACATATAAAAAAAAATATTACATGAAGTGTCCCCCCTCCCTTAATACCGCAAATAATCCCTAATAATAAATTTTGCACAACAAGGCCGAAATATAGTTAATACAATAAAAAAAAATCACATCCTAATCTCAATACTATAATGATGAAAAGATAAAATTGCCAGCAAATGTTCTGAATTTTCTGTGGTACCACGTGGTTCACTATACACCAAGGGAGAATGCTATAATGGCTGTCACCCCAGTTGACGAGATCAGAATGAGCTTGAAAAAAGAAAACATACTTTACTTACTATGTCTGAATGTAAACACACAATATTCTTTAGTTAGTTATATCCCATCACGGGACTAATAGATTCACCACACTATATTCACAATACAATATTTATGATGAGAGCGAGTTTGAGCTCTTACCTGTCACCCCAGTTGACGAGATCAGAATGAGGAAGAAGCAAAGCATGGTACTGCCTCGTCATCTCCCTCACTCCCTCCCCCCCCAAGCAAAGTAGTGACCAACGTATCTCAATTTCTGGCAAATCCATCAGTTCCACCCTTACTGGTGTATATAGTTACACAACATGATTTAAACATATTATTGAGCTCAAACACATTGCCTTCTCCCTTGTTTAAAGTTTTATATTACTGTAATTTACATATTCAAGGCATGTATTGTTCCGCCAACAAGAAAATGTACTGTCCCGACTTCAGTTCCTAACTAATCTAATTAATTTTCTAAGTAAGTTACAATTAAATGCCGGTAACAGTATAGGAATGTTAGCTTCGTAATTATACATTATAATTATAAATGCGGGTTATTCCCTGTCTCCAATAAATTATTTTACATTCACCTCTTAAATCACCACGTATTTCTCTATCCCTATCAATCTACCTAAGTTTCAATTATTCCTCTTTTTAACCTATTTGCCTAACTATAATCATTATTTCTATTATCCATCTATAACCTCTAACTATAAACATTATTTGTACTTTCCTCATAATAACATTTTGTATTGAAGAAGCCCACCACCGAGATTATTCGTCAGTGATAATCTCAGCCTGGCTACTCCCTACAATCTTACACTAAAAGCCTATTCTAATACATATAAATATATAATACCCGTAAATTTCCTAAATAACAATACTTAAAAAATAAGGGTGTTACATTATCAATTACTGTCATTTTCTTCCTCCACGCACTGAAAGTCTGGTTGTCCTTTGGCTGGCCTCGCTGTTTTCTCTTTTGTCTTGAATCACAGCTGGTGAAGTACTCCTGGTCCTGCTATCACCAACTTGATGAAACTGCTTCCTCTTGATCATGTTCCCACTACCAGCCCCCGCACTAGCAACAGGTACGTCCATACCAATGGCAGAAAGTGTACTGACTACTACTGGCTGAAACAAAGGCATGATCACTGTCTCCAGCATTCACACCAGCACAGGCAAGTCCCCCGTCCACAGCCCTCGCTCCTTGCTTTCTTAAGTTGAGGTAGTTGGGCTCTTCTAAGTCTTCATTAATGAAAATATTTGTACCACGGAGCTTCGTGACACTCCTCATCACCGCCTCCCGGTCCCCGAACTTAGAAAATCGGGCAATGATGGGACGGCCACGATGGTCTTCACGCCGTCCTACACAGTGGGCTCGCTCTAGTTGGAGATTTGGTAAATGAAGCTTCTCCTCTAAGAGTTTCAATACTTGATTGGCGGTTTGTTCCCACGTTTCTCCTCCTTGTTGTTCCTCGACTCCGATGATTTGTAGGTTGTTTCGACGGCTGTAGTCATCCTGATAATTTACTTTTTCTTCCAATTCCTTTATAATCTTTCCACCCACTTGCTAATATTACTTTAGTTCTTTAATTACCTCACGATCATTCTTTTTTTCTTGTTTGTAGTTCTTGATTTCATGTTGTAGCTCTTTGACCTCTTTCTGTGTATATTCCAAACTAGTCCTGAGGTCACTGATCGTTGATTGGAGGGAATTCACGTTTTCACTTATTTGTTTCATAAATACCTCCAATGCACCCTTGTATGCTTGGTTCTGGGAATCCAGTATAGTCTTTAACACTGTGGTATCCATCCTTTTACCTTGTACGTTGGTATCAGAGAGATTTGAGGTAGAACACATCCAAGGGACGAGCAACCACAACACACGTCTGCTCACGGCTGCAAGCAATGCAGCCTTAACACCGGGCTCATTGACACGGTAGCCATACTAACAGTGATATATTTTGTTAATAGGAAATGAGGCGTTCAGTGACAGACCACAAGAGGGAGGTGCCCTATATGTCAACCCCATAAGTATGATTGTGTGTTCAGCTATCATTGTAAAAATTGTTAGTCAATTTGCTTAATTAATTTAACCTTACATGCCAAAAAATGATAATTGATAATTATGAGTATTAAATGTTAAGACCAGCTTGTCTGAAACTCTCATCTTAATTTATACTGAAATGAAGAGCCATGGAGCCATGGATATTAAGTTTTGGGTTGGCTTCAGAGTCGGTAAAATTTATATAAATAAAACATCATGTAATAATAATTATGTATGAGTAAATCTATGAAGAAATATTATTATTATTAATTCAGTTGAAGGCATAGCCGGCATCGAAGTCGTAATTATGAAACATCTGTGGCCGGAGTCGGATTCGACTAACAGTTCTGTATTGACAGTAAATATGTGGTTACACCGAGGTGTTGTATACATCCCTGCTGTACTAGATTTGATGTTCTATTTATATGAATTCTTACTGGCAGACGTAAACTGAAATAATTATGAGGTGATAATTATATTACTTTGACACGGTTTTCAATGTTTGCTAAACGCATATATAGCAACAGATAATATTCAACGTCACGGCTTTATACTAAACCTGACAATGTGTGTGTGTGTGTTTGTGTGAGAAGCAAGATTGATTGATTGATTGATTGATATTAGGCGCTATAAACAGCGAGGTCATAATTATAGCGCCAGAAAAAGGTGATAGAGAGGTGTGACAGCAAGCAAGAAGGAAATAGAAAGAAATGAGGGACAGTTGAAGAACTAAAAGCTAGTGGTTAGGGCCGAAGGGGCGCCAAAACCCTTATAGTATTGCCCACATCATTATTGCAGGCAATACCCACCTACGGGGCTGAGAAGAAAGAGATAGAGAGAGAGAGAGATACGAGGTGCCAGAGTGATAGTGTGTATACTGAATAGTAAAATAGAGAGAGAAAAACGAGGTGTTAGAGTGATAGTGTGTGTGTGTGTACTGAGAGAGAGAGAGAGAGAGAGAGAGAGAGAGAGCAGGTTGCTTGTTGTCCGTAATGAGAGATGAAGTAAACTATGTTTGGTATCAGATGTGTCTACAAAAATTAATATACGTAAATAAATTTTGTATTACTTGGGGGATAACACATTACTAATATGATAATAAATATATTAGAACGTCTCTGCACCACCACTCCTCCTTCCACCCACCAAGCCGTCTGTCCCCCCCCCTCCCCCTTTCTCCGACCCGAATACAGAAGATGAAGCTTTGCCGATTCGAAATGTTGTCTTGTATATGCACAGGAGCTCACACAAGTGAAGCGCTGTTGCCACGTTAGCCAAGCCAAGTGAGGGGGTGGTCCAGGTGGAAATCTTGTAGAGTGTATTGTACATTTGGCGCGCGTTTTTAGCAGCTCGAACGGAAAAAATCTGTTCGAGCTCTTCTTTATGGTTTTAACCGATAAATAGAATATCTGAGATATTAACGTAATTTTTACGTCGTTACATCATGTTACGTCATAAAAACCTTTGCCGGCGATGCTGAATCAGAATATATAGTTTTGGGATTGAAACTTTTTTTTTTTTTTTTTAGCGGATACATAGTAGATGACGTAATTTTTACGTCGGGTTACGTCATGTTATACGTCATGCCAAAACCTGCGCCTGGTGATGGTGAATCAGAATATATATTGGTTTTGGATGTAGGTGTAACCTACATATATATATATATATATATATATATATATATATATATATATATATATATATATATATATATATATATTTTGGTATAGCCAGGGAGTATATTCTCTTTCAAACAAACGAGGTTGAAGGAAATGGCTTGTTCTGCATTAATGAGTTTATTATTTATATTTTCAATATTTCTTACAATTTTTCTTAAGTCTTCACTTAGATGGTAGATGAGTGAGGCAAAAGTTGAGTTGTTGGGGGAGGTCGACGTTTCGTCCAGTACATCGGACATCTTCAGGAGGAAGTGGCGATTCTGAGTGGGTGAGAGGTATTTATCTGTTTTCCGTATGTGGGGTGGGCGGGGCCACCATCTAACATCTTACCCACCACCACTACAACCAACCAACAACTCAGACGTAGCGCCAGAATCAGAAGCTACCCCCTATCCACCAATCACTAGGCCTCTGATATGGTGGCCCCGCCCACCCCACATACGGAAAACAGATAAATACCCCTCACCCACTCAGAATCGCCACTTCCTCCTGAAGATGTCCGATGTACTGGACGAAACGTCGACCTCCCCCAACAACTCAACTTTTGCCTCACTCATCTACCATCTAAGTGAAGACTTAAGAAAAATTGTAAGAAATATTGAAAATATAAATAATAAACTCATTAATGCAGAACAAGCCATTTCCTTCAACCTCGTTTGTTTGAAAGAGAATATATATATATATATATATATATATATATATATATATATATATATATATATATATATATATATATTGAGGGTATATTTGGGCAGGAGGTTTTCTCTTAAACAAGTATGGTTGAAGGCGATGGTAAGTTCGGCATTATATATTTTCCTAAGAAGATTTTCTTTATTTCTGATTGTCTTTTTATCTTCTTCCTTAAGTTGGTTTAACACTTCTCCAAAAGAAGAGTGTGTGTTGGCCATATCGCGATTTCGGGTCCTAGACCCTTCTTCAGTGGCTTGGTTTTGAAGACTTGTCATCTCTGTGGTCGAGGTGAGAATGACTCGGTGTTGTGGCAGCGCTCTATTTAAGGCGTTGCCTCCGCTCCCCTACTCGACGTGCTGGCCTCTGATTGGTTAGGTGGCTGCAGGTGGGATCTCCGGGCGCTGGGTAGAGCTTGAAGGTCTGTTTGCTGTACGTTGAGTTTTGGGTCCATTTCTTTTATGTACAGAGCTTCTAGGATTGGAAGGCGTCTAGAGTCTGAACAGCTTTCAATAATTTCGGTGTTTTCTACCAGGATATTCCGTGTTATCTTGATATTATGTTCCTGGCTGAGGTGTGCTTTTGGTGCTCCTGACGCGAGGTGGTAGGTCAGGCGTCTGCTTAATTTTGTTGTAGTCATGCCTATATAAGTATTATTAAGGGCTTCACAGTTCCCTTGTTTGCAGGTAAACTTATATACGACATGGGACTTTTCGGTGGCTTCTTTCTTTACAGTTAGGCTGTTCCTGAGGAGCAGGTGGCTGGTTCTCTTGCTTCTGTAGTATATGATGAGGTTGAGTTTCTTGTCTTTAACTGGGGTTACGTTGTTTTTCACTATGTCTTTCATTATTCTCTCTTCTTGACTATAGGCTGTGGAGTAGAATGCTCTGTAGTAGATGTCAATCTTGTCTTCCTGTTTTGTTTTCTCTTCCTGTGTAAAGTATTTATCTAATATTCTTGATGTTTGTGTGTCTATTGCTTTTCTTGTGAAGCCGTTTGCAAGAAGTACCTTTGTGGATCTTTCTATTTCTTCATGTACTTGCTTCCAGGTACTGCAGTGGGTTAATGCCCTTCTTATGTAGGCACTTATGATCGAGTTCTTATATCTCTCTGGGCACTCGCTTTTTCCGTTAAGACAATGGCCAGGATTAGTGGGCTTCACATAGACACTTGTGTTAAATTCATTGTCTTGTTGGTGTACTAAAGTGTCCAGGAACGGGATTTTTCCGTTGTTACTGTTCTCGATGGTGAAGTTCAGGCCTGATGTTTCTTGGAGACAGCTTTTGAGTGTGTGTATGTCCTCTTCATTCCTCGTCTTGATGAAAATGTCGTCGATGTAGCGGCAGTATATGTCAGGTTTCGTCGTCTTATGGAATGTTTCTTCTTCCACACAGCCCATAAAGAAATTTGCAAATATGACTCCTAAAGGTGAGCCCATTGCAATACCATCTATCTGTTGGTATTTGTTTCCTCTAGGACAGGTAAAAGGAGCTTCTTTAGTGCAGCATTCAAGGAGTTTGCGTAGGGCTCTTTCTGGTATGTCGAGTGGTGTGTTGTCGTCGTGATGGTAAACTCGTCGTATGATGTAGTCGATGGTACGGTCAACTGGCACGTTGGTAAACAGTGATTCTACGTCGAGAGAAGCGATGATCCCTGTTGCATTGTTTGACTTTAAGAGGTCAAGGAAGTCGGTGGCAGAATTCAGGTTGTAGGTGCTGGGTACGTAAGGTGTCAGGATGGAGCACAGTCTCTTGGCTATGTTGTAGGTTGGGGTCGGGATCTGCGAGATGATGGGTCTAAGTTTGTTTCCAGGCTTGTGAGTTTTAACGTTCCCATAGCAGTATCCAACTCCATATTCCCCTACTATTCTGTTGAATAAGTTTGTTTTGCTGGACTTGTTGCAGGAAGTGATGAGCTTGTTGACTTTCCTTTTCAGCTCATCAATGGGATTTCTGGAGATCTTAGTGAATTTGGTTTCATCTCCTAGGATGGTGTCGAGCTTGGTGAGGTATTCTGATGTGTCCATAAGCACGTAAGTGGCGGCCTTGTCCGCTTTTCTGATGGTGATATATATATATATATATATATATATATATATATATATATATATATATATATATATATATATATATATATATATATATATATATATATATATATATATATATATATATATATATATATATATATTCAATAACCTTAACCGTACTAATAATCCAGTAGCATTTCGTTAGCACACACACATCAAAGGCCTCAGTAACATTATTTTTTCCCCGGGATTTTACAGTACACAAGCGTTTGGGCCTAGTAAAGATTCTTATTGGTACTGTAACAAGTGTGCGTGCCTTGTAACGTTATCTTTTGCTATGGATTACACTAGCGTGTGAACCCAACGATTTATGACCGCCATGATAAGTGAACTCTGACACCAACAACACCGAGCCATTTTCCCCTACAATAAGATAGTCATCGGGAGGCGATGTTCAGCAAGCCACACCACGGCCCCTACCACCACCTTTACCACTTCTACAACACACCTTCCCCACTTTCCCCACACCACCAACACACAGATCGCCCCTTATCAGAATAACATGAAAGGTTCAGAAAAACATTAAAACTTTTACTAAATGAGTCAATTACACTACATTGAAAACGCTATAAACTACATGTACAGTTGCCCACAGATGAACCTGGGACAGCGGTGTTGAGGAACAGAGGCCAGGCAGTTGTTACACCTGGCCAGAGAGACGGCTGCCGCATTTGTGGGTGGTAGTTGTTGAATGAATGAATGAATAGAGTTGTCAGTCAGTCATTTTATTATGATCAGTCATTTTTTCGGTATTTTTGTCAGTATTAAAAATACTAAGGCAAGAGTATTTTTCCCTATCCAATGCAGTTCATGGGTTAAAATCAACCGACATGAGATTTGAAGCATTATAAAATACTAGCGGAGGTACCCGGCGTTGCACGGGAAAGATGCCTATATGAATAAGGACTAAGGAGACATTTTATAGTTTAGCGAGCAACTTTATCAAATGATTATCTTAGTGAGAGGTGTTTTCATTGATATAAAGTCAGGACCATTATAACAGTTAGACGTTTGCTTTTATTAAAACTTTTTACTGAGACATGTCATGAGCATGTCATGGTGTCATACATAAGGGTGTCATGTCCAGGCTATTCAACCATGACATTAGTTTAAAAATCTCAACCCGATTTTTTTAAGCATTACTACAGGTACCCCAACGTCTGGACAAGGAAATAACCCGATATCATATGATAGCCAAGACATGATGTCATGTCACCTCTCATTACTGAGATATGAGATCTCAACGAGGGTGTTTGGTTGATATTTGGTTCTCTCTCTCTCTCTCTCTCTCTCTCTCTCTCTCTCTATATATATATATATATATATATATATATATATATATATATATATATATATATATATATATATATATATATATATATATATATATATATATATATATATATATATATTGACCATTCACTTGCATTATCATTTCCCATTACTCTTTACATATTATCCCTCTAGTCCTCCCCACTTTAATTTCCCACATTGTCTCCTTCCCACCACACAACCATTGCACATTATACCCCCGTTCCGTAACCACACTTCAGCCTCACTATGTGTTCTTAGACATGTCCCTTTCCTTCCACATCGCATCTGCCAAAGAACCCATATTACCCACACATTCCTTCCTCCCAGCCTCTTCCGTCCTACGTCACCCATATACATTTTTTGTTTTTCTATATTGAAAAAGATGAGGACTAAAGGCTATGAGCCCGCTCATTGTCCTCATCTGCGTAGTATTTAGTGAGTGTCCAAAATCATGTCCAATTTCGTTCGTGATGCCTAAACACATTGCGTTTGAAGGAACAGAAGTCGTAGTAAGGTGGAAAGATGGATGAAGGTAGAGTGTTCCAGAGTTGACCAGTTGTGTATATGAAAGACTGAGAGTACCGGTTAACTCTTGCATTAGGGAGTTGGAGAGAAAAGGGGTGAGAACGAGAGGCTTGACGAGTGTTGCATGCTCTCCTGAGGGGAGGAAACAAACATTGAGAGAGTTCAGAAGAGCAATGTCCAGTGTAATAGCGATAGAAGTGATAGAAAGTGATGCAACATTGCGGCTAAGAGAGAGAGGTTGTAGTGAATCAGTAAGAGGAGGAGAGTTGATGAGACGATAAGCCTTTGATTCCACCTTGTCCAGGAGTGTTGTGAATGTTGAGCCACCCCACACATGAGAGCCATACTCCATACATGAGTGGATGAGACCCCTGTACAGAGACAGCAACTGTGTGGGGGTGAATTATTCACAGAATCTGCGCAGCACACCTAACTTCTTTTAGGCGGTTTTAGCTAGAGAAGTAATGTGATCTCTCCAAGAGAGATTGCGAGAGATAGATACTCCAAGAATATTAAGAGAGGGGGAAAGGTCAAGTTGTGTGTCGTCGAAGGAGAGGGGATAGTCATTAGGAAGATTAGTAAGAGTTGAAAGATGAAGGAACTGTGTTTTAGAGGCATTGAAAACAACAAGGTTCTCTCTGCCCCAGTTAGAGATGAAGGAAAGATCAGAAGTCAGGCGTGCTACTGCATCATCACGTGATGTGGAGAGGAGCTGCTGGGATGGGCGGTTGTCAAAGTGAGTGGAGTAGTGTAGGGTGGAATCATCAGCATAGGAGTGGATAGGGGAAGAGGTACAGGTAAGAAGGTCATTAATGAACAGGAGAAAGAGGGTGGGTGATAGAACAGAACCCTGAGGAACACCACTATTTTAATAGACTTGGAAGAATAACAGTCACCGTCTACAACAGCAGCTATAGAATGGCCAGAAAGGAAATCAGAGATAAAGGTGTAGAGAGAGGGATATAAACCGAATGAGGGTAGTTTGGAGATTAAAGCTTTGTGCCAGACTTTATCAAAAGCTTTGGATATATCGAGGGCAACAGTAAAAGTTTCACTATAGCATTACATAGCATCTCCAATCCCCTTATTGCCGTACATGCCGGTAATTGTTTTTCCTTTTTATCCCATATCCCTTCCACATAACGCCCTACCAAACAACCTCTAACCAAACAACCCCTTAATTACCACATTGCAATCCCCCTTTCTTACCTCCAGTATTCCCCCTGCCATAAGTCCACACAGACTGGCAAGATATAAACAAACCTGTCCAAGTGAAACTAGAGGAGAAATTTTATAGGTCGAGATAGATGCACTGATCTGATATCAGTGTGTGTGTGTGTGTGTGTGTGTGTGTGTGTGCTATGAAGGGAGCCATTTACTATGTATCTCAGAGTCGCTTTTGGCACCTTTAATTTCTCAGTTATTTTTTTCCCACCGTCTTTCTATTTCTACTTTGGTATCCTGTTGATCAACACAATAATTCCTCCCAAGGGTTCATCCAACATTAATCCACCTCTCCAATTAGTTGGCATACATTTATTATTTCATTTTTCATCTCTTTGATTTGCATCACACCTTCCCCATCTTCAATATTCGGTCAGACCCTTCCTGAATCCTGATTTCTTCAGCAATACTCTCTCAATACACCTGCAATCTTTCTTTCCAATTTCTTGCTAATCGATTATTTAATAACCAGCCTTCCTCTTTCTTCAAAACCCTGCAGTTTTCCCATCTAAAAGGCTGCCTGTTTCCCTCCTTAATATTCTCTCTTTCAATTACAATTCATTTTTATCTTTCCAGAACCTCTTCATACTACCTTTCCAATACCCGCCAATTTTCACTATCAAAACTCTGCTTTCATTCCTCATCACTAACCTCTCATTCTCCCTCAGATATTCCGCACAACCCTGCACTCTCATCCGTTCAGCACCCTACCATCCTACCTGCCCAGTACCTTACCATCCTACCTGTCCAGTACCCTACCATCCTACCTGTCCAGTACCCTGCCGTCCTACTTCTCCAGTACTTTCCTCCAGTGCCATGCCATCCTACCTGACCAATACCCTGTCATCTTTGTTTCCCAATACCCAATCATACTCCTTCCTCTTCTCCTCTCCAATTCCCAATTCCAAGGCATTGGCACTTTCCTTTCCCATTGCCCTGCCATTTTCACTCCCCTCTACAATTTCAAACCAAATTCCTTTTGCAACTCCTTGCTCATATCTGTTTCCATACTCAATCATTCTCCCTTTCGAATACCCATCTACACTTTACAGTAGGCTACATCTCCAACACCTTCCCCTTTTCTGTCTCTCTCTCCCTTCCCAACACAAAGACCTAAGAAATTATTACCCATCCATCCAAACTCTGTGATAAAAGCTTTCCAAAGTTATGATATACCTTCTCTCTACCGCTGCTGCCGCCTTTCCACCTTCATCAATCATGCTAGACAACAAAAGATCGCTTCGGAGAACACCTACACCATGTTTTACATAACCCTTTGACTGTCCTGTTTTTTTTTCACATATTACTAATATTGTCTGGAATTAACCATTTTGGTGGAAGTTTAAGGAGGAGGCTGTATCGGGGCTATATTTGGCTTCTTGGAGGAGCACATTATATCTGTGGGCGATGTTGTTGGTATCAATATGTGGGTCGTGACGTCGGCTATGCTTAGAGGGTGTCAGGTGTGTAGGCGGTTGTACGGTCGAGAGACTAGAGAGAGAAAGAGACAGAGGTGAAGATTATGAAACAAATAAAAACAAAACAAACAAAACAGGAGAGATAGAGAGAGATGAAGATAATGAAACCATAAAACAGGAGAGAGAGAGAGAGAGAGAGAGAGAGAGAGAGAGAGAGAGAGAGAGAGAGGTGAAGATAATTATACAATAAAACAGGACACACACACACACACATGTGAAAATGTACAATAAAATGCATATGAAAAATATTTAAACAAACACACAAACACACACACACACAGAGGTGGAAATAATGGCTACATTAGTGCATTTGTCGCGGCTTCTAGCCGCTTAAATTGTATTTATTGGTTGTGAAACCAGCACAGTTGGATTGCTATAGAATACGCCCCTTCTCAAGCCCAGGCCCCGTATAGGCATAATCTGGGTTGGAAGGGTCTATTCCGTGACGATCATCAGAAGTAAATAAAAATTCAAATCTGGCGCTGTACTGATAGTGGAGCCACCTGGTGGTGGCGTGGTGAGGTATTAGCCCCGCTCTGCGCTCTCAGGCAATCGGTCACTCCAATGAGAAAGGAAGAAGTGAATGCCTGCCGCATCGGGAGGTGGGTGGGTCAGTCAAAGCTGTGCTGGTTTCACAACCAATAAATACAATTTAAGTGGCTAGAAGCCGCAACAAATGCACTATTATTGGTATAGTGAAACCAGCACAGCTGGATTGCTATGCATGCGATGCGGTAGGTGGGAGGTGAGGTGGAGGCAATCACGTGCTAGTTAAGAGCGGTTGAGAGCGGAGAGCCGGAAAGGTAACCGAGCAGGGTGAGGTTGAAGCTAAAGCAACTCCCAACACTTGCTAGGTGAGTAGCCGTGGTGGGAGTGTAGTAGCTTATCCCATATTACCCGTAGACCATTCTGTTATAGACCAGAATTGTTACTCATAAAAGTCTTTATAGGCAGACTCGAGGGGTCGGGTCTAGGAGAGGAGGGGGAGGGGTAACCATGCACCCCCCCCAACCCCCCCCCCCCCCTTTATTCAAGTCCTCTGAGCTAGGGCTATGGTCCCGGCTCAGGTAATGCGATCCCGAGGGGATGAAGGAGGACACCAGGATGCAGTCATCCTGTGTTTAATAAAATATCCTGTCACTCATCATAGTAAAGTAATTGTTTGGAGAATGAATACACAAGAATTCCGTAACAATGTAATTTATTTTGTCCGCACCATATGTACACGTATGATAGACATGGGGATGAGCATGAAGCTGTACAAGATGGGGATGAAGTATGGGATGATAGTGACGGGACGTAAGTCGCCCGACCTTTTCTCTTCGGGCGGCCCCTCCCTCCCATGTGTCTCCCGCGGGGACCCTGGGGAATGGAGGGTGGAGTACCCATAGCCACACAGGGGGTAGGGGAGAGCGAGTGGAACAGATACCTCGTCCTGAAGGAGGAAGTGGAAGTCCAACCCCCCAAATCCCTAACCCTCTCCACCGAGTGAGTCCTGAGGAATGCGAGGGAGGCGGCCACGACCCTAACGCTGTGAGCCCTCGGGGCGTGTCCGGGATCCCCGTTCTCTATCACTCGGCAGAGAAGGCGAACGATTGACCTAGGGAAGAGAGGGTTACCGGACCTGGAGTTGTAGAAGAGGTGGTCCGGAGAAGCCCCTCTCGTCGCCTCCACGTATGCTGAAAAGGCATGAACTGGGCAGAGGGGGTGGAAACTTCCATCCCTCAGGAACGAGGGTACTGCGAGAGGGCCAATCCTGTCGTCAGCCTGCTCGTTCTTAGCTAGAAACGCAGGAGAGGGGGAGATAGTTAAGGAAGTAAGGTTAGGGCTTACGGAAGAAAAGGCTGTGTGACGGGTCAGGGCTGCCAACTGAGATGCCCTGTACCCTGTAGCTAAGGCGAGCAGGAAGAGAGCTTTCTGGAAGAGGTGACAAACCTCCAGAGGGACCCCCTCGAGGGTCAGGTAGGAAAGGACGCGGTGAAGGGACCAGGAGGGCATCTGGGCCCGGTGAGGTGCGGTCCCCGCCCGAATCCCCATCCTCAGGAAAGAGAGAGGCCTCTCCGAAACCTTAATGTTAAAACCCAGGAGGAGGGGATCAGACAGGGCTGCGTGATGCGCAAGCACCGTAGCCGGGGCCCTGTTGGTGGAATCGGCGAGCCACGTGAGGAATTCCAGGACCGTGTCCTCCGAGATGACCATGGAGGGGTGTCTTCGCAAGAAGTCCTGGAATCTTTTCCAGCACGATTCGTACTGTCGCACCGATGACTGACGATGAGCCCTCAACATCTTGCCCACTGTCTCCTTAGTGAACCTTTTGCTGAGGACTTCCCGTAGAAACTCCAAGCGTGTAGTTTCAGTGACGCTTGGAGTGGTGCAGACAGGGTGCTGGAGAGGCACGCCGATCCCAACTGAAGGGGATGAGGGCACCACCGGGACAATTCTCCGAACCACGGCTGCGCTGGCCAGAGGGGGGCTATGAGGAGTACCCTCCCCCTGAATGTGCGCAGCTTGAGGATCGCCTTCAGGAGGACTGACGTAGCTGGGGGTGGGAAGAGGTAGAGATGCCCCCACCTGTTCCAGTCCTCTGTGAAGGCGTCCGGGCCTCCCGCCTCTGTTCTGGACGAGAATGTCAGGAACAGAGGAAGTAGGGCCGTGGATGGGGAGGTGAATAGGTCCATCTCCGGTGTCCCGTAGCGAAGGCAGAGAGACTCGAACACAAGGGGACGCAGTTGCTACTCGACTGACGTCCCCCTGAACCTGGATAGGACGTCCGCCCAATCGTTCTCCCGCCCTGGCACATAGCGGGCCGAGAGGTGAATGCACCTCTTGGCCGCTATTGCAAAAATCTGTTCTGACAGGGACAGGAGAATTTCCGACCGTGCGGTGCCCTGTTTCTGCAGGCACTGCACGGCCGCAACATTGTCCATATCGAAGCGGACGCCTATCCTGGCAAACTGTGGGTGTCTGTTGAGCCATTCCTTCGCTACCATCAACTCCCGGGCGTTGATGTGTAGTAGCCTCTCCCCTTCCTTCCATCCCCCGCAATGCTGATGTCCCAGGCAAGACTGGTACCCCCAGCCTACGTCCGATGCGTCTGTCGCCACCGTGATCCCCAGGGGAACACCCAGGGGACCCGCTGACGCAGGGCACCGGGACGTAGCCAGGGGCGAAGGAGGCGGTGGAGAGAGGGGGACACTTGCCTGGGAAGGTCCCTGTGTGCGGGGGAAAGGTGGAGGTTTACCTCCCGCGTCAGCCTCCTGTGTTTCAGTCGTCCCAGGGGCATTGCAGGGGCCGCAAAATTTAGGGACCCAAGCAATGATTCCCACTGGTGGCGAGAGAAAGTACGGGAAAAATGCGCCTGGCGGACGTGGCGGAGGGTCCGGCGGGCGTTGTCTGGAGCGAGAGAGAGGGTGGCCGAAAGAGAGTCCCACTCTATTCCTAGCCAACACAGTTTGCGAGTGGGAGTGAGAGAGGACTTGGGGATGTTCAACAGGAACCCCATTTCCTCTAGCACTCCCCTCGCTACCCGGACGTTGTTTGCTACCTGCTCCTTGGAAGGGGCGTGAAGCAACCAATCGTCCAGGTACATGAGGGTGGGGACACCCGCCTCTGCCAGACGGGATGCCACCACCCTCACGAGCTTTGTGAAGACTCGAGGAGCTAAAGAAAGACCGAAAGGGAGCCTGGTAAACTGGAACGTCTCGGTCCCCACCTGGAAGGCCAGAAAACGGCGAAACCTGGGGTGGATCGGGACGTGCCAGTACGCATCCTTGAGATCCAGGGATGCTAACCAGTCTCCCTTCCTTAGAACTGTGCGGACCTGAGCAACCGAAACCATCTTGAAACGTAAGGTTTTCACAAATTTGTTTAGTTTGCTCAGGTCCATCACCAATCTCGTTTTTCCCTGGTCCTTTTTGGGGACCGTGAATAAACGAGAAAGAAAGACCCTTCCCGTCGCCCGCTCCACTACCCCTTTTTCCCGCATTTCCAGCACATGCGGGACGACCGAAAGTGACACTTTGGTTGAGGCAGGAGGTAGACGTAGTGGCTGTAACGGGAAAAGACAGGTGTCAGTGAGAGTACAGTTAATCCTAGCTCCCGGGGCCCGAGGGAACCGGGGATGGTTGGAGGGTAAATGACGGGAGAGGCAGAGATTTTGACCGCAAGGGAAACTCTGATTTTGACCTAACGGGAACCCAAGGACGGGATTAGGCATAAGTCATATGTCAGAAATGTCAGATTAGGAGAGTTAACAGTTACTCACCGGAACATTATCCAGGGCCATGACAGGCCCTGGCGAATTATCCTTGCTGCCCAGCCGTGGGAGGGCCAGGCTGCTGACCACCCTGTGAGGCAGCCCAGAGTGGGACCCTCAAGTGGAGCGGTCCTTCTGGGAGGGGTGGCTGAAGGAGGACTTGGGTTTGCTGTAGGGCTTGGAGCCCTGTCCTCTCCCTCGAAAAGGCTGCTGGCCCCTCTGGGAGGGCCTGTTGTGTGCCTTCGGGGGAGTGGGGTACGAGGGCCTCGGCAGTCTGGAAGGCTGGGAGGGCCTTCGGGGTTGGTAGGCTGGTCTGGATGGCTGTGGGGCACGTGGCCTATGGACAAACAGAACGATTAGGAACCAAAGTAGACCCGAATAATCCTTCCATTTCACCTCCCGTGATAATAACTCAGGTAAGTAGAACAACGAGAGGTACTTACTTGGAGGTAGAGGGTTTTGGTAAGTTGATTACCGCTGGGAGCGAGGAGAAGATTGCGTCTGTCGCCGGTTGATCAAAGAGGGCAGGGGAAAGGGGGGCAGCTCACACCACTCCCCTCTGTGCCATCTCCGGCGCAGATTTAGCAGCTGCCTGGCGGGCTGCCAGTCTCGCTTCGGCGAAAACCTTCGCCTCCTCCCGCATGTTGTGGGTCGCCATCGCCGCCACGCCCTCCATCACGGTGGCCATGGAAGAGAGGGTGTCACTGTAAGGGGTAAACAAGGAAAAACCGAGCGAACCCGGGAATAAGTACCCGGGAGTAACAGAGAGACCCTCTACCCCGTATCCCCTAAGTAACATGACACAAGAAGTAAGGTACTCACGCTAGCTGTATACCCGACATCTCGTGGTAGGTGTTGGTGAGGGCGTTGAGGCAGTCTCGGATGAGCGCAGCGGCTGCCCCCGTGGAGATGGTGTGGGCCAACTCCAAGCGGGCAGCAGACTCCGCCTGCCGCAACTTGCCATCGGGCTCCTTCAGCTGATAGGGGACCGGAGGCTCCTTCTCCGTCTTCCACAGGCATTCCCTCAAACCCGGGGGGGGGCACGGGAATGAGGGAGAATGACGGGGAAAGACGGAGGAGGGGGCTTCCTGGGCGCGCTGTGCCTCTGGTGGTCCAGGGACTTAAGGAGAAGGGCTGGGATGTCCAGGTCCCCTTCGCCCTTATCCCCCGGGAAGTACGCGTCCGGGGAAAGGAGGACTGCCGTGTTCCCGTGGGAGCGGTCAATCCTCCAAGCCTCGGACAAGTGTAACTGGCTGTACTCCACCAGAAAACCCATCGCGTCCAGGGTAGCCGCAGAGGACACTCTCGATGAAGTGGGTACGGGCGCTGAGATGGGACGGACCTTGTAGAAGGGAATAGCGTCGCCCTTCTCATCCGCCCCCCACTTCACCAGGACGTCATCCCTCCGGGTCCACACGTCTGGCTGAGCCGTGTCCGGAGACCAAGCCACCAGTCTGCCCTCCTCCGAAGAGTGGGTCCAGGCAGGAGGGAGAAGAGCCCAAGAGTAGGGAAGGTATCCGTCGCCCGCAGGAAGGGGTGACGGGGATGGAGGTGCGGAGGTAACCAACTCCTCAGCTACGTCCCCCGACGGAGACTCGAGTCCCGGAGAAACGGGAGGAACGATAATGACTCCCATATCCCCGGGAGGACTCGCGCCCTCAACGGGAGCAGAAGCGGGAGGAGGGGGAAGGGTGGGAGAAGGAGCGGGTTCCGGAGCGACAGCCGGGGGCTGCACGGTGGAGACCCCAGGAAAAGCGTGAGGAATAAGGGTGTGGAAGATCTTCACTATCTTCCTCGACGAGGGGCTGTTCCCCCCCCCGCTTACCCTTGCGGGATTTGCGGGTGGGCGAAGGAGAGCTCCCCGACGACGAAGAAGAGGAAGAAGAAGACGACGAAGATGAGGAGGAAGGAGAACGGCGACGAGCCCGGGACTTCCTGGAGTGGCGGGACCTTTTAGCCGACCGCTTGCGTCCCCTAGAGAGACCTGAGGAGCCGGCTCTAGCAGGAGGCGAAGCTGGGGGTTCCCTGCTGGGCCCTTGTACCGGTGAGGTAGTCGGGGGAACCAGCGCGACAGACTCGCTCGTTTCCCGGGGGGAGAAGCCCCGAGAAGGAGTCGTAGTACCGTCTAGGGAAGGAGGCTCAATCTCTCGGGCCTCAGGAGGTTCTAGCCCCTGAGACTCCGAGAGACAGGAAGAAGGGTAACGGGTCCTGAACAAACCCAGATCTGTTCCCAAAATCGGGTCCACCCACGCCAAAGAAGAACCGTCTCGTTTATGGGCCATTCTCCTAGCCCTCGTCCACGCCATACGAAGAGAAGCAAGGGAGTTTGGAGCGGGCTGAAGGGGAGGTAACCCGACACAACTCAGCCCAGGGGCGGCACACACCACATGCCAAAGGGTCGTAACCCAAGGGAGTGAAGCAGGGTGCGTGAGGCGAACAGTGCAGGTGTCCGTCAGGAGAGACCCGCACAGTACACCCCGAAGCAGCACATAAGGCACGAGTAGGCTGAGGAAGAAAAGAATACACAAACATGGATTAGCACGTGCAGACACTGGAACACAGAAGACACGGGAAAACCCCCAAACAAGGAGAAGTAGCGCGGGAAACACCCGCTGAACCCGGGGGCCAGGACACGACCCCCCAATCTCACGCACACCCGCCAGGGAAAAACCCCGTAAAACCAGAAAACAGCCCGCCACATGGAGCGGGTAAATGAAACCCCCCCGGACAGAAGGATCCCGAAGGAGGGGGAACGGGGGGGCCCGGTAGCCTGAGTTGTAACAACCCAGGCTAAAAACACTGGAAAAACACCAAAAATCACTAAAAAACCCCGCACGGGAGAGGAAGAGAGAACCAGGGCACAATTCTCACTCCCCCCTACCGAGAGGGTACACACAATAATCGGGGAAGGCAAGAGGAAGGGCTGCAAAGACCCCACATGCCCACCACGTGGGGAGGCGAAGGCCCCACGTGGTGACGCTAACCTCGCTAAAAACCCCAGAAACCCCAATAAAACACACACGATGAATGTACTAGTGGCAGGAGGAAAGGTGAAAGGGGGGAATGAAGGAGAAAAACTCCGAAAAAGGAGGCCCAAAAGCCCCCTTCGCCTAGGGAAGAGAAAACTCAGTCCTAGAGAAGAAAAAACCCCCAAAACATGCCTAAACACTCCTAGAATACACACACACACACTATACATCTGCAAAGCAGGCCAGCCACTAGAACACAAAAGAAACAATAGCAGGAACACGTGACACAATACCATAGCGTTGCAGCGAGATGTTGACTGGGATGTGTTCCGCGACAGAGTGACCGATTGCCTGAGAGCGCAGAGCGGGGCTAATACCTTACCACGCCACCACCAGGTGGCTCCACTATCAGTACAGCGCCAGATTTGAATTTTTATTTACTTCTGATGATCGTCACGAAATAGACCCTTCCAACCCAGATTATGCCTATACGGGGCCTGGGCTTGAGAAGGGGCGTATTCTATAGCAATCCAGCTGTGCTGGTTTCACTATACCAATAATGAAGTTATTAGACTACAATCAGTGGACTATTAGATTCATTATGTACGTGCAAAAATAGGTATATTCTTAAATTATCCTTGCTTAAATAATTAAATTAAAGTTCTTAGATAGCCTGATATCAGTAGGTCATTCAAACACAGTGCTGAAAAATTACAAAACTTATTCACCTTCTGACTGACGAAACTGAAGAGTTGGGACTCCTCCAGGTATTATTCTTATTACACTTGGTGGCACTGGTAATCCAAGCAACTCATATTTGAGGTTCCTTTCATATGCAGATGCTTGAAAAGTGACGACTGCATATGAAAGAATTTTATGGGTTAAAATAGTCTGATCTGCAAAATTTGATCCACTCTCTTCTTTGATTCTCATCTCTGGGACCCCCCCAACGGGAACTGCCTTGACGTGGTGGGGGGGCTTGTGTGTCTCTGAGACCTGGTGAGCTAGACTAAAGAGGGCTCCGGCCACTGCTCTGCCCCGATTTCGGGGAGAGAGGGCTTCCCATGCTAGTAAGGTCGCCAGTGAGAGACCAGACTAAATGGTTCCCTTGCATTAGGCTGCCAGTACGGGCCAACAGTGCTGCCCTCCAGAGGGACTGCCCTCTAGGGGCCGTCCTATGTTGGATGGTTGGGTGTCTGGGCCGGGAGATGTTGGGGAAGGGGGTCTCAGCACCGTCGTGGGCAAACTTTCGAGCCATTGGGGCTGCTTTTATTAAACGGGTGGCCCCGTCGGGGAAGAGGTACCCCGCCCACGGCGACCAGCTCTCGGTCCCCTCATCTGCCCGGTAGGTAGTAGCTCTTGGCTCCTGGGGCCAACAACACTAAACCAATGATATATGAATATAGAAAAGCCCCAATCTCTTTCTCGAGCGGTGGTCGACCAGGCCCTCGAGACGTCACTCTCTGGTCGTGGTAGTAAGCAGAAAGCTGCAAATAAGACTAGACCTAGCAGGTCGGGTGTTGTGTCGAAGAACCCTGTTAGCGATTTGGACATGTTAATGTTAACGAATGTACTTGCATCCTTTTCCTATGGCGCTATCCACTCAATTTTTAAGTGTTTTGGAGTAGTTCTTCGAATCCGAATCACATATGACAGTGATTGTAGGTATAATCGGTGCTATATTACTTTCAATACAAATGCTGCTGCCAAAGCAGCATTTGAGGCAAAAGATTCTCTGACGGTGGGGGATACTCGTTGTAAAGTTCAGATGATGCGGTCCACCAATGTAGTTGACAGTGACAATGATTACTGCCTTAACATATTTGATGACTCTGTAGAGCATGTCCCAAAGGAACGTCGGGTTCCTACACATTTTTGGTTTGTGGCTTACTACAGGGAGGGACGTGGTAACCTTATCCATGCTTCCCGGTATCTGGAGAAAGATATTGGAATATTACCAATGAGCCACATAAAGAAATATGGTAATGGCGTTTTAATCAGAGCCAAAGATCTTACACAGGCCATGATGCTCCTCAATCTCCCCTGTCCTTCTGATAGCATGTTTGAATCTATTAAACCACATCGAACATTTAATTATAGCAAGGGGCGTATATATAATGAGGACCTGTATGAATTCTCTGAAGAGGACATTCTCGCTATGTGCCCAGACAGTGTCCAACGAGTAACAAAGATGAAAGGCAGTAAAAATATGATCATCCTCACCTTCTATGGCTCGCATATCCCAGATCGCATTAACATTAACCCCACCTCTTTTGAGGTGAAGCCTTTTGTTGAGCGTCCCTTACAGTGTTTCTGTTGTTATGAGTTTGGTCATGGGAGGAGGAACTGCAACAACCGTTCCCGGTGTGGTAATTGTTCTGCTCTTGACTCACATCTTACTTCTGAGTGTCGGTCAGAGAGTTAGTGCTTATACTGCAGAGAAGCTCACCCCTTGCGTTCTCGCCAATGTAGGATGTACCTCCTTGAGCAGGATATCCTTCACTTGGCTAATACCCAATTCATTAGCATAGGTAGTGCCAGATGGCAACTCAACTTCAGGCGACAGAAGGATGGTGGTGTGAAGACATACACCTCCTCCCTTCGCCCTAAATCGGTTGCAGCACCCTCTCAACCCTCTCAAGAGGCAGCTGCTTTTTGCTCTAGTGAGAGCGTTTCAAAAGTTACTCTACATAATAGTTTCTCTGTCTTGGAAACTTTATCAGACACTCATTCTGGTGACCCTTCAACTGATGACAATTCTCAGACATTAGCTAAAGGTGTTCATGTGGTAGAGGTTCACGCTGCCACACGCTCTCCAAAAATGAAACTTAAGTCACCTAAACTGCCACAGAGACGCCTTCGTGGTTCCTCTGAGGCACTTGACTCTATAGATGTTCCTCCTTGTAAGGCAACCATCTCTGTGGACTCATCCATAGTTTCCTCTCAATTTCACCAGAAGCGTTCTCGTGGCTCTGATGAATCTCTTGATTCAACAGAAGTTCCTCCTCGCAAGCTTCCTTCGGGATCATCAGAGGGGTGTGAAGTTAATGTGGATGCCACGGATGTTGTGACTTCAAAAGATTCAGTTTCTCTTCCGCTTGAGCAGCGAAGTGATTCTACTACCAGTATTATGGATGTTGATGTATCTGCCTGTGTCAGTGATACCACTGCTGTACAGGACAATACCAGTGTAATTGTTTCAAAGAATATCCCAGCTCATATACCTTCATCTTCTTCTAACATATCAGATGCTTCAGGGACTCGTCTACGGGTCCCAATTACTGCCCCACGTACTACTCCTCGGGTTCGCACTTCTTCTAGTAGCCCAGGATTAGACAAATCTTATTGTTTGAGTAAACCCTCAGGTCGAGGTGGTAGTAGGAAGTACCTCCTTGAGGCTTCCCAAAAATCGGTACTAAAGTAACACTGTTCAAGGTCCTTCAGTGGAATTGCCGTGGCTTGCGTGCTTCTTGGGAGGAACTGCACGTTCTTCTCTCTAGCTTCTCTACTGCATGTGTTTCACTCCAAGAGACAATGCTTTGGGACTACATTCCTGCCAGTCTTCCATCATACTCTGCATATTATTCCAATTCATTTGAAGGGCAGGGTTACCATGGTGGCTCTGCCATCCTAGTTCGCCAAGATATTCTATGCACGAGCCTGGAGCTTGATACTCCGCTCCAGGCTGTTGCAGTTAAGGTATTTATGGACTGCCCGTACTATGTGCCCGTACACACCTTCCTCCCAGTGTTACAGTTGAGAGGGGTGATCTCAACCGTCTTGTACGGGACCTTCCCTCTCCCTTTATTTTATTGGGTGATTTTAATGGTCGTCATCCTCTGTGGGGTGACAGTTCGGTCAACCCCAGGGGTGTTATATTGGCTCCTTTTATTGACGATGAGGGATTAGGGGTTTTAAATACGGGAAATGTGACTCATTTTAATAGCCCTACTGGGAATTTTACCGCTATTGACATTTCCCTCTGCTCACCCAGTGCTCTGTTGGATTTTACTTGGAGAGTGTTGCCTGATTTATATGGCAGTGACAATTTCCCTATACTTTTAGAAGGTAACAGGTATGAACCACAGTCTCGTCTTCCTAGGTGGAAATTAGAGAAGGCTGACTGGCAGTTTTTTAGAGAGCTAACTTCTTCGGTGTCTTCTGTAGCCGATTTCGGTAGCTCTGACGATGCTGTAACATATTTCACTGATATGCTCCACTCTGCTGCTCTCAACTCTATCCCTAGAACTTCTGGCTACTTTCCCAAACGTCCTGTCCCTTGGTGGTCACCAGTCTGCACCACTGCTGTGCGGGAGAAGCGCGCTGCTTTCTCTCGCCTTCGTCGCAATCGTGGGGACCCAACTCTTTTAGAGGACTTCCGACGGGCAAGGGCCCGGGCTAGACGAGTCTTAAAAGAGGCCCGACGTGCATCTTGGAGGGCCTATGTGTGTTCAATTAATACTAAAACTCCACTCACCCAAGTGTTCAGGAGAGTCCGTAAGTTGGCGGGGAAGTTTTCACTTAGTACTCCACCTGTACTTAAGGTCAATGGAATTACGATCATGGATGGTTTGACAGTGGCCAATACCATGGCAGAGGCTTTTGCAAGAGTCTCCAGCCGTGACTCTCGACCTCTGGCTGTTTGGCATGAGTTAAGAGCCAAGGAGCGTACTGTCCTGGATTTCTCAGGGAACGAGAATGAAAGTTATAACCATATATTCACCCTGAGAGACTTGCATTCTGCTCTCTCTCTCTGCGACGACACTTCTCCTGGGCCAGACAACATCCCATATGCAATGTTACGACACTTGGGTGAGGAGGCGATCTCATTTCTTTTAGCTTTATATAACAGAATCTGGCTGGAGGGTGTCTTCCCTTCTGGGTGGAGGGTTGCTACCATCCTTCCTTTCCTCAAGCCGGGCAAGGACTCTGGTGTTGCCCTCAATTATCGACCAATTGCCTTGACCTCCTGTCTCTGTAAACTGTTTGAAAAGATGGTGAATGTCAGACTGGTATACCTCTTGGAACTGGGTGATTTTCTGTCTCCGTCCCAGTCTGGCTTTCGTAAACACCGTTCCACTACAGATGCTCTGGTCAGGTTGGAAGCTGCTGCATGTGAGGCCTTTGCATGACATCAACACCTTCTCTGTGTATTCTTTGATTTAGAGAAAGCCTATGACACTACATGGCAATATGGCATCCTACAGCAACTCCATTTATATGGCCTGCGAGGTCGCCTTCCACCTTTCTTAAGGAGTTTCTCAGTGGTCGCAGTTTTTCTGTGAAGGTTGGTACAACCCACTCAGCATCTGTTGCACAGGAGGGCGTCCCCCAGGGAAGCGTCCTCAGTGTCACATTGTTTGCAGTAGCAATTAATGCCATTGCCTCAACCCTTCCAGACGGTATAGCTAACTCGATGTACGTTGACGACCTAGCAGTCTGGTTTGCTGCTTCCCGTATGTCAGTGGCAGAGCGGCGCATGCAGCTTGCCCTTGACAGGGTGTCACGTTGGACTGGTTCTCATGGGTTTCGATTTTCTCCTTTCAAGACAGTTGCTATGCACTTCTGCCGCATCCGAGGCGTCCACCCTGATCCGGACTTATTCATGTATGGTCATCGGATACGTTGTGTCGAGGAGACTCGCTTTTTGGGTCTCCTTTTTGACAAACGTTTGACTTGGGTTCCCCACTTACGTACACTTAAGGTCTCTTGCCTCAAGGCTCTTAACCTGTTGAGAGTCCTGGGCCATACATCCTAGGGGGCTGATCGGGCCACCCTCCTCCGCCTATACCATGTTCTTATTAGGTCAAAACTCGACTATGGGTGTGAGGTGTACTCTTCTGCCACCGATGCCCGTCTCAGAGTTTTAGACCCTGTTCATCATGCTGGAGTACGTCTGGCGACCGGAGCCTTCAGGTCGTCCCAAATCCCCAGTCTCCTGGTGGACGCTAGTGAGCCACCTCTCGATCTCCGTCGCCAGTCCTTGATGGTTCGTTGTTGGCATCGATTACATCGACTTTCTGACTCCCTTCCCTGCTTGGCGGTGTCATCTGATATGTCTCAGTACTACCTTTTACATTCTCGTACACCATAGCCCTTTGGCTTCCGGGTCAGGAAGGCTATGGAGGAGATGGGCATTGATGACTTCCAGATTTGTCCTGTGAGGGTCCCCAGGGTGG
The DNA here is from genome assembly GCA_033782935.1 of Petrolisthes cinctipes. Classification (NCBI taxonomy): domain Eukaryota; kingdom Metazoa; phylum Arthropoda; class Malacostraca; order Decapoda; family Porcellanidae; genus Petrolisthes; species Petrolisthes cinctipes. The sequence goes on along the minus strand of JAWQEG010000588.1, from coordinate 285,268 downwards.
CTCCATGGCTTTTTCCAGAAGTCTTCCCCTGCACCTGCTTTACAGACAAGAAGGAATCTCTTCCTCCTCCAGTGGGTCGTTCCCTCTTTTTAGAACATGCCTTCACTCACAGGGAGTCCCTCCCTGTGTACACTGATGGGTCAAAGTCTGATGCTGGAGTTGGCTTTGGAGTTGTCTTTCCTGACTTCTGCCGTGGCGGCAGGCTCCCTTCTGTCATGTCAATTTTTACTGCTGAGCTCTCGGCCATTTTATATGCCCTCCAAGTGATTTTTACCCTCCCTCAGCCTTCGTTTACTATTTTTAGCGATTCCTGTAGTGCCTTGCAGGCCTTGTGTAATTTTAACTCTTCCCATCCCCTGGTGTTGGCCATTCTTGAGTGGCTTGTCCTCCTGGGTCGTCGTGGCCGCAAAGTCACTTTTTGTTGGATCCTGGCCCATGTGGGTGTTGATGGGAATGAGCGGGCTGACGCCCTGGCTAAGGCTGCGGTCTCCAATTCCCGGCCTCCTGCCAGGCATCATCCTGTTCCTGCAGTGGACCTTCGACCCTACATAGATGCTACCGTTCGTTCCTGCTGGCAGGACAGATGGGACGCCGTCGGGGCTAACAAGCTCCGCGACATCCGCCAGCGCCTTGGTTTGTGGAGCTACAGTGGCCTGTCCTGCCGGTGGGAGACGGCTCTTGTACGTCTACGCATTGGCCACACATTATTGACTCGTGGCTTTTTAATGGAGAGGGCTCACCCTCCATACTGTGATGATTGTCTGGTCCCTTTGACAGTGCGGCATCTTATTGTTGAGTGTCCCAGCCTTGGTGACCTTCGTCGTAGGCACCTCTCTGAGTACCAGGAGGGTGACGGTTCTTACAGACTCTCTCAGGTGCTCGGGGAGGAGGCTTGTAGTGTGGGAAGGAACACCTTCTCCTATGTGGAGGAAGCTGGCCTTCTCCACAAAATATGATTTTATGATATTTAAGGTTATTGGATGATTTTATGTCGACGGGTTCTTTTATTAATAATGTGCTTTTTAGTTTGTGTGTCTTATAATCGTGGTGCCTGTCCCTTTCGGGTATTCATGTTTTATTAATTGTGTAGATGACAATTTTATGTTGGGCGGTATATGACCTTGGCTGTTGCGCAGCCAGATGCTTAGTTGCATCAAAATAAATAAATAAATAAAATCATCTCTGGGAAATCGATGATAATTAATGTCACTTCCCTTATGTCTGTTAGTTCTACACCCATGCATTGCACAATGCGAAGGCTTTATAGAAATCAATTATCTCTCCACCAAAATGGGCACCAGGACAACAGAAAACGGGAAACTAGGGAGCTCTGAATACCTTGGCTGTCAGTTGTGGACTGATGGCCATACCTGGGATGAACCCATCCCTCTCACTTCCACCTACGTCATGCGCGGAAATGACAAATTTTAGTCAGGCTGTGAGCTGACCCTGTATTCTCTGGACCCTGGGCAGTTGGGTACCTTCTGGCTGTAGCTGGAGTGACATCGGAGGCCCTTAGTAAGGTCTGAGGCAGGAAAATTGTTTCCGCTCTTGGGAGAGGATGTCACATTCTGTCTGGAGAAGCAGTACGCTTGCACGCGGACTTGGAAGTGAGGGGAATTGTTCCGTTAACTGCATTTTAGATGGTACAGAAGTTCATTGACAAAAGATTTGATCATACTAATAACACTGTTGGAAAGAGAATGTATGCAATGCTATACGATTTAGTTAGTAAGCACTACTGTCTTCTATGCTGAGTACATAAGGAGGATTCCATTTAGTAACGAGTAGTGGAAAGAAGTTATGTAGGAAAAGAGAGAATGATCAGACAACAAACAAACGCTGTAAAGCGTCTGAGGCGAGAGAAATACATTATGAGATTGGTAAAGTAGGAGAGTTAGGGAAGTAAGACGGCCAAAAGATTTATTTTATAGGGATGGGAAGCAAGGAGGGGAAACGAAAGAATTGAAAACGGAGCATATAAGATATGTAAAGAAAGGAAGAACGAAAGGGGATAACAGAAATACTGATAAGTAGCCCTACTGTACCAATAGGGAGGAAACATATTCAAGATTGAACACCAGGAAAATAGGACTTGAACAATATTCTAAAATCTAAACTATGTCAAGAGGCAAACAACCTAGACTTTATACTGGGATTATTTGTTTTTTAATCAAATTATGAGGATTCAGTTTCCCCCATTTCATATGAAACATCATGGCCCCCTAAAACGACTTATATAAGGGTAAGAGCACGAATTCAAAGATAAAGGAAGGCGAAAACAATATATTTTCCCCTGTTATTTCTTCTCTTCATCCTACCTTCTTCCTTTCTTTCACTCTTCAATTCTTGCAGCCATTTTTCATTTTCGTATTATTGGTTTTCTCATTTCTCCCCCCTCTCATTACCGTCTCCATTATTGATTCTTCAATTTCTATTAATTTGTCATCCCTTTCAATATTTCACTTTGTCTCATATTTCTCCTTCGTCTACCGTTTTTCTACAGTGTAATATTTTCATCTTCATAAGATTTCCCTGTCCATAATCTTTCCATTTCTCTACCTTGCTCTTTCATCTTTACTCTTCCTTCAAATCGAGCAACTCCCTTTCTATTCTCCGTTTCACTCAGACATTTCTCTTTTCTCCCCCTTTTAACCCTTACTGAAATCCTTCTTTACAGATTCCCTTAACTTGTCTTTGTATTGAAAACTTTCCAAATTTCCCAAACTTCTATCTTCTCTCCTGCTCTCCAATTTTGCATTCTATTTGTCCCTCAGATATCAGCTTCCCAAAATTCTTGCCTCGTTCACTCCTTTCCATCCTCTCATCCCTTTTCCTTCTTTAATCCCCATGCCCGTCACTGATACTTTTGTTTTCCATTATCACCCTCCTCCCCTCCTCCTTCCTTCATCCTCAATTCAGTTCATTCTTCCCATTCCTTCACCTCTTCTCTTTTTTTTCCTCTCATCTCCTTCCCCTCCACTCTTTCTCTTTCCAATCCTCATCCCCTTCCTTCCCCTCATCGCCAATCTCTCAAAAACACCTTTCTTTCTTCCCCCGCGTTCCCCGATAACAATCTCCATTCCCCGTTTTAACACCTCAACACGATCCTCTTTTCTCATCTGAGGATCGTGCGAGGCATTAAGAAGACACGACCTCTGGCTCAAATCTCCCGTTCTTTCCCTAGGGTCGTGATGTTCCTCCTACACACACATTCACTCTCTCTGAAATGAGCAACATAACTCAAACAAAGATGCATAGAGTTAAATGGGCCATTTCTCGTAAGCGATTGAAAGGCTTTAGATTTTCCATACTATACAACAAAACAAATCCCTGACTGGTTCAGAAGAGTCATCTGATCTTCTATTCACCCACAGCAGATGATTCCCATAAGTTAATGACAAAATTTATCCGCTGTGTTTTCTTACATTATTTTTACATATATGTTTAATCTCGGTTATTAGAACGATACTTTAGATATGATGACTGTGTCCACCAACAACACAAGAATCCTTGTATCAAAGCCTTTTCTGCTTGTTTTCTCTTGCTACGTGGGACAAATTAATAACCTTCATTATATATTTATTGTGGATTGTAAGGATCTCATGCTCGCACAATCGTCCCAAGAAAGTATGACTTATTATAACTTTAGCTTCTCTCACTGAGCGCCAGCGTGAAGGAAGGGCAGGACTATTATTAGTATATGCAACGGTGCACATCATTTGGGTACTCTTTGTCAAGGTAAAAGAAAGGTAGCGGTGGAAAACATTTGGACACCTTGCCATAACGTCTTGTCGGCGACTGTACAGGACAGCGAAACCCTACCGTTGAAAGAAAAGGTAAGATTATTACAGGTTTCAGTGGAAAACATTTGGATAAATTTTCATATAATCAAGGGGTCGATTGGACAGGAAGATGAGTCCATCTTATTGTTATCGCAAATGTCCGATGGCTGCAGGAAGACTTGTCCCCGAGGGTGTATTGGCATGAACCTTCCCGAATGGATAGCAATCTCTTGGGTCTGCTTTTCCCTGCAGAGTGGTGTGAGTATAGTTGAGGGATGGTGGTAGTAGTACTGTATGTTGCGTTATTGAGGCGGGATATCTGTCTTGGATGTAGTAAAGGGTATTTATGCGTTACTGGTATCCGTCGTTATTTACATAGATTGTATGGTGTTGACAGATGTCTTATCTCAAGTTGAGCTGTGATGCATCGTGTGGCCTCTGCTCTGTATTCAGCTTTCGTGGGCTACATGTTAATTATTTCTTCTCCACTTTCATTTACATTTCAGACCCGAATCAACATTACTTGTCATACAGTTACTCTGAAATTTTACGGTGATCTGTAAATGTAGTTCCATTTGTGGTGTCCTGTGATTTTGGAGCGTGTTCCTTATGTATGTGACAGGATGCGACAGGATAATATGGTCTAATTTGTAAAGGGTGGCGAAAGGTTCAGTGTATCGTGATGTAGGTGGGAGGTGTTTGGAAGTTGATGTAACTTTTTTTTTCTTATGAGGTGACATTCTGCATTAGGTATGAATCCGACACACTGAGTTTCATTGGAAACTGTTGTGTTGAGTGCAATTTGTATCAAGTGTGATTGATTATAATGTATACTATGCACTATGCAGTGTATAAAATTATTGAGCGCGACTGTGTGCTACAACTCGCAACTCTACTATTTCAATAGTACAGTTGTAGACATAATATTGATTTTTGTTCCCTATAATTTCAATTTTTAAACCTCTACGCTTATTATTATTATTATTATTATTTTGTTTTTTAAAGCATGACATTTTTAATGGTAGAGGAGAGATGTTGAATAAGTAAGACAAATTGATAAATCTAAAGTGACGCCCGTTATGTGAGTTCAAACCAAACCACAAAATATCAAAGTATCTTTCTTTACTAATTAACATCCTCGTTAAAACATCATGGATCGTGTAAGGGAATAAAAAAGGAAAAAAAGCAAAGACCTAATACATTTTATTATAAATTTCAGACACACACACACTCTAGTCTTCAACTAGACACGGTACCAATAGGACGTGTTTGTCCTCTCACGTCCTGTTGTTGTTACCCTGACCCCCTAAAAAGACGGGCCGGCTAACCTCTACCGTTCACCCAGTGTATGTGTTATATCAGTGTACACAACCAAGCCTAAGTATAGCCTACAGCTCACCTTGTGAATAGTTAATTCAGTAAGACATAAAAATGGTAGCCAACGGGAACACTAAGGACAACGACACAGAAGAATACCCAACCCAAAACAGTGAACCCTCCCCGGCAAACGGCACCAGTGAACCCACAACAGACGACAGTAGCACCGAGAACCAACCAGACGACAGGAACACAGATGTTTTCCTCGATCTCTCCACGACAACTAGGCAACGCTTAAGCAGTCTCACCAAACCCCAGCTACAAAAATACTGCCGTGAGTTGGGTATAGCCAAAATATGAGTCACGAAGGAGACACTAATTGAAATGATCCTAAACAAATCCAAGACGCAACGGGGAGGTGGGGAAGATAACGACGACGGTGTACACAGCTAATTCTCCACAATTCAGCAAACAACCTCTGATATTAAGAACATTAAAAATCAATTAGAAACCAAAACTCTGGAAATCGAACTCTTGAATGAAGAAGTAAAATCAGCATATATCTTAATCGAGCAACAAAAACAACGAATAGAATCGTTAGAGCAGAAACAACAAGCACAAACAAGACACAGTGATCCGACTGACACTCCAAACTTCAGCATGAACGACGAAACTAACAAACTCTTACACCAGCTCATTGACCGGATATCAGCGTTAGAACAACAGGTATCTCCCTGCCAACTTCTCCAAGACACTAGGGAAATAATTAGTAGCATGATCCCCAATAAACCGGAAATTAGTACGAATGATGGACAACGGAACCCTGCCATCATGGAAGCCGAATAACGAACATCGTCACGCCCACAAATTCTACTCTTGGGTGATAGCGAATACAGTAAGATACAAACCACGGACCTCGATAATAACTGCTCTATTCACATCCTCAACCAAGCAAATATCGATCTTTTAAAGTGCTGGGTCAATGAAAAACTCAACTTGAGCCCAGATGTGTGTATCATAAATTGCGGTCTGTACGACTTTTTAGAGGAAAAAATTCTCCCGGATATGCTAGACAATATAGGAACACTAATTAGTAAACTAAAAGAAAAGAAAGAGGACATGAAAATATACCTATGCGAATTGGTAACCATGTGTAAATCGTGACATACTACGAGCAAAAATTAACGAGTTCAACGACCAATTACAAAAATGGAGTTAAACAAATGAAATTCCTATAATTAAATCGAACCTAGCATTCAAGCTGGGCACGGGGGACGTAGATGAAATGTGTTACTATATATTATTATTATTATTATTATTATTATAATGTTGGTGGCCTTTTGTGGCAGCGTAAATAATTGAACACTAAATATAAGATGACTCCATTTAACTAACCCCAAATCCAATCTCGCCTTGCAATAACCAGATCAATATTTATGAAAGCGTAGACGAAATTGGATTGGTAGGTTTCAGAAATATGATAACGCGAATACCGACAACACCCTGTGTTTCTAATAGATAAATGGAGTTATCGTACGTTTAGTGTACTATAATATATACTGTATGTATATATTTCTTACACTCACTGTTGTGAGTGTATAATGTATAAAATTGTTTGTGTGTATCAATTTTCTGATTAATAACAAGTTTACACCAGTGATGCGTGTTAAGAAATGTGATAACAAATCATAATTATGCTATTATGTAGTGTCATAATTAGTTTACGGTCTAATTTTCTTTCGTTTTGTCTACTTGCTATCGTCATCCTCTGCTAGCCTACACACTCTCACACTGTTTCGCTATTCGCGCAATTATGCACACCCTTACCATCTTTTAAATTCTATGCTATTGATATTTTTACGAATATTATTGCTGTTATTATTCATATTGTTATGTACGTGACCTTTTGTGGCAACGTAAATAAATGAACAGTAAATATAAGATGATGAATCCATGTTCCATGCTCTCATAGCCTTTCCAATATCTTCTACACCATCTTTTGATCTGGTTAATGTAAAGCGATTTATTCAATTAACACCTCACCTCACCTCACTTAACCTTTCCGTTTACGGTCTATTTTTCATTTATTTTGTGCCTTGGTTATATCCCATGAGTGCATGTCATCATACATTATGAGGATGTTACTACTACTATTCTGCCATAATACAACGTGTGTGTATTTCATTTAAATATGTTTTGCTGCTGTTATTATGTGTAAGTTATTATTGTGTTGCTAAGTGTTTATTATTATGGTATCATATTATGGTACCGTTATCAACACTGCATGCATAATGCTCATCACTCATTCGTAGCAAGTATCTCTCCTCTCTTTATTTATAACAAAGTATGTAGATGTAATATTAAGTGACATAATCGTTGTAATGACAGAATTAATGAAAGGGTCAATGACATAATTTATTATACATGCAGTAGTATAATAAACAAACTTAATAAAAACAAATCACACACTCGTACCTCTCATTTATTACGCAAAGTATATTGCATCTCTCTATGTCTCTTTACTATTTAAATTACAGTGATGTAATACTGACATAGGAGATATTATGTATCACAATATTCAGTGCCCACTTCCATGTGATTTGGCATTGGCCACGTTGGCAGCAATATTTACTGATAAATTTCGTGGTCGTTTGGGTTTACCTATCCAATTTCGTCTACACTTTCATAAATATTGATCTGGTTAATGCAAGGTGAGATTGGATTTGGGGTTAGTTAAATGCGAGAGAGTGAAGAGGAGGACGGTATGGTAGTGAAGGTTTGAGCGAGTTACCCCTTATTGCCACTGGCACCCAGGCCATTTTCGCGGCTGGTGCGATAGTAGGGTACAGTTCGTGAATATGCATCCCGGACTATAATGTGCTTCGATGTGATAAGGGTCGTGGAGGAGGCACTTGTATATACGTCAAGAACAACTTATACTGTAAAGTATTGACAAAGGACATAAACAAGCCCAATGATTTACAAGGAGTGTGGCTAACTGTGCAGTGTAGAAAACTTCCAAACATCATCGTAGGATGCATGTACCGCCACCCCAAAGCTTCGAATGAGACCTTCAACTACCTTAATGATGTATTAAAACACATGAACTTACGTAATAAGCCAATGTATGTCTTAGGAGATTTAAATGACGACCTACTATCCGCCAGGAATAAACTGAGTAAAATTATTAGCACGAATAAACTTCATCAAATAATAGATAAACCAACTAGAGTCACCTCAGACTCTGCAACCTTACCTGACGTTGTAATAGTAAACAGACCAGAAAGTATCGTCAACTCTGACGTTGTTCCTAGGATAGTGGGCGATCAAGAACTTATTTCCCTTAGAATTAACATGAAAAAACCTAAACGGGTGCCTGTTTTTTAAACTTTCCGCCACATGAGAGACTACGATGCTAACATGTTTTGTAACCTATTGATAGATAAGGCTCACATTTTAAATCAAATTTTAATCACGGACGATACTGATAAACAGGTTGACACTTTAACGACAGTTTTTAATTCATGTTTGGATACCTGTGCCCCAACAGTTAATAAGCAAGTAAAAAAACCATTCGCCCCTTGGATCAATAATGACCTACGCTCTTATATGAAAGAAAGACAGGACTTGCTCACAATTTTAAAGAAAGATAGATACAATGTAACCCTACAGTCACTATATAAAGCAACAAATAAACACGTGCGAACACTATGTTTTAAAGCTAAAACAGAATACTACCACCAAAAGCTTGATGATAACAAAGGGAACACTTCAGGCACTTGGAAAATCATCAACAATATTGTACCAAATAAGAACTGTAATAGAAATTGTCATTTTGAAAATACACGAGAAAAAACTGAGGAATTTAATAACTTTTTTGCTAACGTTGGAAAAGAAGCCTATGATAATCCCCGGGGCAATTGTGAAGCAGCAAACAAGACTAACATTAATCCTTTACCAACACAGAATACCTTTATAAATAACTTTCTTAGACCCCAACCAGTCACCGTTAATGACGTCCTATTGGCCATTAAACACCTTAAAAATTCTACTTCAGCAGGAATAGACGGAATAACACTAAGATTTATTAAAGACTCATTATATGTTACTATACCTTACCTGACATGGTCGATAGCATAAATCACAAACTTCTCCTAAATAAACTCACCGACAATAATATTGATACATTTTGGTTTAAAAGCTATCTTAATGACAGGTCCCAATCAGTACGCTTCAACGAACAATTATCTTCCTCCTCTAAGATTTCTTACGGAGTTCCACAGGGTTAATCTTGGGACCAATTCTGTTTGACATATTTGTGAATGATATGGTGGAGAATGTAAACGATTGCCTTTTAATTCTGTATGCTGACGACACCCAGTTATTACATAGTGGTACCGTAGAAGACGTACAAAATCTGATTGAAGGAGCGGAAGTAACAATAAACAGAGCCAAACAATATTTCTGTAAACACGGGCTAAAACTAAACTCTGATAAAACACATCTAATGAAACTGTAATTCACATCGGCAATACTAATATAATCCCGAGCAAACGCGTAAAATAACTTGGTGTATAATTATATAGATTGTACTATGACATTTGAAAAAACATATCAATGAAATTACTAAAAAGGTAATGGGAATACTGTTTTACCTTAATTAATAGGATTAAGGATAATTTTGACATACATACCAGGAATATTGTGGTCCAATCACTAGTTCTTTCTGTCCTGTATTACTGTTTGGGGATATATGGCAAAACTAACAACACTCTTCTACACAAAGTTCAAAAATTGCAAAATTTTGCATCCAAAGTGATAGTAGGAGCCAAAAAATACGATCACGTCACTCCTATTTTAGAACAATTACAATGGATGACAATATCCCAGAAGCTTACCTTTGAGGTCGCTACTACTGTTTCTAAGCAATTTGATAAACATGTGGCTAGCAATACTAATAATAATTGCTGGCAATTCACAATCCGAATAATATTATGGCAATTCACAATCCGAATATGATTACAATTAACAATTACAAATGGCAATTAACTGTTACAAATGGCAATTTACAATTCAAGTAATAGAATTAGAATATCGATGTTTAGGATGTGATTTTTTATTTTTTTATTGTGATCATTGTTTTTGTATGTGGATTTAAGTGTGTTTGGATCTCTGTCAAATCAGCGAGATACTGAATACTTCATATCCTGGTTTCTGCAGAGCGGGGTTTAGGAAATATTAACAAGGGAGGGGGTAATATTGTAGTATTATATTATTATTGTATTTACATTAATGTCTTTCCGTGCAATATAATTGTAAATAAACTGGTTTATAATTAGTTGACTATTTCCATCACCGATATTAACAAATAGACTGTGATCCTATATAGATATTAGTTCTCAATTCACATCACTGATCGTACCCCCGTTAAAACTGTAGTCTGGGTTGCTTACTCACGCACCTAAATAAGCTAACGCTACGCTACCCTTCCAGTGTGTGTTCACTTGATTCCTCTTGTCAACTTGGTCTGGTGGTTGCAGCGAATACCTACTAACGCTTTCAGGGCCCGTGTCGCACTGTTTTTCGGGAATAACTCTAACTTAAGGTTGGATCAGTATGATGTTTTGCCACGGGTTATTTCACACCTTCCGCTAATTTTTGGTACTATAATGGATTACCAAAAGTGAATAATTAAGGCACTTGTCCCTGAGAAATGCGTCATTTTTTATGAAATTTAACACTGGGATACGAACGATCATAGTGTGACGTATATACCACGTCAGTCCACAGGCTCCACCCTTCCCCTTCTTTCTCTCTCCCACCCTACTCTCTCCCTCTCTCTGGTCTCGAAACTTTGTTCGAAAATACAACACGGTCACAAGCTTTAGTCCTAAAAATATGTATAGGTATATAATGCTAGCAGGCATTATATTTTAATGTTATTGTTATTACTTTTTATCATATAGTGATACATAACAGCGAGGATATATATATGGTAGAGTTGTGTACGATAACGCCAATGCTTTGTTGGAATTCAGGAGTGGTGTGTTTCATTCGTGTGAAATGGGTACACATGGACGAAGTTCTTTACACACAGTCAGATGCTGTGTGAGAGCCAACGGTGTCCGTCATGACGAAGATGTTACGTTGTCCACGTGGCTGTAGGAACGCTTTTGCCATGCGGCTGTACTCTATGTACAGTTGCACACAGATGACTCGAGGCCACCTCATCCACCAATATTCTGGTGTTGTATCTGGTAACAGTGGCAGATATGAATTGAACCGAAATTCAGTCGTCTGCTCGGGCGAAACAAACCCAATTACCAGTATAATTTGTCAATATGCGGGTTTAACTGTTTTCAAATAAATATCATGTAAGTAAACGTATTATATTGATAATGAGAGACATGTTATAAACATTATAGACATATTACAACAACAATATTACAACACATATATGCAAATAATGATACATTCATTCATGTGAGAAACACGATTTTCGAATACTGCATCAGTACCGAAACCAGTTTGTCTCACATGAAATAAAGCTTCAGTATTTAAATATATGTGTTGTAATAATATAATAATTAACCCTACGTCCGCCCTGCTCTGTCAGTGACACCATCAGATAATAGTTTAGCAATACACATAATAAATGCTTCCCATATATATATGTAAGGTTGCCAGTTACTTGAGAGATACTGTAATATATATAGCCTATGCATAAAATTAGACCAAGTTTATTGAAAACGACATATAGTGGCGCCTATTTAAGTTTAACATCGATTATTTTTAAGGAAATGCATATTTAGAAGAAAAAAGCCTGGTAAATAGCTTAATGAATTTGTTGACAAATATGATTATTAAAAAAGTTAGAAAATTAAACCGTTTTCTGCCGAAAAAAAACAAAAACAGCTGGGCTTGGGAGAAGGTGATAAATAGAAATAGGGTAGACTACAAGCACGAAGGATTTAATTGATTAATTGATATTAGGTGGCGCAACAGCGAGGTCATATAGCACCAGGAAAAGGTGATAGAGAGGTGTGACAGCAAGCAAGAAAGAAATAGGAAGAAAGGAGGGACAGTTGAAGAACTGAAAGCTAGTGGCTGGGGCCGAAGGGGCGCCAAAACCCTTAAAGTATTGCCCACATCATTACAGGCAATACCCCCCTACGGGACAAGCACGAGGGATAAAAGGAGTACAGGGATAGCTGTCTAATATCCAAAGGATAATAATCAGTAGTCTATCTCACTGCGATGGTGAACAAAAGACAGTGTCTTTATTTAAAGGAGATAATGTAACAGATATTCTAATTAATATTTGGTTGTTATTACTTTTCAACTAATCACTTTCATTTGTTTTAACCTCTTCCCCCTCACCCTTGCCTCAAATCATCACATTTCTTCTCTCCTATATCCACCTACGTTAATGCAGTATGCACTTCTTTAAACCCGGGTTCTTCAAATTACGGGTCCCGAATTCCTCCAAACTGGGTCGCAGGCTCACAAAAATAAATACATAAATAAAATAGAATAATAATGTTTGTGACAATAAAATAAATATGAAGTTCATACATGAATCCACCTAACATATTTTTAAAATTGAATATTCATATATTTAGTTAATTATCAATAAAACAAAATCATTGCACAAATATTAGCTTTCTTGAGAGAGAGAGAGAGAGAGAGAGAGAGAGAGAGAGAGAGAGAGAGAGAGAGAGAGAGTAGGTGAGGAAGTGTTTATAATTCTGGTTAGAATGCCTTTTAATCATAATTATTGCGTTTCAGTTTCTGGCCTTGTATTTTCTTAGGTTGATAATTCTGGTCATTAGTATAATATCTTTCTGTATGGGTCGCGAGAATAATGTCATAGTAAAAACTGAGTCACGACTGAAAAAGTTTGAAGAACCCTGCCAGATGCTTTAAACTATTGGTGATTCGATACCGTTCACAGTGTATGTTTCATTCATTCCTCCTGACACACGTCTTCTCTACCTGATCATTCGTTACCCTCCTATATAGCTCCGCCCACATTTCTCTCCTCCTCTCCCACTAACCTCCCCCCTCCCTCCACCTGCAACTGTTGCCAGATCCGACGAGGCCCAAACCAAGTCGCTGATGGATGGGGTGTGGACCCTTGATCTGTCTGAAGCTGTACACCTAGAACCAAAACTGACTATGGGGCACGTTCTCTTAAAGTTCTTGGGCCTATGACTTGGAACGCCCTGCCCAGCCAAATAAAAGACTCAAATAGTCTGCCTGAATTCAAGTGGAGCCTAAGGAGGAATATTTTAGGACGAGTAACAGAATGAAATTCCACTCACATTTTAATTATTGCATGGAACTGTTACTATACACATTTTTACTGACACAGTTCTTACGAAATTTTATGTCTAATATTATTTTATTGTATGTCGATTTGTAGCGAATTTTTACTAAACACGTTTTTATGGATTCTGTCCACACGAAATTTTAAGTCTAATTTTATTTTATTGTATATCTGATATGCATCGAACTTTTACTATACGAAATTTTATTGACACATTCCACACAATTTTTTTTTATTTTTTTATTATTATTATTAATTGCGCCGTAGCGTCAATCAACAGGCAGGCAACAATACATACTGGTAGGCGGGACACATGAGAATATAATGACTACAACCACATATACACATGCACACACACACACACACACATCACGAAAACATAACAGAATGGAGCACAAGCATACAGACAAATATTTACATTATGACCTATTTAAATCCACCAAAACGAGGGTGGCATACCAGAAGTTCCTCCAGAACCTGGTGGTTCAGCAGGTGTCGACAAACCACATCAAGTGGCAGGCCCCGGGGCAGCAAGTGTCGGACAGTGGGGCAGGCCAGGCAATAGTGCTCTATAGTGTTAGCACGAGGCGCTCGACACAAGCGACACTCAGTAAAGGGAGGCTCACCCTGCATCCTAGCAACCTGCCACGGTGGACGGTAGCCAAGCCTCAAACGAGCAGAGACTACATTGTGCCTCCGAACCATGAGGCCTCGACGACGGTAGGAATATTTGTGACGGCAGACAGACTCATAATATGTGATGGAGATGCTGAAGGGCCTCTCTGCATCCCTGCGTCGCCGTACAGGGAGGAGAGCGGCGGAGCGGACTTTAGAGAGGTAACATGTCAGGGAGAGAGGACGTCCAACACCACGAGGAGGCAGATTGCAGGCTTCCTTTGCGAGTCTGTCAACTGTACCATTGTGACGTAAACCTACATGGGATGGCACCCATAAAAATTTGACAGTCAAGTTACGATGATGCAATAAGGACAAAAACGATAAAATCTGCTGAACAACAGTAGAGTGTGTGGGCTGAACACTAGAGAGAGAATGAAGGGCAGGTCTGGAGTCACAAAAAATGGCAGCATTCACTCCACGTTGACAAACAAGACTAACAGCATCCAGAATGGCATACAGTTCACACAATGTTGAGCTAGAGTGGTTACAGAGACGACGGCCAACCCAGCCCCCTGTAGGTGACTCCATGTCAGGTGAGAAAACGGCACAACCTGCTGCACCATCCACTTGCAATGAGCCATCAGTGTAGAGGCAGTATGGATCTGTGATGGAGGACGTCACTGTTTCTATGTGTTCCAGAGCCAACTGCCGCTGTAGAGAAGGCAGTTCCGACTTGGAAGTAGGTGTGAAGCTCACATCAGGTGTTGGTAGCATCCACGGAGGGGGTCCTGGCGGGACGTCGGCCACCATTATATCTATATTAAGACTACGGAGCATAGAGGAAACAGACCTTATAAGAGTACGTCCAGCAGGCAGTATGGGAGGGACCGGGTAGCCTGGTCCAAGAGAAGTCCTGACTAACTGAAAGTAATGGGGTGAAAAATGTGGGAAATGGAGGCACTTGACAGTGAAGGAAGTAACATTAGAATAAATTCTCTCCACTAACGGGGGAAGACGCAACTCATGCTGCATGTTCACAATCCTGGTCGACATTGGACAACCGAGAACCATTCTCATTGCTCTATTCTGAAATTTTTCCAAAGTTTCAAGAGTAGCCCTGGGAAGTTGAATCAGAGCAGGGGAGAGGTAATCAACAACTGAACGGATAAAAGCAATATAGATAGTCCTGGCCACTGGGATGGAGATGCCCGAGGAGTTGTTAGTGAGCCATTGAAGTGGCATAAGTCGGCGCTGGAGACGACCCAATAAGTCCTGGACAATGGGATGGTCTTGAGGTCTGGCAGGGACAATTGGCCAAATATTGACTGGTGCGCCCAGGTAGCGATACTGGGAACACATGGGAATGACAGTCCCTCCAATGGTGAACACTGGCCGAGCTTGAGGAAGGCGGCAGGTGAATATTCTGCTCTTATCTGGGGAGACAATAATGCCACAGTGAGAGGAGGACACAGAGAAGGAGTCAAGAAACCGCTGGAGATCCCTTGGCGAGGTAGAATGAACACAGATATCATCAGCATAGCACGTAATTGTAGTTCCAGGTATATCAGGGAGAGAAGTGAGCAGCCGATGCATCAGAATATTAAATAACAATGGGCTGAGAACACCCCCTTGAGGCGTACCAAGATGAAAACTGCGCAAAGGACTGAGCGCACCACTGAAAAACACACGGGAGGTCCTGTTACTCAGGTAGCCCCGAATCCACCGTAATAGATTACCCTTTATCCCAAAGTCAACCAGTTGATCCAAAATGACGTCTCTATTAGCAACATCGAAGGCACTTCGAAGGTCAATGAAGGCCACCACACTGTCCCTGTTAAGGCAAGTGTACAGGTCGACTAGGCAGTGGTGCGTGCTCCGCTGGGGAAGGAAACCAAACAGCCATGGAGAAAGGTGATCTTGCAGTCTGTACATGAGACGATTGAGTAAGATTCTCTCCATAACTTTACAAAAACAGGAAGTCAGGGAAATAGGCCTGAATTTCGCAGTGCCGGGCTTAGGGATGGGTATTATTGTGCTGCTGGTCCAGGCTCGTTGTACACAACCATCACGAAGACAAAGATTGTACAGTAGAAGTAGAGGGTTCCCAGGAACTTGTTGAAGTAGGCTCAGCACAGCATAAGTAATACCATCATCACCAGGGGAAGAAGCTCTACCCCGAGAGAGAGCACGTCGCAACTCCTCCTCAGTTATCTCCTCTGCATCATCGTCATCATCTTGCAACAGAGCTGACATTAGACCTAGCCGATGGACAGCAGCACGGGAAGTGAGTGCATCTTGTATGTGGATGGGTAGACTGGCTGAGGTAGATTGTTCTGACCAGGCATCGACAAGTTGTTGGGCATAGTCGGCGGGAGTGTGATGACGAGCAGTGGCCGGTGTCTTTTTAACAACCTGACGGATGAGGTGCCACATAGAAGCCACACTTGTTTGCTGGTTGATGCTGTCCATGAACCGCTGCCAAGACTCAGTGTGAGCACACTCATGCAGGGCAACTAAAGCGTCCCTAGATATCTGGTAACGATGGAGCAGGTCTGGGGTTGGGTTGGCTTGAAACAATAGGCCATCAAGTTCAGCCTCCTCCTTTGCCTCCTGTATACGAGCATCCAGTGTCCAGGAGTGGGCAGTATGGCGATGCTGGAGGTGTGGCCGGGAGACGTATAGCCTATAAAAGTCATGAGTAGCAGATACAAGATCAGAGTACAACTGTTCAGCTGATGATATGTCTAATGTAGGGAATACATAGGCCATGAATAAGATGTAAGTCGGGCAATATTTAGGGGGCACAGCAATACGCAAACGAGTGGCTGAAACACTTGACCCAGCAGTTAGAGAATAATGAAACCGAAGAGCGATGTGATCAGAGAATAAGTCTGGCACGGAGGAGCACAGGACCCGAGATGCTATCAGGCCAGACGAGAGGATGTAATCCAGAGTACCTCCCTGGCAATGAGTGGCACTGCCAGTGTCCCAGCGTGTCAGATGATGCTTGCGGATGTATGAAAGGAGACGAACACCATTACGATTAATAGAGCCAGAACCATCGCCCAAATCAGAATGCCGAGCATTAAAGTCTCCCATATAAACCATACCACGCACTGTTAGAGAAGGAAGAGCCTCAAGAGTGAGTCTAGCTGGGGCAGAATAGACATTACATAGTTGTAGTACTCCATTCCCAGGTAGAACCTCAAATAGCTGAAAGGTCATGTCAGGATTAGTGGAGGTACGGAGAAGGCGATGTGGCAAGGAGCTATGTATGTATGTCAGGAGACCATTCCTTACCAGATGAACATATGGCACATAACCTGAGAGGAGAGGAGCTTGCCCAGCAGCGAGCGGCCGTCCAGGAAATGCTTCCTGGAGAAAAATAACACTGGGATGATGACGAAAAACATAGGCCTTGAGTTGAGTGAGCTTAGCATAACTGGTGATACCACATACATTCCAGGAGATGACATCCAGCCGGCAATCACTAGCGAACTCTGTATTTGGAGGTAGAAGTCCACCGGTGAGTGGGGGCAGATGAGCGACCTGGAGAAGAAGATGGACCAGGAGAAGGGACTGACTCGAAAAGCTTTTCAAGGCGAGATGCAACAGTATCCATCTTTTCGGTAAGGGTAGTGACAGTTGAGATGATGGCCTGCTGAGCCTCGACCAAGGTGTTGAGGTTGGAGTCATTGGCAGCCTGCGCGGCAACTAGCCCATCAATCCTGGCTTCAAGGGCAGAAAAGCGGTTCTCGAGAGCCGTACATCGTGCCATGAGGGTAGCAACAGACTTGCGGAGAGCCAGGTCTGGAGGTGAGGCAGGGCTGGTAGGAGGAGCAGACTGGGGAGGTGGTGGTGGTGGCGGTGGTGGAGGCGGAGCAATAGTAGTGACACGAGCCTGGACCTGACGTCGAGTACATCCATGCCACACGTTAACTCCTGGCTGAAGGCATCGTGGACACTTCCATCGAGACGTATCCTCAGGAGGTGAAGGCTCAGAGGTGGAGGCAGCAGGACGTGATGGTTCGCCCCTGACAGGACATGTCTTGGAATCATGGTCGGCAGCACACCATGCACACTACGGCCTAGCAGAACAGTACCGGGAGATATGCCCCACACCCCAGCACCTGTAGCACCAAGGCTGGTCATTATGAAGTTTGCTCACCTTACACGGTGGAAGACAAGGGAGGAAATCAAAGGAAATCTCATTTGGAGGTGGATCAGGTTGACTCCAGACAACAACAATACGGCTAATGGGGGAACCATCTTGGAAAAAACGACGGGCAAAGTACACACCAGGGTATCCCTTAGCAAGTTTCGGGTCAACATCAATAGGAAAACGGATAAGGATGTAGCTGGGGAACTTACGAGGCCTCTCGGGTGAGTCTTCAAGAATGAGAGGCAGAGACAAAAATTCACCAGCCTTGACTCTATCAATGATATCCTGACGCTTCCTAGAGATGTAGACAAACCGGGAGGTGACAGCAGCCATCTTCACTTCAGCCAGTTCACGCTGCAGCTGGAAGGCCCTGTTGACATCAGACAACCAACGCAACTTTGTGTGCGTAGATGGGTTCCCAGAGAAGGAGAGTTTGACATAGGCATTTCTTGGGGCAAAAGCAGGAAGGTTGGACGAGGGCAAGGAGTTGGTATACAAGGAAGAAACACCACGTTGAGGCAGAGAAGGTACGTCATGCACAGCTGAAGCACCCTTGGCAGTCTTGGCAGCCGGAGGCAAACAGTCCACACCATCGGAATCCTGCAAGGATTCGGACGAGGCATCAACGGGTCGCTTGGTAGAGGTTGAGGAGGTGGACGGCTGCAACCTGAGCTGCGGAGTGACCGAGGAGAGGGGGGGAGGGTTGCGAGAAGGCAGCTCAGGCCAGTGATCCTCGATAGGAGACTCATCCTCCTCCGACTTGGCCAAGTCGGCCTCCAGGCAAGAAGCCACATCCGAATCTGCGCTCTCCATCAGGCCAGGCAAGGCCTAGATGGGAAGCGAACAACTGAACACACACGAACACACGAACATACACACACAGAACCACAATAAAACAAATAAACCACAAACAACAATACCACAAACAGCAAAACCACAAAAAAAAATGAGATAGAAAATATAAACAACCCCTATAACACCACAGACACAACAACACACAAACAAGAACGTTGAAACAAGACAAACAACAACACAGGCAGAGCGCCAGGAACACGTCTTCACTCCAGGAAGGTTGGGGTGAGACTGGCAAATTTTATATTTAATATTATTTTATTGTATGTCTGATATGTATCGAACTTTGACTATACAAATTTTATTTACACAGTCCTCATGAAATTTTAGGTCTAATTTTATCTTATTGTATGTCTGACATGTATCGAACTTTTACTACACAAATTGTATTGACACAGTCCTTACGAAATTTAATGTTTATTACTATTTTATTGTACAGTATGTCTGATATGTATGGAACGTTAACTATACACAGTTTTACTGACACAGTCCTTACGAAATTTTATGTTTAATATTATTTTATTGTACCGTATGTCTGATATGCATGGAACGTCTACTACACGCATTCCTACTGACAAAGTCCTTACGAAGTTATATGTATAATATTATTTTATTGTATGAACAGCCATTGTATTCTTAATGGAAAATAAAGTAATCTCTCTCTCTCTCTTTCTCTCTCTATCAGATACTTTGAAAACCGGGTCTACATGTCCAACCAACAGTAAAGAATTTTATGGCTGTGAGTTTATGGGCTACAGAGAGGTAGAGGAGGGTGATAATGTTAAGACAGGTGGGAAAGATTGGGGAACGGTGATGGCGTTGGGAAGGGTGGGGGTGACTGGGAATGAGTGTGCGTGATGACCAAGAAAGGGTAAAGATGATCGGGAAAGGTTAGGGTGAGGGGATAAGGGTGGGAGGGATGAGGAGGGGTGATGGTGTTGGAGAAAGGGTGAGGATACTATTGACATCGGGATGGAACAATGACTGGGGAAGAGTAGTGAAGATCACTGTAGGGAAAAGCTGATTTGGGATGGATGGAGATAAATGGAGAGGAATGAAACATGACTGCTAAAGGTGGGGAACAGTAGGTGACATAATGATTTGTGGTGGAGGAATATGATTGGGGAAGAGTAGGGGAGATAATTGATGAAATGTGAAGGAGATGATTGGTGGAAGGAGTATGGTGGGGGAAGGAGATAATTTGGAGAGGTATAAACCAGTTTGGGTCAATAATAATTATATGTGAGAAAATAAGGATTGCTGATTCCGCCAAACGCCTTCAGTATAAGATAGAGACATTTTGGAGAATAAAAATCCAGATATTTTCCAACTACTTAGGTAATAGCCCATTGTAACGGAGATCTGAAGCAAAACATTTATCAAAGTGATACAATTACTCAACGACGGGTATATTTAATTGCTAGCCTCTGGCTAGCACAGTTGAGTGTGCGGCTGCAGTTTCTGTGGTCCAGCGTACGGTCCTTGCTCGGGACACTGTAAAAATCTCTCACTGATGTAAGGCATTATTAGGCTATGAAGCTACCCAAAATATATTATTCTGGACAATAAAATATAATTATTTTTATACAGTAATGCATATACCGTACCGTGCTGATTTAGAATGCTTAATAATTCATAGATTATATATATAATTTTGTACTAAAAGTACCCTTATGTACAGCAGGCAGGGATCATGATGGAAAAGGTGAAGGGCCTGGACTTCTTCCTCTTCAGGATTCTGCTCATCCACTCCAATATGCCTTTTGAGTTTAAGAGGCTGCAGTTCCCGGTGAAACTGAACCGTGGGTGTCGGGTGAACTTTTATTGGGTCCCTGCCCATGTGGAGGTGTCGGGGAATAAGTGAGCGGATAGACTGGCATCTAACTGTGTTTTTTCTGGGCAAGGTCTCCCCGTTTCTGACTTGCTCCCCTTTATCAATCTTTGTGCCCAACAGTGTTGGCAAGAACAATGGAATGCGGTGTCTAACAAATAAAATGTGCACCATAAGTCCGACTTTGAGCCCATTTTCCTACTCCGGCCGTAGTCATAGGTGTGAGACAGCTTTATGACATCTTCGTATTGGCCGCACCAAGTTCTCTTATGGTTTTTTGATGGACGAATCTAACCCCACTTTGAGTGATGATTGTTTGGTCGCACGAACTGTCCAGCATGTGTTGGGTGAATGTCCCTGCTTCAGGGACCTTCTATGCTGGTTTCTCTCTGAGTACCGGAAGGTTGATGGTTCATATCAGATGGCAGCGGTACTCAGGGAGGAGCAATGTCCAAGGATTGAGGGAACTCTTAAACCCTTAAAGCGTGGGTGATGACATAAGTCGACAGCACCACCAAGTGTGGGTAACTGCGGGTGACGACATAAGTTGACTGCACAGTTTTTAAATTTGTGCGCCCCCTAACATGCTTGAATAGGCTCACAATAGTGGGTGTGTGCACCTAGGAACTCCCCTGAGTCACCCTAGCAACTAACAGCTAGTGGAGGAAGAGTTATGATCGTGTGAGGATGTATTTTCAGCACTCCGCTTTTGCGCTAATTACCATATATGTACATAAAATCGACAGTGACATTATATTTTTATATTGTTGTGTTGAAAAATTTAATTCCGACACGTTTTATGACGAAATCAGAGCGTACAAACGTACTATGATGTGTAAGGAGTTGAGTTGTGGTTATTCTGAGCTGACTACTCATCCTACAGGTGTCTATTTAGTCCACAAATACATCAGGAGACATCTAAAGGTTTGTACTTCAATATTAAGTATCATTTATTCATGTAGCATAAGTGAGTTACACGCTATTAGCCATCAAGTGTGTTGTTTCCATTATGAGCACGAAGATGGAAAAAGACCCAGGCGAGAGTGGCCACGCTTAGATGAATAAATTGGGCATCGTCACTGTAATTTTATGTTGATATTTTTCCACTTTATCGATATCTTTTTGGTACGGTAATAAGGGCACAAGGATTGTAAGCAGTATTCTAGAATCAGATGGACTAATGAGTTAAAAAGGGTGATAATTATGCCTCTGGATATATTTTTATGTTTGAATGACCAACGAATGAAACCATTTATTTTCTTTGCCTTTTTGAAAACTGCAGTACATTGCTTACTAGGTTTACTTGATATCTTTACCCCCAAATCGGTTTCTGTGATTACATTCTTTTTCTGGATGCCATTCATCAAATAGTTTGCTCTTCTATTTTGATTCCTGATCTGAAGCACTGTACTGTACATTTATCAGCATTGACACTCATTTGCTTCGTATTAGCCCACCAAGACTGCTTATTCACATTATTTGGCAATATTTTCATCTGAAATGACAGTATTTGCTATTTATGTGCCATTTGCAAAAATCGAAACAGTACCAATCCTAGTACAGATCATTGTGGAACACCAATAGGTACATTGGAACTATCGGATTCCTTGCCATAAGCCCTTAAATCGCGGGTGACGAGAATTCTTGTCACCAACAACAAGTGTGGAGGACCGCGGGTGACGATAATTCCTGTCAAAACGGTTTTTAAAATAGCACGCCTCATAACATGGTTGTCTTGGGTTGCAAGACTGATTGTGGGCTTGTAGAGATTCCCCCCTAGCCCACCCAGCTAACACCAGCCTGTCTAACTCGAACAGTGAGGGTTGAAGGACATATTTTCATCATTCTTCTTTTCCTGTAATTATCATATATTTTCGTAAGAATGACATTGGCAATATATTTCATATTGTTGTGTTTAAAAAATTATATTCTGACATGTCTTACAACGAAATTCGATTGTAAAAACGTACTTAGATATGTAAATAGAGTGTGAAAGTGAATTTTCAGTTGATATCAGTCTGAGCTGGCTAAAAGTGGGTACTTCATTATCCTGCATCATGTTTTTATGTAGCATGAGTAGTTTACAAGCTATCAGCTGTCAAATGTGTTGTTTACATAATGACTGTGAAAGCAAAGAAAGGCACGAGAGAGACAGAGAGAGAGATGCCACCGTAGATAATGCCTGGGGTCCAGTGGTTATTAACACCTTATTTTTCTCTGGTTGAGACAATTTTCTCTCTATTGCCATTAATTCCATGCATTTTTTATTTAATTAATAAATGTTGATGGAAAACTTTGTCAAAGAGACCACTCTGGATGAGGCCAACCTATATCACCCATCTTGAACTCCTCAATGTTGAAAATTGGAGTGAGGATACTGCCCCTATGAGAGACAAAATAACTTTATCATCCATGGTAACATTGTGCCTATCTAGCCGAACTGGATACGCTGCTATACGTAGACTCTTGAATGCATCTTATAGGTAGATTGCCGAGGAGATGAAAGCAAGCAATAACATCACTCATTCCTATATCAAAAGATCCATGCAGGTTTAGAACCTTCTCCCTTTTGAGATATGTTGGCATGATAGCTGATCGGATGGTGCTAAACAGACTTGCCTTGAAAATTGGCCCTCTGTTATTTGCTTTGTACATATATAATCAGGATATATTTTCAGGAGGACTAGCACTGCTATAGTTTGTTGTTTGTGTCCAGTTGTCATATGAAATTTGCATGTATGTGATTACTTGACGCCATTTGACCTCTGTCTCCCTATTGCAGCCTCTTTCACTTCCAAGTGCAGTCCCTCGCTCTCTGTCTTCTTATCATACAGCTGTTTTTCCGCCCGTCTGCAATTACCTTTCAGTGATTATTAGCCAGTATACCCCCATTATGGTAGATGCAATCACAGCAGCCGGCCCACCCAGGTCTCATTAGTAAGTCGGTATAAATGCACACTATACTGGTGCGGTGTGGTCTGTGATCTCCAGAGATGGCGTCTATCATTACTCTCAGAGTTGACCCTAAGCCAGCTTTACAATGCAAATAATACAACGAATCAGGTGTATACATTTATGAGTTCCTATCTGATAAATGATGGAAGGAATCTGTTTTATGGTTATTCACAGCAGTGTGATACAAAAGAGTCTGGTGTTTGTATTATCTGTATTTGTAGGTTACAGTTAGACGTGGTCAAGAAGTGTGATACAAGGGTTCTGCTTGTTGTATGTATTGGTTACTCTCTAATAAATGATACAACAGATTGTTGTATGTACTTATGCTGTTGGTTACGATAGCTATCAGTTAATGGTACAATGGGCATGTTGTTTGCATTTGTAAGCTGCTCTTGGATGTGACCCCAGGAAATGATAAGGGATCTGTTTTGTGTATTTCTATTTAATCTGAATATGAACAATAGAGTATCTTTAATTATTTGGCTCATGGAATTTGCAATTCCATTACTGCATTTTGCTCAAGGGATGCACTAATTCCCTACAAAAAAATAGTTAGGTCATCTTATTGAAGCAGAGGTCAGTTTTATTTAACTTCTTTAAAAAATTGAGAATAATGATTAACTTTAAATTTCTTTATATAATTGCATTGCAAACTGCATGTGTGTGTGTCAAACATTGATATGCACATTATTTGCTAGTGTGTATTTATCTCTATGTAAAAATATGGGTACATGAGTGTCTTTTTTACTTTACACCTTTCTTTTTTATTCTCTGTTTGTGCGACGTTGCCTAGGGGAAGACCTCATTGAGTGAAACACACAAATAGGTAATTTATAATAGGGATGATAAAGTACCTATCTAAAGGAAGGCTTCTCCGGAGGGATTCAAGGACATTTTGACAACGACGTTGCGTATCATACTATATAATGGTAATAATTTGTTTGGACCTGTGCTATTATGTTTCAGAATGCGTATACTTCTGCTACCATTTGAAATTTTAAATTAAGCAACCTATGACTATAAAAATGTAGAATTTTTTCGTCTTCCATTCATAGAGCATTACCTGGCGTGACACTGGAAAGATAACCCGGAGATTTCTGCACCCTGAATAATAATTTCCCATATCTCCAGCAAGCAGAAGGATAGGAAGTACATAGTTAATTGGTATTTCTAATTAGGCTGACAATATGAGACTTGGTTATGTATTGGGGTTGATATTTGAAAAAGGTCATCCAAGGTGTTAGACAATCTTTACTGGATGAGAGGGAGAGAGAGGACGGCAACTGATTAGGTATGTTGTTTTGTGTGTGTGTATAAAGATTTCATTATCTCTTTTCAGTCCAGTAAACCTGCTTTTATCGTAGCAAAAACCTCGTCTCCTATGTATGGATTAAATCTGTTATTGGCAAATTGGAAGTAATATAGGACTAAGGGATCTGCTTTGTTTCAATATTTTTGTGGGGTCAGTAACCTCCAAAACATCACACAAAGGATTATCTTCTATATCTGGGATAATATTAATTAAGTCGTTATCCACAGTATTATTGCGAAACAAATAACAAAAACACCACGACACCTTAAGTAGCAAAAATATTGAACATGAAATGTCGCACGAATATGTTTATCATGCCATTACCCAGGACCAAAAAATATTAGTATTTTATTTATCTAGTATTCTATTGTTCTTGTATCATATCTGAGAGGGTTGAAGTGCGTAAGGGCCGCATTCCTAGTGAAGCCTTTTAAAAGCCGCTAATGAGAGGCAGTCAATGGGACAGAGCGAAGCACACACAACATTGTATGAAACACAACTATAGCACACATCACAAATGATGAGTGGCCCAGAGACCTCACAACCCACGAGAGACCCGAGTCAGCTTCGGCTATGGCTGCGTAAGCAGGAAGACCTCAGACAGCCGACTCAAACCCACCACCCCCTGCTCACTGGGGTAGTACCCTCTGGCACAGTGAAAGACTCTTACAGTGTGCCCCGAGCAAGGACCGAAAGAACTGTGCTAGCCAGAGGCTCCTCCCTTCCTCTTCTCCTTTCCCTTTCCCTTCTTACCGTTCCCTTTTAACTTTCTTCCTCACCACCTCCATATTTTCCCTTCTCCAGCCTCTCTATTCCTCCATTACCACACGCACAGTCAAATTTTACTGTTCCAACAGATGGTAGACTAGTATATTGAGGGTCTTTAAAAATTCCGGTTTGAACGACTACAACTATCTCCTTCACACTGGGTCACAGCATACCGCAAGGAACAATGAGTGCAAGGGAAGAATATGAATGAAGGGTCACACCTAAAAACTTACTAGATACGCCTTGAGTGAATAATCTACTGTGAGAGAATTGGAGTGCTACTGATTTCTCCATATTGGTAGACAATAGATTAGTGCCCTGGTGTTAGTGTAGAAATCTGTTTTGTATATTAGGTAGGTAATCTAAGATGATTTGAGGAATACTTATTACTCCATACTATGCCAAAACACAGATTAGTCTGTTGGTAAAGTGTATGTTTAAACTGATTTTGTATTGTAGCATAAGTTGGAGGAATCAGTTGCAATAAAAATCGCCAGCAGCATAATATAATTTTCAGTTTTGCCGGTTACGTTGCTTGAAACCGATAGCCTGCAAGTACTGATCATAGGAAGTCAGTCGGGGATATTACGCCTACGCCTATAGTAGTTTCCTTCTACATATTATACAGTAAGGTCATAGATGGATTTTGATAGTCCGTAATCACTATTAGCGTATAGTCTCAGGGAAAAGTTTTGTTGTATCTATCCATTAAGTAGGATATATTTTATGCATGATGTGTTTTGATATGTTTGACGAAAAAATATTCATGCCTGTTACTCTTTCACACGCACAAGATATACATGGGTATCATGAACTAAAGCTCAAAGCAAAACTTGAGACAAAACTTTGCCCGTGACTGTGCATTCCACTGCTGCTGTTACAGTATCTTAATAAGACATAACAATCTTTAGAATTGTTGCGGCATTAAAATTGTAATGAGTTTTCTGCTCGTTTCCAGTTTACGCAATATACTGAGGATTATGCTGCAAGTTTTTAATGTTCGTTAGTAATTGCTGATGCATTAGAATTGGTATTGGCGTGTGTGTCTTGGCTAGACATTTTTACATAGACAAGAGCGAATGTGTGTTCACTATACAACTTGCAAAAGAGTCATAGGCCCGATTCCGCAGTCGATTTGTTACAGCCCGAACAAATACTATCACCAACATGGTGAGACCCTTTACAAATATGCCTTTCCGATTCCACAGTCGTCTGATCTTTGGTTTGCTAGCCAACAAACTTGGTGGCCGAGCAAACAAATCCCCGGGAGCTAACCGGAAGGGTTGGTACACCTGAATGGTGGATATTGGCCATGGAACTATAATAAACTGGCGCCGAAATATGAACTGTCACCTGTGAGCAGAAGGAACTTGGAAGAGAGAACACATGACGAGTTGACGACCGCAATTTCTCCTCGTGACAAGGCTCCTGCTGCTCTAACTTATCAGCAATTAATTTTCACTAAATAACATAAAACTTGAGAAATACTGATGTTAAATATATTTCAAATACATAAATAATGTTTTAATAATATATTTGTCTGCTGTCATAGCGGGTAATTTGATTAAAAAGACCATACAAACTACACAAATTATACCTTACAGAAGATTGTTCTTGGACGTGTGTGTACTAGTGTTAATTTGAGTTATAATTAGTTCCCTCTACTCAATTCCAAGTACTTGCATAAAGTTATACCATAATAAATATTTCACATGCTTATCTATAATGAATTTGAAGTAACGTGTTGGAAGAACAATAGATGTAAAATAATGAAGTGATGTGATGCTTAGCAGCTGAGTTGAAGCCAGTGTTGCCAGGTCTGCTTGACGAAATTTCCCCAACTTCAACATCAGATTTTCTCTTTTTACCTCAAAAATTTCCTGTTTACTGTTGAAGATAGTCGTATATTTCGTCTTGTAGAAATTTTCCCATTTATTTTTCAATAATCTTAATATAATTTCCCCATTGCTACCTCTAATTCTTCATGTCTAGGGAAACTTTCCCATACTTGGCAACACTGGTTGAAGCACAGCAGACGACCGACGTGATTTACTGCGATCAGCAGGATTATCGTAAAAATAATACAATCTTGCTGTTTTTCCTTGTTTCTGGATGCCTTCTATAGAAAACAATGAACATGTATTATACAATGAAAAACAATAATTTGGTATGCAAATAATATAAATATTTCCAATAATATATAATTAGTAAGATCGGTTGGGCAGGTATACCCTTCACCAAAGATCCCTCACCAAAGTTCCAATAATGCTTATGATTTTGGTTGGCGCCCTAACAAACTGGGTCCCGAAAAACGACTGTGGAATCGGACACGTTACCAAAGGTTTTCGTTTGTTGGCTAGCCAACAAATATTGACGACTGTGGAATCGGCCCTTAATTAACGGCAGTGAATATGACATTGGTTGGGAGTATAATTTCAAAACATCATTATGGGCCGATTCCACAGTCGTCAATATTTGTTGGCTAGCCAACAAACGAAAACCTTTGGTAACGTGTCCGATTCCACAGTGGTTTTTCGCGACCCAGTTTGTTAGCGTGCGAACCAAAATTATAACCATTATTAGAACATTGGTGAGGAATCTTTGGTGAAATGGATACCTCCCCAATCGAGCTTACTACCGGATAATTATATATTATTGAAAATATTGATATCATTTGCATACAAAATGATTATTTTTCATTGTGTAATGCATGTCCATTTTTTCTATAGAAGGCATCCAGAAACAAAGAAAAACAGTTAGATTGTATTATTTTTACGATTATTATCCTGATCAGAGTAAATTCACGTCTGTCGTCTGCTGTGCTTCAACTCGGCTAAGCATCACAGCACTTCATTATTTTACATATATTGTTCTTCCAACACGTTATTCCAAATTCGTTATAGATAAGCCTGTGAAACATTTATTATGCTATAACTTTATGCAAGTACTTGGAACTGAGTAGAGGGAACCAATTATAACTCAAATTAACACTAATACAGACATGTAAAAGAACAATCTTCAGTAAGGTATAATTTGTGCAGTTTGTATGGTCTTTTTAATCAAATTACCCGCTAGGACAGCAGACAAATGTATTATTTAAACATTATTTATGTACTTGAAATATATTTAACATCAGTATTTCTGAAGTTGTATGTTTTTTAATTAAAATTATTAACACTCGTAGTCACAATCTCTTGATATAACGACCTTGTGCTCTATAATAAGATTCATCAAGGTAAGTTTCTGCTGATAAGTTAGAGCAGGAGCTTTGTCACGAGGAGAAATTGCGATCGTCAACTCGTCATGTCTTCTCTCTTCAAAGTTCCTTCTGCTTACAGGTGACAGTTCCTATTTCGGCGCGAGTTTGTTATAGCTCCATGGCCAATATCCACCATTCAGGTGTACCAACCCTTCCGGTTAGCGTCCGGGGGTTTGTTTGCGAGGCCACCAAATATGTTGGCTAGCAAACCAAAGATCAGACGATTGTGGAAACGGAAAGGCTTATTTGTATCGAGGCTCACCATGTTGGTGATGGTTTTTGTTTGGGCGCTAACAAATCGACTGTGGAATCGGCCCTATAATAACTATAATAGTAAATAGTAGAGCGCTAGACCGAGTGCGTACTATCATAAAGACCAAATAAAGTCTGCTGACATTTACCAACCTGTATTCCACCCTCATTCTCACCTATATCTATCTTCTATATAAATCAAAGCGAATGTGTGTTTGCCTGTGTGTTCGTAGAAAATTCTGACAAAAACGTTTTAAGCAGTGTTGAATCTGACTTTGGTTGGGACACTCACTGGGTTGGTGATGTCGGCGATGACCACTATGTTGGCAACATCCATAGATGTCTATCACCTTGACCGCGGCCATCTAACGTAACGAAAGTGACATCCACGTTCATATCATAATTATATATTGTATTTGGATGACAAGCAATAAATTTTCAATTTTATGTGAGACATCATTTATCTTGACGATTGCTTCTGCAGTTATGCTTAGATGATTGCGCGGAGCTTTTCCTTTAATTAAGCTTATAATCTAATATAAACACTTACAAACTTTGGAAAGGCTTACTAGCGACTGGAGAACAATAATTGTTAAAAATGGCATCAACAATTTATTCCTTAACACAATTTCAATATAAGAGAAGAAAGGTATTATGAGAAGTAAGAATAATATTATGTACACATGTCCCTTCATTAGCTTGCACTGGGAGAGAAAGCAATGGAAATGCGTTATATCTGCTAAGTGTACAAGGAAAATTAATGAAGTAGCGAAAAAATTAGAATTGGTGAAAATGGTATTGGCAATCACTTCAACAAATTTTAACACATTGGTTTTTTTTTTTTCAGAGAGTATTGCTATTCGTTCCGCCGAGATTCCAATTCTTAATAGCAACGAGAGGAAGACCTGATATTACCTTAATAGATTGAGGAAGGAAAAAGAAAGAGAAAGGGAAGAGAATGTGAGAAAGAAAGAGGCAGGAATGTTAGTATATGGAGGAGGGAGGAAGAATGGCAGTAGTAGAGAGAGAGAGAGAGAGAGAGAGAGAGAGAGAGAGAGAGAGAGAGAGAGAGAGGAGGGGATAGTTGGAGAAAGTTTCTTTTTTATTATTATTACTTTGGGAAGAATGGTATGTGGTTCATTATCTCTCCCTCCTTCCCTTCCCTTCCCTCTCCCTCCCTCTCCTTCACCTTAACCTCTCTCTCTCTCTCCCTCCCCCCTTCTCCCTCTCAGTTGCTTTTAATTAATATTTTCCTTATTCCCCTCTCTGTCTACATCATATTATCAGTTCTACTCTTCCACCTCGCACACTTTTTCTACACCTTCACATGATTGTCTCATTTACGCCATTCATGTAATCATGCCCCTCAATAAATTCTGGTCTCGCCCCTGTACCCAAATTTATATTCTTGTCTTCACGTTACTTCATTACTATTATATGTACAGCCGGCTCCACTGCCGCGAGGGCCACTGCAGTGTTGTCAACACTCCCTCTCCGAGGCTTGAACCACAAAGTTCGGTCCGAGACACAATCTGAAGCACTCACTAGTGAGAGAGAAGGTAATGATGGTTGGCAGGCTTGTATGCCGAGTGAAACGAATGACAATGAAATAATAATCTGTATGTGAGCAATTTTGTTTTTATGTGGATGCAACAATAGGCACCAAATGATTCCTGATGTATTAATTTGCTATATTTCATAGTGCAGAATATTACATTGTAATGCTCGATAAATCAGGTTTTGATTAACTATTAAGATGCACCTGTGGCTAGTTTATGGATGTTCTGATAATATTGACATATTAAGTAGGAGAGCCCTTTTCCTTGCTCCGGGGTAAAACTCAGCACTCTGACATTTGCGAGCAACAACCTCTACCTTACTGACCTCGCTGGTACTTGAGAAACAATTGCATAAGAATTGAGAATATTAGATAATCCAAGCGTAGGCACCATGAACTATCCATCATCTGGCCCCTTTAATTATTACCTCAAATAAAACCGGGAAGGTAAATCCTATTTGCTGGCTGTAATATATTCGCATTGCAAGGACGAAAACTGAAGTTTGGTGGTAAAACTAAAATTGCAGGTTTAACAGGTGTAATACATTTTTTTTTCCCAGGAACTGGAAATAACCTTGTAGACGAGGCTGGTGCAATTCTTGTGAAGGGTGCAGATGAACATCCCTTGGCTTCCACCTCCATCTTATCTCTACCCTACTCTTCCCTTTCCTTTACCACTTAGTCTCCATATAATTGGTCTTGGGGCTGTATTTAATAAGATAGATATGTTTTAGTGTAGGTTGTTCTCCTTGTCATCATTTATGCTTTCCGGTCCCGTCTTCTATTTATTAAATGAATGTCACTTGCTTACTAAACTGTCACGTTAGACCTCATTCACTCGAACTGACACTTCGACACACACAGACAAAAGCGATAATTTTGCCAGTCCTCCTCTCGCTCGCCTGCCTCTGCCTGCATCTGATCCGTATCTGAGTTGAAAAATGTCTGTGTTTTCACTGCTCACTCGCCCAGGCGTGAACCGCAAACTTCGATACAAGAGAAACGTCTGAAGCATTTACTAGTCTCGTAGCCTCGATGCCCGATCGGCTGCAGGTTTTTGTGAAGGAGGGAGTATGGGCGCGATTCTGATTACATTGCATTCAATAGTAAACAAATAATTAATACTCATGTAATCTTAAGGGTAACAACCGTAAAGTTATGTATGTTCTTATCACAGTATTTGCCTCGCAATTCTGCAAGGCATTAACGAGGAATAACGTAAGCCGTAAAACGATAAATACCAGTAATTACCCAGATAGATGTGCTACATGTTATTAATTTTAGTACTGAATTCTCTAAAGGAATGTGCCATCTGCCATGCATTGGGTTCCTGCATGAAGAGGGCTTGGGTATTCACTTTCCGCCATTGCAATGTGAATACATAACAGCCAATGTATAGGATTTACTTATCCCGATTTATTTGAGGTAATCATTAAAGGGACCAGATGATGGATAGTTCATGGTGCCGTCACCGTGCCGATGCTTGGATTATCTAATATTCTCAATTCTTATGTAATTGTTCCTCAAGTATCAGCGAAGTCAGAAAGGTAGAGGTTGTTGCTCGCAAATGTCAGAGTGCTGAGTTTTACCCCGGAGCAAGGAAAAGGGCTCTCCTACTTAATATGTCAATATTATCGGAACATCCATAAACTAGCCACAGGTGCATCTTAATAGTTAATCAAAACCTGATTTATCGAGCATTACAATGTAATATTCTGCACTATGAAATATAGCAAATTAATACATCAGGAATCATTTGGTGCCTATTGTTGCATCCACATAAAAACAAAATTGCTCACATACAGATTATTATTTCATTGTCATTCGTTTCACTCGGCATACAAGCCTGCCAACCATCATTACCTTCTCTCTCACTAGTGAGTGCTTCAGATTGTGTCTCGGACCGAACTTTGTGGTTCAAGCCTCGGAGAGGGAGTGTTGACAACACTGCAGTGGCCCTCGCGGCCGTGGAGCCGGCTGTACCACTTCACTGTCCTGCTCATCCGAGGTGCTATTAGGACACGATTTTAATCTTATTCGACACTTACATTTTGCCTTCCTCATTAATTCCTGGAACAAAAAGATAATAGAAAACGAGTTGAGCAGAAGAAATATATAGAAAATCCCTTACAACTTAAAACATGTCTTCATACCCAACCAGGAGTCTCGCTCCAGAACTGGTGGAGTGTGGACGTACTCGTGGCGCTCTGCCTCCATTCTCGTTTGTGTTGTTGTTAGTGTTGTTTTGGAGCTCTTGTTTGTGTTTTTTGTGTTGTTTGTGAGTTCTTGTTTGTGTGTTGTTGTTTCTGTGGTGTTGCTGGTGTTGTTTGTCTGTTGTGGTTCTGTGTATAGTTTTGTTGTGATTGTCTGTTTGTGTGTGGGTGTGTGTGTGTGTGTCCCTGGCTGATTGAGTGTTTAATTGTTTGCTTACCATCTAGGCCTTGCCTGGCCTGATGGAGAGTGCGGATTCCTGCTTGGAGGCCGACTTGGCAATGTCGCAGGAAGACGAGTCTCCAATTGAGGATCACTGGCCTGAGCTGCCTTCTCGCAACCCTCCCCCCCTCTCCTCAGTCACTCCGCAGCTCAGGTTGCAGCCGTCCACATCCTCAACCTCTACCAAGCGACCTGTTGATGCCTCGTCCGACTCCTCGCAGGATTCCGATGGTGTGGACTGTTTGCCTCCAGCTGCCAAGACTGCCAAGGGTGCTTCAGCTGTGCACGACGTACCTTCTCTGCCTCACCCTGGTGTTTCTTCTTTGTATACCAACTCCTTGCCCTCGTCCAACCTTCCTGCTTTTGCCAAGAGAGATGCCTATGTCAAACTCTCCTTCTCTGGAAACCCATCTACAGACACAAAGCTGCGTTGGTTGTCTGATGTCAACAGGGCCTTCCAGTTACAGCGTGAACTGGCTGAAGTCAAGATGGCTGCTGTCACCTCCCGGTTTGTCTACATCTCTAGGAAGCGTCAGGACATCATTGATAGAGTGAAGGCTGGTGAATTTTTATCTCTGCCTCTCATTCTTGAAGACTCACCCGAGAGGCCTCGTAAGTTCCCCAGCTACATCCTCACCCGTTTTCCTATTGATGTTGACCCGAAACTTGCCAAAGGATACCCTGGTGTGTACTTTGCCCGTCGTTTTTTCCAAGATGGTTCCCCCATTAGCCGTATTGTTGTTGTCTGGAGTCAACCCGATCCACCTCCAAATGAGATTTCCTTTGAATTCCTCCCTTGTCTTCCACCGTGTGAGGTGAGGAAACTTCATAATGACCAGCCTTGGTGCTACAGGTGCTGGGAAGTTGGGCATATCTCCCGGTACTGTTCTGCTAGGCCGAAGTGTGCATGGTGTGCCGCCGACCATGATTCCAAGACGTGTCCTGTCAGGGGTGAACCATCACGTCCTGCTGCCTCCACCTCTGTGCCTTCACCTCCTGAAGATACGTCTCGATGGAAGTGTCCACGATGCCTTCAGCCAGGGGTTAACGTGTGGCATGGATGTACTCGACGTCAGGTCCAGGCTCGTGTCTCTACTATTGCTCTGCCTCCACCACCACCACCACCACCACCTCCCCAGTCTGCTCCTCCTACCAGCCCTGCCTCACCTCCAGACCTGGCCCTCCGTAAGTCTGTTGCTACCCTCATGGCACGATGTACGACTCTTGAAAACCGCTTTTCTGCCCTTGAAGCTAGGATTGATGGGCTAGTTGCCGCTCAGGCTGCCAATGACTCCAAACTCTCCACCTTGGTCGAGGCTCAGCAGGCCATCATCTCAACTGTCACTACCCTTACCGAAAAGATGGATACTGTTGCATCTCGCCTTGAAAAGCTTTTCGAGTCAGTCCCTTCTCCTGGTCCATCTTCTTCTCCAGGTCGCTCATCTGCCCCCACTCACCGGTGGACTTCTACCTCCAAATACAGAGTTCGCTAGTGATTGCCGGCTGGATGTCATCTCCTGGAATGTATGTGGTATCACCAGTAATGCTAAGCTCACTCAACTCAAGGCCTATGTTTTTCGTCATCATCCCAGTGTTATTTTTCTCCAGGAAGCATTTCCTGGACGGCCGCTCGCTGCTGGGCAAGCTCCTCCCCTCTCAGGTTATGTGCCATATGTTCATCTGGTAAGGAATGGTCTCCTGACTTACATACATAGCTCCTTGCCACATCGCCTTCTCCGTACCTCCACTGATCCTGACATGACCTTTCAGCTATTTGAGGTTCTACCTGGGAATGGAGTACTCCAACTATGTAATGTCTATTCTGCCCCAGCTAGACTCACTCTTGAGGCTCTTCCTTCTCCAACAGTGCGTGGTATGGTGTATATGGGAGATTTTAATGCTCCGCATTCTGATTTGGGTGATGGTACTGGCTCTATTAATCGTAATGGTGTTCGTCTCCTTTCATACATCCGCAAGCATCATCTGACACACTGGGACACTGGTGGTGCCACTAATTGCCGGGGAGGTACTCTGGATTACATCCTCTCGTCTGGTCTGATAGCATCTCAGGTCCTGTGCTCCTCCGTGCCAGACTTATTCTCTGACCACATTGCTCTTCGGTTTCATTATTCTCTAACTGCTGGGGCAGGTGCTTCAGCCACTCGTTTGCGTATTGCTGTGCCCCCTAAATATTGCCAGACTTACATCTTATTTATGGCCCATGTATTTCCTACATTTGACATATCATCAGCTGAACAGTTGTACTCCGATCTTGTATCTGCTACTCAAGACTTTTATAGGCTATACGTCTCCCGGCCACACCTCCAGCATCGCCATACTGCCCACTCCTGGACGCTGGATGCACGTATACAGGAGGCAAAGGAGGAGGCTGAACGTGATGGCCTATTGTTTCAAGCCAACCCAACCCCTGATCTACTCCATCGTTACCAGATGTCTAGGGATGCTTTAGTTGCCCTGCAGGATTGTGCTCACACTGAGTCTTGGCAGCGGTTCACGGACAGCATCAACCAGCAAACAAGTGTGGCTTCTATGTGGCACCTCATCCGTCGGGTTGTTAAAAAGACACCGGCCACTGCTCGTCATCACACTCCTGCCAACTATGCCAAACAACTTGTCGATGCCTGGTCAGAACAATCTACCCCAGCCAGTCTACCCATCCACATACAAGATGCACTCGCTTCCCGTGCTGCTGTCCATCGGTTACGTCTAATGTCTGCTCTGTTACAAGATGATGACGATGATGCAGAGGAGATAACTGAGGAGGAGTTGCGTCGTGCTCTCTCTCGGGGTAGAGCTTCTTCCCCAGGTGATGATGGTATCACTTATGCTGTGCTGCGCCTACTTCAACAAGTTCCTGGGAACCCTCTACTTCGACTGTACAATCTTTGTTTTCGTGACGGTTGTGTACCACGAGCCTGGACCAGCAGCACAATACTACCCATCCCTAAGCCCGGCACTGCGAAGTTCAGGCCTATTTCCCTTACTTCCTGTTTCTGTAAGGTTATGGAGAGAATCTTACTCAATCGTCTCATGTACAGACTACAGGATCGCCTTTCTCCATGCCTGTTTGGTTTCCTTCCCCAGCGGAGCACACATCACTGCCTAGTCGACCTGTACTCTCGCCTTTCCAGGGACAGTGTGGTGGCCTTCATTGACCTTCGAAGTGCCTTCGATGTTGCTAATAGAGACGTCATTTTGGATCAATTGGTTGACTTTGGGATAAAGGGTAATCTACTGCGGTGGTTTCGGGGCTACCTGAGTAACAGGACCTCCCGTGTGTTTTTCAGTGGTGCGCTCAGTCCTTTGCGCAGTTTTCATCTTGGTACGCCTCAAGGTGGTGTTCTCAGCCCATTGTTATTTAATATTCTGATGCATCGGTTGCTCACTTCTCTCCCTGATATTCCTGGAACTACAATTACGTACTATGCTGATGATATCTGTGTTCATTCTACCTCACCAAGGGATCTCCAGCGGTTTCTTGACTCCTTCTCTGTGGCCTCCTCTCACTGTGGCATTATTGTCTCCGCAGATAAGAGCAGAATATTCACCTGCCGCCTTCTTCAAGCTCAGCCAGTGTTCACCATTGGAGGGACTGTCATTCCCATGTGTTCCCAGTACTGCTACCTGGGTGCGCCAGTCAATATATGGCCGATTGTCCCTGCCAGACCTCAAGACCATCCCATTGTCCAGGACTTATTGGGTCGTCTCCAGCGCCGACTTACACCACTTCAATGGCTATCTAACAACTCCTCGGGCATCTCCATCCCAGTAGCCAGGACCATCTATATTGCTTTTATCCGTTCAGTTGTTGATTACCTTTCCCCTGCTTTGATTCAACTTCCTAGGCTAACTCTGGAAACTTTAGAAAAATTTCAGAATAGAGCAATGAGAATAATTCTCGGCTGTCCAATGTCGACGAGGATAGTGAACATGCAGCGTGAGTTGCGTCTTCCCCCATTAATCGAGAGAATTTATTGTAATGTTACTTGCTTCACTGTCAAGTGCCTCCATTTCCCACATCTTTCACCCCATTACTCTCAGTTAGTCAGGACTTCTCTTAGACCAAACTACCCGGTCCCTCCCATACTGCCTGCTGGACTTACTCTTATAAGGTCTGTTTCCTCTGTGCTCCGTGGTCTTAATATAGATATAATGGTTGCAGACGTCCCCCCAGGGCCCCCTCCATGGATGCTACCAACACCTGATGTGAGCTTTACACCTACTTCCAAGTCGGAGCTGCCTTCTCTACAGCGGCAGTTGGCTCTGGAATACATAGAAACAGTGACTTCCTCCATCACAGATCCATACTGCCTCTACACTGATGGCTCATTGCAGGTGGATGGTGCAGCAGGTTGTGCTGTTTTCTCGCCTGACCTGGAGTCACCTCCAGGGGGCTGGGTTGGCCGTCGTCTCTGTAAACACTCTAGCTCAACATTGTGTGAACTATATGCCATTCTGGATGCTGTTAGTGTTGTTTGCCAACGTGGAGTGAATGCTGCCATTTTTTGTGACTCCAAACCTGCCCTTCATTCCCTCTCTAGTGTTCAGCCCACACACTCTACTGTTATTCAGCAGATTTTATCGTTTTTGTCTTTATTGTGTCATCGTAAATTGACTGTCAAATTTTTATGGGTGCCATCCCATGTAGGTTTACGTCACAATGGTACAGTTGACAGACTCGCAAAGGAAGCCTGCCATCTGCCTCCTCGTGGTGCTGGACGTCCTCTCTCCCTGACATGTTACCTCTCTTAAGTCCGCTCCGCCGCTCTCCTCCCTGTACGGCGACGCAGGGATGCAGAGAGGCCCTTTAGCATCTCCATCACCCATTACGAGTCTGTATGCCATCACAAATATTCCTACCGTCGTCGAGGCCTCATGGTTCGGCGGCACAATGTAGTCTCTGCTCGTTTGAGGCTTGGCTACCGGCCACCATGGCAGGTTGCCGGGATGCAGGGTGAGCCTCCCTTCACTGAGTGTCGCTTGTGTCGAGCGCCTCGGGCTAACACTATAGAGCACTATTGCCTAGCCTGCCCCACTGTCCGACACTTGCTGCCCCAGGGCCTGCCACTTGATGTGGTTTGTCGACACCTGCTGAACCATCAGGTTCTGGAGGAACTTCTGGTGCGCCACCCTCGTTTTGGTGGATTTAAGTAAGTCATGATGTAAATATTTGTCTGTATGCTTGTGCTCCATTCTGTTATGTTTTCGTGATGTGTGTGTGTGTGCATATGTGTGTGTGCTTGTGTGTGTGTTTGGTCATTGGGTTCTCGTGAGTCCCGCCTACCCTTGTGTACTGTTGCCTGCCTATTGACTGACGCTATAACGCAATGAATTAAAAAAAAAAAAAAAAAATACCCAACCAGTTTGTAACGGTCTTAGTTTCTCCAGACCGGTGCGAGAAAATAAGGCATGACTACTTCGCTAACGATTTGTGTTTGATGGTGTGGTTTAGAGGACTTATTAGGTATATAGTTGTCTACAAAGATGTACTATTGGCCACAAGAATTCGTACACACGCTGTTGTTTTGAAGGTTTTACAACATATAGGAAATGTAAGACTATGGAACTGCAATACAACATTATTATTTGGTTTGTTGTTTTGGTAATCACCGAGTCACTTGATAGATCACTCATTTTAGTATTTCCAGAATAATTACCTCTTTCTTCATATAGCCTGTGTAAGAATTCCTGTGGTCAACCGTACTATCTACTCTAATCAATTTCCCCGGATCAGGGACTTTTGACAAATTGAAAGGATCATCTACTGCGGGTAGAAATGAAGGGCTACTGATTCTTAGAAACTATGTCAGGAAACAGACTAGTGCCTCAGTAAATGAACACCAGGATTTGTTTTATAGCATCG
This sequence comes from Petrolisthes cinctipes, assembly GCA_033782935.1. Taxonomy (NCBI): domain Eukaryota; kingdom Metazoa; phylum Arthropoda; class Malacostraca; order Decapoda; family Porcellanidae; genus Petrolisthes; species Petrolisthes cinctipes. The sequence goes on along the minus strand of JAWQEG010000588.1, from coordinate 245,953 downwards.
TTTAGAGGAAGCAGTAGCACCCCCAACGGATCAGTGCCAGCTACTGAGTAACTGGGTTAGTGATGATATCCCATTATGGGAAAGATGAACAGAATCTGTAGTTCTCTCATCATTGATTGAACCGCCTACATATTTTAAAACAGGTATCCCCAGCCCAGGTTCTTGTTCCTATATCACGAGGTTCGAATATTTACAAAGTTTCTCTTTCTTATGTGCTGTTAAATTCAAAACTTAGTTCACACACACACACACACACACACAAAGAGGTACAAAGCTTATATTTTCGGAAGAAAAGGAGTCTTAATGACGACGCTCCATCAGATGATGACGTCATTTCATAATAATTTTCCTCCTTGTCCTTTTTGCATCTTCTCATTGTCTCTATCAATTTTTCCGTAGCCCTTTTATTAGACCCTTGTCCCAGTCCTTCCTTTCCTTATGAACTACTAATTTTTCTTCAACTTTCATACAATTTTTCTTATTTCTTTTACTTCATCCCTCTCACTTTACTTTCCTTGTACTCTCTTGCTCTTCTTTCCCCAACTTTTCCTAGTTTTCTCTCTCCTCTCCGCTCTATCCCTTCACTCCTCCCTCTTTCTACCTCCCTCCCTTTCTCCGCTCACCCCTAACCCTTTATTCCAAATAAGGAAAGGCTTAAGTAAACATAATAATATCTAACGGTGTGATAAATTTCAGGAAATTTATATATAAGAGAGAGAGAGAGAGAGTATGTGTATCTTATACAGGAATTGTTTCAGAATTACCAATATGATTCTAATTTCAATTGACAACGTCCTCATCCAAAAGAAGTTAAAATAATCTCTTACATTCCCTCAGTATTATAACATGATTATAATGTTTTCCCTGACATTGCCATCAGTGTCGGCAAATTGGAGGTCTGCTAATTTCTCCAAACTGAGATACTAGTCTGTTTCTTGGTACAGTTTGGAGAATGCAAGAAAGGATGTATAATAACAGTTTTAATTAATTTTTTATCTTAAAGAGAGCACATCTGATTGGTAACGCTGGTTGTACTGCAAATTTGTGTGCACGATTTGTGTGCAAGAAAGGATGTACAATAACAGTTTTAATTAAATTTTTATCATAAAGAGAGCACATCTGATTGATAACGCTGATTGTACTGCAAATTTGTGTGCACGACTATATGTGTGGAATGTGTGCGAATTACGTTGCATACATGCAGCATGTGTGGGGATTTTAGCCCTATAAGTGTGAATTGCTGTTATTTTCCTGGCCAATTCTTCTCGTTTGCCACCGACGTTCTTCCATTGACATGTGCTGGGACTACGTGTAGACTACGGATACTATGCGTATTTCATACGTACAGCTTGATTTTTCGACTGCAGTCCGATTAACTCCCAATTCTTCGGAGGTCGGCGGTCAGTTTGGCCTTATTTCACTGCTATCCATTTGCCTGGTGCGGACGGTCTCGAGGAGCTACTCCACATGTCGATTTCTTGGCATAGGCCACTGTATCACTTTCTGTTCGTATTTTTTTTTTTTTTTCATTGTGTCTTTAAACACATACCCTATGATGCTGTCAAGAGCCTCATAAATTGGGACTACATTAACTTGCACCTGGACTGCATCTGAAACTAACTTTTGTGAGTTCCTGAATGTTTAGCGTCATGTAATTGTCAGAATCTGGAGTGGTCATCATAGCGTTTTCACGTGTCGGTTTTGCAGCTGCCTGTGAGGCTGTTATGTAAATATTGAAAGAATTACCGTTATTGCGTACGGTTTTTCTACCTTCATTACCCACTTATTTAGACTATTCTATGACTATTTTCTTCTATGGCATTTCCTCCGCAAATGCCCCATTTCCAAGATAGGTTATATTCAAATGGGACATTTTGAAATTAGCCTGACCTTACTGACCTAGACCGCATCAGACTACCTGGACCTAACCTGGGCAAACTACCGGGACCTTACCTGGACAAACTACCGGGAAATAACCGTGGTTAAGTACAGGTAATGACCAGGGCAAAATACTGGGACCTAGCCGGATCTGGCAACACTGCTACAAGATGGTAATTCTTTCAATAAATACCGGCTGGGTAATATGCATTTCCTTCTTTCTTTTCTTGCTCTTCCTGTTCTTCCTTACCTGTGTTAGCGGTCGTTCTGCTAAATCAGGTAGTGTTTTTGCTGTCCTTATGTGTGTCTCCTGTCGTATATCCTCCCGCTCCTTTGGTACCCCATAGTCTGCGGTAAGGAAATCACTCGTTTTGGTCTTCACTGTAGTTTGGATATTTTGCAGTGGTAGTCCTTTCCTCCTTGTGCATTTGTATGCACTTGGTGAAGTCGTAACGCCCACTGCAAACTCTCAACCTGGCCTCAGTCTTGCATACTGCCTTGATGTGCTCAAATCGTTAATACTTGTAGCATCTAACAGGTTCAGGGACGTATGGACGAACGTGATTGCAAGGTTAAGACAGACTGTCTTAACCTTACGTGATAGCTGCCCCAGATGCCCAGGTCGAGTGCTGTATATAGGGGAATTCCCCATGCAGGTGTGTAGAACCTGCCTGGTGAAGTCTCCCTTCTTCGTCTTGTAGCGCTGGGCTTCGATAACATCTGGCTGGTGCAGAAAAGGCTTCAGAAAGTAGCCAAATTGGTAGTACAGTACATCCCTTCTCTCCCTGGTGGATGGATCGAGTAGTGACATCCCTTTCCAACGAGGTGAGAATTTTTCCTGAGGCCTCATCCTAGACCACTGAGATACCCAAGCCTGATGAATCCTGTGCTTGTGACCCGTGATGTCATCGGGATATAATAAAAAAAAAGAGAGCAAGAAAGAGAACGAACCGGAGTTCGAGCTACATATAAAGATAAACAGGGGTTGGAGCTTCCTGTCCCTCGAGATCAGCGAGAGTGGGAGGGAGAAAGGGAGGATAATACAGTGTTACCAGATGAAATCCAATGTTTGCTTCCAAAAAGTGGATCAGAATATACGGCCACAATATTACCATGTTATCAGCAGCCGAATAGTTATACTGTGGACTGTATGCAATTGCAAATACTTTCTAATTTCTGGCAGGTGATGGCAATCCAATGTCCCAATATGAAAATAGCAGGATGAGACCTCATCTCATCGAATTTTTTGAAAAGGGAGTGTTGTTGCCTTTTCCTGAATTACTCAAGCGTAAATGAAGAAAACAGCCTACTAGGCTCAAAGCAAATAACAATAACAATGAAAAACACTTTATCTTCTGTGGCTTTTATTACTCTATTTCATATTGCATACTTTATGTTGTCACATTCTGTGGCTTAAAATTAGTTTACAGGTATTGTATGTTGTATGTTTTCAGTTCACGAATTTACGCGTAACTTTGTATCAATAAAATTACTAGGTACGCTGGTATTATATTTCAAAGGGAGTGCCTATAGTATATATATGATATTAACTAGGGGAGTGCAAATATTTCAAGTGGATTGTAAATTGTATGTATAATAATGACTGGTGGAGTGTAAAATATATGCATAATAACGACTGGGGAGTGCAATATCTAGAGGAGTGGATATTAAATGTTACACCGGTGCGGCAGGACTCGCAGCTAGAGACGAGCTCGACAAACACGTCTGGGAATGTATGTATCATAGCTTAGGAGTACTCGTAAGTCCTTAGAAGTACTCGTACTCGTAATCCTAGGAATGCTAATAAAACTATTAAAATTCGTAAGAAAAAGTTACTAAACCTCATAAATGTTAGAAGTTCCCATATATCTCTCTCAGAATTAGGAATAGTGGAGAGGTGTCCCATTGATTTAGGAGGTTCTTTTAACTGGTCTATGAGTTAACTGGTCTACATAGCCACCGAGCAACAACAACAACATGCAGTCCGTATTCGCCGCCCAAGAAATTTTCCTCCACGTTCGGAAATGTTCAATGAATATAGTGACAGTGAACTGAAGAAAAGGTATGGGCTAGATCGCAATGGAATGTTATATGTTACCAACTTGGTAAGAGATATAATTGGCTGCCGTACTGCGAGGAGCAAGCTGAAATGAAACAGCCACTGAAATGCAACTATGAATCTGTGATGATCTTGACCTCTCCCAGCCAACAAGAAGCAGTGCAATCTCATAGATTTTAGATGCTCTAACTGCTCGGCATATACTTAAATTTATAGAGTTCGCTGTGAAACCAGAGGAAATCCAAGGAATGAAAGTTGAATTTTAAAGAATTGCTGGATTTCCTGGTGTTGTGGGTGTTCTGGGACACACATTAAAATAGTAGCTCCAAAAGATTATGAAGAAGTGTACGTAAACAGAAAGAACTCCAATGCATCAATGTCCTAGTTGTGTTTGATACAAAATATCAACTCACAGACATAGTTGCAAGATGGCCAGGATCCACTCACGATGCCAGAATTTTATGTCAAAATGGACTTTGATAAGCATTTGAGAACAATCGATTGTCAATACCTGGTAGAAGTTACCGGTACTTGCTTGATGACAGCGGCTACCCATGTAAACGCTGGTTGCTAACACCATACCTGAGGCCGCAGTGAGAATATCAAGAACCTTACAACAGGTAATGTAGCCTACAATAGGAAAATATTTATTGTCTGTCTGGAGGTGAACATATTACGTTAGATGTGATTAGATTCGTCTTTTGTTATATACCGGTAACAATATTTATTGGTCTTGTTAGATTAGGTGTGTGGGGATCCCTCTCCCTTCCCCCCCAAAAAAAGGTTTGCACAATTTACACAAAATATTATTCTCTCCTGAATTAAAATTCCTATGTCATTGAATTTCAGAAAACCGAAAGTGAAAAAAAGTTTGTTTAGGTGTGTAGGTGGCCTTTCAAATAAAACAAATTTTTTTCAATTTGCATAAAATAAAACAGTCTCCTAAAATAATATATCTATAAATTATTGAGTTTCAAAGCACCAAAAGTGAAAAACAAGTGCTGTATAATTTCCTGTTTGTCTTAAACATTGGTTTCATATATTTCAGTCAGAACTCTCGCAGCTCCCAACCAGAAAGGTGTGCGTGTGTGTGACCGCCTATGACACGTCACATATAAACCCCACCTCTTTTTTCCCGAGCTGTATTCCTTTGCCCTTGACTTAATCATAACACTCAGGGCTGTTTTCATTGTCTTGCAAACTAAAAAAATGGATGTGATGGCTTCACCTTTGATACCGTATAAATTTCTGTCAATGTTAGATGTCGAGTGCATTGCCGTCCACATCTGCTCGACAGCTTCGCACCCCCTTCCCATCCTGTATCCCCTCTCTTGGACAGTGTTGTGACGGGAACGTCAGCACTGCGTGCTTATAAGCTGGTATCAACCCCTAAACAGGGTCGGGTGTTGGTGTGGAAACCAGACTGTTGAGCCCACCAGCACAGGCGTATTTTCTCCTACAACCAAAAGAAAGAAAAAAAAAAGTCTAATCAGACACTCGAGTAACTAGGAGTGAATGGTGGTGTGAGTGCTTGGTCTGCAGAGGGAGGCTTTGGTTACGTCCGTTGTATAACATATTCTGTCAAGTTATGTATTATTTTATGATCTCCTTGCACATGTTTCAGTGTGTTAACTCATCCAAGTCAAAATAAGATTATTTAAGTGTGCAAGGTAACTAAAGAATTGCTACCAGTATTTAGAGTAAGGTGTTCAACTCTATCATAAATCAGAACTTAGTTGTTGAGTAATTAAGTGAAATCTCATCAATATAATTATTGTTATTAAATGAGTTCTCATTATCAGTAGTGTATTTGATTATTAACATTGTGTGATTATTATTATTATTATTATTATTTTTGTTGTGTCATTTCTAATTGTGATTTACCAGTGCTATTATTATTGTGAATGCTCATTGCATTTCTCTGTGAATTCACTTGCCACCTGAGCCCGCAGTTTACCAGAGTATTCTACTTTCACTGTGCATTTACCAAGTGTTGATTAAATTTTAATTTTATTGTATTTTGTTTGTCCTACTCCTTAGTGTCAATATTAATTGTTAATTGTTTTACTTCTTGTTTGGCTATACACCAAGTAATATGGAACCTGGATTGTTGCAAGAGGGGATTATTAATATTTCTTGCTCTAACTAAGTGTTCAATCTTGCTAGCCAGATAGTCATTATCATTCCCCCACTTCCCTTCTCGTAACAATGTGTATATAATGTCCGTGGGTGTGTGTATACTGGTGTGCATGTGGAGAGGTGCAAACTCTAGATATATAAATAAGGCCTGCGCTATCCCAGTCATGACGTCACACTCGCCACCCATTCCTGTTTCACACCAAGGCGAGTCAGCAAATTCCTGATAACCGATAATTCAGTTATATATTATTTCTTGTGTGTTTCTTACCAACTAACTAAGTGTTCATTCTTGATAGTCATATAGAAATTCTCATTCCCCTACTTCCCCTTTCGTAACAATATGAATGTATGAATATTCTCCAGCCTGTAATATTCCCCATACTGTATAACTTATATAATATATATTGTTATTTCTATATATTTCTTAATTCGTATTAGGTATCAAGAGCATGTAGTACTGATGTTAATATAATTGTTATTCAATAAGCTTTGTTTTACTTTAGCCAATGACTATTGTAGCGTTGCCATGATGCTTTACACAGGGTTATGCTAACTGTGTAATTTATTTATTACTCTTTAAGAGACCGAGATTAACAAAATCGAAAAGGTTTCTACACTCAGTGTTGTAAGCAATCTCGCAATGCGAGTCATCTTGGTTTTACGCCTTTGAATTAAAGGCATATGTGCTAATATTTTTTGTTATTACCGATTACATAAATTTTTCTGCCTACGAAGCTTTACTTTGAGTGGAATTATTCATACACAGTAGCCCTGTTTTTATGGACAGGAAGTCGTGAAATAGGAAGAGGTGTTTATGGCGTATCCAACTTTAACGTTATTGTGTGTTTGTGCGTCTCTTTGATAGTATCCATGAGCGTCACTCTTTTATTTTTCTACGTTTCTATCATCTTAAACTTCCCATGCTGTGATTAATGAGGTTAAATGATGTTAACAGTCAAGGGATTGATTAATTGATTGATTTTTAGATGCCACTAGGTATTTGGCAGTGCAACAGCTAGGGTCATATACCGCCCAACATAAAATGGTCATCTACATCATTAATAAAATATATACAAACATTAAATAATTTTCACTACCCCGAAAGGGAGAAGCAGCATGAATAAAAGGCCATATCATCTAAAAATCACATATTACTCAAATAACCTACTTAAATTGAATATATAAAAGAATTAAAATATGAACAAAAGAAACATTAAACTTCACCTACCTAAAAAAGAATAGCCATAAAAATAATAAAATTTACAATTTGTAGAGAAGGCCAGCCTCCTCTACATAGGAGTGGGTGTTCCCTCCCACACTACAAGCTTCCTCCCCGAGCACGTGGGAGAGACTGTAAGAACCATCACCCAGCCGGTAATCGGAGAGGAGCCTACGACGAAGGTCCCCAAGGCTAGGTAGGACACTCGGCAAGAAAATGCCGCACTGTCAAAGGGACCAGACAATCATCACAGTAGGGAGGGGGAGCCCTCTCCATTAAAATCCCATAAGTCCATAGCGTGTGGCCAATGCAGAGTCGGGCAAGCCACTCGTGAATGGCCAACACCAGGGGATGGGAAGAGTTAAAATTGCCCAAGGCCTGCAAGGCACTACAGGAATCACTAAAAATAGTAAAAGAAGACTGGGAAAGAGTAAAAATCACTTGGAGAGCTCGGCAGAAAAAATGGACATGACAGAAGGGAGCCTGCCAACACGACAAAAGTCAGGAAAGACAGCCCCAAAACCAACTCCAGCATCAGCCTTTGACCCATCAGTGTACACAGGGAGGGACTCCCTGTGAGTGAAGGCATATTCTAAAAAGAGGGAACGAGCCACTGGAGGAGGAAGAGATTCCTTCTTGTCCGAAAAGCAGGTGCAGTTGTAAACTTCTGGAAGAAGCCATGGAGCCACCCTGGAAACCCGCACAGGACAAATCTGGAAGTCATCAATGCCCACCTCCTCCATAGCCTTTCTGACCTGGAAGCCAAAGGGCCATGGTGTGCGAGGATGTGAAAGGTAGTTGTTGTTGTTGTATTTCCACAGACTGTCTGGCCAAGCAGTCCCAAGTCTGGTTGACCGAAGCCGCGCAGATGCTCGAACCCACAAATGGGAGTCAGGGTGATAGTGAGATCTGTTTCTTCGAAGGCATCAGACATGGGGACTGCTGGTTCATGGGTATGTACCCCCGAGCCAACATTCCCACTGTCTGTAGTCTTCCTTGTTATGCCACCCAATCGGGCAATTTCGTCAGCTACCCAAAAGGAATGAGAAATAGTAAGAGAGACAGACAGAACAGGCCAGGGTGTGGTAGAGGATGCCAAACTCCTCATTTCTGAATAGAACCAGCCCACACCAGTGGGAAGGGGTGATAAAGAGGTGGGACAGCAAGTACGAAGGAAAGAAAAGGAATGGAGAGATAGTTGAAGAACTGAAAAGGATTGGCTGGGGCCGAAGGGACGCCAAAACCCTTGAAGTACTGCCCACGTCACCACAGGCAATACTTCCCTTACGGGTTGTGAAAGGTAGTACTGGGACATGATATCAGATGACACCGCCGAGCAGGGAAGCGAGTCAGAAAGTATATGTAATCGATGCCAACAACGAACCATCAAGAACTGGCGATGGAGATCAAGAGATGGCTCATCAGCGTCCACCAGGAGACTAGGGATTGGAGACGACCTGAAGGCTCCAGTCGCCAGATGTACCCCAGCATGATGAACAGGGTCTAAGACTCTGAGACAGGCATCCGTGGCAGAGGAGTACACCTCACACCCATAGTCCCGATCAGCATCCATGGACGTATGGCCCAGGACCCTCAACAGGTTAAGAGCCTGGAGGCAAGAGACCTTTAAGTGAACGTAAGTAGGGAACCCAAGTCAAACGTTTGTCAAAAAGGAGACCCAAAAAGCAAGTCTCCTCGACACAACGTATCCTATGACCATACATGAATAAGTCGGGATTGGGGTGGACTCCTCGGATGTGGCAGAAGTGCAAAGTGTTACGTCCCCAGTCCCGGGCCGACTGAAGCACGCATTCAGATTAATCACAAACAAAAGGAAGAGCAAACTTAAACACTTGTAAAGCTTCAAAGCTTTATTTTGTCTTTTTCTCAAAAGCCTGTATCTCTATCTCACACATCTTAGCTCCAAAAGCTCTGATCTTACCCCCCTTCTACAATGTCTTTCTAAACTCTATATAACATTTTATAGGCATCCTAGAACTACTCTTGGAATATAACAAAATAGAGTAGTGACATCTTCTACCTAGTAGTGAAGATGTCAACACACACTTCTGTACCCAAAATACAATGATGATGTGACATAATCCGGGTAGTGAAGATATGTCACATTGTAATCATCTTCTACTAAGTAGTGAAGATGTTCACACTTATCTCTACTAGACATAAAGGGCGATGTGACCTAATCCTTCCCTGCATGGGTAGTGAAGATGGTAGTGAAGATATAGTGAAGATGTCACACCGTAAGTAGTGAAGATATAGTGAAGATGTCACACCGTAACACCCCCTTTCCAATTTTTAGATGTGAGTTCTCCCTTAGGAGGACTCTCATCGTATATTGTTATAACACATGGTGGATAAATTATAATTTTCTCTGCTATTTCTTTCTCCCAGAATTCGTCATTATCTTCATCTTCATAATCGTCATCATCTCTATCATCATCACTTTCTCCTTCGACTTCATCGTTTCCTTCTTCGACTTCATCGTTTTCTTCTTCAACTTCATTTCCTTCTTCAACTTCATTTTCTTCTTCAACTTCATTTTCTTCTTCAACTTTATTTTCTTCTTCAACTTTATTTTCTTCTTCAACTTTATTTTCTTCTACTTTATTTTCTTCTTCTACTTCATAATTTTCTTCTTTTACTTTATCACTTTTTTCTTCTACTCTATTTTCTTCGTCTACTTCATCATCATTTTCTTCTACTTCATCATTTCTATTTTCATCCAACAAGCGCTTCTCGAGCCTGCTGCCGTCCCTCAATAGTTTACTGATGAGCTGGAATGTTTCCTTGTATTGGGGGTTGCTCATTGTTTTGGGTTCAGTTTTCCATAACTTGTGGTGAAGCACAACCATCTGGTGGTTTAGTTTGCCTAGCTGTTCTTCGATTTCGGGCTCAACGTTTATGTCTATGGCTTTGTTGGCGCTCCTTGACACGTGATGAGCTGATCTCTGTGTCTTCTTGTGAACTGGTTTCTTAGAGTTCTTTTTCATTTCCTCGCCGTTGTCCTGGTGGCCTTCTTCCTCCTTTTCATTGCTCTCCTCCTCCTTCTCCTCCTTTTCCAACTCCTCTTCTAAGGGATCATCCTCCTCAGCATCACTTTCTCCCTCATTTTTACATTCGCTCTGATCTGCCTGCATTTCTTCAGCTTGTTCCTCGTCCTCAACACTACTTTCTCCTTCACTTTCCATGGAGTCGTCTTCCAAGGAGCTTTCTTCCTTGTTATCGCTGTCTTCCTCACACTTTTCTTCCACATCGTATTCTCCTAATTCTTCTTCACTTATTTCTTCCACATTGTTCTCAGTGGTTTCTTCCTCAGCGTTGTTTTCAACAGTTTCTTCATCAATGTTTTCAGCAGTTTCTTCCTCAGCATTGTTTTCAGCAGTTTCTTCTTCAGTGTTTTCAGCAGTTTCTTCCTCTGCTTCTTTTGCCTTCGACACAAGGAAGTTCCTTTTATTTTCAGCTGGGCCTCTATTTCTGGCCTCCAGCTCTTTTAACTCAAGCTCCAATTGAGCTGTCTCCTCCTTCTCTTTCTTCAGGAGGCCCCGCAGGAGCTTCATTTCCTGCTCGTACTCCATACCTTTCGTTAGTACACCTTTCTGGTGCCACTTTTCCATTACTTCACTATGGATTTCCTGCGCTACTTTTCTTGCATAATCCATGACTCTTTCTCGATGAATCTTCAAATCGAGAATCCCTTCAACTCCTCTCAAAATCTTCTCAAGAAATTTTCAATATTTTCTCAAGAATCCCAGTCAGGCCCCCAATTCTGTTACGTCCCCAGTCCCGGGCCGACTGAAGCACGCAATCAGATTAATCACAAACAAAAGGAAGAGCAAACTTAAACACTTGTAAAGCTTCAAAGCTTTATTTTGTCTTTTTCTCAAAAGCCTGTATCTCTATCTCACACATCTTAGCTCCAAAAGCTCTGATCTTACCCCCCTTCTACAATGTCTTTCTAAACTCTATATAACATTTTATAGGCATCCTAGAACTACTCTTGGAATATAACAAAATAGAGTAGTGACATCTTCTACCTAGTAGTGAAGATGTCAACACACACTTCTGTACCCAAAATACAATGATGATGTGACATAATCCGGGTAGTGAAGATATGTCACATTGTAATCATCTTCTACTAAGTAGTGAAGATGTTCACACTTATCTCTACTAGACATAAAGGGCGATGTGACCTAATCCTTCCCTGCATGGGTAGTGAAGATGGTAGTGAAGATATAGTGAAGATGTCACACCGTAAGTAGTGAAGATATAGTGAAGATGTCACACCGTAACAAAAGCAACTGTCTTGGCAGGAAAGAAGCGAAACTCATGAGAACCAGCTCAACGTGACACCCTGTAGAGGGCAAGCTGCATGCGCCGCTCCACCACTGACATACAGGAAGCAGCAAACCAGACCACCAGGTCATCAACGTACATCTAGTTGGCTATACTGTCCGGAAGGGATGAGGCAATGGCATTAATTGTTACTGTAAACAATGTGACACTAACGATGCTTCCCTTGGGGATGCCTTCCTCCTGTTTAACAGATTCTGAGAGGGCTGTACCAACCCTCACACAAAAACTGCGACCACTGAGAAACTCCTTAAGAAAGCGTGGAAGGCGACCCAGCAGGCCATATGCATGTAGTTGCTGCAGGATGCCATACTGCCATGTAGTGTCATAGGCTTTCTCTAAATCAAAGAATATAAAGACGAGGTGTTGATGTCGTACAAAGGCCTCATATGCAGCAGCTTCCAACCTCACCAGAACGTCTGTAGTGGAACGGTGTTTACGAAAGCCAGACTGGGACAGAGACAGAAAATCACCCCGTTCGAGGAAGTATATCTATCTAATATTCACTATCTTCTCAAATAGTTTACAGAGACATAAGGTCAAGGCAATTGGTCGGTAATTGAGGGCAACACTAGAGTCCTTGCCCGACTTGGGGAAAGGAAGGATGGTAGTAACCCTCCACCCAGAAGGGAAGACACCCTCCAGCCTGATTCTGTTATATAAAGCTAGAAGAAATGAGATCGCCTCCTCACCCAAGTGTCACAGCATTGCATATGGGATGTTGTCTGGCCCAGGATAAGTGTCGCCGCAGAGAGAGAGAGCAGAGTGCAGGTCTCTCAGGGTGAATATATGGTTATAACTTTCATTCTTGTTCCCCGAGAAATCCAGGACAGTGAGCTCCTGGGCTCCCATCTCATGCCTAACAGCCAGAGGTCGAGAGTCACAGCTGGAGACTCTAGCAAAAGCCTCCGCCATGGTGTTGGCTACTGTTAAATCATCCATTATCTTAATTCCATTGATCTTAAGAACAGGTGATGAACTAAGAGAAAACTTCCCTGCCACCTTATGGGCTCTCCTGAACACTTTGGTGAGTGGGGTTTTGGTATTAATTGAAGACACATAGGCCTTCCAAGATGCACGTCGTGCTTCTTTTAAAACTCGTCTAGCCCGAGCCCTTGCCCTTGCCCGTTGGAAGTCTTTTAAAAGAGTTGGGTCCCCACGATTGCGGCAAATGCGAGACAAAGCAGCGCGCTTCTCCCACACAGCAGTGGTGTAGACAGGTGACCACCACGGGACAGGACGTTTGGGAAAGTGACCAGAAGTTTTAGGGCGTGTGGTGCATATCAGTGAAATATGTTACATTCTCGGCAGAGCTACCAAAATCTGTTACAGAAGAGACCGATGAAGTTAGCTCTCTAAAAAACTGTCAGTCAGCCTTCTCTAGTCTCTACCTAGGAAGACGAAACTGCGGTTCATACCTGTTATTTCCTAAAAGTATAGGGAAGTGGTCACTGCCACTCTCCAAGTAAAATCCAACAGAGCATTGGGTAAGCAGAGGGAATTGTCTATGGTGGTAAAAGTCCCAGTAGGGCTATTAAAATGTGTCACATCTCCCGTATTAAAAACCCCTAATCCCTCATCTTCAATAAAAGAAGCCAATAAAATACCCCTGTTACCCCACAGAGGATGACGACCATTAAAATCACCCAATAAAATAAAGGGAGCGGTAAGGTCCTGTACAAGACGGTTGAGATCACCCCTCTCAACTCAAACACTGGGAGGAAGGTATAGACTGCACACAGTGTATGAACAATACATAAAAGCCTTAACTGCGACAGCCTGGAGTGGAGTGTCAAGCTCCAGGCTCGTGCATGGAACATCTCGCTGAACTAGGATGGCAGAACCTCCATGGTGACCCTGCTCTTCAAATGAATTGGAATAAAATGCAGAGTATGCTTAGGGACTGGCAGGAATTGTCTCTTACAAAGAAACACACACAGGAGAGAAGCTAGAGAGAAAAACGCGCAGTTCCTCCCAAGAAGCATGTAAGCCACGGCAATTCCACTGAAGGACCTTGAACAGTGTTACTTTAGTACTGATTTTTGGGATGCCTCACGGAGGGACTTCCCACTACCACCTTGACCTGAGGGTTTACTCAAACGAAAAGTTTTGCCTAATCCTGGGGAACTAGAAGAAGAGCGACCCCGAGGAGTAGTACTTGAGGAAGGTGAGGGTAGATGAGCAAGGATATTCTTAGAAACAACCACATTGCTATTGTCCTATACAGTAGTGGTATCACTGACACAGGCAGATACATCAACATCCATAATTCAAGTGGAAAAATCACTCCGCTGCTCAAGAGGAAGAGAAACTGAATCTTTTGAAGTCACAACATTTGAGGCATCCACATTCACTTCACGCCCCTCTGATGTTCCCAAAGGAAGCTTGCGAGGGGGAACATCTGTCAAATCAGAGCTACGAGAACGCTTCTGGTGAAATTGAGAGGAAACTATGGATGAGTCCACAGAGACAGTTGCCTTGCAAGGAGGAACTTCCATGGAGTCAAGTGTCTCAGAGGAACCACGAAGACGTCTCTGTTGCAGTATAGGTGACTTAAGTTTCCTCTTAGGAGAGCGTGTGGCAGCGTGAACTTCTACCACATGGACACCTTTAGCTAAAGTCTGAGAATTGTCATCAGTTGAAGGGTCACCAGAATGAGTGTCTGATACAGTTTCCAAGACAGAGAAACTATTATGTAGTGAAACCTTAGAAACGATCTCTCTAGAATATGAAGCAGCTGCTACTTGAGAGAGTTTAGAGGGTGCTACAACCGATTTAGGGCGAAAGGAGGAGGCGTATGACTTCACACCACCATCCTTCTGTCGCCTGAAGTTGAAATAGCCAAGTGTAGGATATCCTGCTCAAGGGGGTATATCTTACATTGGCGAGAACGTAAGGGGTGAGCATCCCTGCAGTAAAAGCAGTAACTCTCTGACTGACATTTAGAAGTAGAATGTGAGTGAAGATCAGAACAATTACCACACTGGGAGCGGTTGTTGCAGTTCCTCCTCCCATGACCAAACTCATAACAACAGAAACATTGTAAAGGAAGCTCAACAAAAGGCTTCACCTAAAAACATGTGGGGTTAATGTTAACACGATCTGGGATATGCGAGCCATAGAAAGTGAGGATGATCATATTTTTACTTTCTTTCATCTTTGTTACTCGTTGGACACCTGGGCACATAGCGAGAATGTCCTCTTCTGAGAATTCATACAGGTCCTCATTATATATATGCCCTTTGCTATAATTAAGTGTTCAATGTGGTTTGATGGATTCAAACATGCCATCAGAAGGACAGGGGAGATTGAGGAGCATCATGGCCTGTGTAAGATCTTTGGCTCAGATTAAAACACCCTTACCGTATTTTTTTATGTGGCCCATCGGTAGTAATCCAATTTCTTTCTCCAGATACCTAGAAGCATGGATAAGGTTACCACGCCCCTCCCTATAGTAAGCCACAAACCAAAAATGTGTAGGAACCCAACGCTCCTTAGGGACATGCTCTACAGAGTCATCGAAGATGTTAGGGCAGTAGTCATTGTCACTGTCAACTACATTTGTGGACCGCATCATATGAACCTTACAGTGAGTATCCCCAACAGTCAGAGAATCTTTTGCCTTAAAAGCTGCTTTGGGAGCATCATATGTATTGAAAGTAATATAGCACCGATTAGATCTACAGTCACTGTCATAAGTGATTCTGATACGAAGAACCACTCAAAACATCTAAATATGGAGTGGATAGCAACATAGGAAAGAGATTCAAGTACATTTGTCAACATTAACGTGTCCAAACCGCTAACAGTGTTCGCCGACACAACACCCGACCTGCTGGGTCTTTTCTTATTTGCAGCCTTCTGCATACCACCACGACCAGAGAGTGACGTCGCGAGGGCCTGGTCAACCACCGCTTGAGGAAGAGATAGGGGCTTTTCTTTATCCATATAGCATTAAATTTTGTTTATTGGCCTCAGGAGCCAAGAGCTACTACCTACCAGGCAGATGAGGGGACCGAGCGCTAGTCGCCGTGGGCAGGGTACCACTTCCCCCATGGGGCCAGTTGTTTTAAAAAGTAGCCCCAATGGCAGGAAAGTTTGCCTACGACGGTGCTGAGACCCCCTTCCCCAACATCTCCCGGCCCAGACACTCAACCATCCAACACAGGACGATCCCTAGAGGGCGGTCCCTCTGGAGGGCAGCACTGTTGGCTATTTCTGGCAGCCTATTGCATGGGAACCATTTTGTTTGGTCTCTCACTGGCGACCATACTATCATGGGAATCCCTCTCTCCCCGAAATCGGGGAAGAGCAGGGGCCGATGCCCCCTCTAGTCTAGCTCGCCAGGTCTCAGAGACATGCAAACCCCCACCACCACGTCAATGCGGTTCTCGTTGGGGGGGAACAGTCAAAGGAGAAAAAATGTACAATATGTTGATCATAGTTCAGTTACATAGAAAAACAGTGGCTGTGTGTATTTGTGTGTGTACAGGAGTGGATGAGCATGAGGTTTTGCGAGTGCATGTGAATTTATGAGAGAAATAGAGTGAGAGAGATAGAGAATAATGGATAGAGAATGAAAAAAGGTTGTTCGATAACTATATATAACACCACATAGCAGAGAGAGAGAGAGAGAGAGAGAGATGGGGATGAAGAAGGAGGTAGAGAGAGGGGGTGAGAGGGAGGATGGGTAAGGGTAACTCAAACAGATATATATGCCTTTTTCATGCACCTTTTGACTGTTTGCAAACCGTTAAAAACTACTATTAGACTAAATGCATTCCAATCTCACTCACAAATACAGGGAGGGTGTTAGCTGTTTGCAAAAGACACCCTCATATTTATCGAAATTTTTTCCCTCAACTGTACAAATATCCACAACAACAACAATGCATCCATTTCCCGATTGATAATATATTATCTCGTTACTGTTTTACAGCTCACAACATTTCCGCATACGTTTACTACTATCATTCTCCATCCCCTCCATCATGGTCACTCTCTCTTTTTGCTGATATAAATCTTGACGCTAAGGACACCACTGTCAGTAGTCTGGTGTATATATGACCACTGTGTTTGTTGTCAGAATATGTGCGTGTGTATGTGTGTGTTGCTCCGACAAGAGGATTTTTTTTAAATATGTTTTAAACTCACTCGTACATAACACTCACATCCACCAGTGCAAAGAACTTGCATTCATTATGAGAGGACTTTTTCCTCATACTCACTACAAACAAACACTAAAGATGTACCAAATATACACATCAGCGTCCGAATTTGTAATGCAAGTAATATCCACATCAGCTGTCTTGTAAATTCAACATCCGTGTCCGCACTT
This sequence comes from Petrolisthes cinctipes, assembly GCA_033782935.1. Taxonomy (NCBI): domain Eukaryota; kingdom Metazoa; phylum Arthropoda; class Malacostraca; order Decapoda; family Porcellanidae; genus Petrolisthes; species Petrolisthes cinctipes. The sequence goes on along the minus strand of JAWQEG010000588.1, from coordinate 228,952 downwards.
TAAGAATGTGAATATGACAAAATAATACATCAAAGCATAAAGTTATTTTTAGAAAATTATTCCGTATATATATTATTAGTATTCTAATTAGTTACAAGAATCACATTTTATCTCTTTTCTGTCTCAAATCCGTGGAATTTTAATTTTGATAAACTAATCATACAATAGTTCCTTCAATTAAAGCTTGCATTTATCTAAATTCAATTTAACTTTGTCATTTTTCAAAGGCTGGAGGTTGATGGGATAATTTCAGTCCAAGTTCTGGCAACACATAAGTTTGCTTATGTGGCTGAAAGTCTTAATTGTCAATTTAAAATTATTATCTTACAATATTTTTAATAGTAATCCGCATCCCCATTTTCTCCTCATGCATCAGCATTTTTAATCATGTGATATATCTCTAACACACACACACACACACAGACCAGGGCTAGCACAGAGGAAAAGGTACGTACTTAAACCAGAACGACATTGATTACCCTCCAGAGGAATAAAGAGCGTCAGCACTATTTTTGCAACTCTTGCATGTCTGACTGCTTCTGTTGGAAATTAAGATGTCAAGTGAGGCAGGAGACGCCCATTGTTTCTCTCTACAATTCCCCCATCTATCCTCTTCTTCCCACCCACCCCTCTCATTCTCTTTGTAGTATCTAACGTCGTCGTGCTTTGCCTTCACGTTCCGTCTGAGGGAAATTTCTGTCTGTGATCGCATCACCTTCACCTTAGGGAGATAATTAATGCATAGGCTAACGATAATTTATTTTAGTATTCAGTTACACCAATGCACTTGGAATCCTTTTTTTTTTTTTTTTTTTTTTTTACTGCCTTGTATGAGAACTTCCATTAACCACAACATATCCTCACTGACTCGCATCATATGATCTAAGAGTCGACAGGTTCGTTCTTTGGGTAAATACAAGAAGAATCAATCATCTACCCTCTTTCTTCTCGTGGTATCTGCTCAAAAGAGTCCTGGTATTAAGTGATTAGTTGTGCAGTTTCACTTTACAAGGTATGTCTATATCTGATAGGCTTTACAACCCCACCTTGTGATATCCTTACAACATATTCTTATTGCGATGTTTGAGAACAAAATACTCGTATAGACTAATAAAATAATATGGCAGAATAATATATGTTTCTCGCTTCCTATATACCACTCAGATAATTCTATCGCATTTGATGTAAAATCATTAAATTAGATTTGATACTGTATTATATACTGTTAAAGAATGAAGATTCAGTAGTGGAACGTGTAACACTGTCGCGCGAGGGTGACACACTCATCTTGTCACATATTTGTATTACATTTTTGACGAGGACCCGAGATGTTGAAAAGTTTGTACCTGAGTGTACTATTGCATGCTTTTAACATGACTGTTGTTTAAAAAAAAAAAAAAAAAAAAAAAAAAAATTATCCATATGTAGTTACTCGATTGGAAATATGTGTGCTATCAACAGAGTATTTTTTGCAGTTTTTTCATTGTGAGGTGGTATTGGCAATTAATAAGAATGGAGACAGTTGGAGTGAAAGACCAAACGTAACCCATTGATCTGGTGTAACCTGCAATTTATAATTCCACATTATATCTGCAAATCTATAATAATACTAGGCCCTAGTGTTTATCTGTCCATAATTCCGGCTATGCACAGCTAAACTGTGGATTCCAGGGGCCAACATGGGTCACCAGGCACGTGAAAGAATAAAAGATAGGTACGCCGGTCGGGAATGAGTAATACTAACATTTTTATAGAAGTGTAAAGGACGAGCTATAAACAATATCGACGAATCAAGATATATTACGAGGCATGGTGTCAAGCGCTCATGTTCACATTAATATTTCTCAGGATCTAGCGGGTTATTGGCAGCTACTATACGTTTCAGCGCCGGACAGACGGTGTTTTTCGTAAATATCTCCTTAACGAATCGTTGTATCAATATAATATTTCAGCACACTGTCTTTAACACCCGGGCGTAATTTATGGCTGACGTACCATATTACTATATGTGTTATGTTAGGAGTTTACTGAGTGATATTAAGCCTAATCCAGTCATCATATCTAAGGCGTTATAGAGAATCGGACGAGTGTGGCGTACTCGTGTAACCCCTCTACCAACACCCCGAAATCCCCCCACACCATTCCTTCCTTCCCTACCCCAATATCTCATTATCCCCCTCCCCGTTTCACTCTTCACCCCCCTATTTACGCCATCCACCTTCCATTTTTTATTTTTTTTATGACAGTATGTATATACGTATCGTTCATTAGTAATATTGTTTAATACAGTTACCGTTGTGTGTGGACATGAAAACCTGAGTGGGTCAAATGACCATTAAAGCAATAGCTAATCCCGTTGTTAATGGCCGTATAGCCGGATAATAACCCACGTGTCTAAGGCCACCAGAAAAATTATTAATTTTGGTTTTGGGCAACCAAATATAATCGTTCATGGTTGCTCATGTGTTCTTTACCTTTTTAAATAACCAATTTATGCCTTAATTGAATATTCACAGTCTCCCGTATCCCCTCCCCATCTCTCTGAGGTATGAGGTACCCCCCAGTCCGAGGCTATGACTCAAGTAGTGACAGGGTAGAAATCATTGACTGCCGAGGCGCACCTATTAGCAACAATGTTGTCCATTTGCCCCCGTGGATGTAGGACAGAGTTTGTTCTTCGTCTTGCCACATTGTACAAACGTGAAAGCCAGTGATGATGAAGACGATGACGTTTTCTTTGACAGTGATTGTGAATAAATTTTGTTTTATCATGTTGGCATCATTAAATCCTACACTATTTTATATATATATATATATATATATATATATATATATATATATATATATATATATATATATATATATATATATATATATATATATATATATATATATATATATATATATATATATATGTAATTTGGTGATAATATAAATATAAAAGGGACAAGTCAACAAAATAACATTATATTAACTGGACCAAGTTGACATTTTATAATGAATAGGTACACAGTATCTAATAACTTTGCCTAGAAGGTCCAGACCACAGGTAATGCCAGTACATCGTGTTCACTTGCATGGTTGACCATAAGGACTGCAAACATGGACCTTCTACATACTACATGTATGTAAACATGCTGTTGTACAGTAATTATCAAAGTGAAATACGTCTTACCTCTATAGAATTGTACTACACCATACTCTTAGTTAATAATCATATCTATACATATACATCTACATAACATTCTAATATATAATACAGTGATGGAAGAAATAGGGAGGGCCACGAGTGATGAGGGAGGCGAGGAGCTAGGGGGAGAAGAGGAGGATGGAGGGGTGAGAAGGGGGGGATGTAGTTGTGGTTAGGAATGGTTTGGGAGGGTGTTGGGGGGGCCACACTTTCCTTCGAATGCATCAATATGACTGGCCAGCTTTGTGCTATTTTTCACGAGTAAACTCCTCGCATAACACATATAGGAATATGGTATGTCAGCCATAAATTACGCCCGGGTGTTAAAGATAGTGTGTTGAAATATTATATTAATACAACGATTCGTTTAGGAGATATTTGCGAAAAACAGCGTCTGTCCGGCGCTGAAACGGATAGTAGATTTGTTCAAAGTGTGCATTGTGATAACCATGAATTGATAATTACTGTTTTAGACAAATTGCCTTACCAGACCATCTATACATCGGCTTGGCACATTTGGAATTAATCAAAGACAACAGATTTACCAGTATGATTTTATAACCTGGTTGTTAACGCTTTCCGTAGTCATGTAATTAATTATCTATCCTTTAGTGAAAATGCTTCAAAAGTTGGAGATCATGCTGGGACAAATTTAATGTCCAATTATCTAATCTTTTTACATGGTCAATTCACAAGTTCTTTTAATACTACACTGATAATAAAAAAGAATCTAAGCCAAATAATAGAAAATTTATTACAAAAATGAATACAGAAGACGAACAGAATGTCACTGAAGTAGAGGGAATGGGAGAGAGTGAGTGACGGTAGCAGATAATTAATAAGGGGGTGTGTTAATGATGTTCTTCTCCCTCACCTTACTCACAGCAACACTACCACAGGCCCGTGGAGCATGATTACCAACTGTATACTGGCTCGACCCCTTGCTCTCAAGTGTGCACAGCAAAAAATGCTCATAATGAAGCTTGTGCTGTAACGATAAAACTATAAATAGGATATCCTTAAAAATAGTCTCATTGCCTTTCCCAGCTCATTTTACCCGTATCCCACTCTAACATAACCTAGCCTAACCTAACCTAACCAGGGGTCGTGCCAGTATAATTATAGTTCGAATAATGCGTCCGGGGATTGATGACCAGTACTACCATGGCCTCATGTGTTTACTCCCATCCACTGATTAAAAGTCCCGGGAGGTGATAGATGATAGGAGGGAGGAGGTAAGGATGGGGTCAAAGGGGCAGTTCAGAGGGTCGAAAAGTGAATCATGTTGGTTGTAATAACAGCATCGATAATATCAACAAAGAGTACAATAACAACAGGATCGATAATATCAACAATAAATACAATTGCAACACTAACAAAAGTAGCAATAATGGTAGACATTAAAGAGAAACAGCAAAAACAACACCAACAATTACAACAATAATATCAACATGAACAGTTAAATCAGGAGCAAGAAAAGCTTATGATTGTACTGTAACCAAACCAACGACAAGGTAATAAAGTTACTCAGCTGTTTCAACTTATAGTCCTGATCAGTTTCGTTTTTCAAACCTACACCAATATGTTTGATGTCTGGATATGTATTTGGGAATAATATACGATATATACGTTCCTTTTACTTACAGTACTTTTTTCATCATATTTTGTTCATTTTCCAATGTTATTGTGGGGCTTGGCAGGTTACATTTCAGTATTCCTCCTTTAGAGTGAGCAAACATCATTTCCAATTAATGAAAGAAATGCTAAAACAAAAATGTACCTTAACGAGCGCTTCTTATCTCTCTTGAAATATATCTTTGTCGCACTTCTTGAGTCGTGTTTGTGACATATGATATTCACAATATTGGCAATATATAGTAACCTTAATAAAGGAATAGAGATTATAAATGTCATCTGAAGACGACTCTTGCATCTTGACATCAATTGATACCTATAAAACATTTTGCTTTGGTAGAAATACAAAAAGAAAACTAGAGCAATAGTATTATTAGCACAATGATATGCCTTCCTGTGCCACACCTTAAAATTCCTTCCGTACTTTGCAGAAAAATCTGAAGGCATTTATAGGGTGATCTATTGTCGATGAAATGGAAGGCTAACGGTTCCCTCAAATCATAAAACTAATTCCTAACTCGTATAGTAAGGTTTTATTCTATTCCCTGGCATTGTTTGAAGGAATCAGTACCTCTTCAGTCCCTCTCCCCACCCACCACTGTACCACAACTATAATCCTGTAATCGAATACGAAGGTACAATTCTGTTTCCTCTCATAGTTTAGACTTTAGAGAAATCATTAACCCTTCAGTTGACCCACCCCGCAGCGCAGTAACCCACCTTAATGTCTTCCCAACTCGACAACAACACCTGTCCCTTTCACCTGCCCTGGAACCCTCTGACTCACCTGTACCAGAATGTAAACACCTGCTTCATCCTAAAATACCTGATGGCTTAACGGTGACACCTGCCACCATGACACCTATGGCCATATACATAGTTATTTGGAAACATATGGAGGATGTGGTTCTGTTGTTGCTTTTTGTTACTTTTTCTGTTGCCTCCTCTCCTCTAATCTCTCAACCTCTCCGCTGCTGCCCCCCTCTCTCCACCCCTGCCCTTCTCACTCCACCCCTGCCCTCCTCTCCTTCCCCTCTCCTCTCCCTCCTCTTCTATCCCTCCCTCTCCTATCTTCCCACTCCCCTTCCCCTCCTCCCCTAACCCTTTCTCTCTCCACCTTTGTCCCCATTTACTACCCTCCCCTCCACTCTCCTCTCCTTCACTCTCTACATTCCTACTCCCCTACTCTTGGATTTGATTCATTGTCTCCCAGACTATTATGTGATTGTCATAGAGAAGTTATGCTACTCATAAAAATTGTGATAAATATATATATAAGCGAAAATAAAGTGCCACATTTTTGGAAAATAATAAAGCAATTATACATAAGACGGAAAAACATAACCATGCCGGAAATTATCCTGTATTAAACTCAGCATTTGTCATAGAAGAAAATTAAAAAAAATATATTGCAAGGCGTAATTGTATTATATTTGTATAATAAAATTATGGAATCTCTACACAGTTTCCAAAAAAGATCTTGTCTTTCAAATTTACTCGATTTATTTAATTACATATATTGTAACGAAGATACAAATGTACCATCATATATAATATAACTATCTAGACTTCCAGAAGGCGTTCGATATGACACTAGGTGCACCACATAAGGTGCTCTTAATGTTTTAGACAACATTTGTGTGCATGGATTGGAGATTGGCTGTGAAACTGCTGGCAGAGAGTAATGATAAATGAAGAGTCATCTGAATGGGTAGACGTATTAAATGGTTTACCACAGGAATCAGTGCTAGGACCAACATTGTTTATGATAAATATGAATCTATACTATAAATGGCAAACCGTCTCTGTTTGTCCGCTTATAACTCGAAAACGGTTATACCTACATCCAAAACTCATATATATTCTGAATCACCATCGCCAGGCGAAGGTTTTAGTATGATTTAACATGACGTAACTCGACGTAAAAATTACGTCATCTACTATAAATCCGGTAAAAAAAACCGGTTACACTCCCAAAACTATATATTCTGAATCAGCACCACCGGCAAAGGTTTTCATAACGTAACATGACGTAACTTGACGTAAAAATTACGTTAAATTGTCAAATATTCTATCTATCGGTTAGAGCTGCTAAAATCGCGCGCCAAATGTACAGCTCAAACAGATTATTTCTGTTCCAGCCACTTAAAACGCGTGCCAAATGTACAGTCGGCGGCAAAAGTCCTGTCGCCTCACTTGCTTCACCGAGGCACACGATGTTCATAGACTCGAGATTATTAGGTGTAGAAAACGTGCGTATTTCTCGAGTCCATGAACACTGTGCGTCACGTTGAAGCAGGTGAGGCGACAGGACTTCTGCCGCCGACTGTACAGCTCGAACGGAAATTTTCCGTTCGAGCTGAAGAAGGCAAAAAGGCTATTTGGAAATTCAGTCAGCCTCAAGCCTTCAAGCTGAAAAGACGTATGTATGTCTCTTAGTCTTTATTCATATAAGCATCTTTCCCAGGTAATGCCGGGTACAGCTCTGGACAGATCAAGGGTCCACACCCCATCCACCAGCGACTTGGTTTGGGCCTCGTCGGATCTGGCAACAGTTGCAGGTGGAGGGAGGGGGGATGTTAGTGGGAGAGGAGGAAGGAAATGTGGGCGGAGCTATATAGGAGGTAATGTGGGAGGGTAACGAATGATCAGGTAGAGAAGAAGTGTGTCAGGAGGAATGAATGAAACATACACTGTGAACGGTATCGAATCACCAATAGTTTAAAGCAGGATTCTTCAAACTTTTTCAATCGTGACCCAGTTTTTACTATGACATCATTCTCGCGACCCATACAAAAAGATCTTTTACAAATGACCAGAATTATCAACCTAAGAAAATACAAGGCCAGAAACTGAAACATAATATTTATGATTAAAAGGCATTCTAATCAGAATTATAAACACTGCCTCACCTACTCCTCCTTCTCTCTCTCATTCTCTCTCAAGAAGGATAATATTTGTGCAATGATTTTGTTTTATTGATGATAAAATATATGAATATTCGATTATAAAAATATGATCGGTGGATTCATGTATGAACTTCATATTTATCTTATTGTCACGAACATTATTATTCTATTTTATTCATGTATTTATTTTTCTGAGCCTGCGACCCATGTTGGAGGAATTCGGGACCCGTAGTTTGAAGAACCCGGGTTTAAAGAAGTGCATACTGCATTAACGTAGGTGGATATAGAAGAGAAGAAATATGATGATTTGAGGCGAGGGTGAGGGGGTAAATAGCTTAATGAATTTGTTGACAAATATGATTATTAAAAAAGTTAGAAAATTAAATTGTCTTCTGCCGAGAAATTGTGTCCTGATCCCTTGGCACGATAAATCGCAACTAGCCAAGCTTTGATGATTCGAACAAATGTGTGTTGTAGGGAGACGCACAGTTGTTCGAACCTTATAAAAAAAAAAAAATTATATAAAAAAAATCTTTTATATAAAAAAATTATATAAAAAAGTTTATATAAAAGAAAATATATAAAAAAAAATTATATAAAAAAATTATATAAATTTATTTTTATATATAAAAAAAAAAATTTATATAAAAAATGTTTTATATAAATTTTTTTTATAAAAAACAAATTTAAATAAAAAAAATATATATAAAAAAATATTTATATCTAAAATTTTCTTTATATAAAACAAAATTTTATATAAAAAAATTGTATAAACAAAAATTTATATAAAATTTTTTTTATATAAAAAAAATTTATTAAAAAAAATTTATAGAAATTTTTTTTATGTAAAAAAAAATATATAATTTTTTTTATATAAAAGGAAATTTATATAAAAAACTTTTATATAAAAAATCAATTATATATAAAAAAAAATTTATATAAAAAAATAATTTTATATAAAAAAAAAATTATATAGAAAAAAAATTATATAAAAAAAATTTATATAAAACAAATTATATAAAAAAAATTATATATAAAAAAATTTATATAAAAAAGTTTTATATAAAAAATTATATAAAAACAAAATTATAATTTTTTTTTATATAAAAAAAACTATATAAAAAAATTTATATAAACTTTTTTATATAAAAAAATGTTTTATATAAAAAAAATTAGATTAAAAAAAAAAATTATATAAAATAATTATAAAAAAAATGTTTTATATAAAAAACAATTTTATATAACAAAAAAAAAAAAAAAATTATATAATTTTTTTTATAAATATATAAAAAAAAATTATATAAAAAAATTGTATATAAAAAAAATATTTATATAAAATTTTCTTTTATATAAAAAAAATTATATAAAAAAAAATATATAAAAAAATGTTTATATAAAAAAAATTATATAAAAAAAATTGTATACAAAAAATTTATTTATTTAAAAAAAAATTATATAAAAAAGATTATATAAAAAAAATGTTTATATAATTTTTTTCATATATATAAAAAAATTTAATATTAAAAAAAATTATATAAAAAAGATTATATACAAAAAAATTATTAAAAAAAAAATTATATATTTTTTTTTATGTAAAAAAAATGTATATATAAAAAATTATATAAAACAAATGTATATAAATTTTTTTTATATATACATTTTTTTTATGTAAAATAAAATTTATATAAAACTTATATAACAAAAAAATTTATGTAAAAAAAAATTATATAAAAAAAAATTTATATAAAAAAAAATTATATAAATGTTTTTTTATATAAAAAAAAATATTTTAAAATAATAAAAAAAAAAATAATATAAATTGGTTTTGTAAAAAAATATATATATATAAAAAAAATATATAAAATTATTTTTATATAAACAATTTATATATAAAAAAATTCATATATAAAAAAAATTATAAATTTTTTTTTATAAAATAAAAATATTATATATTAAAAAAAAATTATATACAAATTGTTTATTATAAAAAATATATATATAAAAAAAATTTATATAAAAAAATTCAATAAATTTTTTTTTTATATAAAAAAAATTATAATTTTTTTTTATTAATTAAAAAAATATATAAAGAAAATTTTTATATAAACAAAAAAAAATTATATAAAAAAAATTGATATAAAATTGTTTTTATATAAAAAAATATATAAAAAAAATTATATAAAAAAAATTATTTAATTTTTTTTTTTTCTATATAAACCATTTTTATATAAAAAAATTATAAAACAAAATTTTTATATGAAAAAAAAATTATATAAAACAAAAATTTATATATATAAAAAAAAAAAAAAAAATATTATTTATTTATTTTATTTTATATTATTTAAGGGCGTAGGTCATATCGACCCCTTGCTCTGCGTCTTCCTCTGACAGCTCCTTCCCACCAGTCTCCTCTGTTCAGGGCCATTTCCTCACATCGATGCAGAGGGAGGCCAAGATCTTCAGGAATTTGGTCCTTCCATCGTTTAGGTGGTCTCCCCCTAGGTCGCCGTGCTGTGAAGTCTCCCCAATACGCTCTCCTGATGTAACTCTCTGGTGGTCTTCTCATTGTGTGTCCAAACCATTTCAGCCGTTTCCTTCTTATTATTTCAGTGATTGTTTCATTCACATTTAGTTCTCTTCTTATATGTTCATTAGTAACTCTTTGTATTCTTCTTATACCCATTATGGCTCTCAGGCATCTCATTTCAAACACTTCTAGTCTTCTTGTGTCCTCTGCTCTTAATGTCCAGGTTTCTCCTGCATAGATTGCTATTGGTAGGATCAAACTCTTGTACAGCCTGACTTTGAGCTTTAGTGAAATGTCTCTTCTGGACCACACAGTTCTCTGCAGTCTTCCGAATGCTGCCGATGCCAAAGCTATCCTTCTGTTTACATCCTTTGATGTAAAAAAAAAAAAAAAAAAATATATATATATATATATATATATATATATATATATATATATATATATATATATATATATATATATATATATATATATATATATATATATATATATATATATATATATATATATATATATATATATATATATAAAAATAAATGGGTCTCGAGAATTATGTCATAATAAAAACTGGGTCACGACTGAAAAAGTTTGAAGAACCCTGCTTTATACTATTGTTGATTCGATACCGTTCACAGTGTATGCTTCATTCATTCCTCCTGACACACGTCTTCTCTACCTGATCATTCGTTACCCTCGCACATTACCTCCTATATAGCTCCGCCCACATTTCTCTCCTCTCCCACTAATATCCCCCCTCCCTCCACCTGCAACTGTTGCCAGATCCGATGAGGCCCAAACCAAGTCGCTGGTGGAAGAAGTGCGGACCCTTGATCTGTCCGTAGCTGTACCTCTGCTAGTGATATTATATAGAGTATGAACCAATTTCGAAGCTATCCAAAAATATGATGACACAAAGAACGGCGGTAATGCAAAACGTAAGGAAGACTGTGAAACCATTCACTGAGACCGAGATACCCTGTTAGACTGGAGTGATAATGTTAAAATTTAATGCTGAAAAGTGCAAGGTGGGCATAACAATTTGATCCACAGTGTACGTGACGTCAGTAATGGCGCTTGAGAGATGAAGTTGATTTGCTCGACACATTTGTAACTAATGGTAGATGAGATGAAGCATGAGTTGGGATAATGTTTCGAGCAAACCTACCTTCCTCCAAACACCACCCACACCACCACCTCTGACGTCAGGTACAATGTTACCAGAACCGATATTACACGAGTTAAAAGGTGTCTTGCTTCGGGGTGTCTTTACTTTTATGAGTGACAGTACACCCACCAACAAATGCGTTGTCGCCTCACCTATAAACGGTTTTTGAAGTTTGGGGTTTAATGACTCGTGAATCGAAACACATACACAACAACATTCTCCAATTGTGAAGTTTGTGGGGTTCATGACTCTGCGGATGAGGCGACAGTGCTTTTGTTGGTGGGTGTACAGCCATGGCTGATATTGCTGGACCAGGGTCCAAGGAGTGTTGGAGAGCTACTAGACAGAGTTCGAACAAGTGAATTTTCCAAACCATTCTCAACGTTGAGAGATGTTTAGAAGACTAATTTTTTCGAACTCTGTTCAGTTGCTCTCCAACACTCCTTGGACCCTGGTCCAGCACTATCAGCCATGGCTGTACGTATTTACAAGAACTCTTGTTGTCGTTTACACAGGCATACTGCATTCACACCCATGAATGATACTCACGCGTATATACCTGCACACACATTTAAGTACACTCGTCAGTCTCACCCCAACCTTCCTGGAGTGAAGACGTGTTCCTGGCACTCTGCCTGTGTTGTTGTTTGTGTTGTTGTTTGTCTTGTTTCAACGTTCATGTTTGTTTGTTGTTGTGTCTGTGGTGTTATAGGGGTTGTTTATATTTTCTATCTCGTTTTTTTTTGTGGTTTTGCTGTTTGTGGTATTGTTGTTTGTGGTTTATTTTTTTTATTGTGGTTCTGTGTGTGTATGTTCGTGTGTTCGTGTGTGTTCAGTTGTTCGCTTCCCATCTAGGCCTTGCCTGGCCTAATGGAGAGCGCGGATTCGGATGTGGCTTCCTGCCTGGAGGCCGACTTGGCCATGTCGGAGGAGGATGAGTCTCCTATCGAGGATCACTGGCCTGAGCTGCCTTCTCGCAACCCTCCCCCCCTCTCCTCGGTCACTCCGCAGCTCAGGATGCAGCCTTCCACCTCCTCAACCTCTACCAAGCGACCCGTTGATGCCTCGTCCGACTCCTTGCAGGATTCCGATGGTGTGGACTGTTTGCCTCCGGCTGCCAAGACTGCCAAGGGTGCTTCAGCTATGCATGACGTACCTTCTCTGCCTCAACATGGTGTTTTTTCCTTGTATACCAACTCCTTGCCCTCGTCCAACCTTCCTGCTTTTGCCCCAAGAAATGCCTATGTCTAGCTCTCCTTCTCTGGGAACCCATCTACGGACACAAAGTTGCGTTGGTTGTCTGATGTCAACAGGGCCTTCCAGCTGCAGCGTGAACTGGCTGAAGTGAAGATGGCTGCTGTCACCTCCCGGTTTGTCTACATCTCTAGGAAGCGTCAGGATATCATTGATAGAGTGAAGGCTGGTGAATTTTTGTCTCTGCCTCTCATTCTTAAAGACTCACCCGAGAGGCCTCGTAAGTTCCCCAGCTACATCCTTACCCGTTTTCCTATTGATGTTGACCCGAAACTTGCTAAGGGATACCCTGGTGTGTACTTTGCCCGTCGTATTTTCCAAGATGGTTCCCCCATTAGCCGTATTGTTGTTGTCTGGAGTCAACCTGATCCACCTCCAAATGAGATTTCCTTTGATTTCCTCCCTTGTCTTCCACCGTGTGAGGTGAGGAAACTTCATAATGACCAGCCTTGGTGCTACAGGTGCTGGGGTGTGGGGCATATCTCCCGGTACTGTTCTGCTAGGCCGAAGTGTGCATGGTGTGCTGCCGACCATGATTCCAAGACGTGTACTGTCAGGGGCGAACCATCACGTCCTGCTGCCTCCACCTCTGTGCCTTCACCTCCTGAGGATACGTCTCGATGGAAGTGTCCACGATGCCTTCAGCCAGGGGTTAACGTGTGGCATGGATGTACTCGACGTCAGGTCCAGGCTCGTGTCACTACTATTGCTCCGCCTCCCCCAACGCCACCACCACCACCTTCCCAGTCTGCTCCTCCTACCAGCCCTGCCTCACCTTTAGACATGGCCCTCCGCAAGTCTGTTGCTACCCTCATGGCACGATGTACGGCTCTCGAGAACCGCTTTTCTGCCCTTGAAGCCAGGATTGATGGGCTAGTTGCCGCGCAGGCTGCCAATGACTCCAAACTCTCCACCTTGGTCGAGGCTCAGCAGGCCATCATCTCAACTGTCACTACCCTTACCGAAAAGATGGATACTGTTGCATCTCGCCTTGAAAAGCTTTTCGAGTCAGTCCCTTCTCCTGGTCCATCTTCTTCTCCAGGTCGCTCATCTGCCCCCACTCACCGGACTTCTACCTCCAAATACAGAGTTCGCTAGTGATTGCCGGCTGGATGTCATCTCCTGGAATGTATGTGGTATCACCAGTTATGCTAAGCTCACTCAACTCAATGCCTATGTTTTTCGTCATCATCCCAGTGTTATTTTTCTCCAGGAAGCATTTCCAGGACGGCTGCTCGCTGCTGGGCAAGCTCCTCCTCTCTCAGGTTATGTGCCATATGTTCATCTGGTAAGGAATGGTCTCCTGACTTACATACATAGCTCCTTGCCACATCGCCTTCTCCGTACCTCCACTGATCCTGACATGACCTTTCAGCTATTTGAGGTTCTACCTGGGAATGGAGTACTACAACTATGTAATGTCTATTCTGCCCCAGCTAGACTCACTCTTGAGGCTCTTCCTTCTCCAACAGTGCGTGGTATGGTTTATATGGGAGATTTTAATGCTCGGCATTCTGATTTGGGTGATGGTTCTGGCTCTATTAATCGTAATGGTGTTCGTCTCCTTTCATACATCCGCAAGCATCATCTGACACGCTGGGACACTGGCGGTGCCACTCATTGCCGGGGAGGTACTCTGGATTACATCCTCTCATCTGGCCTGATAGCATCTCAGGTCCTGTGCTCCTCCGTGCCAGACTTATTCTCTGATCACATCGCTCTTCTGTTTCATTATTCTTTAACTGCTGGGTCAAGTGCTTCAGCCACTCGTTTGCGTATTGCTGTGCCCCCTAAATATTGCCCGACTTACATCTTATTCATGGCCCATGTATTCCCTGCATTTGACATATCATCAGCTGAACAGTTGTACTCTGATCTTGTATCTGCTACTCATGACTTTTATAGGCTATACGTCTCCCGGCCACACCTCCAGCATCGCCATACTGCCCAATCCTGGACGCTGGATGCACGTATACAGGAGGCAAAGGAGGAGGCTGAACGTGATGGCCTATTGTTTCAAGCCAACCCAACCCCTGACCTGCTCCATCGTTACCAGATGTCTAGGGACGCTTTAGTTGCCCTGCAGGAGTGTGCTCACACTGAGTCTTGGCAGCGGTTTACGGATAGCATCAACCAGCAAACAAGTGTGGCTTCTATGTGGCACCTCATCCGTCGGGTTGTTAAAAAGACACCGGCCACTGCTCGTCATCACACTTCCGCCGACTATGCCCAACAACTTGTCGATGCCTGGTCAGAACAATCTACCTCAGCCAGTCTACCCATCCACATACAAGATGCACTCACTTCCCGTGCTGCTGTCCATCGGCTACGTCTAATGTCTGCTCTGTTGCAAGATGATGACGATGATGCAAAGGAGATAACTGAGGAGGAGTTGCGTCGTGCTCTCTCTCGGGGTAGAGCTTCTTCCCCTGGTGATGATGGTATTACTTATGCTGTGCTGCGCCTACTTCAACAAGTTCCTGGGAACCCTCTACTTCTACTGTACAATCTTTGTCTTCGTGATGGTTGTGTACCACGAGCCTGGACCAGCAGCACAATAATACCCATCCCTAAGTCCGGCACTGCGAAGTTCAGGCCTATTTCCCTGACTTCCTGTTTTTGTAAAGTTATGGAGAGAATCTTACTCAATCGTCTCATGTACAGACTGCAAGATCGCCTTTCTCCATGGCTGTTTGGTTTCCTTCTCCAGCGGAGCACACATCACTGCCTAGTCGACCTGTACACTCGCCTTAGCAGGGACAGTGTGGTGGCCTTCATTGACCTTCGAAGTGCCTTCGATGTTGCTAATAGAGCCGTCATATTGGATCAACTGGTTGACTTTGGGATAAAGGGTAATCTATTACGGTGGATTCGGGGCTACCTGAGTAACAGGACCTCCCGTGTGTTTTTCAGTGGTGCGCTCAGTCCTTTGCGCAGTTTTCATCTTGGTACGCCTCAAGGGGGTGTTCTCAGTCCATTGTTATTTAATATTCTGATGCATCAGCTGCTCACTTCTCTCCCTGATATACCTGGAACTACAATTACGTGCTATGCTGATGATATCTGTGTTCATTCTACCTCACCAAGGGATCTCCAGCGGTTTCTTGACTCCTCTGTGTCCTCCTCTCACTGTGGCATTATTGTCTCCCCAGATAAGAGCAGAATATTCACCTGCCCCCTTCCTCAAGCTCGGCCAGTGTTCACCATTGGAGGGACTGTCATTCCCACGTGTTCCCAGTATCGCTACCTGGGCGCCCCAGTCAATATTTGGCCAATTGTCCCTGCCAGACCTCAAGACCATCCCATTGTTCAGGACTTAATTGGGTCGTCTCCAGCGCCGACTTACACCACTTCAATGGCTCACTAACAACTCCTCGGGCATCTCCATCCCAGTAGCCAGGACTATCTATATTGCTTTTATCCGTTCAGTTGTTGATTACCTCTCCCCTGCTCTGATTCAACTTCCCAGGGCTACTCTTGAAGCTTTAGAACAATTTCAGAATAGAGCAATGAGAATAATTCTCGGTTGTCCAATGTCGACCAGGATAGTGAACATGCAGCGTGAGTTGCGTCTTCCCCCGTTAGTGGAGAGAATTTATTCTAATGTTACTTGCTTCACTGTCAAGTGCCTCCATTTCTCACATCTTTCACCCCATTACTCTCAGTTAGTCAGAACTTCTCTTAGACTAAACTACCCGGTCCCTCCCATACTGCCTGCTGGACGTACTCTTATAAGGTCTGTTTCCTCTATGCTCCGTAGTCTTAATATAGATATAATGGTGGCGGACGTCCCCCCAGGACCCCCTCCGTGGATGCTACCAACACCTGATGTGAGCTTCACACCTACTTTCAAGTCTGAACTGCCTTCTCTACAGCGGCAGTTGGCTCTGGAACACATAGAAACAGTGACGTCCTCCATCACAGATCCATACTGCCTCTACACAGTGAGGTAGTAGGGGTTAGGTAGCCCCACCCAGGGAGGTACTACCGCTGAGGCAACGGGAGATTCAAGGAAGTACCTGATTCCATTTTTTCCCCCAGGCCTCAGTTGCTGGTTACACATCTTCTGCCTCACACATCTATGGGGAGCCAGGTAATCCCTTACACTACACACACATTCATACAAACTACATTCACTTACACTCCTATCTTTGACATTAACATACCAACTTCTCACAACTCAACATGAAAAATAATATAAGCTCAAACACATTTTAAAACTTCATACCATGGCTGACGCAACTCTTAGAGCAAGCGCGGTGGTTTCTCAGATGACCACCACCGGCAGGGCGGGGTCTTTGACACAGGGCCCTCCCGGTCGTCATCACGCGACTGTGTCAGCACCAGCCATGATGCATAAAACAACTGCTCGTCAGCACAATGAATTAATTATGTTTGCAAATATTCGGGGGCTTCACTCCAACATTAACTCGGTACACTTACTTCTTCAAACCGAAACCCCTAACATTCTTTTCCTCACTGAATGCCAAGTTACTCCCTCTTCTGACCTGACTAATTACAACTTTCCAGGCTATATTTTAATGTCAAATTTTAGATCAAAGGGAGGCGTTTGCTGTTTTGCTAGATCAACAATATCCTTGGAGAACATTTTCAATCTCGCATCACCAGATTTTGATTACTCAATTTACAAGCTAAATTCTTCAGGCTCAGTTAAATATTATTGTTGTATTTACCGATCACCAAATGCCTCTCCAGATAATAGCCTCTTTGATTCCCTGACCTCCATTCTTTCTGATTTAAACATTAATGCTACATCTGATATATCCTTACTGGGTGATTTTAATGTCCACAATGTTGAGTGGCTCAATCATTCGGCCAGAACTGATGAACCTGGGCTTGAATGCGAGTTATTCGCAGACTCATTCAATCTCACCCAACTAATCAAGCACCCCACTCGCATAGCTGATAATCCAGAACATAGACCGCACCTACTTGATTTGTTTCTTACTACCAATCCCGAAACATATAATGTTGAAGTGAAGTCCCCTCTTGGATCCTCAGACCATTGCCTCATTGCAGTCTCCTGTTCCCACTTCTCCCTACCCATCCACTCTGAACCCATCCGAGTGACCAAATGGCACTATGATGCTGCAGATTGGGTGGGGTTCCGTGACTTTTTAATTAACATTCCTTGGTCATCATTTTACTCTACTGACTCAGATAGCTTCCTGAACCATATTACTGACTTTTTTAAAAATAGGAATGGAAACATATATCCCTCACCATCAATACTCAAAAAGATCTAACTCTCCAAAATGGTTTGATCACAGCTGTGCCAGAGCTACTGAACAAAAATTAATAGCCTATAATGCCTATACAAAGTCGAAAACTCATCAGTCATACAATTATTTCAAAATTGTCAGATGCCATGCTAAAGCTGTTACTAATTTAGCCAAGATCTTTTGGTCAACAGTAAACTCATTCAAATCTAACTTCAACCATGGTTCATCAATTCCCCCTTTAAAGAATAGCAATGGAAAACTCATATGTGATCCACGTGGTAAAGCAAATCTTTTGGCCAATATCTTCGCCACAAATTCAAACCTCAATGACACTGCTCAAAACACTCCCATTTTGAATTTTAACTCCCCAGAAAGTCCACCCTTAATAATTCATACCAGACAAGTGCGGACCATTTTGGAGAATCTATCTATCGACAAAGCTCCAGGGCCAGATGAAATTCCTCCCACTGTATTAAAAAATTGCTCAAAAGAATTAGCTCCAATTCCCTCAAAATTATTTCGTGTATGTCTCCATACCTCGTCCTTCCCAGCCGCCTGGAAAGAAGCCAATGTACCATTGCCAACACATGAACCTAGACACTCCCTGTGTCTGGGTGGTGGTTCCTGGCAACTCCGACGTAGTAAACGGTGATTTTCTATGAATGAAATACTCCACGTTTGAAACGGTGATTGTGATTGGTTGATTTATATCATTCTCTGTTCTTCAAGAGAAAATGGATTTATCTTAAGAGTATTTCATTCATAGAAAATCACCGTTTACTACGTCGGAGTTGCCAGGAACCACCACCCAGACACAGGGGGTGTCTAGGTTCATGTGTTGGCAATGGTACAACCAATTCCCAAAAAAGGAGCTACCGCAAATCCATCAAATTACAGACCAATTGCTATCACGTCTACTCTCGGTAAAATATTTGAAATAGTTCTTAACAATCACTTTGTAAAGCACCTAGAGAAAAATCATCAGCTAAATGATAAGCAATATGGCTTTAGACAGAGACGATCTACTGTGGATCTGCTCTGTTATTTCACAGATAACATATTCCAATCAACTGATAAACATGGAGAGACTCACACAATTTGCCTTGATATATCTACAGCCTTTGACAGAGTATGGCACAGATCATTACTGTCTAAGCTTCCACATTATGGCCTTCAATCTTTTGTTCCCCTAATTAATTCATATCTTAGCAACAGAAAATTACGTGTGATGGTAGATGGTCTGTATTCCGACTTTCATCCCATTAATGCTGGTGTTCCTCAAGGAGCGGTCTTGGCTCCAACTTTGTTCCTCATTCATATTAATGATCTTTTGTCAGTTACTCAGAATTCAATTCACTCCTATGCTGATGATTCAACTATTCACAGTTCCTTCTCATTTAATGATAGTTTTACTCAACACAATATTTTAGAATACAAACTTGCCACTTCAATTTCATTAAATGAATGGGGACAAAACAACCTAGTTTCTTTCAATGCAAATAAAACTAAATACATCCCGTTCTCAAATAGATCAGATAATCAAGATTCTCACATTATTTTCAATAATACAAATATCCCCAAGTCCCACAGCATTGATCTCCTTGGTGTAACTTTAAATGAAAACCTCAGTTGGACTCCCTATGTAAAATCAATTGCCAAAACTGCATCTAGGAAGATGGGACTTTTATACAGAGCTTGTAATTATTTGACTGACGAGCAGTTAGCAGTAATATATAAGAGTCATGTGCGTTCCCAGATGGAATATTGTTCACCTCTGTGGGCTGGTTGTGGATCGGTGGTGTTAAGACAATTAGATAAAATTCAAAACAGAGCTATCAGACTGATCAATAATCCTATGATCACTAATGAATTCCCTCCCTTATCAGTACGTAGAAATATTGCTTCCCTTGCACTATTTTATAGATACTTTTATAAGAAATGTTCGGATGAACTTGCCCTGATTATACCACCCCTTCGCGTCTTCCCACGGAGGACTAGGGCAGCTGAGAATGCGCATGAGTTCACACTGACTCTTCCACGTTGCAGGACAACTGCTTACAAAAATTCATTTACTCCCCGTACTACTTCCCTGTGGAATTCTCTACCAAGGGAATGTTTTCCAGCAAGTTATAACCCCCAGCAATTTAAATCCAGTTGTTTTAAATATTTTATGAGTGGAGGTTGCCAATAGGCAAATGGAACCATTTATTTATTTGTTTTTTCCTTTCCTCCACTCACTATAATTAAAAAAAAAAAAAAAAAAAAAAAAAAACACTGATGGCTCATTGCAAGTGGATGGTGCAGCAGGTTGTGCCGTTTTCTCACCTGACATGGAGTCACTTCCAGGGGGCTGGGTTGGCCGTCGTCTCTGTAACCACTCTAGCTCAACATTGTGTGAACTGTATGCCATTCTGGATGCTGTTAGTCTTGTTTGTCAACGTGGAGTGAATGCTGCTATTTTTTGTGACTCCAGACCTGCCCTTCATTCCCACTCTAGTGTTCAGCCCACACACTCTACTGATGTTCAGCAGATTTTATCGTTTTTGTCCTTATTGCGTCATCGTAACTTGACTGTCAAATTTTTATGGGTGCCATCCCATGTAGGTTTACGTCACAATGGTACAGTTGACAGACTCGCAAAGGAAGCCTGCCATCTGCCTCCTCGTGGTGCTGGACGTCCTCTCTCCCTGACATGTTACCTCTCTAAAGTCTGCTCCGCCGCTCTCCTCCCTGTACGGCGACGCAGGGATGCAGAGAGGCCCTTCAGCATCTCCATCACACATTACGAGTCTGTCTACCGTCACAAATATTCCTACCGTCGTCAAGGCCTCATGGTTCGGAGGCACAATGTAGTCTCTGCTCGTTTGAGGCTTGGCTACCGTCCACCATGGCAGGTTGCTAGGATGCAGGGTGAGCTTCCCTTCACTGAGTGTCGCTTGTGTCGAGCGCCTCGTGCTAACACTATAGAGCACTATTGCCTGGCCTTCCCCACTGTCCGACACTTGCTGCCCCAGGGCCTGCCACTTGATGTGGTTTGTCGACACCTGCTGAACCACCAGGTTCTGGAGGAACTTCTGGTACGCCACCCTCGTTTTGGTGGATTTAAATAGGTCATAATGTAAATATTTGTCTGTATGCTTGTGCTCCATTCTGTTATGTTTTCGTGATGTGTGTGTGTGGTGTGTGTGTGTGTGTGCGTGTGTTTGTGTGGTTGTAGTCATTGTATTCTCATGGGTCCCGCCTACCCGTATGTATCGTTGCCTGCCTGTTAATTGACGCTACGGCGCAATTAATTATAAAAAAAAAAAAACTCAGCCTCTATAAGTGTACTGGGTGGGGAAATGAGCAATACCAGGCGATTCGAAGCTTTCTGCTCCTCACACTCTGGTCAGAAATTATGTATCACGAGTGTACTGGGTGGGGAAATAAACAATCTCAGGCTATTCGAAGCTTTCTGCTCTTCACACTCTGGTCAGAAATTAGATACGCAGGCAAACACACATGTGCAAGCACACCTGTACTATAATGTACACATACTCACGCTCTCACATTTTATGCAAACATACGCTAAATCACACATATATACGGAGTATCTATATCGAATATAAAAGCGTGATTGTTGACCAATGCCTTATTTTCTTTCTGTTTTTCAAGAATCCTTTGTTGTACACTCACTGTCAGAAGTTGTGTCCTGATCTCTTGGCACCATGAATCGCAACTAGCCAATCTTTGATGATTCGAACAAATGTGTGTTGTAGGGAGACGCACCGTTGTTCGAACCTTTAAAGTTAGGCTGTTTGCGATTCATTTTGCCAGGGGATTGGGACACAACTTCTGACTGCGAGTGTACACATTAAGGAATATATTCAGTAGGAGAGTACCAATGACAAGTATGAGAGTGTCCACTAATTCGTTGTATTTATTTATAACATACATACAACAAAACACATATTTCAGCTTCTCGCACATAGAAACACAAAGCAAAACATACAAATGCAGACAAACACCTAAACACACACACAAACCCGATATGTACACTTACACCCACATTAAGTAAACTTATGTAACACGAGATTCTATTGTCCAGTTAATATCACGTTTAGAAAAATTCAATTCGTTACAAGTTAAAAGAGTCCCATCAGTCACGGCACTTATACACAACACACACACATACTATATGGTTGGCGATAATCACTACCATTACGCTTAGTGTAGAAACAAGATAAAGAAAAAACAACACAGTGTTGCCATTTGCACACTGACAAATGCTTATGCTTACCCATTATTCATACACACCTTCAACAGGCACAGGTATAAACTAATTGCATTACAAACATGTATAAAAGAACACACAAACACACAAGCTGCCCTGTTTTGTGGTCCTCTCACACATACTGTACCAACTTTCAATATATTCAATATATTCAATATATCAATATATTTCTGTACTCAAGGTGAAGTGGGCGATCGGCTGTGGCGGAACTGGAGGGCAGTTGATGTCTCCAGACTATGCTAGCCACAGAGGACCGCGTGCCCCTTGACCTTCAGGTATTCTCTCTCTTTCTCTCTCTCTCTGAGACATTCTCGTCTCTATGCTAGATCACTTTTATCCTATAAATCACCCACTTATATGCTTTCATATACTACTCTACCCTACAGTTATCCACCTCGTTACTTTTATCCACTCTTACCATTTATGTCAACCACACTCTCTTACTACTGCAGTACCTCCGACTTCACCATCGGCTTCCCTCCAATTCATACAGTCTACTGCCCTCCAAACTTTTTCCTTAACATTTTGGACTCTATATTTTAACTAGAACAAAGATTTAAATAGATATTCTTTTCCCAATACCAATATCACCAGCACCACCAACACCACCACCAATTTCCACCATAACGATAGCATTAACACTACCAATTCTGCCACCACTACTACTACCATCACCACTACAACGCCCAACCACCCACACTTACACCCCACTTTCACAAAGAACCACATATCCCTCCCATCTAATCTCCTATACACACCTTTCTTGAACCACCTACAAAGGCATTCACCAACCTTCTCTCGTGCTCCCCCCTCCCTTCCCAAAAGTTCCTCTCCACCCTCCCCACAAATGATCTTCCTCCCTTCCTCAAGGCGAGGCCCGCCCCTTCTCTTTCCTTTCCTCCCCCATCGTGACCCCAGGATGAGAAAGAGGTGATGACCTCGTGTGGCCCAGGGTCAGGGAACTCACCAAGGCCTCTCCACCGCCACCTTCAACCCTCTCCTCCACCTTACCTCCGTTCAGGGCCTTGGTCTCAATTCATCCAATTTTTTTTTTTTTTTTTCTAAAAACCTTCTTATCTCAGCTTGTATATCTCAGAATTCATACTTTTTATACATATAGTTTTTTGTTGATGGTTGATATTGTTTACTTTGCGTTATATTTACTCTCTCTCTCTCTCTCTCTCTCTCTCTCTCTCTCTCTCTCTCTCTCTCTCTCTCTCTCTCTCTCTCTCTCTCTCTCTCTCTCTCTCTCTCTCTCTCTCTCTCTCTCTCTCTCTCTCTCTCTCTCTCTCTCTCTCTCTCTCATCCCTTATTTGCTTACTTTGTTACCATTTTTGTTTTTTGTGTTCAACATTCCAACACGGCTGTAGTGAAAAGATTAGGATCACGTGCGCTCTCAATACAGACACACACTAGAGGAAATTCTTACGAGTCACGCCTTATATCTCTGCCTACCTTGTTTGTTTATCCCGAGTTTCATTTCCCTCCACCATGGGGACCCCACAGTAGCAACTTGTGTCTACTCATGTTCCTTCCTTTCTCCATCGCTTCCCTGGTTGTTTTACTCCTACTCTTGTTCAAACTTTTAATGTTTCGACAATTTCTGATCCTCCTTCTTTTGCTCTTCTCTGTTTCAACGGATATGACTAAAGAGGAAGAAGGGAAAGAAAGGAGAAAATAAGGAAGTGCCTATACGAAGATTTCCTCATTTTTCCTGATTCAACTCTTCTACTGCATTTCAGTACTTTGTTCTTTTCTGAATTTACCAATATATTCCTCCTTTTACACACACACACACACACACACACACTCACTTTTAGGATTTCAAGGAGAGCAGACGTCTGTCTCAATAGCTCCAACAGAAGTCACCACTACCTATTTGTATAAATATGGATTTGAATCAAGCTTGTGTTAAACTGGTCACATAAAAGTAAATGAAAATAATGAGTGAATAAGTGCAGTGAATATAAAGTAACAAAAGTGTAAATACTAAGAAAAGAAAAGGAAAAATCAAGCAACTGTACTGCCAGGGTCAGAGCTAGACACAGCATGCTGAGGTATTAGATTCCACTACGGTGAGGCAATCAGCAGCAATGTCAATTCTGAACTGTAAGTAAAAAACCAAACATGAGGTTGTTCAACATATCAAGAAGAGAGGGAAAAAAGAAGAAAAAGAACGATGATTATTGGGATTTAGTAGAGTTTGATGATTTAAACAAGTTAATAAGAAGAGTTAAAAAACTGGAGAATGAAGTAATGGAAATAAAAGAAGCATTAATAGAAGCTAAGAAGAGAAATGAGGAATTAGTAAAGGAAATGAATAGGAAAGATATAGCATTGGAAGATATGTCAACTGAACAGTAAAACCCAAACCTAATGAAATTGGAGGAAATTTAGTAGAGCAGGAGAAAGATATAAACAATATGAAACAAATAGCTGATGTTTTGGTCAAGGCCAGTAACATAGTAGAGAAAAATGAACAAATTTAAGAGAAAATGGAACAGGCAAATTAAGTAGTAAATGCATGCAAGGAAGAACTGGTTAATATATGCACAGATTCTAAAGGAAAAAGAAGAGAAAAACAAACATGAAATGAGATAAAGGAATAATGGACATAAACAAAGAAGTAATAAGAAAAAAAATAAAGTTAGTCAGAGAGACAATTGACATGAATAAATCAATAATAATATATGGAGTAATAGAAGATGAAACGAGGAATAAAGAAGAACTGAACAAAATCACAGGCATAATGCAAACCATAATGGAAGAAGAGGAAGAAGAAGTAAAGATAGAAGATTTCCACAGAATGGGGAAATAAGAAAAAAATGAAATGCGACTACTAAAGTTAATTTTACAAAATAGTAACATGGTAGAAACTGTATTGAGAAATGCCAGAATATTAAAGGACTCGGCAGAATGGAACAATTTAAAGGTAGTCAGGTGCCTAACCAAGGAAGATAGAGAAATACTCAGAGAAAAAGTGGAAGAAGCAAAAAGAAAGAACACTGAAAGAAGATGAAGAGGATATAAATTTTTTCTACAGAGTAGTGGGAATGCAAGTAAAAAAAATGGTGGAAGAAAAGAGATGTCAACTAAAAAAGATATAGAGAAAGTTTAAAAAAAAAGAAAAAAAAATTATATTGTATCTAAATTAGCTGAAATTAAAAACGCCATACAAGAGGAAAAAACACAGATAATATGTTTCACAATTTATTTTTTTTAATCATAGAATAATGGGAGGACACAGTAAGAAATTAATTAAAAGAAGAGGAGACAAAGATGTACAAGAATATAGTTTTTCAAATAGAGTAATAGAAAAATGGAGCAAATTACCTGAAGTGGTGTGTGTCAAACATACATAACTTTAACGAAAAATATGATAATTGTGTTTTAAAATACGAGATATTACGAGCTTGACTCAATCCTGTAAAGATACAAATAGGTAAAAAAAAATAGGTAAGAACAAACACACAAAAGATCAAAGCCGAACACCTGAACGTCGAAACCCCAAGGGAAGTAGAGGTCATGTGGGAAAATTAACACTGCACTGTCACTCTCGCCACACTGCCTCCATCATTTGTGGCCTTGTGTACCACCCCCAACGTGCACCCTCTCATGCTCTACTTGTCGACCACATCGTTGACACCTGTGACAACCTACGAGCAATATACCAATCCTCAAAAATAATCATATGTGGTGACTTCAACCAACTGGATACCAAAACACCTTTGACCTCAGTATCACTGACTTGGCAGACCAGTACCTATCGCCTCAACCACTTCCACCTGTGGGAAAGAGTACCGCCTCTCCGTGTTCTGGGCCACGGCCACCACCAAGAGGACCTGGCCACCAAGACATACAGACCTACACTCGCCTCTGCAATCAGACAATTTGGCCAGTGGTTAGTTCAGTACCTATGGACAGTCAGTGATGTCAACGAAAAATGGGAAAACTACCAAGCAACTATCTCTCAAGTCTACCACCATTTCTTCATGTAAAGAGGTTAGGAATCACCCAGCAGATGTACCATAGATAACACTACGGATTAAGAGGCTAATGGAGTAACGCAACAATGCCTTCTACACAGACAGGTGGAGGTACTGTACAACTCACTATGCATCCGAGAAATAAAAGCGGCCAAGAGGTTATATTCTCCAACTAAAATTCACCACATCAAGCAAACAAACAACAGCAAGTAAGTTAAAGGACCTGTGACGGATATGGAAGAAATCATCTTTTGTCCTCTGTGTAGACGGATACACCAACCAGGAAGCAGCTAACCTCATTACCGACCATTTCGCCAGGATCTGTCAAACCCTACCCGGACTGGACTCAGCCAAATTACCAGCTTATCTACCCTCCCTTCCTCCCCCACTCCTTAATGAGCACGAGGTCTGTCACAAGCTTTGAAGCTTTAAGCTCAAACACTCCTCTACTCCCATTAATATTCTCATAAAATTGTACCCTGAATTTGCTGTTGAGTTTGCAAGATCCCTTTGTTCCATAATAAATGCATCCCTTACTCATCGTAAATGTCCACTTGATTGGAAGACAGCATATGTCACTCCAGTACCAGAAGTATCAAAGCCCCAATCATTTGATCAGTTAAGACCTATTGCCATAACCCCTCTCCCCAGCCTGTTATGTGAAATCTTTGTGTTTGACAAGATTCTCAGCTAACATGTCACATGCCATTGTTCATCAGCAATTTGGAAATATGAAGTCATCGTAAACCACTCATTGTCACGTAAGCCTACTACACTTCATTTATAGTAATCTGGAATAGAGAAAGACCTCAGCTGCCCTTGCATTCATTGATTTTTAAAAGGCTTTCGACCTAGTAGACCATAACGTAATATTAAAGAAAGCTCTTGACATTGGAACGGAGTCTTATCCAGTGGCATGGATGACAAACTTCTTGTGTGACAGACGTCAGGCAGTAAGTCACCAGGATGCTGTGTCCACAAACCAACAATCCACTGTGGCGTGCCCCAAGGGACAAAGATGGGACCACTGTGCTTCCACATCCTCATCAATGACGCCCTGACAGGCACAACACAATCACTGGAAATATTGAACAACTCAACCGTTGGTACAGTTATAAACAACATGTCTCCTGATTATTACCTTCTGCAACAACACCTAACCAACTTACAATCATGAACAGAATATAATAACTTCTCCATCAACTACAACAAGAAAGTTGTGATGCACTTCCACACAGCCACTACACCACCACCACCAGCAATGATGCTTGGACATCACCAACTCCAAGTAGTGGACACCACCAAGCTACTAGGGGTCTGACTGGACGACAAATTAAACTGGAAAAAACATATCAACACTAAAATCCAGTCAGCGACATGCCGCCTGTACATCCTACGACGACTCAGGTCCCTAGGTACACCCCAAAGGAATTGGTAGGAATTTACAACACCTTCATCAACCTCAAACTGACCTCTGTCTCCCCTGTCTGGTCATCATCCGTCAACATGACACAAAAACAGCAACTGGAGTGAGTACAGAAGCGGGCCTGCCATGTCATCCGAGGAGTGGTTTATAACACCTACCACGCAGCACTGGATACCCTAGGGATACCGCAACAGGTCACCAGACACCAACAACTCCTCAGTGACTCTGGCAAGCAATTCCTAATCCACCCGCCTCACAGAGGCCTCCTACAACCCACCATCCCAAGCCCTGCCACTCAGTCCGCCACCACAACATACTATGACCAATTAGAGCAAGAACAGTTACAAGAACAGCCCCATCACTTCAATTGTATCTGCAATAAATGCAAAGCACCAGTAATTATGTACTATGTCTGTGTATATGTGCGTGTGAATGAGAGTGTGCGATTATAATGTATGTATTTGTAAGTGAAAGCGTGTGAGTGGACATGTGCGTATATGTATTTGAGAACATGTCTATATATTCATATATTACTGTTATGTATATATAGACAAACCACATCAAGTGGCAAGCCCCGGGGCAGCAAGTGTCGGACAGTGGGGAAGGCCAGGCAATAGTGCTCTATAGTGTTAGCACGAGTCGCTCGACACAAGCGACACTCAGTGAAGGGAGGCTCACCCTGCATCCCAGCAACCTGCCATGGTGGCCGGTAGCCAAGCCTCAAACGAGCAGAGACTACATTGTGCCTCCGAACCATGAGGCCTCGACGACGGTAGGAATATTTGTGACAGCAGACAGACTCGTAGTGGCTGATGGAGATGCTTAAAGGCCTCTATGCATCCCTGCATCGCCATACAGGGAGGAGAGCGGCGGAGCGAACTCTAGAAAGGTAACATGTCAGGGAGAGAGGACGTTCAACACCACGAGGAGGCAGATGGCAGGCTTCCTTTGCGAGTCTGTCAACTGTATCATTGTGACGTAAACCTACATGGGATGGCACCCATAAAAATTTGACAGTCAAGTTACGATGACGCAATAAGGCCAAAAACGATAAAATCTGCTGAACAACAGTAGTGTGTGGGCTGAACACAAGAGAGGGAATGAAGGGCAGGTTTGGAGTCACAAAAAATAGCAGCATTCACTCCATGTTGACAAACAAGACTAACAGCATCCAGAATGGCATACAGTTCACACAATGTTGAGCTAGAGTGGTTACAGAAACGACAGCCAACCCAGCCCCCTGGAGGTGACTCCATGTCAGGTGAGAAAACGGCACAAACTGCTGTACCATCCACCTGCAATGAGCTACCAGTGTAGAGGCAGTATGGATCTGTGATGGAGGACGTCACTGGTTCTATGTGTTCCAGAGCCAACTGCCGCTGTAGAGAAGGCAGTTCCGACTTGGAAGTAGGTGTGAAGCTCACATCAGGTGTTGGTAGCATCAATGGAGGGGGCCCTGGGGGGACGTCTGTAACCATTATATCTATATTAAGACTACGGAGCATAGAGGAAACAGACCTTATAAGCTGTACGTCCAGCAGGCAGTATGGGAGGGACCGGGGAATTTGGTCTAAGAGAAGTCCTGACTAACTGAGAGTAATGGGGTGAAAGATGTGGGAAATGGAGGCACTTGACAGTAAAGCAAGTAACATTACAATAAATTCTCTCGATTAATGGGGGAAGATACAACTCACGCTGCATGTTCACTATCTTGGTCGACATTGGACAGCCGAGAATTATTCTCATTGCTCTATTCTGAAATTGTTCTAAAGTTTCCAGATTAGCCCTAAGAATCTGAATCAAAGCAGGGGAGAGGTAATCAACAACTGAACGGATAAAAGCAATATAGATGGTTCTGGCTACTGGGATGGAGATGCCCAAGGTGTTGTTAGAGAGCCATTGAAGTGGTGTAAGTTGGCGCTGGAGACGACCCAATAAGTCCTGGACAATGGGATGGTCTTGAGGTCTGGCAGGGACAATCGGCCAAATATTGACTGGGGAGCCCAGGTAGCAGTACTGGGAACACATGGGAATGACAGTCCCTCCAATGGTGAACACTGGCCGAGCTTGAGGAAGGCGGCAGGTGAATATTCTGCTCTTATCTGGGGAGACAATAATGCCACAATTGAGAGGAGGACACAGAGAAGGAGTCAAGAAACAGCTGGAGATCCCTTGGTGAGGTAGAATGAACACAGATATCATCAGCATAACACGTAATTGTAGTTCCAGGAATATCGGGGAGAGAAGTGAGCAACCGATGCATCAGAATATTAAATAACAATGGGCTGAGAACACCCACTTGAGGCGTGCCAAGATGAACTGAGACCACCGCTGAAAAACACACCTGAGGTCCTGTTACTCAGGTAGCCCCGAATCCACGGTAGTAGATTACCCTTTTTCCTAAAGTCAACCAGTTGATCCAAACGACGTCTCTATTAGCAACATCGAAGGCACTTCGAAGGTCAATGAAGGCCACCTCACTGTCCCTAGAAAGGCGAGAGTACAGGTCGACTAGGCAGTGGTGTGTGCTCCGCTGGGGAAGGAAACCAAACAGCCATGGAGAAAGGCGATCCTGCAGTTTGTACATGAGACTATTGAGTAAGATTCTCTCCATAACCTTACAAAAACAGGAAGTAAGGGAAATAGGCCTGAATTTTGCAGTGCCAGGCTTAGGGATGGGTATTATTGTGCTGCTGGTCCAGGCTCGTGGTACACAACCGTCACGAAGACAAAGATTGTACAGTCGAAGTAAAGGGTTCCCAAGTAATTGTTGAAGTAGGCGCAGCAGAGCATAAGTAATACCATCATCACCAGGGGAAGAAGCTCTACCAAGAGAGAGAGCACGGCGCAACTCCTCCTCAGTTATCTCCTTTGCATCATCGTCATCATCTTGCAACAGAGCAGACATTAGACATAGCCGATGGACAGCAGCACGAGAAGCGAGTGCATCTTGTATGTGGATGGGTAGACTGGCTGGGGTAGATTGTTCTGACCAGGCATCGACAAGTTGTTGGTCATAGTCGGTGGAAGTGTGATGACGAGCAGTGGCCGGTGTCTTTTTAACAACCCGATGGATGAGGTGCCACATAGAAGCCACACTTTTTTGCTGGTTGATGCTGTCCGTGAACTTCTGTTAAGACTCAGTGTGAGCACACTCCTGCAGGGCGACTAAAGCGTCCTTACACATCTGGCAACGATGGAGCTGGTCAGGGGTTGGGTTGGCTTGAAACAATAAGCCATCAGGTTCAGCCTTCTCCTTTGCCTCCTGTATACGTGCATCCAGCGTTCATGAGTGGGCAGTCTGGCGATGCTGGAGGTGTGGCTGGGAGACGTATAGACTATAAAAGTCATGAGTAGCAGTTACAAGATCAGAGTACAACAGTTACTGTTCAGCTGATGATATGTCAAATGTAGGGAATACATGGGCCATAAATAAGATGTAAGTCGGGCAATATTTAGGGAGCACAGCAATACGCAAACGAGTGGCTGAAGCACTTGTCAAACCCAGCAGGTAGAGAATAATGAAACCGAAGAGCGATGTGATCAGAGAATAAGGAGCACAGGACCTGAGATGCTATTAGGTCAGACGAGAGGATTTAATTCAGAGTACCTCCCCGGCAATGAGTGGCAACGCCAGTGTCCCAGCATGTCAGATAAAGCTTGTGGATGTATGAAAGGAGACGAACACCATTACGATTAATAGAGCCAGAATCATCACCCAAATCAGAATGCGGAGCATTAAAATATCCCATAAACGCCATACCACGCACTGTTAGAGAAGGAAGACCCTCAAGAGTGAGTCTAGCTGGGGTAGAATAGACATTACATAGTTCAGCGTTTCCCAACCTGGGGTGCTAGCACCCCCTGGGGGTGCTGAAATCAATTATAGGGGGTGCTGGGAAGTGATGCACACATGGCAGTAAAATATAACGTCCTAGCAAGGCGCGACCAAATATGGTACACGTTCGGTGCGTATACGAGTTATGGGACCAGCGGCAGCCAGGCAGTAGCACTGTAGTTAATTAATTAGTAGCAGTCCAACAAAACAGTACAGCTCCTACATATTTGAGTTTTGTCTGCATAGCTGAGTTTATCTTCTGTTTCCAGTAATACTGGTAAGTCCATTGGAAAGTCTCGCTCTCTCTCTCTCTCTCTCTCTCTCTCTCTCTCTCTCTTCCATGTGTCGTTTCATATTTTCATCTGTAAAAGAAGTGATGACACTTCACTTTCTTTTATCCTTCTAAATTTCTAAAATCTAATAACAAGATATTAGTTAGGGGTGCTGGACTGCTTAGACATGACAACAGGGGGTGCTATGGTCGGAAAAGGTTGGGAAACGCTGACATAGTTGGAGTACTCCATTCCCAGGTAGAACCTCTAATAGCTGAAAGGTCATGTCAGGATCAGTGGAGGTACGGAGAATGCGATGTGGCAAGGAGCTATGTATGTAAGTCAGGAGACCATTCCTTACCAGATGAATATATGGCACATAACCTGCGGGGGAGGAGCTTGCCCAGCAGTGAGCGGCCGTCCTGAAAATGCTTCCTGGAGAAAAATAACACTGAGATGATGACGAAAAACATAGGCCTTGAGTTGAGTGAGCTTAGCATAACTGGTGATACCACATACATTCCAGGAGATGACATCCAGCCGGCAATCACTAGCGAACTCTGTATTTGGAGGTAGAAGTCCGGGGAGTGGGGGCAGATAAGCGACCTGGAGAAGAAGATGGACCAGGAGAAGGGACTGACTCAAAAAGCTTTTCAAGGCGAGATGCAACAGTATCCATCTTTTTCGGTAAGGGTAGTGACTGTTGAGATGATGGCCTGCTGAGCCTCGACCAAGGTGGAGAGTTTGGAGTCATTAGCAGCCTGAGCGGAGACTAGCCCATCAATCCTGGCTTCAAGGGCAGAAAAGCGGTTCTCGAGAGCCGTACATCGTGCCATGAGGGTAGCAACAGACTTGCGGAGGGCCAGGTCTAGAGGCGAGGCAGGGCTGGTAGGAGGAGCAGACTGGGGAGGTGGTGGTGGCGGTGGTCGAGAGGGAGCAATAGTAGAGACGCGAGCCTGGACCTGACGTCGAGTACATCCATGCCACACGTTAACTCCTGGCTGAAGGCATCGTGGACACTTCCATCGAGACGTATCCTCAGGAGGTGAAGGCTCAGAGGTGGAGGCAGCAGGACGTGATGGTTCATCCCTGACAGGACACGTCTTGGAATCATGGTCGGTGGCACACCATGCACACTTCGGCCTGGCAGAACAGTACCGGGAGATATG
Source organism: Petrolisthes cinctipes (assembly GCA_033782935.1). Taxonomy (NCBI): domain Eukaryota; kingdom Metazoa; phylum Arthropoda; class Malacostraca; order Decapoda; family Porcellanidae; genus Petrolisthes; species Petrolisthes cinctipes. The sequence goes on along the minus strand of JAWQEG010000588.1, from coordinate 196,065 downwards.
CCCAACTCCCCAGCACCTATAGCACCAAGGCTGGTCATTATGAAGTTTCCTCACCTCACACGGTGGAAGACAAGAGAGGTAATAAAAGGAAATCTCATTTGGAGGTGGATCGGGTTGACTACTGACAACAACAATACGGCTAATGGGGGAACCATCTAGGAAAAAACGATGGGCAGAGTACACACCAGGGTATCCTTTGGCAAGTTTCGGGTCAACATCAATAGAAAAACGGGTGAAGATGTAGCTGGGGAACTTACGAGGCCTGTTGGGTGAGTCTTCAAGAATGAGTGGCAGAGACAAAAATTCACCAGCCTTGACTCTATCAATGATGTCCTGACGCTTCCTAGAGATGCAGACAAACCGGGAGGTGACAGCAGCCATCTTGACTTCAGCCTGTTCACGCTGCATTTGGAAAGCCCTCTTGACATCAGACAACCAATGCAGCTTTGTGTCCGTAGACGGGTTCCCAGAGAAGGAGAGCTTGACATAGGCATCTCTTGGGGCAAAAGCAGGAAGGTTGGACGAGGGCAAGGAGTTGGTATACAAGGAAGAAACACCAGGGTGAGGCAGAAAAGGTACGTCGTGCACAGCTGAAGCACCCTTCGCCGTCTTGGCAGCTGGAGGCAAACAGTCCACACCATCGAGGAGTCGGACGAGGCATCAACGTGTCGCTTGGTAGAGGTTGGACGACTGCAACCTGTGCTGTGGAGTGACCGAGGAGAGGGGGGGAGGGTTGCGAGAGGGCAGCTCAGGCCAGTGATCCTCAATTGGAGACTCGTCTTCCTCCGACATTGCCAAATCGGCCTCCAAGCAGGAATCTGCGCTCTCCATCAGGCCAGGCAAGGCCTAGATGGAAAGCAAACAACAACACGAACAACTAAACACTCAATCAGCCAGGGACACACACACACACCCACACACACATAGACAATCACAACAAAACTATACACAGAACCACAACAGACAAACAACACCAGCAACACCACAGAAACAACAACACACAAACAAGAACTCACAAACAATACAAAAAACACACAAACAAGAGCTCCAAAACAACCCAAACAACAACACAAACAAGAATGGAGGCAGAGCGCCACGCGTACTGTTCGAAGGGTATATATCAGGCAGCTCTACAGAATATCTGCATCAGTCATCATTGTCATTTCAGTGCCTACACATCAATTTAGACAAACTTCATTTGAGGGGAATGACTGCCCTTCGAGTACAAGTGCTTTCTGTTTCCTGTACACTTCTACTTTGCCATGGGTATCAACAAGGCCAATAGATGTCAGATAATCCAGAGTTGGATCTAGAAAGAAAAAAATATTTTAGGCTTTATACCTATCGACTCATATGCTGGTTATTAAGGCAATCAGTATATTACATCAACACATTATCCCCCATTTTACAAGATACTATACCTACTTACTGCTAGGTGAACAGGGACATAGGGAGCTGGGAAAATTGTCCAATAATTCCACTGAATTGAACCCGGGATCTCTCGCTTGCTAGGCGAGTATGATAACCATTACACCATCAGCACCCCCTACCAGGAGTACACTCACAATCCAAAATTTGTATCCAGGTCTTGTTGAAGTTTCGAATCATGTGGCATACTAGTGAACCGATTACAACGCTTATCCTTTTTCATATTTTCTTAATACTCGATCAGGATATCCAAAGCAAGCCTGGATACATATTTTGGATTGCAAGTGTACACTTGCCATCAGATGACTCGAGGCCACCCCACCCACGAACATTTATTTTTTTCTTTTTCTTTTTTTTATGTTCCGACTCTGGACATAGGCTTAATCAAGCCCGTTACCGTGGCCCAGGTCAACTGCTGCTCACACACACACACGTCACGACTTCCAAACTGGTACCCAGCCACAGAGGGAGGGAATTGAGGGTTATTCCCAAATACTGCAACTGTTATGGTACCAGCGAGGGTGTTTTACGACGTTCGGTGGCCTTGTAGTTAGTGCCTGAAACTCAAATCGGAAGAGTAAATATTCTCAGGCCCTCACCTGAGAGGATCGATCTACCGACCTCTAGGATATGAGTCCAGAACACTAACCACTCGGCCACCTGGTGTTGTATCTGATATCATTGAAATATATGAACTGGACCGAAATTCAGTCGTCTACTCAGGTGAAACAAACCCAGTGTTAAGTTGTCAATATGCAGATTTAACTCTTCTGCAATGAATATCATACAAAAAAAGCTTGTTGGTGTGGGAAGTGGCATTGAGTCATCTGATGGCAACTGTAGAGTCTCCTCTACTCCTGCTTTCACCAGTTCAGCGTTGCCAACGTATGCACCCGGCATCGTGTGAACTACCAGTTCCGACTCTCGCATCCGAAACACCTGCCATCAACCCTTACTCTTACTGGCAAGTGTTTCGGATGCGTGTTAGAAAAATTATTCATCTTCGGAGGACTACGCTAGATACTGTACGTTACTCCCCAGGTCGAGTACACCTTCCATACCCACCAGTCCCATCCAAGTCCCTCCTCTGGTGTGGTCTGTTATAGCTAACATCAATACATGAGTACTTGTAAAAGTCCGGGAATTATAATAGTTAAAATAGATGTAGATGATACAAAAAAACGTACGTGTTTGTATTTTATATCAGAATGTTACATTGTACTTTTTAAAACTTTCAGGCCATTGGTAAACGTTGGACTGGTGATAGGGAGAGTTGAAACTTCCGTTTCACCTGTCTCGCCATCTGTGCTGATATTTTTCATTAATATTGAGAGTTGTTGTTGTTCTCCCAGGGCAGAATGGCCAAAATAACTAGAACGATTCTGACCATGTCGGAAAAATGACGCCAGCTTCTTACAGACAAAAATATAAACTTTTAGTTTCGATCTCCTGCACTTAAAATAGAAATGTCCTTCGTTCTATATGACAGTATTGGTGTCAAGAGAGTCAAGTAATCAAGCTGGGTTGTAGTTAAAAAAAATGAAATTAAAGAAATTAAAATTTAATTAATCTTAACCATTTTCTTAATTCATATGACCTGACGTTTGACCTCATTGACAGAAATCGAGTAAAAATTGTCAGACTGATTTACTGCAACACACTCTAAGCAAAATCTATCTGAAATGTTCCATAGTATTAAAAAAACATTCAGAATATAATTACAGGAAATATTTAATTTTTGACCAGTTTCGGTCAAAGGGTAGATGAAGTTTTACCGGTGTTCGAACTTGGCTGAGATAAACCCCTTACCCATCCCCACATCAAAAATGAAGGTCCTAGGTCAACTACTCAAGTCGCTAGAGCCTTAACAGAAAGACAAACAGAAGGAATAAAAACAGACCATACCGAAACTATTACCCAACTCGCTAACGTGGGCAGTAAATAATTATATAATTCTATAATCATGACAAACAAACAAAATCAAGCTTCGGGGGCACCTGAAGATTGACTAAAAAACTCCCCTCAGTCAGACCTTTGCCTAACTCACTCTCCATTAATTTCTGCAATATACATAGTTTTTCTACTAACGTCCTTATCTTTTTCGTCGAAACTCAGGTATCAGCAGCAACTGATAGCAACCCTTAGTTTCCTCCTACTTTATTTATAATGAGTTTTGTGCAAAAAAAAAAAAAAAAAAAAAAAAAAAAGCTGCTGATGCATATAAGTACGCATCGACCTCACTTGCAATCGTGTTCCACAACTTGATTTTTCTGAATTTTTAACATTCTAGCTTCGGCTTACCTGTTACTCTTAAACTAAATACATCTGCACGATTACAATCTAGAATAGTTTGATAAAGACTGCAAGAGCAGGGCCAACTGATCCTTCTTACTTAAGAGTTTTAAGTGAGAGGCATAAGAAAAGTCACCATAAAATGATAGTAAAGATTGTAATGAAAATTCATAAATAAAATAACAGAAAAGAATAATAGACATTTAAAGTGGTAATATACTTGTAACTATCAAGAGGGCTAATGATTATTCCAAACTCCGTAACGCAACAGATCCGCTATTTGCATACTATGGTAGCCATTTACTAGTAGGCCTACAGTGTATAGAGTCAAAGAGAGAAATAAGGAGATATAGAGGAAGAGGGAGGAAGATAGAAGGGAGTGTAATTCAGAGCATCCTTCATCAATGATTCTTTGAGGTTTTGAACCTATTGGCGAAAGACTTTGTCTGTATAGTTGCTCCACGAGAAAAAGGCCATGTAAGTTCTATCAGGAGACCAGGGCAATCAAGGAATCCTATCTACAAATCAGGAAACGATTAATCTAAAAATTCACGAACAGGCATCCACCAGTGAGGTGGGGCACCATCCTGCTGAAAAACAATTGTTGGTTGCATGTTATCCAATCACATTTTTTGCATATCGGATTTCATCTCAGTGTATCAAGGTACACACTGCGCTCTCTCCTGCAGTGTCGTAATTCTCACCATTTTCATTGTTTACGTCAATGCACATTTATTTAACCTACAACAAGCAAAACAAATACGAATTACAACTTCTATAATCCATCTTTATCAGGAAGTAGACCTCATACAACACCCTTTTAAAATATCATAATTAAAATATTGTTGATCTGTACAAATAATAATTATATAGACACCCTATATAACTAACTACCTAACTGACGAATATATGAAGAAATTGAACCCACACGACACAAGGAGCCGCATGACACTGTTGCCATGTTGCACGGAGGAACCAACAGGACTCAGGCGGCACAGGGGCCTGGATCACTGACCTTCTCTCTGACGAAACAATGAGGATACTCTTACCTCTCCCGACACGAAAACGTCACCATCTGAATAACTTCTTTGTGCTGCCACCACGACATTCAAGGAATCTGGGATGATCATTTTCCCATCATATACTCTCCACTGACTTGATGTACCTTGTCCAGTTCTACCTCACTTCTCAGACCCAGATCAGGGCAGGGCAAGGCAGGGCAGTACGTTCTTAGTCATTTCACTAACACCGTACTACACATCATCCGTGAATTGTCTATTTGCCTGTCTGTATGTCTCTATATTTTTGTCTCTCTGTTTGATTGTATCATAATTGTCTTTATGCTTTTTTTTTGTCAGTCTAATTATCAGTCTGGGATATATCTATTTACAATCTCGATGCAACTTCCAGCTTCCTCTTCTGCCACAGTTCTCCTCTGTTTCTTCTCAACGCACCCACCTCCTCCATCATCCTCTACCGCACTTCTGTCTCTTTCCAAATAGTCTCCTCCAATATTACTAACACACTCACCATCTACAGCATTCTAACCCAAACCACTACAACCACCCTCTCCACAATGTCATCAACCACCACCAACCTCCACCACAACCAACACCACTACTATTATCACCACACTTCCCTTGACCCTACTTGGTAAGGTCAGGGGGAGATGGGGGGCGAGTTGATGATCTCTATCCACTTAGCCCGCCTGGGTACCAGTTTTTATACCTCCTCCCTCCCTCAGGTGAGATACTCCGGAGTCGAATCTGGCCTGATATTTTCTTAGGTGCTCGACTTTTATGTACCGTAGTTTTCTTTCAGTTTGGAACTCTCGTTTCCCTCATTTATTTGGTTCGAGGTAGGGTGTAAAACCTTTAGGCCTTTATTGTGTGTGTGTGTGTGTGTGTGTGTGTTGATCCTGTGTTGCGGTTTATCTTTTCGGTTGGTTTCATCTTTAGATTCTATGTTGCGTTTATATCTATATCAAGTGGGCATTAGGCAGCACTCATTTTTCAACATCCCAACAAATGTCATTTAATTAACACCCCACCACAACCACCATCCTCTCCAACTTTAACGACCACACAATCCATCTTCACTAGCACTATTCACCACACTGACTGTGATGTACCTCCTTCTTATCTACTATCACTTCACAAACAATCTCGATCCTCATCATCCATCACCAGTTTACTACCCTTAACTCCCACTATTACCATCACTAACCACAAGAAGCCTCAGGCCGCCGGCACAGGACCGATTTGCGGTCGCCACGTCGTGACGGCTCACTGTAGCGGGGATATGGCTTCGATTGATCTGAAACCAAGTATTTCACATGAACGATTGTGCCAGCGACCTACTTGGACCGTTACACACTGGCCAACTTTTGTTCGATCGGTGGCGAGCAAAGGTTGAACTTGCTGCGTTCCGTCACTGCCGTCAATCATTTAATGTGTTAAGAGGTCAGATTGTTTTTCTCCCTCTTGGTTCTTTTCTTTCGCCATGACAATTTTTTGTACTGATCGCTTTATAACTGAATTAGAGGACCAACCAGCAATTTGAGACGCAGGAAAAAGTGAGTACAACTACAAATTATCAAAAAGCATGGAAGGAGATATGTGGCATTTTCGTGCCGGATTTCCAGAGGATGGACTTTGCAGGGGAAAAAATAAATAAATAAAGGGATGTAATGGCATTTTCTCTGCCATAACAAATCTTACACATGAGCGACTTTACAGTGTCACTTAGTCGAGCCACAATTCGCTGTTAACAGAGTCAAGAAAGCAACTCGTGTAATCAAGGCATGGCGACCACAAATCGCTCGTGTTCCAGAGGCCTCAGTCTCCACCATAATAATTGCCATCCACCAACATATTCATCGTCTTAAATCACCCTTACTATCCATAACCACACTCACCATTCAAAACCACTACGCTCTCGCTGATTTACTGTACTTTAATTCATTCTAATCACCTTGCCTAAAGTATAGTCTAAAGTACTCTCCCTTTTCACCCCTCCATATCACACCTCTTTTTGCTATACCCTGTCATTCTAACCCGTCTCTTACACCGTGACTCCGTCTTGTTGTAATTATTCATCCCTTCCTTGCAACACTTATTTCACCTCTCCCTATAACTCCTAACTCTACCCTGCCATTCCACTCCCTTTTACTTCTCCATGACATGCCGCTCTTCCCTGTCAAAAGCCATCGTACCACATCCTTTCCACTCTCTTATACAACGCCCTGCCACATCAATATTCAAGGCCCTCGATACTATCCCTTTTTACTTTTTCACTTACCACACCTTTTACCATACTCCTAACTTCAATAATCCCTTGACCACACAAGACATCTTTAATTAATACACGACCTGAAACAAAGAAAAGAAACAAGTCTGTATAATACTCCCCGCCATCCTTACCAGATCCTGTTCTATTTCCCCACCTCCCTTTCCCAAAGAAAATGCCCGTCACTAGAACCCTCGCTTGTATCTCAGCCACAAGAAATGTATGATAAAGAACGAGAAGCAGTTTAGCAGCAAAATCCAGCATGGCCGCAGACAACAGAGTAGATCTACTTAACGGTACATCCAACCCATTGATCTCTATTCCCCATGCAGTGAGACGAATTTTCTTCCAATTGATTGATTGAATAATTCACTGGCCAACAACATTTTTCTGGCTCATTAGGTGAGACTGTTTCTAGGGTATTTTGGGGTTTCTGAATTCGAAAATGAAGTTAGATATGTCCAATTGGCTCTAGTTTTTAAGATAATATTGAAATGCGTGTTTTGTATCTGAAAATATGTACTCACTTATACTTATTGGATTATCGTGATACTGGTATATGAATATTTCAACAAAGCTTTATTTATCATGCTATATAGGGCATTAATTGGTAACCAAACAGTGCTGAATAAATATTTTACTTTTATTTAAAAATTTCCATTCTATAAAGAATACTTAAAATGTGATATTTACTTACAACATGCTACGATTTTAACACTGAACAAATAAGAGCCGGAACATTTTACAATTGTATCTTCATTTATTACAAAATATCTAGGTCACTTCATCTGTAGAAAGCTTCTCTTAAATGACTTTCTTTTGTGAGTTTTCTAAGTGCAATCACGCATAAGATTCCAGCAGTAAACGGACATCATGTGGGCATTCCATCGACCTTGGTACCGCTCCTTTATAATTTTGATGTCTTGGTGGAAAAGTTCTCCCTGTTCTTCGCTTACATCACCAAGGTTGTCAGGGAATCTGTCTACTTGGCTAAACAGGTAGTGTATATTGATACCAAGCGGTCCATGTATAAAAAATTTCTCCCCCACAACAAGCTCTTCACGAAAGGCCCAATCCTTCTTTTCCTAGTGCCGATTGTTGGCTCTGCTGTCCCATAGACAAAGAAAACATGGGTACTTGGTATAGCAACCTTGCCTTCCTAACATAAAGCTAACCATTTATAATCCACACATATGATCCACTTATGTTCATCATAACATAGTTTTTGTAGAACCATCTTTACACTCTTTGCTCTTTCAAAATCACTGAATGGCCAGTTGGGACACAATCAAACTTGCCACCATTGTTCAACAATAAACACTTCAAACTTCGCTTAGAGCTGTCAGTAAATAAACGCCACTCATCTGGATTGTACTTGGGCAGTCCCTTTGCTGAAAGAAGGCCTTGAATGTTGTTGCAAAGCACAAAGTCATCTTATTCACTGAAAAAACGAATAAGTTCCTCGTCTCTGTTACGGTATAATGTTACCAAGATCCAAGATCTTGAATGTTACCTTAGCTGTAGAATCAAGAACACGGTGTTCACTGAGAAGGAGGCCAAAATCTCTGCTGCCTCTTTTGACAAAGCTAGATCTCTAACCAAGTCATTCAGCTGTCCTTTTGTGAAAAGCTTCACTTTTGCAGTCTGAAAATCTCCCAAACACGAATCATAAATACTACTACCGTTGTCGCTGCAGTCGGAACCTTCATCCATTGCTTCTGCAATACTCGTAATGTCATCATCTAGATCAAGATCAGGCAAGGAAGTACACACTGGAACGGGAACATCACTACAATGTGGAACTGGCCGTCTTGCAGATTCTATATCAGGATAGTGCCATGACTTCTTCTTGTGACGGTTGCATCCTGACATGTTCGCCACACCATTCGTACCCCAAACTTCATTGACTTAAATTTACCTTTGATCCACAAGCGAAGGGTTTCAGTACAATCTTGCAAACTTTGTGAGAAGCCCATGACTTTTCTTGATCACCAAGCTGCACACCAAAGTAAGTTTGATATTCTCTTCTGGTCAAATCTCGAACATTGAAACGATGCTTTTTTATCGCATATGTAGCACTAAACGTCAGGGTCATTATGGCAATATCTACGCTTTGAACTCATTATAATTACTAAAGTTTTGTAGACTTCAAATATAGAGACACTAGGTCACCAGGCAGAGCCTGACACACAAATCCTGTCTGCAGGACTGGTAGTAGCAAATTGGCTGGACCTCTTAAACCTCTATACTGTAACAAGTATTTGCAACAAGAACAATGGTATTAGCAGTTGCTCCTTAATATGTAAAGAATTATACGATTTTAAGCAAGTGGTAGAGAGAGCAAATCTAGCATGTTCGGGAAAATTAAACCCTTGAAATTTATTGATGTTCAATATCTTGAAAAGTAGAGCCAAGTCAACAAAATTAGATGAATTCAGCGACCCTGATTTACTCTAAAAACGTTCTAACATCCCGTGCCTTTTGAAAAAAAAAAATATTTTGTTGGCCAGTGTATTGACTGATTGACTGATATTTCATGGTAGCGCAACATCTTGGTTATATGCCGCCGAATATGAATAGTACAATGAATCGATTAAATTAGATATTTTATAAATTATATAACCTTTAAAATCATAAATATAATAATAAAATCATTATTAAAAAAGTAAAAATCATTATGACAATTATAAAAACTTAAGATTATAAAATAAATAAAATAATTAAAAATCTTAATTTCATCATAAAAACACAAATACTGTAAAATTCCTGCCTCCTCAACAAAGAAGAGGGTCCCTCCTCCAAATCTACAGGCATCCTCTCCGAGCACAGAGGGCAGACAGTAAGTCAAATCATCCCCCTTATGCCCAGAGAGGTGTCTGCGTCATAAGTCCCCAAGTCATCGGCACTTCACAAGGAGGTCCCTTTCAGACAGAAGGAGTCCGGACACGGTTCCACACGGTACATTCTACCCTGTAAAATTCTGATTTATACGCGCATCTACGACCACCATGGAATTGGTCTTTTTAAATATTTCTCTGGGATCTGCTAATGGACTGAAGCCCAGCCGAGTGAAGTGTAGTTGTAATATGCTCTACTGAATCATCAAGTGTTGAAAGGTAGAAACTGGAATAGGAAAAGAAGCCTAGTCACTAAATAGGGCCTAATCAGCCTTACCAAGACACCACTATTGGAGGCAAGTGGTCGGCAAAAGCTTTACGAAGGACAAGAAAATTGGGTATTGGTCACTACTATGAAGATGAGGGGACACCCTCCATGTGAAATCTGGAAGAATGTTTGATGAGCACAGGGATAAATTAATGACAGTGGTGGTTCCTGTCTGAATATGGAAGTAAATATGTTCTCCAGTGTTGAGAGGAATCAAATCATTAGCTTCAACAAATGAGGCTAACATCTCTCCACGGGAACTAATACCCGAGCCACCCCTCAGGGGGGTGATTGCCATTAATATTTACCAGTAGCAGTACTGGTTCATGGAGTTGATGAAGGAAAATCTGAAGATCTCTAAGAAGAACCAAAGATGATGTTGGTACAAAGAACAGACAGTATTCCACTTACCAAAGTATGCTCTAATGACCAAGGTTTGAACAGAGATGTTATATTCATCACCTGGAAAGAAATATCACCTTATACCATGATAGCACAACTCCCGCTATGTCCCTAATCTGGTGCAGGGTTTGAATAAAATGCCTGATATCCAGTAGGGTCAGTAGGAGACCCAAAAAAATCTAGTCTCCTGGAGGTATAGGCATAATAGTTGATTCTCTGATGACAAGTCGTAATCCTTCCCAGCTTCTACATATTCCTGAACAGTTCCACGTATAATGGCATTTGGGTTCATTGTGGGGAATAGAAGGGGCACAACGCTTAGTGATATATCCCAAGGATGTCTTTGGGGAAGGCTCGTGTGCAATAGACCTCTGATTAATGGAAAGAGTCTTTGAGGTGATGTTGTGAGGTCGAAGTGTTAGCTTTGAGCCTACTGCTGCCTTCTTACTCATTCCATGTATAGGGGAAGTACTGCCAGTTTGCTTCCTCTTTCTCATTTCTCCAATGGTGTGCCACTCACCGTCAAAGGGAGAAGAAGCCATTCCTGACTCATTTGCAGCAGATATAGCCGTTGTTGCCAGGGGCTGCCCAGAGGCCTCACCTTTACCATCTCCTTCGGTGTCTCGAGGGGAGGCATATCCCTCCACTCTGGCCTCAGATTCCCCCGTGCAGAGGGAATCCTCCCAGATAGGAGAAGGGACAGTCAATTGCTAGGCTATCCTTGGTGTAGAGAGCCCATCAACAAAGGAAACACATTGAGAAGGAGGAGGCGCCTCCTCAGAGGAAGTACACAGCCGTACTTGGACTGCAAAACCACAGAATTTCCCAGGTGTTCACCCCAGGAATTAGAGCCCCGAGATACAGACAGGGTACTACTTGATGGCAGTGAGTCCTGCCTAACAGTCACAGGGCGTGACAATGCAGCAACAAAGGTATTGCCAGGGCAATGAAATTGATCTCGTACCCTTGACTTTGCTTCAAAGAATGTAACTTTCTTTTTTTACCATAAAGAAACTACCTCAAATGTTAATTGGTATTCATCACATTCCATTGAAGAAACAGCATGTCTGCATGTGGCCCATTACAGCCTTCTGTGACTGTAGCAGACGACACGATTTGAGGAGTTTCAAGCTTTACTAATTGTACACGTTGTTAGATAAGTGACAGCCGCAAGTTTAGAGTAGCCAAAATATAATATGGAAATGCATCTGACCTTTGACTTAGCTGCGGGGTTACTCTCTAGCTCTATTCTCTCTCTGTCTTACTTTATCTGTTTGTTTGTCTCTCGCATTCTCACGGTCCCTCTTTGTAAATCTATTTCAATATTACCCTCTCGATTTCAATATCTATCACAATCGCAAACTGACCTCGTACTTTTGCTTACTGTTTCTCTATTTCACTTTGTCTTCCTTTTTAATTGAGTACTTAATTTTTCTATATGTTTATCTGAATTTGGCTCTATGTTTTCATATTAAATATTGTAACCTCGTCCGTCTCCACATCTATACAGCATATCTATATCTACGTCTTTTAATGTTATACATGATATACATGTATTTTCCTCTATCAAGAGAATCAATTATTCTCCTGTCATTTAACTGTCAACCAGATTTATCTAATTATGGGATCTGTCGATCTGTCACCCATTTTTCTTAATATCTACCAGTAAGAATTTGAAAATAACAATGTCGTAGAGGTAAAATGACAAGGAGAACCCTACAGATCTTCAAAGAAGGTGCATGGGTATATATTACATTTCGGTACTTGAAGAGAATCTAAGTCAAGTCAAATCGTAGTAAATACTGTACATCTCTTTCAAGTAAAATGTTGTTATCTTGAAATAATGTGGGAAGCTCTGCCACATGTTAATAGGAGTTGATAAGAGAATGTATTAGAAAGAAAAGGGAATAAAGAGGATGGATGATGGAGAATAAAATGAAGAGAAGGGAAAGGCACTAAAACAAGAAAGGGAACAAAGGAGGGGAAAACATTGGGAAATAGGATGGAAACAAGAAATGAAATATGACGTAAAGTTAAGGAAAGGAATATAAAGTAGGCAGATAAACAAATTCATCGAGACTATCAAACAAACCTAATGATTATGCTGTTCCAAAGATAACTGGATTTGGACCCAGGGGAGCCGCCTGGCAGACTCTCTCTCTCTCTCTCTCTCTCTCTCTCTCTCTCTCTCTCTCTCTCTCTCTCTCTCTCTCTCTCTCTCTCTCTCTCTCTCTCTCTCTCTTAGTGCTCACTCAACTAGTAAACCCACACACACACACAAACACACACACCTGTATACTAATGCCCAGTAGGGCTGACTTTATTCTCTGTGAATATCCCCCCAATCTCCCTGGTGTTTGAGGCTCCCAGACTCCCTGGTCCAGTTAGCTTTGGTTCCATTTCCCTGGGATGTGCTTCTGTAGGCCAGGCATATAGGGCCATGCAGCCTCTCCTTTATTATAATTTGTTTTTTCACTGCTACCGGGAGCGTACCGGGAGTCTGTGAGTCAGGAGGCCATTTTGCCCTGGGAGAACATCAACAACAACAACCTGTATACTCACATACCTACTGTTCTTTCATATCTGTTTACACTTTATATACTCCTATATACTCGTACATCTACCAATTTATGTATACTTGTACACCTACTTTTTACTTACTTAAATAACTACTTACATGTCTACTCACACAGCTACTTACGTACACTTGCATGCTTTACATACCTACATATATACTATATATACTAGCAACCAGTCTTACACATTTAACGAGCCTTTACACATTTACGACAAAGGCCTTGACAGATTTTACCGCGAAAAATCGGCTTGGGTTGTGCTCAAAATGACACGACAAACAAGGCATAACGATGGTAACCCGTCATTTGACGACGGAATTAGGAATGACCCCAGACGACGCCAGATTCAACTTTATGAACACGACTTGTAACGATGGACCCACGTCAACAGACGACTGCAGTGCGACGGTTCCACGACGTCACGATAGTGGGTACGACAGTCTTCTTGAAATGTCTCACTGCCCCTGTGCAGCAAAAATTGCAATAAAAGAAATGGATAAAAGGGATAGATAGGAGCTAGTACAACGTGGTTGTACTATCAACGTTATAGTAAATCGTATCTCCCTCTACAGATCGAGGCCAGTTCAATCTGTTACATACACACACGTGTACACAGACACACGTTTTGTCTCTTTCACTCACACATTCTCTCTTCCACACACTCAGATGTACGATCACGCACACTCACACGTTCTCTTTATCACTTACTAGCTGGGGTACCCGGCTTTGCTCTGGTTTATATAAAACTGATGGCAAGTATTAATACATGAAATAATGATCAACAACAATATATTCTCTTTTATAAAAAGTCCAAATAACATTCAATTGACATTGCAATTAGAAAAATTAAATAATAAAGAGTACACTATTTATACAAATAAAATTCACGTCCGCTGACTTGCATATTGTCAACATAAATCATAGTTCTTGGTTTCCTCATATTGGAAGTCTGCACTTACCTCTGATAACGGTGTCAATACTTCCGGGTAGGCGATGTTCGTTATTTTATTTTCTGGCACATGGAAGTAACTTTGTTGTGGCGATCCGACTCTTGAGCAGCCGACATAGAGTTGGCCGTGGGAGAAGCATGCCGATTCCAAACTCAGACCTGCAGTTTTAAGCGACTGACCGTGTGCTTTGTTGATGGTCATTGCAAAGCTGACTCGAACAGGGAACTACAGCCGCTTAAACTGAAATGGGGTGTCTGATGGAATAGTTGGGCTCATTTATGCTCATTTGCTCATTGAAGATGATGTTTGAGCAAAATACCAAGCCCATGTTCTTCTTCGGGTAACAATACCCCTTTGTACCAAGTTGCATATCATTGCTAGCACGGTTTGTGGCCCATTTTAGCCCATTTTTGGCACTTTTGAGCTCATTATGCTCATTTGCTCATTGAAGTTGATCTTTGAGCACAACGACACCTAGCCCATGTTCTTCCTCGGGTAACAATACCCCTTTGCGCCAAGTTTTATGCCATTCCTCCAACAGTATTTGCGGCAAGAGCCGGACAGACAGACACACACCCACAGACAGACAAACAAAACTCTACTTTATATATGTCTTTTCAGCTTGAAGGCCTTTTTGCCTTCTTCAGCTCGAACGGAAAATTTCCGGTCGAGCTGTACATTTGGCGCACGTTTTTAGCGTGTCGAACGGAAAAAATCTGTTCGAGCTTCTGTTTGAGTGGTACATTTGGCGCGCGATTTTAGCAGTTCCAACGGAAAATTTCCGTTCGAGCTCTTCTTTATGATTTTAACCGATAAATAGAATATTTGACATTTTAAGGTAATTTTTACGTCAAGTTTCGTCATAAAAACCTTTGCCGGTGGTGCTGATTCAGAATACATAGTTATGGGAGTGTAACCGGGTTTTTTTATAGTAGATGACGTAATTTTTACGGCGAGTTACGTCATGTTATGTCATACCAAAACCCTCGCCTGGTGATGGTGACTCAGATTATATATGGGTTTTGGATGTAGAAACATCATAGAGTCAAGTTTGATCAAACACACTGAAAATATTAATATGAACTTAAACAATGGTATGTACAGCCACGCACCAAAGTTTCTGTACCACCTCAGTGGAAGTCAGACGGTAGCCACCACATTGTTGTCAACTCTAGCCAAGATAGTATTCCCAAACCATGAGTTGTGAGCTCCATTTGAAGCATTCACTGGTGAGAGGGAGAGTCGGAAAGTGGGATAAGTGGAAGGTATAGTTCTCAATCTCCACACCCTGTCTGCTTATATATGTGCTTTATTATTTTGACAAACTTAAAAATAATTTAGTTCTACTTTGTTATTGTAGTTATTATAATCATCATCATCATATGTTGTCGCGCCAAAACCGTATCCACTTTAGGGCAGTGTCATTTGCTTCCTTTTTATGACTCTGGTATAAGAACGGCTTTATGCGTTGTGTAACAATTGATCTCCAAAGATTAACAGGGGCACCACGGGAATTTTTGCTACTTGCCCCCAATTATTATGATAAAATAATACAGTTGAATACCTATGCACATAATATGGTGTGGGACTGCTGCGATCTCCGTTATGTCATATAGACAAACAAAAATAACTCGTGTGTATTCCAGCACATAGAGTATAATATTGTATCTACAGTATGATATCCCGCTTGTTTCTGAAGGCTTGGCTGGCCCTGATAACTGTGGACTTCTCAAATACTTGACATGGAGTAAACCTCACATTCCTCTTTGACGTGATGAAGCAACAGCTGTATGAACTTTATTATCTCCCAGTATATATATTATTTCTTATATTTATTTTTTTCATATTAGAACACATGTAAGCCCACAGGGTATTGATTATACTTTGACAGTGTTAAACATTTATTATTCAAATAATTGTCACCAACCACATAACATAGCGCAAGGACAACAACCAGTCTCTCCGATTATATACTGCTGGCTCGTTGTTTTATTTGTAGGTTGAGGATTCGAAAAACTGAATCGACCCACGCCCCTCCACTAATCCCACTTCCCAACGTGTTAGTTGGATGGGATAACTGCTGGAATGTTGAAGTGTGTGTAAGTGGTGGAGTAGATGTTGCTTATATGCACATTGGCCTGGAGGCAGGGAGAGGGCCAGAGGATTGGAGGAGAGCCATAATTGTGCCTTTGTATAAGGGGAAGGGGAGTAAGGATGAGTGTGGTAGCTATAGGAGAATAAACCTTCTTAGTGTACCGCGGAAGGTGTATGGGAAGGTTCTTACTGAAAGACTGATTGAAGTAACAGGGAATAAAGTTAGTGAGGAGCAGGGAGGGTTTAGAGAGGGTAGAGGATGTGTGGACCGAATATTTGCATTAAAACCAACAGTGGAGAAGTATATTGGGAAGGGTAGGAAATCGTATGCTGCCTTCATGTACAGTACATACTTGGAGAAGGCATACGATAGGGTTGATAGGAGAGCTATGACAGAAGTGTTGAGCAAATATTTACGGTGTTGGGGGTGTTTGCTGAAAGGCATTGAGGCCTTTTATGCAGAGGTAAGAGCATGTGTAATGGTGGAAGAAGGTGATCTAAGTGAGAGTTTAATATTAGTGTAGGGCTGAGACAAGGGTGTGTTATGTCACCATGGCTGTTCAATATATGTATGGATGGTTGTATGAGAGAGATGAAGGCCAAAGTGGATGGCCTAGGGGCGAAGCTGACATTGAATGAAGTAAATTGGTCCTTGGTGGCAAGTTGATTTGCGGATGACACTGTGTTGATGGCTAAGAGTGAATGGGAGTTACAGAGGATTGTGGATGAGTTTCAGTTCGTGTGTAAATGAAGAAAACTGAAGGTGAATGTGGGTAAAAACAATGTTATGGTATTTGAGAGGGCAGAAACTAAAGTGATTGACTTTGCCACACCATAGAAAGTGGAAATATCAACTAGGACTAAATGTGAGATAACTCTAGGGGGTGAGATGATGGAGGAAGTGAAGAAGCTTAAGTACTTGGGAACAGTTCTGTGTAATCATTGAAATAAGGAAGGAGAAATTAGGGAGAGAGCAGTGATAGGTAGACAGATCATAGGATCACTGAGGGGGATGATGGAGGGTAGAAGTGTGAGTATGGAAGTTAAAAGGGGAATAAGAAATATTATAATCCTGCCAACATTGACATATACATCAGAGACATGGACATGGAGTAGGGCTCATCAGTCTAGAATAGGTGTAGTGGAAATGAGTTACTTGAGAGGAGCATGTGGACCGACCAGGTGGGATGGAGAACGGAATGAGAGTGTGTATGAAAGATGTAGTATGAGTGAGAAGGCAATTGGTATTGAGTATGTGGAGAGAATGCAAGGAGAGGAGTTTGTAAAGAAGGTTTATGGAAGTGAAGTTGTGGGACCTGGTGTGAGAGGCAGACCTTCGGTTAGATGGCAGAACAGAATGGAAGAGTACGTGAAGGGCAGAGTAGGGTTTGACCAATTAAGGAGGAAGTGTTGGAACAGGGAAAACTGGAGACACTTCTACCAAGGCCACACCCTTGGGGTGGGTTCCCGGAGGGAACGCGGCGCCAGAGCATTAGGTAAATAGATAGATAGGCTAAGGAGTAAATACAGCAGATGTGTTAGCATGAAGCAAGCGGTGGTGGGTATGCTGCACCAGCCATTGTTGTCTGGCCACTCCCGCGCAATGTTGCCATCAAGTGATCTTTTTTTTTTTTTTTTTTTTTTTTTTTTTTTACATGTTCTTGTTCTGAATTAAATTCTTCTATCAATAAACGTCCTTTAAGTGACTGTTCTAGAAAAGTGTGGTGCATTAAAGTGGATTAGGTTTAATATGCGAGTAAATCTAATATATATATATATATATATATATATATATATATATATATATATATATATATATATATATATATATATATATATATATATATATATATATATATATATATATATATATATATATATATATATATATATATATATATAAAACAAGTAATAATATGAAACACTTCGTACAATACATTGTACTTGTTAAATGACAATTTCCTATTGATAAGGGCAATCACGACACAGAGAGATAGTTCATATTAATGTTTTGTACTACAGGTTGGTGCACATGATTAGTACGGTAACTTTCGCTGACAACTTAGAGAAAACTGGAGAAAAACAAGTGGTGTTTAGTGTTGTGTGCGTCTTCGAGTGTGCGTAAAAGTGAGAGTGAAGGAGTGTCAGCCCGTGTCCTTATGCCTATCCAGCAGAGTTGACGCCAGTTTAATTAAGTGTCATGTCAGTCATGGTGTCCAGCGGGGTGCACACTCTGTTTGCGGAAGCACTTTGCCCTGTGTGAGTGGCATTCCAGGAGGTGGGAAAATGTGAGTATAAATAGAGATGCCGTGGGAGACTAGTCGGGTGGTGGGCGATGTGGCGGGGTCATGCGAGTGGGTCGAGAGTGGGAGGGGTGGTGAGTTTTTATACATAGGCTATATATATATATTTATATGTTCCGACACTGGACATAGGCTTCATCAAGCTCGATACCGTGGCCCAGGTCATCTGCTACGCATACACACACACACACACACACACACACACACACACACACGCGTCACGACTTTCGAACTGGCACCAAGCCACAGAGGGAGGAAGTGAAGTTGTTAGCGGAAAGTTCTTATGAGTCATAAGGGTTAGCAAAATGGAGGGGAAAGTGAAGTGGATAGGATTTTGAGTAATATGGGGTTGTATGTTTATGTCGTATGGGAGGAGGTTATTAGTTTGAGGGGGTTATGAATGTGAGGAGGTTATTAGTGTGAAGGGGATATGAGTATGAGGGGGTTATTAGGAGGTTATTAGTGTGAAGGAGATATGAATGTGAGGGGGTTACTAGTGTGAAGGGGTTATGAGTGTGAGGGGGTTATTAGAAGGTTATTAGTGTGAAGGGGATATGAATGTGAGGGGGTTATGAGTGTGAGGGGGTTATTAGGGGGTTATTAGTGTGAAGGGGATATGAGTGTGTGGGGGGTTATGAGTGGGAAGGGGCATAGAGGAAAGGGTGGTAGTAGGAGGTAGCTATTATGATGTTGTAATGGGATAAGGCAATGTCTGGAAAGGAATTCGTGAATGGAAGGGGTATTATAGAAGAAATGCAAAGGATATTTATGTAGTATTAGAACTATTGGTCCATGCAACGATGCTGATTATGCTATGATAATTAGATTGTTTTCTTGAGGGAGAGTAGAAAATATTAGAATGATTCTCCTCACTCACCAATTCTGCCATCCAAAGTTGGCCGAAAAAAAATATAACACTATACAGTACAGAAAAAACTTGCTTGGAATTTACAATACTTAGGAAAGTTGGAAAAGTACTTAAAATTGTGTCTATTCTTCATACAAACTTCTATAAGTGATAATCCCGCAAAATGTTTACATTTATTGAAATTAAATAGGGCCATAGGAGAAAAAAAAAGAGTGTCGATAGAGAGGAAAGAAAGGAAAGAATGGGTATCCGAGAGAAAAGAAGGGTAAACGTGGAAAGCGAGAGGGGTAGGATAAGAAAGAGGGGTGAATGTTGAAGGATAAGAGGACGGAGGAGAGGGAAGCAAGGGTAAGAAATGTAAGCGTTAGGAAGGAAGGGAAGGAAAGGAGGACAGGGAATAGTTCCTCTCCTACCCACTTCGTTCCCCTCCTCCCTCTCTCCCTCCATTCCACTTTCCATTTCACGCTCCACTGGCCCTGAGAGTGGAGCAGAAATGCAAGAGGTGGAGGTATTAAGGCAGAGTTATGGTGGGACAGGAGGAAAGAAAAGAGTTTATTGATACGGTAGTAGTGGTTGTGGTGGTAGAAGGGATTATAAAGATAGTGGTGATGGTAGAGGGGATTATAAAGGTAGTAGCGGTTGTGGTGGTTTTGGTGGTAGTGGTGGTGGTAGAAGGGATTATAAAAGTAGTGGTGGTTGTAACATACAAGTATTTGTGGTACAGTTTCGGACAGGAGTTCATGGGGCAAGCAGGGACGAGAGTATAAACCCTTATCATCCTTACTGGACTGCGAGTTACTTTCAAAACGAGGATTCATTCCTAAAATACATTACCTCACTGAGGGCTGCTTTGATCGGTGATCAAAATGCTTTTTTTTTTCCTTATTATTGGAAAAGGTCAATCAGATCAGTTATAACTTTAAGCGTTAAAGTATCTTACATATAATGCAAGTATTTTATGATGTAGAGAATTAGTAAGAGACTGTTGATTTTATGTAAATCATCATACCTTATTATACGAATATAATAACATTAAAATTCAGTTATGAACCAATACAACAGGTTATTATTAAAAACATTCAGAATATTGCAAGGCTGCTATCAAGGGAGGGACACTGCGAGGATTGATATTTGACACTCCGTTTATAAACTGTTCAGTAGATACGGGGGATATGGAAGTGTGTGTTAGTGGTATCAACACTTGCCATATGCACTATGAAGGTATTCACATTTGCTTCGTTTAATAAAGAGCATTCTGGTTCATGATTCTTATGCAGTTATTATGTAAGTATTTCACAACGTTTAGTGCTTGATAATAACCATTGAACACTATACATATAATGTATACAATAATGTTACCTCGGTTGTTTTTGTGTTACATCATAATATTAAAAAGTTGATCTTACCTTTAATGATGTTAATAATTGACACGAACGTCAGTATATAAATCAATGATAACTGGGTGTATTTTTGTAATTTATTAAAGATTCTACTCATCTCTCACCTCTTCAAAAATAATTTATCACATCTCTTGTACAGGCACCCCCTATCCTCCTCAAATCCCTCGTTACTTCTCCCTCCCACCAGTGAATGATTCGAGCGAGCTGAGCTCACTACTAGTGTTTCAGGGTTAATATCTCGGCCAACGTTGACAACGCTGGGTGTGCCTCGCGGGAGTGTGGCCCGCTGTACCTTGGTTTATCTTTCATGCAATGAATAATAATCCATACAGGTATGAATAATAAATTGTATGTGGATATAGAGCTGCGTTATAATCAATTCAAATACCGGTTTTCTTTTTCATTTCATTTTATTGTATTTGGGGCAATTAAATTGTAATGTCAGTATTTATGTAGTACTACATCTATGATTAATATTATGATTGACATGATCACCCTCTTCTACAAATAATCGAACAACTATGTAACTACATTTCGTATATCACAAAATAACTCTTCGTGATAGTGCACGTCTAGACAGTGACAGCTTCCCAGCCATTTATAGTAACAAACACATTTACTATACAGCTAAAGGTATTATACAAGTATTTCAATTATTCATCCATCTTCCTTATCATTACACACAGATACACGTGGTGTGTGTGTGTGTCTGTGTGTGTGTGTCGGGTGGTAGGAGGAAAGTAGGTTGGGGGAATGTTCTCCAAGTTTGACATCGACGGAATATAATAGTCGAGGCGAAGTCGTCACTGCAATCAGGATCACTTTAAGAGCGATTTTTACTGCAATATCATGTTCCGAACGCCGACCTAACGGCCTTTAGGGAGATAATTTAGATATAAATGCAGTCCAGTAAGGGTGATACGGGGCTCATGCTCTCGATCCAAGGTGGCCCACGAACTTCTATCCAAAGCTGTAGACCTACGCGTTTGTCCTAGTGGTGCTGGTAATAGTGGAGGCGAGTATGGTACTAGTAGTGCTGGTGGTGGTAGATATATAACCGTGCTATTTTCCTTTTGTTTTTAATTTTTCAGTCAAATTGTAAGCAAGTTATCATGAACGTATGGAAACCATCTTCAAAAACCACATATGTGTGTACAGTACGTATGAGTTATGCAGGACGATCTGTTGCTTGATATCCACCCGTTTTTGCGGTTGGAAATTTCTTCCCTTTAAGAAAATTTAATGTTTATACTCTTCTCCAGATAATTTTTAACGTATTAAACTATCCTGAATTATTTCCCTGCATTCTGTGATGCCCTCAACCTTTAGTAGGCCTACTTATGGCGTCAGTTTTATGCTGCTACCAAGGTCATAAAAGAAAGTTGTGATTGACATTGTTATCAGTAGTGGAGATTTTCTCATAAATATTCTCGCGGTATACTTGTATAGTTTGTGATGAATAATATAAATATTTTTTATGTTATATATTTAGAGGGTTTCATGTTAAAAGAGAGAGAGAGAGAGAGAGAGAGAGAGAGAGAGAGAGAGAGAGAGAGAGAGAGAGAGAGAGAGAGAGAGAGAGAGAGAGAGAGAGAGAGAGAGAGAGAGAGAATTTAATATCCTTCATAATTGCAACATAATCATAGCATTACTTTCTCACTCGTCCTACAGTCAAGGTGCTTTAGGCCTGCGGCGGTGTTTAAACGAGAGAAAAAACATTTTCTGTGTTCTGTTGTTTTTTGTGTGAATTATACCCTTGGGAATATTGCCTTCATAGATATGGGTAAAACCTGAATGCTGGGATACTCCTTCGGACCTGATCCAATCCATTTCCTATCTTCATTTCCTTCTTTTCCAAGGGCTTACTGTCCTCATCCCTCATTCTTTTTCCCTTGTTGTAAAAGGTCTTTCCGTTTGTAATATTATAACCCTAGTTAATTATAGAGCACACACATGATTTTGAACCAGTGTCAAAAATCCCCCTGGGGAAAATTTGGACTATTATAATATTCCCCCGGGGGAATTCCTGTACTGGCCAATATTTCTCCCCTTCAATCTAACATTTCTCTTCTTCACATTTTTTAAATATATTAGGGCTGTAACTAAAATAATTTAATGAATTATTAACGAATATGTAAGATTGTAATAATGATGGATGACTGTAATCATACATAAATATTTAAATGAAAAACGGAATCTGTCAATGTGGTAATTACAATGCTTGAATATGAAGCAAGCAAATGAATCATGACTATCTGAAGTCTTAATATTGAATTCTTTTTTATCACCTCTTACACATTTCACAGAAGCCTACCAACCTCCATGCACATAGCGCTTGTCATTGAAGTGTAACCATTGTCCAAACTTGTCAAACTAATTGCTAGATGTTTCCTTGTTATTACAACATCACAAACTTTGTATTCTCAAGTACGACTAGCTCTATCCTTTTTCACTTTTTAAATATTGAGAATAATCATTCATGCACCATCATCAAGGTAATATTTCAAGTCCTCTTGGTCAGTTTTCATTTTTAACATTTATCAAGGCACTTTTTCTGATCTGCATCGAATTATATTCTCTGATACATATCACTGTTGACTATACGGTATCTAGGGCTAGAAAACACTTTAAACATTCTATATTTGCCTCAGACAATGAATCTAAGGCAAAGTCTTGCACCACCGTCCTTGGGTTATTTTCATCAGTAGGATTAAATATTTTCAAATTAACATTATGTTTAGTTTCTGTAGCGCCTTTCCTGACTGAAGGTTTCATTTTTTCTTTCTTGTACCGTTCGAGTATTTTCAATAATTCAAGTAATTCCATATGCAATTGTATTTTATTCTCTCCATGTATATATATATATATATATCTATATATACATATGTATATACATATGTATATATGAGAGAGAGAGAGAGAGAGAGAGAGAGAGAGAGAGAGAGAGAGAGAGAGAGAGAGAGAGAGAGAGAGAGGGTTCTCGCAGTTCAAAGGGCAGACAGGTCGCGTGCAGTTGGGTTGAACGAAAAAGGAATGTAATCCTGATGGAAAATTTAAATATGTGTCAGAGAACCAGTGCATGAGTCTCTGTATAACTTTCTTTCTTTTGCTTTGTGTCTGTTAGTTTGTTCATCTGCTTGTATATGTGCCTGGCACTATCCGTTGCTCTGCTTGTCTGTGTGTATATCTGTCTGTATGTATGTCTGTCTGCCTGCTTCTAGTCATTCTCTCTCTGGTTGTCCCTCTGTTTGTGGGCCTGTCTGTCTCTCTCTCTCTGTCGTCTCTCTTTCTGGATGTTCGTCTTATTGGCTTTCTATCTGTATGTCTCTGTAATCGGATACGTCTAACCCTTTATGATTAGTTACTCCTCAGTTACTTTCCTCTCCATTTATATTCTTTCTCCCTTCTTCATCCCCTTTGGATCATGGGGCAAAGACAAAGTCAGGGTAAATCAGAGAAGGTTAGAGTACCAAGGAAGTATGATAAAGGAAGTCAAGCAGCAGACCAATTGGTCTTTACTAGCCTGTTTGGGACTAGGTTACTAACTTTTAAGAAGGTAATTTAATGAAAAGTGGAAGACTCCTATCAACCCACTATTCCCTCCAGATTTCACTGGCAACGACTAACTGATTGATTAATTAATGGTGCCATGGCATCTGGCGGCCACTGGCAAGGATTCAGTTGGAAGGAAGATCCCGCAGTAGGGAAAAACTATAGTGGAGTATAAGACAGGAAAGGACAAGGAGAAATTGTTTAATTACGGTACATATTTGATCTACGGTTATGTTCTGAAAGAGAATTTTTTTTTTGTGCGGTTGATCATTTCATAAAATTAATGTGAGTTGGGGCTAGCTTTCAAGATATTTGCATATATGTCTCTTGACAGCTTCTATTGTTTTGCAGCTTACTACAGCTGTAGATAGGAAATGCCAAATATTAAGAACGCGAATTATGAAGAAGTGTTTTGTTTCAATCATGAGGAAGTACTTGCCTATGATTGTATATTCATTGTTTATTCTTTTGTCAAACTCATCAATAATTTTATATTCGAGTATAAGAACATTACTGAAACCTTATTACATTTTAATTACCTTGATTATTTCATTTCCTCTCTTCATACTATTTATTTCTCAACCTGGGAATAATTTTATTAATTCTATGTTGTATTTTTGCTATCTTTTCTACATCATATTTGTAGTAGGGTGACGAAAACTGGACATTTATTTCCTGGTGGGGGCATACAAGTAGTCATGTGAGAATGTAAAGTAAAAATCAAGAGATTGTGAAAAATAGTACCGTGTTTTATTAACCTCGAGTATACTTGGTTTTATGTTCACATCCTTCAAATTGTTGCATGGAAGATTCGGCTGACATACACATGTGGTCTATGATATCTTGTGCTTACTGGACTTGGTTGTACGGTTTTTGTGTTTTCTCAAGGAGTGGTCAAGATAGTGTCATTGAATGGAAGGTCACTCATTCCTCCAAGCCATGCCAAAAGACAAAGTAAAGCCAGAACTTAAGGAGACCGAAACCTTCACCAATGCTGATCAGTATAAAAAAAAAAAAAAAAAAAAAAAAAAAAAAATCATTGAAACCTGTTCCAGATCAGGATCTCTCCTCAAGTCAAATAACTTTTAGCCAGTAAAAATGTCCACCCTTGGTAAAATGTTGTAAATATCAACACATATCATTTTGCACAATTCTACCAAAAAACAAACAATCAAACATGTCAAATAAAGAGCATAGCCTCTTTGGCTTAGGAAATAAGTAATAATTGCCTTCATTTTCGTTACAAGCTACTACTATTACTACTACTACCACTAATATTACTATTACTACTATTATTACAAATAAAAACATAGCCTTATTCTGAAATATTCTAATATTTGCCTACAACACGTCTTATAACCATTTCAAGATGATATGAAACAATGTGTAAGAGTGGCCATTGATGCATCATGGGAGTCATATGAACGAAACAATCCTTCACCATAAAATATAATTATTTATTAACAAATTGATACACATAAACACAGAACCAGTAAACAGAAGTGACTTGCTGTCTTAGAAAGAAGTTATTTACCCCAAAGGCCCCTGTAATGTTGTCAAAATATTAGAGGTTATCGAGTCTTCCAAGCACTACAACGAAACATCATTCATATCGATGGAATTGGTTCCGTGGAAGATTTAGAAGTCTCCAATTCTAGCCGATGATGACTGAGGCCAAAATGAACTAACAGACAGAAGACGTCTTATATATATAACATTCTTGTCAACAACAAACTATAATTATTGGAAAATGAAAAATTCACACAGAAACTTAAAACGATGAACAGAAATATAAGTAAATTCTTCTTGCATAATACATAGTAAATATAAAACAAATTCTCAACACTTTCATAAATGAAAATTTCAGAGGAAAATTCGCTGATATTTAATTAAACAACCTCTGTGACTCTTGCATGTCCATAGTAATACACATCGGGTTTTCACAAATGAATGGATACCTGGATTATTATCTGTTCAGCGTCCAAATCTCTCGCTGAACTGCAGGTACTTCATATGCATTGATATGACCTGAAGCTGAGAGAGAGAGAGAGAGAGAGAGAGAGAGAGAGAGAGAGAGTGAGAGAGAGAGAGAGAGAGAGAGAGAGAGAGAGAGAGAGAGAGATTTACATAAAGATAACACAGAACTCAAGAGCAACCACATTTCCTCTCGCACACGACAAATCTATGACACAGACCTATTGACTAGAAACATTACCACTCGGTATTATTACCCTCAAGAAAGAACATGTGTACAGTCTCGCTTCAAAGATCACATCCAGAGAGTGTAATTTAAGTTATCAGTCTTTGCTAAGGGAACCGGTGTTGTGGTCTGGAAATTGGGGACGACTGATTGCACCAAACTACACAAAGAAACAAGCAGGTTGTCTCAGTATCTGCCAAGGCCGTTCGTTTCCTGTTATGGTTTGGTGTACTCCATAGCTTCGAATTTGAAGACTATTATTACATGAAACTTAAACTTAAAAAGAAAAGGGGAGTCCAATAATGGCTATCGGAATAACGATTAGAAATAGAGAAAATGTTCCCTGGTAAAATTAATGCTTCGAAACATTAGCAGGTTTCAGGAACATATTTTGCTATGACTGAACACGACTGGTAAATACAAGTACTGTCACCGATTACATTTCTCTCTCATCCTCTTATGCCTCACACTGCGAATGAAGGTAGTCTGATGGTTATGCACCTACAGAATGAAAATATATCTACGCATACCCTTATCCTTCAAATTTATATTATTTACAATGCAATATATTTGCGATACTATTAAAAACATAACATTATAATAAATATATAAATATGATTCATAATACAATAAATTACTAATATGAAAAAGGAGCATTTGACTGCGACTGTACACTTCATGGCCACAGAACCCAAGATGCAAATATGCACAATTATACGAATAAAATAACAGAGCATAAGTTCCGTATTTCTTACAAAACGCCAAGCACTTCGTGGAGATCAACCGTCAATGACTCCATTGACTTCTATTACTTTCAACTGAAGTGGATACCAGGGCTTTAAAATAACTAAGAATGCCACAGGTCCTATCGCAGTTACTCTTCCCGACAGCAGTGAAGTGTGTGGCTAACAGGTCGGTCTAAATGGTTAGGAACAAGGGTTACAAGGCCCTTAGTCAATCAGTAAAGATGGATCAATCACATATATTTCAATTTCCTTCCTAAAGACAAAAAAACATATAATACGGTACGCTGTGCTTTATAAATCTGTGAACAGATGCTGGTTACATGAAAGCTAGACTGAACAAACACATAACACAAGAGATACATATTTATCATTCTAAATATTTCTTTTCAAAGGGCTTTGATCAAATACCTATTATCATTCAGATAATTCAAATAAAAATATATGTACTTCAACAGATTAGTATAGAAGTTAATTAGAAGGTTACTGATTCCTTCAAACATTACTTAAAAAAAAAAAAAAAAAAAAAATCGGCTTCTGAAGTACGATAATAGTTTGCTTCTGAGGTACAGCCACAATCAAATATCCACCGACACTTTCCTTCCATCGTAGTAAATATCTTGGTAATAAAGAACAACATATTATGTATGATTTTGCAGCACCTCATAATAATTATTGAGGGGGTTGAGTTGATGTAAGGTGTTGTATGATTATATTTTTATATGATACTGATTTATATGCACGATGGAAGGAAAGTGTCGGTGGTTATTTGATTGTGGCTGTACTAGACCGATTCCCGGCAGAGCATGGAAGAACCAATATCCTTTCATTATCACAGACATCACATGATGCCCAGGAAAAAACAATACAATATATGTGGTACAAATACTGCATAGTATGTTACGTGACATATTGTTAAAGTATAGATTTTTTCTAGTTGTTTACAGAAAGGACTTTATCACTTCAAGACGAAAATAAATATAGATAATTATATATACAGTTACGCTCGGACATAAATACATCCCGGTGTACAGCCACAATCAAATATCCACCGACACTTACGTTCCATCGTAATATAAATCTTGGTAATAAAGAACAACACCTGTATGATTTTGCAGCACCTCATAATAATAATTGAATAGGTTAGGTTGACATAAGGTGTTGTATGATTATATTTTGATATGATACTGATTTATTTGCACGATGGAAGGGAAGTGTCGGTGGTTATTTGATTGTGGCTGTACATAAAACCTCAGTCCCATATTCATTAGGATTTGTGTTTCCTTTAATGTTTTTAATTATGACGAACTTCAAGAGATTTACTCGCCACAAGACAAACTTTTGATAAAAGACGTTAAACTTTATCCAGCTGTGAATGCAGTGTAATTCATTTGGTGTTTGTCACACACACTGGAATATCACGAGGCCATCCTGCGTGTGGTGGTGGTGGTTTTTCCAGACGATGGGGGCTCAGATTCCAGCAACAGTGCCACTGCCTCCGTCTCCGGCAATGGCGCTAAGTAGGAGAACTCGAGGTTGTCCTGTAAGACGGTGGCGTCACTCGTGTTGCAGAAGAGAGTGATCAGGTCGGAGTCCTCAGGGGCCTGCCCAGGACACTGCCGCTGCTCCTGGAGGGGGCCCTCCTGGCCTAACATCTGAGTGGAGGGATCATCGGCTGCCTCGGCGTCGGCCAGGACGCTGGATAGGAACCATGAGTTATTCTGCTCCTCGCCACCCTCCAGGATGTCCTGTAAGGACCTGATGTAGGCTGAGGCCAGTCGCAGGGTCGTTATTTTGGTCATGTCGGTTGCGGCACGTCGACTGGACATCCACGCAGGCAGCACATTTCGTAGACTGTCGAAGGCACGGTTGATTTGCCGCATGCGGTACCTTTCTCGAGCGTTGGCGGTCTTCCTACGGTAACGGGAGAGAGGTAGCGATCGTGGTTTGTGTTTCAGAGAGTCCTGAAAATTCCACTCACTGTCAGAGCGACGGTGGGCCTGCAGTACCCTCGGTCGCAGTTGGTACTTCCCAGTACACCTAACTGCCTCTTCCAAGTTAGTGACTGACTGACACTTCACTTCGTCACCACTGACCCAGTAAATGTTATTGGTGTGGATGTTTTTGTTGTTGTTGTTGTTGTCGTCCACTCGATCCTTAGCGATGTCCCCAGCCACTTCAGAACGCAACTTGGCGTCTGTTTTCAATCGCTTTAATTTAGTAATCATGGCAAGAGTCAGATTGTCGGGAAACATGCATCTATCATTTACAGCGCCAATCCAAGACACGCCACGCACATTAGACCAAGTTAGGCAAGAATTTGATTAATTTTACCGTCTCCATCAAAATTATTTTAAAAAATCACAAGAATCTCTTTTCCACTTATTTCATAATGCTAGCAAGAGTGGCCAAAGTGATGCACAATCATATTGTTGTGATCATGGTTCTGATGAGGGACAGAAAGCGAGTGCGAGCGAGGAGGGGAGAGGAGAGCAAATCAGGCACGCCTACCCACTCTAACGTCTGGCCGCACACTGACTTAGCGACAAGTTACTGGGGTTAGCGTCTTAGCGTCGCGAAGTTACGAACGAACTGCTATTCCCGTTAACCTCTCACTGTGTGCTAGATTCAGACTGCCCGAACTCTCCATCCTTGCTATTTATATTTCTCTCCCTCTGTAACTGTCTATTACCAACGTGTACCGTATTATAATACTTCCTGAGTGTGCCACAACACGTGTCACTTCCACTCCTGGCACAAATAGGCATTATATCATATCTATAGTTACAGGTCTAACGCAATGATTTGTTGCATGTCTCCCGTGCAGGCTAACAGCTGAAATGACACTAAAAATCCTATTATCAAGGTGGAAGGTTAGAAATGCGAGAAAGTCACAGCAGTTTTATTTAAGCAGGTTAATCAAAATCATATTTTTATTCACTTTAAACTTTATCGCTGAAAAGCGTACATACGTAAACTTTCGTATTAATAGGGAGTGAGTTGAGTCACATCCACTACGGATATCTCCTCCTAATCTTATACTGAACTCTGCGCTCTACTTTCAGTGCAAATTGGATGAAGTAGAAGGAAGATGAAAACTCTGCGACTGGTGAATCATTTGGTCTGGAACAATTATTCTACCTGGATTACTTGACGTGAGTATTGTTTGTGAAACTGGTACTATCATTGGTAGGTTTGTAACAGCACAGGGCACGATACCTGTTGCTAGAGAACGGTAGGAGTATGAACACGAAAGCTTTTACCAGATGAACGTGTGCGAATCAAATTATAACGCTGAAGTGTTGGAATCTTTTGAGAAAAATTTGGAGGTTACTGATTCATCTAAACTACGCCTGGAAACGGAAGAACTATATGACTATTGGAATGCGTTTTGCGACTGAGTTTGGAGGGCTACGTATGCTCTAATTTGTCTACAACATGTTACCTCCCTCAACAGACGAAACTCCTTCCAAGCAGATTATATAAAAAAGGTATGTTTTATTTATAGAGGTAAAAACAGCAACAGCTGGTTTCCAATTCTCTAACATCCTCCCCACTCTTTCCTTTCCCTTTCTCTTAATTTCGTCTATGCCTCTATGGTATAAACAACCCCGATTACAATCTGTTGTTGTTGTGAATAAAATTTCAGCTAATATTTCCTCCAGACTATGCTACAAAACAAACGCATTCCCTGCTTTCGTATCCAAAGATACTAGCAACTCTGTTCCTTGGAACCTTTTGGAGGAACCAGAGGTCCTCCAGAAACTAAGTCTGGCAAAGGAAAAGGAGGTGATGAAGACTAGAAATTCGTACAAGAATCAGTAGTTACTCCTGTGAAAGTGGTAATTCCAAAACAAGAGAAGAGAGCGAGAAATGCAAAAAACTGGGATACAGATAAATACAAACCGCTGTATAGACAGATACGACAAATGTGCAAGGCTAAGACGGAGAAAATTGGTTAATTAAACGACAGGTGTGAAGAGATAGAACACACTATTAACTAGAGTCTAGAGCACGTGCACTAAACACTCATGTTGTGGAAATTTAATATCACTGGTAAACGGTGAGCTGTGCATAATACGGTTGTAAAGGATAAAAACAGCACTATTTTCTTTGAGCAAAGAGATATTATTCACTAATGGAAAATGTTACGAGAATGATTGTATAGAGACAACAAGAGTGATATACCATGACTCGAAAAAGATTATTCATTATTATTTTTTGATTGGGGATGTAGAATAAGCAGTGATAATGATGTTATAGACTAATATAGAGAAAAGCTGAAGGGGAGGATGAAACTCTAATTGAAACTGAAGGGTAATTAGCTATGAATAATATATGGGATTCAGCTAATAGGATATATAGCAATGAATTTATCTCAGAACGGATTAAATAATTAATTAATTTAATGAAGGTACCGGTGAGGGACGTTATTATTGAATGTAAAAAACATGGAACGATTAGCACAACTAGTCAAATAGCTAAGCACAGAGATTAAAGAGAAAATACTAGTCAGTGATGAAGAGAACCGATATAGTACAGATTGGTTTCAGAAAGTGGATAGGAATAAGAAACACTATATTTCTGCTTAGAACGCTTGTAAAAAGGGCACTAAAGAAACAAAGGATGTATATACAGGGTGTCCCAACACCTTATCCCCCTCCCTGTCCAGCCCAACGTAGGAATAAACCACAAATAGAGAACAAATCGTTATTATTCAACATCTTATGTGCATAGTTTCAGAGATTTGCTTAATCATTTGGTGTGCCCACCTCCCGTCGCCGAAGTATCTCCATATGTGCAGGGCAGACTTCCAAAAGAAATACAAAAATGTCATAATCGAACTCCATTTCTAGAGGACATTATTCAAAGCATGTGAGAAGCAATTTCCGAGGGTTCTGGAAACATTGATCAACTCTGTCATTGAGTATCATCCACAAATTTTCACGGACAATGAGGTCAGGCAATGCTCCTGGCCACTCATCGTTTCCGAAAAAATCGACTTGTTGTTCGCCTTCAGAAGATTATGGGAGAAATATTTATACGCCAATGGACGGAAGGAACCTATGGATCCTTTTGAAGTTCTCAAATGTTTACCTTCTACTTTGCAACAGACTCAATGATGACGTCCCTGAGACAAACATTGTACTGTCTGTTTGGGCTGGTTGTCCATCTCACAGTCAAAGGGATCATGCTTCCAGTTGCGTTTGACAAAGTCCTCAGGCATGTTCAAGTATTTAGCAACCCAGGATCAAATATGATTCCCGCAGGCATCAGTGATACTTGGGGACTCGGAATGCAATAGTCATAATGCTGCATATCCACCTTTTCTTCACAAAATCACTGGACTTCGGCATCACTTCAAAAAATGTGCATCAAAGAGAGAAAGAAAAATCTGATGATCATGATTTTTGGCTCTCATCTCCCTTCACTGATCCACCTGGTTAACAAGCCTTCATCTTTTCTATCCTCAACGACCTAGAGCAGCTAATTCAACACTCTACCTGTATTCCAGACCGCCTTGGAGATCAGCCCAATATTCTTGACTTAATATATTCCTAACCTCTCATCCTTCTGCTTATGCTGTTGAACTTTTCCCTCCATTGGGCTCCTCCAAGCACAATCTTATTTCAGTATCTAGTCCTGTCGCTCCAGTAAAACCTTTGGACCCTCCCAGGAAGCTGCGGCTGTGGCACTACATCACTGCCAACTGGGATGATATGAGGCAGTACTTTCAAGATTTCCCATGGAATGATTTTTGCTTTCGTGGCTGGGATCCCTCTGAGAGTGCTGCAGGCATCTAGGGGGTGATCCTCTCGGGCATGGAGGTATACATTCCATAGTCTTTCTCTCTTACTAATTCAAGAAACTCTTGGTTTAATCAAGTTTGTTCTACTGCCGTCCACAACAAGGAGAAAGCCTTCAGACGGTACCGACGCCTTCAAACTGATGAATTACGTGCTCTGTACATTTCTGCCCGGAATTGTGCCAAATCTGTTTCCCGACTAGTCAAAAAATCCTTTATCTGTGCCAAGTGCAATGACCTGTCCAACTCTTTCACTTCTCGTTCTTTCTGGCATCTTGTCCAAAATCCGTCCAACCACTTTTCTTCTTCCTCTTTCCTTCCTCTCATCCTTCCTAATAGAAATGTTGCCATCTCTTCACCTGATAAAGCTGAACTCTTTTCTCAAACCTTTGTCTCTGTTGTAACCCTTCCCACCTACTGGATATGTTATCCAAGCCGGCAGGAATGCTACCTCAGAATTCTTCGAAAGAGTAGGTTCGTGAGACAATGTGGGTTTAAAACACACTTCTTAACATTACCTTATTAAAAAAATAGTTATTTCTACTCTTATCCGGAGGGGGATCCAAGGGGCTCTAATTAGAATCCTTACTTTTACGAGAGTCAGCTAAAATCTTAACAAAGGCTGACTCATAAATTCACTAGCAATAAATGCATCATTCAACAGTCAGTAGTCAGCAAGTCTAGTCGAGTGACAGAAAGAAATGCAACTGCTTACCAAACACTGTTGGCACATATTCTGCTTAGGCGGATGTCATTGAAGTATGTAGGTATTCCAGGACAATGTCTGTTTAAATAATTCGATGCAAAGTAGTTCCCTATTACAGATGCCATATGTCCCTAGTCTAGTAATCACCTCAGAAGGAATCTTGTCTGTTTGTATGTCAAACCCATATCGTATCTCTTAGAGAATAGACATGTACATAGCTCTCACTTATTAGTCTAATAGTATCTCAGTTCCCCAAGTCAAGAAACAGAGTCTACACCAATATATAGAAAGAGTCACAGAGCAATAGTTGGAACTTGTACACAACCTGCATTTTACCTGTACATAATAAAGGGAGAGAAGAGGATTTAAAACTTTAACCTTTCACCCTAGAAACTAAACTAAGAAAGTATTGTCATACTTGGGAGGAAAAAAAAAAAAAAAAAAAAAACAGCAACACTTATAAGAGCTCGGAACGTAACATAACTAAAAAATAACTCTGGTGACTGCAGGTCACGGTTTACTACTGCACAGCACGGGTGGAGGAGAGCAATCATAAATCGGTCTGCTCTTAGCCACAACACAGTACTCTACTACTACAGCAACGGACTGATTACTTTTGGTTACCACTAATTCATATGTACTCTCTATTCCTTGGTAACCACTAGTATATATATACAGTATTATACGGTACCAACAATGTAACCACTCTCTCTTACACACACACACACACACATGCACACCTGTTACCACTCTACCAACAGTTCTCCTGATGCTACAACCATTCACAGCCTGATAGAATATAATAATCAAGGTATAATCATTGCATTTTTCTCGGACTGCTTAAACAAATGTTATTTCTTGTCGAGGGAAGCACTATTGGTATATAATGCTTTAACGCTATTTCAATCTTAAGAAACTATAAATAAGTATACTAAGTGCACAGTTGGACACAATAATTCGTGGTACAGCCCAGGTACAAGATGCTTGTCCCTATCCAATAACAAGTGACTTTTGTCTTGTATTTGCCTATCGTCACCATCCCACATCATATTTTCTGACCCTGGTATATATTTTTGGTCGCTAAGGAATTCCATTCTGAGAAGAGCTGAGCATCTTCCACCTTGGCTGGACTACGAATTCCTGTGTCCAACTGTAGTTATACCAGTCGCTTTAATTTGCCACAGAAAAAAAAAAAACATAACGTCCACAGGGCAAAGTGTTGGCTTAAGTTGTCTTTTGTTTACCCCCCTTGTTATTGGATAGGGACAAGCATCTTGTACCTGGGCTGTACCACGAATTATTGTGTCCAACTGTGCACTTAGTATACTTATTTATAGTTTCTTAAGATTGAAATAGCGTTAAAGCATTATATACCAATAGTGCTTCCCTCGACAAGAAATAACATTTGTTTAAGCAGTCCGAGAAAAATGCAATGATTATACCTTGATTATTATATTCTATCAGGCTGTGAATGGTTGTAGCATCAGAAGAAGTGTTGGTAGAGTGGTAACAGGTGTGCATGTGTGTGTGTGTGTGTAAGAGAGAGTGGTTACATTGTTGGTACCGTATAATACTGTATATATATACTAGTGGTTACCAAGGAATAGAGAGTACATATGAATTAGTGGTAACCAAAAGTAATCAGTCCGTTGCTGTAGTAGTAAACACATTGGTGGATGGGTAAAGATCAGATGTTTGTATTGGAGGTGGCAGTCACTACTCATAGATGTTCACCGTCACTTCAGATTATACTATTGCTTACATGGACAAATGGAAGCTGAGGGGGCTGCCGGTCCGCATATTCGTGAACACTATTGAACAGCGCTTGATTTGGTTAGGTTAGGTTAGGTCTAGTATAGGTTAGGTTAGGTAAGGTTATGTTAGGTCAGATTATGTGCTAATAGTGAAAAATGAGCTGGGAAAGAGAATGAGACTATTTCAAAGATTATCCCACGGTTGGTTTTATCGCTCTAACCCAAACGTTATTCTCATTCCAACCATTGGGATTTTGGCCCTGCAGTAAGCAGTGTGGGTACGTTGCCAGCAAGACTTGGTGAAAATGCTGCCGGTCCATCACCACCCCGTGCCTGTGAGACAAACTTCAGACCCTCCCAATCTAAAAGGCTAGCACTCATTTCACTATGAAAAACAACGAAAAAATAAAGGGGAAACTTGGAAAACCTACACCATGGACCATGGAAAATCCCTCATATTAGAAACAGCCCTCCCTACTTAGGTTACATACCTAGTGAGGGAAAAGTATTTGAGCTGAAAAATTGGACGATGGCACAATATGGTGCTTTGTGAGGTTGAGAGTTCAAAAAAATTCCACGGTTGATGTAAAACATTTCCCTCTCGTCCATTTTTGAAACAATAGAACAGGTAGTGATAATTTGCATACAGGAACAATGATTTCTAAGTATATTCAATTTTGTATCCCTTCAGCAATTGATATACAAATATTGAAAACTTTCGCTATATGGGATGGAATAGTTAATAAGTTGGCATCACCGACACTGACCTAGTTGAACCTTGCTTCGTCTCTGGTTCCTTACTTGGTCACCCTCGCTACTTCTCGGTGGCCTTTGACATCATTCTTTCTCCCTCTTTCATTCTTTTTGTTTTTTACTCCTTTACTACCTACTGTCTCTCATTGTGTGTGTGTGTGTGTCCTACTTTCTCTGGCTCGTTCCCCCCCTGCCATATCTCTTCTCTGTCTCTCTCTTTCTCTTACTATTTTTCTCTCTAATTTTACCTCCCACCCGCTCTCTCTCTCTCTCTCTCTCTCTCTCTCTCTCTCTCTCTCTCTCTCTCTCTCTCTCTCTCTCTCTCTCTTCGTCTGTTTTATATATTACCGTTCACATTAATCTTTCTTTCGTCCTCTTATACTCTCATTTTTGTTTTTCCTACACAGCTCTAGTAAGAGTTACGACAAGGATTAGGGTCGCGTACGCTTTCGGTACAGAGACACTCACCGGAAAAAATAATTTCGAGTGCGCCTTTATCCCGTCTACCTTATTTATTTATCCCGACGAATTTTATTTCCATCCACCATGGTGCCGCCACTGTAGCAAGTTGTGTCTTCTTATGTTCCCCTTTCCTTTCATCGCGTACCTATTTCTTATACTACTAACACGTTTCCTATTTTCTCAACCTCCGACCCTCCTTCTCCGATTTCATTCTTTTGCCCTTCTCCGTCTCAAAGGAGATAAGAACAGAGGAGGGATGGAATGAAATTAGAATATATGGGAGGTGATGAAGGACAGAGAGATTATGAAGATTAGGGTAAAAGAGGAAATGGAGGGAGGAGAAAATACAGACAGAATAAGAGGAGAACAATACAAGATGCGTCCGTCAAATAGAGATGTGTTCAATATAAATTAATTGGTTTGGTTAAAGCACTGGATCGTGAACAATTGATGACCAGGATTCTATTTGAAAATTCCCCTTATCGTATACACATATCTGTGAACCTTTGGTTTAATAAGGAGCTGCGCTTCTAAGGCAGTATGAAAAAGGAGAAAAAGAAAAGGGCGACAATGTAGATTTAAAAAAAAAAGGAAATAAAGAGAAAAAGGATGAAGGACATTAAAGAAGAAGGGATATGCAAGGGATGAAAGATAAATGGAATGAACATACGAAAAAGAAAAAAAGAAAAGGAACGAGAAAAATGTAATTATCACGAAGAAGAGTTAAGAATAGTGCGAAGAAATTATAATCATGATAAACTTATCAGACACGGGATGCGAACGCGTGATGTTTATTTTGATACTGTGTTCCATTCGTGTACAAAATGCTCTCACAATGTATGATGTTCAGTCATTTTAGTTAGCAAGGTTTGTTCATGCTTTAGAAATATAATGAGTGAAGGGTCTGAAAATATTTATATAGAATGGGAATAAGGAGAGAGAGAATGAAGCATCAGAATATATATATATATATATATATATATATATATATATATATATATATATATATATATATATATATATATATATATATATATATATATATATATATATATATATATATATATATATATATATATATTCATTAGTAATCACAAGTACACGTGATTTATTTAATTGCAGAATAACTCGCAAGGAAAATGAAAACGGAATATCAAGCTTTCGTCTATTTCTCAAGACATCTTCAGGGTAATACAGAGGAACGAGTGAGTGTATTTATATCCCACCCTGGACCCCTACATAGTTAACAATGATTACAATATGTCCACCCAAGCCCATTTGTTTCATCTCAAAATAATTTCCCAGTGACAATACATACATATTATTATAAACAACATATGAACT
The DNA here is from genome assembly GCA_033782935.1 of Petrolisthes cinctipes. Taxonomy (NCBI): domain Eukaryota; kingdom Metazoa; phylum Arthropoda; class Malacostraca; order Decapoda; family Porcellanidae; genus Petrolisthes; species Petrolisthes cinctipes. The sequence continues at coordinate 157,979 of JAWQEG010000588.1, read as the reverse complement.
ACACTTAAACAAAACTAACAAATATAACATAAGAATACAAAATAGTAAATGAATAAAAATATATTACCTAGTGGGGGTGGCAATACGTATGAGAGTATGTGTTGGCCCTACCCAGTAGAAGGACTACCAGAGGGTATAGGTGAGGTCAAGTCAGGTGAGGTGAGTTCAGGTCACACCACCCCTTACAGCGTCACACAACTTTCTTGCTTTCTTTATTTTTCCATCTTTAAATTATATTTAGCAGAAATTTATCCATTTTATATAGTCCATCATTTAAATTCATAGTGTTATTTGATCTTATTAATACAGTCTCAACTATTAACCTCTCGACATTGGAGTTTGATTTATATACATTTTTTGCTTCATTCCAGTTAATACAATGATTATAATTTTCTACGTGTTTAAAAATACCACTGGATTCCTGTCCTGTTCTAACCGAATATTTGTGTTGTTTAATTCTCTCTTCTAAAAGTTTTCCTGTTTGGCCAATATATACATCATCACATGACTTACACGGTATTAGATATACACTACCAGCATTAACTGAAGGGCTATTTTTGATCAGTGAAGATTTCATAGTTTTTTCATACCGAAAGACTACTTGAATATTTAGGTTACGTAGTATACGAGTTAAAGGAGTTAGATTTTGGTGGAATGGTACGGCAAGTATGTTTTTCTTTTCAAAAGGCTCTCTATTACAACTACCATAATATGTCTTTTTTGCCTTATTTAGACATATATCTGTGAATTCCTTAGGGTAGCATAATTTGTTGGTTAAATTATAAATGTAGTTAAATTCCTCATCGAGAATTTCAGGGTCACAAATTCTTAAGGCTCTCAAAAACATACCAGCAAATGTGGACTCCTTAACTTTTGTATGATGTTTTGAATAATTATGAATGTATGAATCAACCATTGTGGGTTTCCTATATACTTTGAATTTAAAACCATTACCGTTGTTTATAATCATTGTGTTTAAAAAGGGTAATTTACCATCACTTTCTTTTTCAATTTTGAATGAAATGGAAGGTACTAGATTAATGAGTTGCCTTAAGAAATTGTGAGGATTTTTGGCTGAAGGCCACAAACACAAAATATCATCAACATATCTGAACCACGGTAATCTAAATTTACAAATTTTTGGCAAAAAAAAAGTTTCAAAATATTCCATGTACATATTGGATAAAACCGGAGATAGAGGGTTCACCATAGCAAAGCCGAAAGTCTGTCTGTAAAATTTCCCTTGTATAGTAAAGACACTGTTGAGTACACATAACTCAATTAATTTTTAAAATATATCATTGCTGACTGGTAAGTCTAATTTATCCAGATCTTTACAGGTACTTTTGTAAATAGGGAATTTACGTCAAAACTCATTAATTTACATGGTTCTTGATAATTTCTTATTTTCTGTATATATATATATATATACATATATATATATATATATATATATATATATATATATATATATATATATATATATATATATATATATATATATATATATATATATATATATATATATATATATATATATATATATATATATAAAGGTTTTCAGTATAAGGACCCTGGATGGATTACAACGAGGACCCGGAACATAGGTGAGGCTGGGGAAAGTTGTAGGTGGCGTTGACGAGGCCTTGGTAAGTTCCCTGACCCTGGGACACACGGGGTCATCACCTCTTTGGGAGCGGGGAGGAAGGGCGGGGGGACATTGCCTCGTGGGAGGGAGGAGGAGAGCTTGTGGGGAGGGAGCCGGAGTAGGAGAGAGGGTGTATATTTGAAGGTGGGTCAAGAATGGTGTATATAACAGGTTGGATGGGAGCGATGTATGGGAGTTTGTGGGTGTAGGAGAGGTGTGTTTGCGGTTGTGGTGTGTGTAGGTGTGAGGTGTGTGGGGTTGTGGTGTGGGTGGTAGAGAATTATTATTGATAGTGGTTGTTGTTGTAGTGGAGATGGTAGCAGTAGTGGTGGCGCTATTGGTACTGTTGATGCTGTCTTTGTGTTGGTATATAGTGGTGGCTTTGGTGGTGATTTCTGTATTTGGAATAGTTAAATTAAGTCTTTTCTCGAGTTAAAATATAGAGTTGCGTATGTTTGGAGAACAGTAGAATGTAGGGTTTAGCGGGTAGCCTATGGTGGATGGGTAGGGACTGCAGTAACAAGAGAGGGTATTTAACATAAAGGGTAAGAGTGGATGTCAGTTACGAGGTGGATGGCTGCAGGGTAGGGTAGTATATGGCAACAGACAAATGGGTGATTTATAGGATAAGAGTGAGTGAGAGCAGAGAGAAGAATGTCTCAAAGAAACATAGAATGAGAGTGAGTTAGCCTAAGGGGTGAGGGTATACCTGAAGGTCAAAGAGGGCAAGCGGTCCTCTGTGGCAAGCTGTGAGGAGGAGGTGGGGTGAGGAGTTGGTTGTCGTGGTAGAGGAGGTAGTGATAGTGATGGTGGTGGGAGGGCGGACAGAAAAATGTGGAGGGGACAGGGTACAAAAAAAGTCGAGCGAGCTTTATACAATATATAACATCCCACTATAAACAAAGCTAACAGTCCTAACCAACTCCTAAAGTAACTAACTCTAAGCCATCAAAGCCATCATTTTTTTATCAACCTAAATATTTCTACTAAAGTGAAAAACCTCGACAGTGAAACTCCGTAGGGGGGTATTGCCTATAGTGATGTGGGCAATGCTTTAAGGGTTTTGGCACCTATTCGGCCCCAGCCACTACTTATCACATTCTTCAACTTTCACCACGGATACATCTTTTCTTTCTATTTCCATCCTGCTTATTGTCTCACCTCTCTAACACTTTTATCTGATGCTAAAATTATGACCTCGCTCTTGTAGCAACTAATATCAATCAATCAATTAATCGAAGCTAAAATGATACCGTAATGGTGTAGAGGAGTGGGACGAGAGAGAAGAGGTGGAGAAGAAGGAGGAGGTCTGGAGAGATGAAGCAAAAAAATTTTACAGTTGACTGAGTGAATTGTAAATTGAGTGATTGTGGAAGCAGAAGTTAAGAGAGTGATTAACTGAGTTCAAATTACTGAATCAACGCTTGAGGGCTGAGTATGAGAAAGACTGACAGAGAGACTACGTGACTGACAAAAGTAAAGAAGGAAAAAGTGAATAATGAGGATGAAATACTGCATAGTTGCCCTAACATAATTTCATATTGTAATTATTAAAAAAATATATTAGTTTTTGTATGAATTTGGAGGCTGGCGAATTTCCATTTTTATGTTAGGACACAAATTCCTTACTCGTGTACTTAGGCAGTCTGTTTCCTGGCATATTTTGGAGGCATCAACTGCCCTACAGTTCCGCCACAGCAGATCGCCCCCTTCACCTTGAGTACATAGAAATATTGGTAGTATTGGTAGATAAAGCGATGCAATTTAGGGTGAAAGTTGGTACAGTATGAGTGGGAGCACATCAAAACTGGCAGCTTGTGTGTGTGTGTGTGTGTGTGTGTGTTCTTTTATACATGTGTGTAATGCAAGTTTATACCTGTGCCTGTTGAAGGTGTGTATGAATAATGGGTAAGCATAAGCATTTGTCAGTGTGCAAATGGCAACACTGTGTTGTTTCTTGTTTATCTTGTTTCTACACTAAGCGTAATGGTAGTGATTAAGGGAATATGATATTGTTGACAATTTGGAAGGCCAATCAACCATGCTACAAATCGATTCTATACTTGTATTCCCAGATAATTTGCTTCCTAGCATTGTTTGAAGGAACCAGTAGCCCTCCAATTCGCGCAAAGCAAGCTGGTGAAAGTATGGACAAGGAATTGTGTGTGTGTGTGTGTGTGTGTGTAAATGGATGGAAGATAGAACAAGGGGTTTGGTTTGTATGATAAGCCAGATGGTATCAGGGATAAGTTATGAGTGAATAATGAATCGATTGCCTATCCTTCTTTCCATCTCCTGATGGGAACCACTCAAGATATACGATATATATGCTCTCTCCACAAGCATATATGCTCATTTACAAGTTCAGTGAGTGGGATGCATCACTAGAACAACCATATTCCAGGTCTCCCACAAACACGCACACATACAGACACACACCTGCACACACTAACACAAACGTACACACATATACAAATCCTCCACACCCACAAATAATACACACACAGATACTGGCACACTTATGCAGACAATAAACACCTTTCTGACATATATAGGGGAGGTGGCTGAGTGGTTATTATTTTGAACTCGTAACCAATAGGTCGGGTGATCGAATCCTCTCAGGTGAGGGGCTGAGAGCAATTACTCTTTCAAATCTAGTTTCAGGCACTAACTATAAGGCCATTGAACGTCGTAAAACGCCCTCGCTGGTATCATAACAGCTGCAGTATTTGGGAATTACCCTCACTTCCCGCTCTCTGTGGCTGGGTGCCAGTTCGGAAGTCGTGACGTGTGCGTGTGTGTAACAGTTTACCTGGGCCACGATAACTGGCTTAATAAATCCTATGTCCAGTGTCGGAACATAAACAAAAAATATATGCACTATAGTCATTTTGAAATATACTGAGCGCTCTGGCGTGGGCTGTTGGAAGGTTTCTGCCTCCCACAATGGTGCCAAATCGGACCAATACAGTTCACTCTCTCTCTCATATCAGCTATTTACTAATGATAGATTAATCTAAATTACTGCATATATATTTACTTCACTAATAAGGCCATGTAGGTATATGAAAGTATCATTCACTTTTCATATTAACAATGATACTACATATATGTATCACAACACTTGGCAGAGTATTTTTCCGACGTTGTCAGTGCACATAGGGTGAGTGTGCTCAGGGATAGGTGCTTAAGCTCCAGCTGTAAACTCAGGTCACTTTTCCTCTGGCTGCCACTCAAGATGGAGCGCACCTCTGCTACTCGCTATCATATTTTACATAGTCGAAAGAGAGAACTTATTTATAATGTGTCTCATTTATAATACAACATTATGTGTTAACAGAAAAGGAAAGAATGATTTTTAAGTTTTGTTGTTAACGACAAGCTATATATAGGCAACCTGATGAGAGAGAGAGAGAGAGAGAGAGAGAGAGAGAGAGAGAGAGAGAGAGAGAGAGAGAGAGAGAGAGAGAGAGAGAGAGAGAGAAAGAGAGAGAGAGAACAGGCGGTGGGTTGGTGAGGGCTGGCTGTCATTTTTAATGTGGATCTAATCCCATAATTATCCAGAGGAGATCTGGCATCGTAGCAGCCAGGTATATTTAGGGAGTAGGCAACGCCTCAGAGCTCAGTATATTTCAAAAAAGACTATAGCAACCGTGCCTGTACCCAGACAAACCAAATGTCTCCTGACACACACAAACGAATATAATCACCTCCCCCCTTCCGACCGAACCTGACCCCGTCCTCGATATGCAAATGATAAGGCCGGAGAAACACACTGGCATCCCTTCCCCTTCCCAAACACAGCGAGGAAAATAATCGCCCTCCCACTGCGTCATTAGCAGGGGAAATACAAACGTGAGAACATAAATCTAGCAAGGGGCTATACATTGCTGGTTATCGCGTCTCACCTGCAAATTATCCCCAGCCATGTGTATGTGTAAGTGTATGTGTGTACATTTACCGTGACAGATGGGAACCTGTTAACTGGTAACCACTTCTTCCCATTTAAATGTGTTATCAAATGGGCAATAGTCAAATTATCTAGCAGAATCGCGTGTTCCATAAGTTTCCTTTGCTGTATGTGGCAAGTTACATCGTATTTATGTATGTGTTTTGGCGTTTGTCTGCATTTGTATATTTTACTTTGGTGATTTGGTGTTTGTCTGCATTTGTGCATGTTGCTTATGTGGTGTGGTGTTTGTCTACATTTGTGCGTTTTGCTTATGTGTTATGATGTGTGTATAGCATACTTTGTGTATGTGTTTTGTTGTATGTAGAGTATACCTGTGTATGTGTTTTGTTATTTACAATTACAATACAACGAATGCACTGTGAATGTCATACTTGTCACTGTCACTCTACAGTTCAATAAATATTTAAGTGCACTGCAAAGGATGGTTGATGAATCCAAGGAAAACAAAGTCATTGGTTAACAAATCACACATTCATCTATAAAAATGTACGTAACTATATGTTTGTCTGTATGTTCACAAAATATTCTTGCATACGGGTCTTAAACGGCGATTGATTGATAAATTAGTAGATGCCACTAAGCATCTGGCAGCGCTACAGCTAGGGTCATATACCGCCCAAGACAATAATAAATTCTAAGGATTTTAAAATATGGTCACTTACATCACCAATACAATACATACACACACCAGCCAGGCTTCATTACCCCAAAAGGAAGAGGCACATGATTAAAAGGACATATAAAAAAAAAAAAAAAAAAAAATCACATGATTAAGATAATAACCCGTTTAACTTGAGTAAAATTCATAAAAAAATCAAAATAAAAAACATTGAACTATCCAAGCAGCCATAAATATAATAAAATTCACAATTTGTGGAGGAGGCCAGCCTCTTCCACAATGGAGGTGCTCCTTCCCACACTACAAGCCTCTTCCCTGAGCACCTGGGAGAGACTCTAATAAATTAGAGTTGTCCCCCTCCCGGTACTCAGAGAGGTGCCTACGACGAAGGTCCCCAAGGCTGGGACACTCTGCAAGAAGATGCTGCACTGTCAAAGGGACCAGACAACCATCACAGTAGGGAGGGGGAGCCCTCTCCATAAAAATCCATGAGTAAAATGTGAGTGGCCAATGCGGAGACGGGCAAGAGCCGTCTCCCACCAGTGGGACAGGGCACTATAGCTCCACAAACCCAGGAGGTGGCAGATGTCGCGGAGCTTGTTAGCCCCGACGGCGTCTTATCTGTCCTGATAGCAGAAATAAACGACAGCATCTATGTAAGGTCGAAGGTCCACTGCTAGTACTGGATGACGTCTGGCAGGAGGTCGAGAACTGGAGGCCACAGCCCTAGCCAGGGCCTCAGCCCACTCATTCCCATCGACACCAACATGGGCCGAGACCCAGCAAAATGTGACTCTGCAGCCACGACGACCCAGGAGGACAAGCCACTCGAGAATGACCAACACCAGGTGATGTGAAGAATTAAAATTGTCCAAGTCCTGCAATGCATTACAGGAATCACTAAAAGTAGTAAAAGAAGGCTGAGGGAGCGTAAAAATAACTTAGAGGGCAAATAAAATGGCCGAGAGCTCAGCAGTAAAAATGAACATGACATAAGGGAGCCTACCGCCACAACATAAGTCAAGAAAGACAACTCCAAAACCAACTCCAGCATCAGACTTTGACCTATCAGTGTACACAGAGAGGGACTCCCTGTGAAAGGAGGCATGTTCTAAAAAGGAGTGAGACACTGGAGGAGGAAGAGATTCCTTCTTGTCTGAAAAGTAAGTGTAGGTGTGAATTTCTGGAAGAAGCCATGGAGCCACCCTAGGGACCCACACAGGATGAATCTGGAAGTCATCAATGCCCACCACCTCTATAGCCTTCCTGACCTGGAAGCTAAAGGGCCATGGTGTGCGAGGATGTAAAAGGTAGTACTGAGACATGATATCAGATAACACCGCCAAGCAGGGAAAGGAGTTAGGAAGTCGATATAATCGATGCCAACAACGAACCATCAAGGACTGGTGACGGAGATCAAGAGGTGGCTCATCAGCGTCCACCAGGAGACTGGGGATGACCTGAAGGCTCCGGTCATCAGACGTACCCCAGCATGATGAGCAGGGTCTAAGACTCTGAGACAGGCATCAGTGGCAGAGGAGTACACCTTACACCCATATCCGAGTTTTGACCTAATAAGAGCATGGTATAGGTGGAGGAGGGTTACCCGATCAGCCCCCCAGGACGTTCGGCCCCGGATCCTCAACAGGTTAAGAGCCTGGAGGAAAGAGAACTTAGGTGAACATATATGGGGAACCCAAGTCAATAGTCTGTCAAAAATAAGACCCATAAGGTGAGTCTCCTCAACACAACGTAACCGATGACCATACATGAATAAGTCCGGATCGGGGTGAACACCTCGGATGTGGCAGAAGTGCATAGCAACAGTCTTGGCAGGAGAGAAGCAAAACCCATGAGAACCAGCCCAACGCGACACCCTGTCGAGGGCAAGCTGCATGCGCCGCTCCTCCACCGACATACGGGAAACAGCAAACCACATTGGCAGGTCGTCCATGTACATCAAATTGGATATACCGTCTGGAAGGGATGAGGCAATGGCGCTAATTGCCAATGCAAATAACGTGACACTGAGGATGCTTTCCTGGGGGATGCCCTCCTGTGCTATGGGTGCAAAGTGGTCTGTACCAACCCTCATATAAAAACTGCGACCATTGAGAAACATCTTACAAAGAATGGAAGGCGACCCCGCAGGCCATAGGCATGGAGGTGTTGCTGGATGCCATATTGCCATGTAGTGTCATAGGCTTTCTCTAAATCAAAGAATACACAGACCAGGTGTTGATGTCGTGCAAAAGTGTCATGCAGCAGCTTCCAACCTAACCAGAGAGTCTGTAGTGGAACAGTGTTTACTACCATTTTGGAAGTCATGACGTGTGTGTGTGTGAGAAGTAGTTGACCTGGGCCACAGTAACGGGCTTGATAAAGCTTATGTCCAATGTTGGAACATATAAAATAAAAAAGGCAGTTGTTCGGTTCATTGTTGGCGACACTCAAGTCCTGGCTTTGGGAAAGGAAGGATGGTAGCAACCCTCCACCCAGTCAGCCAGATTCTGTAATATAAAGCTAGAAGGAATGAGATCGCCTCCTCACCCAAGTATCGCAACATGGCATACGGGATGTTGTTTGGCCCAGGAGAAGAGAGCAGAGTGCAGAGCCCTCAGTGTGAATATATGGTTATAACTTTCATTCTTTTGCCCCGAGAAATCCAGGGCACTGCGCTCCTGGGCTCCCAACTCATGGCTGACAGCCAGAGGCTAGAGATTCTTGAAAAAGCTTCCGCCATGGTGTTGGTCACTGTTAAACCATCCGTGATCTTAACTCCATTGACCTTAAGGACAGGTGGAGGACTAGGAGAAATTTTCCCTGCAATCTTACGAACTTTCTTGATCACTTGGGTGAGCGGGGTTTAGGAGTAATTGAAGACACATAGGCCTTCCAGGATGCCCGTCATGCCGCTTTTAAAACTAAAAGGCGAGTGCGGGACTGAAGCCCGAGAGAGCTGCCACGATAGATAATGCCGGCAGCCTAGTGGTTAACCACTTAGCCGCGGGCCTTTATCTACCATGGCAGCTCAGTCTTGTAGGCCTTTTCCCGCACTAGCGATCACTATGTAAACAACACATTGACAGCTAATAGCTTGTAAACCACTCATGCTACATAGATAAAAGATACAGGATATTGAAATACAAACCTTTAGCTGTCTCCTGATGTACTTGTAAAGACTTAGTTGACATCTGTAAGATGGGTATCCAGCTCACTATGACTGCAACTCAAAATTCACTTTTACACACTATTTATATCTATTGGGCAAAATGGGATCCATCATATATCATAATCCATTTTTATAACCGTAGTCATTTATAATAGACTGTAAAGTAATTAATAGAATATTATGCAGTTATATAGATCATGATTATAATGATGTAAAGAAACATGTGAAGCAGCCAACATCTCGAAGCTTCTTCGCTGAAATAATCTCGGGGCCTCACAAGAGACTCAGGCCAAGGCTGACGGCTTTCAGTTATTCACTCGTGATATGTAATTTTTGACCAGAGACGAACGACAGGCACCACACATACCCAGCATTCGAACTCAGCCCCTATAGGTGTGCTGGGTCGGGAAATGAGCTATAGCAGGCGATTCGAAGCTTTCTACTCCTGACACTCTGGTCAGAAATTATGTATCACGAGTGTACTGGGTGGGGAAGTGAGCAATACCAGGCGATTCGAAGCTTTCTGCTCCTCACACTCTGGTCAAGTATTACGTATCACGAGTGTACTCCCCTCCCGTATCTCCTTCCATCAGTCCTTCTGAACACCTCCCCATCTCAATTACTCTCACCCTCTCCCCAATAACTCGCCGGGTAGACACAACCTTCGATGTGCTTGTTTGGGCGATGGTGATGTTTCCCATCCATTAGCTCGGGACTGCACATCAACGAAAAAAAAAATATTAATAATAATAATAAGGTTGACAACTATACTACTACTTCTGCAACTACTTATAATAATAATAATAATAATAATAATAATAATAATAATAATAATAATGAGAATTATAAGCAAAGATAGTTGAAGGAAATATCATTATATAAAAATATTTATCATCCAATTTTACAAGCACTTCAAAATACATAAATTTAGGCTACAGTTTGTTATCATAAATACTTTCATGAGTAAACTATGTATATGATTTTGTGTAACGTCATAATTGCTTCTATATATTCAATTAGCATAGATAAACTCTTATACACATAAATAATAAATTTATGAGTTATAACGCTATATGACTTATAGTTTTTATGCTTGGAGTCACATAAAAGAACTTTTATAAAATTACAATAATGATTAATGTTCTTAGGAAACACAGGGAAATGGAACAGACGATTGTTAGTCCACTGAACATTTTAACTGTTTCCTCTAAAAACCGTAATCAAGTGAGATTAGTAAAGGTATAATCTTCCATCATTTTAACTTTCATCCCATAACAACTTTTCAAGATATCCTAAAGTAGGCCCAATTCATTCCATTAATTAAGGGGAAGAATTATTTTGGGTATATTATTATATTGAAGGGCATCTGATTCCTCCAAACTATGCCACGGAGCTGATAACTGCAATGTTGAAAGTAGATGATCTGTATCCTGACATAGTTTGGAGAAATCAGTAACCCTCTAAGTCACTAAAAATAATTGGCCCACTTAAACACACAAATTAATAATGGCGCTATAGATATACAACATTAGTGTACAGGTGCACTTAATTAGGTGCAATTAGGTGTACAGCTGCAATTAATAGAAGAAGAGACAAAGATGTACAGATTTCCTAATAAAGTAATAGATCATTAGAACACATAACCAGAAATGGTGTGTGCGAAAAATTAAATATATTTAAAGAAAAATATGATAATTGGGTATAATATGATAATCAAAACTGGGATATTACGAGCTTGATTGAATCCTGTAAAGATACAAATAGGTAACAACACTCACGCACGTACACGTCGTATTTACAACTCTTTATACGATATACAGTATTTTCATATATTACATGAAAATACTGTCTATTTTTAATGCTCCTTATAATTTGTCTTCAATTTTCTGTTCACTTATTTTATATTCTTCTCTAGTTCCCTGGGCCTTAATGGACCCTGTGATGTAGTCAGAAAATTGGAGGTAAATGCGTCCTTCAAATATTGCCACGAAACATCACCTATATGGAAGGAGCCTTTATCGCAGCACAATTAGGAGGAAGCAGAAAAGGGCTCTGATTCTCATACACGATCACAGTGTTCGTAAGTCCAACTGCAGTCGCTGTTCTAATTTGCGACCTTCAAAGCCCGGTGTAAATCTCGGGCGATGTTTTCTATTAACGTGAAACAGGATATTTTACAGCTTCATAATGCCTGGCCCGTATTAGCTTTGGTGGAGTTCATGTTTCTTTTGCTGCCTCGTCTGTCAGCCAGCCAGCCCTTCTCTTCTCCTCTCCTACCCTATCAACTCATCTCCTGTACTTATTTATCTCACTCCTTTCCTCTCCTCTCCTTCTTTACTCCTCCCGTTCTTTCCTCCTATCTCATACCTTATATTTTTTACTCTCTTTCCACAGTTAGGTTACTCCTCGCCACTCCTCACCCTCTCTCCTTTTTCATTCTTCTCTCACACCTATACTCTTACATCAACACCCACAGCTACGTCTTAACACTCACCTTTTCTTTCTCTGCTTGCTCTTTTCCTCCATCTTCCCTTGTTTCCTCTCTTTTCAGTGATTTTTCATCACTACAATCCAGTCTCTCATCCCTACCCCTTTTCCCTTTTTTTCTTCCTTAACTTTTCCTCTTAACATTTGCTATCTCCCCATCCCTTTATATACCCACCACTCTCTCTCTCTCTCTCTCTCTCTCTCTCTCTCTCTCAGCCGTATATCATCTGGTCACGAAGCATAATTGAAATTAATTACTTCACTTTTATACGAGGTGGGAATTCGTTTTCCCCTTTTGTCTCGTCTTTCCTCCTTTTGCTCCTTTCCTTCCTTATTATCATTCTTTTCATTATTATCTTCTTTTCCATTCATTTCTTTTTGCATCTGTACATTTTCTTGTTCTTCTATAACAATATATGTTTCTTTTTGCGGTATTACATCACAAGATTATTACATATATTTTTTTATTGTTAATTTTCATAATTTTTCATAATTTCCACCTTTCTCTCTTGTTGCGATTATACTGTACATCTCTTTCTCATTTATTCTTACATCCAATATCCTACAGCATTATATTATAACCAACTACTTAAAGAGGTCGTTTATCATGGTCAAATTGGCAGTCGATTCCTCCAAACTATATCCAGGAACAAGAAACACTGAGTGAGACGACAGAACTTGTGCCGCCGACCGTACATACTGTACAGTATCTTATAATACAAATAAAGAGGTCTGTTTCGAGGTATAGGTTGCAGGAATTATCGTCACCAAGAAGCCACATTTTCTCCATAATCTTGAATATTAATTAATAAAAGAGAAAATCAGTCTATATGTAAACCAACTACTGAATATGCACACTTGTTTTAGAAGGCTGAAATAACACAGATTCCTCATAAATTTGCCACGAAGACACGTAGGCCTACTGTTTTGTGGCCTTATTGTGTTGGAAACAGTAGGATCCAAATTTATCCTTCAACATTATTTGCTTTATATAAGAAATTATTTAAACTTCATGAGTGCAGACTCCTGTACCAGCACCTCATTCCCATAGACTTGTAGTGAAGCCATGCTGACGGCTGCACCACGACAACACGAATCTCAGACTCGATCGCTCTGCGACGAGGAGGGAAGGGGACGACAAGGCTTGGTAATGCACAACAAGGTGGAAGGTTGTGTTGGACTGGGCGGGGTCGTTTGTGGATCCTTGAGAGCTGTGGTGGGGAGAGGGGATACCGTATGTGTCAGGCTATGTTGGGGAGATGTGTTTATAGACTGTCCGACTGCTTGTATGAGAGAGAGAGAGAGAGAGAGAGAGAGAGAGAGAGAGAGAGAGAGAGAGAGAGAGAGAGAGACCCTCCATAACCGGATACGACACTGCAACCTTACCTTTAGATTTTATCATCAGTTTGGAGAAAAACTCACAAGGCAGACCAATTATTCTTCATTTTCTACACTCACCTTCTGTTCTTCGCTCCTCCTTTCTTTCCACTGGCATGGCTTATATTTTCTCTGTTACATGAACAAAGTTAATATAATAAGACTTAAGCAGCTGCGGGTAGAATTTACCCGGCCTTCTGTATCCGTGGTTAAGTTTATTTAAATAATATTAATTTTCATTTACGTTCAATATACATAGTTAACCTTGTTGGTTACACTTATTCAATGGAGCTAAAAGTACCCATAAGCCTCAATAATATAATCTATTATTGTTACAAAACGCGGATGACACTTATTTTAACAAAATGTGCAGGACATGTATTGTATTGCTTTAAATCTCTCCTTCCTCGTTAAATTAGACTTGGTAGTTACAATGCGGAAGACAGTACCAAGCAATCATCACCTCATTGCTCTACAGGAGTTGTCTGTTATGGTAGATCTGTAGGACTTAAAATTCCACCAAATTATGCCTGTAGTATTGTTTGAAGTAAACGGTAGCTCTTAATCCAGTTGTGTAGTTTCATCACATACACTACAACCTCTCTTACTTTGTTGCTATGTTGCATCATTTTCTTCTATCGGTATTACACTGGACATGGTTGCCCTTAATTAATTCTCTCAAAGTATGGTTCCTTCATTAAGGGGAACATACAACACTAGCCTAGCTACTCAGTCTCACCCTTTTTCCCACCAACGACCTAATGTCTTGCATCATAGTAAACTAGTACTCTCAATGTGTTATATATTATTCGGCTGGTCATATCTGAAACACTCTACCGTCATCTATCATTTTCATTTTCTCTTACAACAATTCTCTCTCTCTCTCTCTCTCTCTCTCTCTCTCTCTCTCTCTCTCTCTCTCTCTCTCTCTCTCTCTCTCTCTAACATAAGAAACGTGCTTCTAGCAGTTATTTTTCACTGTCCTTTATATACTAGTAGAAAATTTGTTATGCAATCATTCATTCATCTAATAACAGATAGAAAACTCCCTCACAGTGGAGAGAAGCTCACTCACAGTTACTTACTACCCTCGGCCAAAAAAGTCTCTAGGAACACGAAGTAGATAAGATCCATAGTAAATCAGTGATCATTCAAGAGTGAAGGCATTTTGAAGGAGCTTAGGGTGCATAAATGGATTCCTGCATAACTAAATGTACCTTTAACGAAAGTCATGTACCACCTGCCCTTTAATAACTCTATAACCATAGTAACTCATAGACTAGAAACTCGATGACCTCCAAGAAATATTGTAATGTACCTGTAGGTTTGTTTTCTTACATATATGAATGAGTGCAAAATTATACACTGTCACATATATAAGATCACTTTATTTTCACTGCATAATAACATACCTGTAATTATTGTACGAGGTAAAACATAATTGCTAAAATCACAGTAAATTTCCACAAATTCTATTATTGTTGAAGCGCTTCGTGGAAACGACGTTTTCCATCTTACCCTCTTGCCAAAGTTAATTAAAATGACTACCACCTCGTGGGGGAAACACAATGCAATTTTTTGGACAGTGTAATGCTTTAGATTAATAAGAAAAATATGATAGCTGTTTGTATTGAGTAACATTTTATTAGCTATCACCTTTTAACACGTTAGAACGACGACATTTTTTAGCCAATTGTTTTCAAACGCGGGAAGCACACTCAGTTATAACATTGCAACCAATTAACAGATCACTGCAAAGGACCACTTAAAATCATGGTATTGGTCTCCTCTACAAACTGATGCATGATAAATGTAAATTTATTGCACATGGAGTAAGAATAGAATAAAATTCAAATACTTTTTCTTATTAATGAACATTCTTTGAAGCAGGGTATGAAGTCACAAAAAAGTCAAACATCACATTACAACTATAAACTTTGTGAAAGTACTTTATTGCGTTAGTAAGTTTAATCTGAATTATTGAAAAAAAAAAAAAAAAAAAAACAGTATCTTTAAAACTGATATGCCTGACGGCCGACTATTGCCACTCGACGGTGTAAAAATCAACATCCTTACCGCTATGAACAAGGTATCAGTTAGTAATTTGAAAGGTATAACTGTTCAAGTCTTCAGGATTATGCTAAGTGACACATAATATACCATACATCTTTACTATGCTAATGATGGTTCTATTGTACGAGAGATGTACCATATAGTGAGGATATGGGAGCAATGTTTTCAGTTTGTCTGTGGTGTTTGGTTCCTTCATCTTTTGGTATACATATCTTGAGGGGATTCCATGTTGGCTATACTCCCAATATATGAGATCAAACCACAGCACAAATGAAAAGGGAAAAGCAAACACAACCAAAGACAAATAAAATACAGAAAATTTGATTACTAGTCAAACTTCAATCACAATCATTACCATAAAATATGTTCATCTTATATTATAGCCAATTTTACAGTAATTAAAGGAAATTACTACTGAAAAACTATCTCAGTTAGTCACAATATTTAGTTGGAGAATTATTAAATCCATTACAGATACATCCTCACCTGACATTTGTCATAATTATCATGATCATCTTCACCTGAGTTTCTTGTCTCAATAGTCAATTCCTCTTCCTCTTCTTCTTGTCTCTGATCATTCCACAGGTCTGTAGTGAGCACATATCTGTGCATACCAAAGAGGCAAGACATGTGCAATCTTGCAGCAAGCATGAACGTTTACCCTTGCAGAACACCAGCTAGAGGACACTATTATTACTCTTGCACTCGTAATTTCATTTTCGTGATTACGGGTTTATGGTTTGTGGAAAAAGAACTTTACTCTGATACATTACCTACTTCGTACACCAGTCTGTCCGATCGTCCAGCCAGTCTACAATACTGACTTCGTCTCTCCGCCAGCCAAGGGGGTAGCGAAACTTTGGATCGTGGGTGTCTTTTCCATTGCCAACTCATTTTTTCGTCTTGACCACCATGGATGGCGGCAGTGTCCACCGAAAATGTAAGGTAATAAACTTCCGTCTGCCAGTGTTGGTTTTCTCCTCGTCATAGACAATCACGTCAGAGTGATTCCTCCAGCCTAGCATAATTTTGAAGACTTGAACAGTTATCCCATTCAAATGTATAAACTGATGCTCTGTTAAAGTTAAAGTTGCAGGGTTTTAGTTCTGGTATCTATCTCTGATGAGATACTCTCCTGAACGTCAGCCAGGCAAGCCCAACTCCCCACCATGGTGCCCAGCCATGGCAGTAACCCCCCAGTAAACAGTTTTAAACTCTCGGGCCTGGGCGAGGCTCGATCTGCCGACCTCACGGATGCGAGGCAGGCGCGTTACCACTGTACTAGCGGCAAGGCAAGAAAAAGCCTCCAGCATGGTGTTGGACACTGTTAAACCAATCATGACCTTAACTCCATTGACCTTAAGGACGAGTGATGACCAGGAGAAAACTTCCCAGAAATCTTACCATCTCTCTTGAACACTTGGGTGTGCAGGGATTAAGTATTAATTGAAGACACATAGGATACCCGTCGTGCCTCTTTTAAAACTCGTCTAGCTCGAGCCCCTTGCCCGTTGGAAGTCCTCTAAAAGAATAGGGTCCCCACGAGTGCGATGAAGGCGCACTTCTCGTGCACATTAGTGGTGCAGACTGGTGACCACCAAGGGACAGGACGTTTGGGGAAGTGGCCAGAAATTTTAGCTACAAAGTTGAGAGCAGCAGAGTGGAGTACATCGGTGAAATAGGCCTTCACAGCCTGGTCAGAGCTACTAAATCTGCTACAGAAGAGACCGGAGAAATAAGCTCTTTCAAAAACTACCAGTCAGCCTTCTCTAATCTCAGCCAAGGAAGACAAGAAGTAGGTTCGTACCTGTTATTTTCTAGGAGTATAGGGAAGTGGTCACTACCATATAAATCGGGCTACACATTCCTAGTAAAATCCAATAGTGCCCTGATTAAGCAGAGAGAAAAGTCAATACCGGTAAAAGTCCCAGTCGGGCTATGGAAATGTGTAACATCTCCCATATTTAAAACCCCTAATCCCTCATTCTCAATAAAAGAAGCCAATAAAACACCCCTGGGATTGACCGAACTGTCACCTCACAGAGGATGACGACCATTAAAATAACCCAATAAAATAAAAGGAGAGGGAAGGTCCAGTACAAGACGGTTGAGATCACCCCTCTCAACTGTAACACTGGGAGGAAGGTATAGACTGCACACAGTGTAGGGGAGGTCCATAAAAACCTTAACTGCAACAGGCTGAAGCGGAGTGTCAAGCTCCAGTTTTGTGCACGGAACATCGCTTTGAACTAGGATGGCAGAGCCCACCATGGTGACCCTGCCCTTCAAAGGGATTGGAATAAAATACTGAGTATACAGGAGGATAAGCAGGAATGAAGTTCCCAAGCATTGTCTCTTGGAGACAAACACACGCAGGGGAGAAGCAAGGGAGAAGAACCCGCAGTTCCTCCCAAGAGGCACACAAGCCACGGCAATTCTACTGAAGGACGTTGAATAGTATTACTTTAATACGGATTTTAGGGAAGCCTCACGGAGGGACTTCCCACTGCCACCTTTATCTGAAGTTTTACTCAAACGATAATTTTTATCTAATCATGGGCCACTAGAAGAAGAGTAGTAGCCCGAGGAGTAGTACTTGGGGCAGTAATTGGAACCCGTAGACGAGTCCCTGAAGCAGCTTATATGTTAGAAGAAGGTGAAAGGAGACGAGCATGGATATTCTTTGAAACAATTACATTGGTATTGTCCTGTACAGCATTGGTATCACTGACACAGGCAGAGACATCAACATTCATAATACAGGTGGAAGAATTACTCCGCTGCTCAAGCGGAAGAGAAACTGTATCTTTTGAAGTCAGAATATCTGAGGCATCCACATTCACTTCACGCCCTACCGATGTTCCCAAAGGAAGCTTGCGAGGGGGAACATCTGTTGAATCAAGAGATTCATCAGAGCCACGAGAACGCTTCTGGTGAAATTGAGAGGAAAATATGGATGAGTCCACAGAGGCGGTTGCTTTGCAAGGAGGAACGTCCATGGAGTCAAGTGTCTCAGAGGAACCACGAAGACGTCTATGTTGCAATTTATTTGACTTGGGTTTCCTTTTAGAAGAGCGTGTGGCAGCGTGAACCTCTACCACATGGTCACCTTTAGTTTCAGCCTGAGAATTGTCATCAGTTGAAGGGTCACCAGAATGAGTGTCTGATACAGTTTCCAAGACAGAGAAACTATTATGTAGTGAAACCGGAGAAACGTTCTCACTAGAGCAAGAAGTAGCTGCTTCTTGAGAGAGTTGAGAGGGTGCTGCAACCAATTGAGATGTTGTTGACTTGCAATGATGAGGGCGAAGGGAGGAGGCGTATGTCTTCACACAAGCATCCTTCTGTCGCCTGAAGTTGAGTTGCCTTCTGGCACTACCAGTGCTGATGAATTGGGAGTTAGCCAAGTGGAGGATATCCTGCTCGAGGAGGTACATCTTACATTGGCGAGAACGTAAGGGGTGAGCATCCCTGCAGTAAAAGCTGTAACTCTCTGATTGACACTCAGAAGTAGGATGCGAGTCAAGAGCAGAACAATTACCACACCAGGAACAGTTGTTGCAGTTCCTCCTCCCATGACCAAACTCATAACAGCAAAAACACTGTAAAGGACGTTCAACAAAAGGCTTCACCTCAAAAGAGGTGGGGTTGATGTTAATGCGATCTAGGATATGCGAGCCATAGAATTCATACAGGTCCTCATTGTATATACGCCCCTTGCTATAATTATATACGTTCGATGTGGTTTGATGGATTTATATATGCCATCAGAAGTGCAGGGGAGATTGAGGATTGATTAATTGATTGATTGATATTAGACGCCGCAACAGCGAGTACATATAGCGCCAGAGAAAGTTGATAGAGAGGTGTGACAGCAGGCACGAAGGAAAAAAAATGAAAAGAGGGACAGTTGAAGAACTGAAAGGGAGTGGCTGGGGCCGAAGGGGCGCCAAAATCCTTAAAGTATTGCCCACATCACTGAAGGCAATATCCCTCTACTGGGGGGGGGGGGGAGATTGAGGAGCTTCATGATCTGTGTCAATCGGTAGTAATCCAATTTTCTTTTTCTAGATACCTAGATGAGGTTACCACGCCCCTCCCTGTAGTAAGCCACAAACCAAAAGGGTGTAGGAACGCGACGCTCCTTAGGTACAGCTCCGGACAGATCAATGGTCCACACCCCATCCATCAGCGACTTGGCTTGGGCCTGGTCGGATCTGGTAACAGATGCAGGTGGAGGGAGGGGGGATGTTAGTGGGAGAGGAGGAGAGAAATGTGGGCGGAGCTATATAGGAGGGTAAGGAATGATCAGGTAGATAGACATGTGTCAGGAGGAATGAATGAAGCATACACTGTGAACGGTATCGAATCACCAACCGTTTAAAGCAGGGTTCTTCAATCTTTTTCAGTCGTGACCCAGTTTTTACTATGACATCATTCTCGCGACCCATACAGAAAGATATTTTACAAATGATCAGAATTATCAACCTAAGAAAATACAAGGCCAGACGCTGAAACATAATATTTATGATTAAAAGGCATTCTAACCAGAATTATAAACACTGCCTCACCTACCCTCCCTCTGTCTCTCACACACTCATTCAAGAAGGCTAATATTTGTGCAATGATTTTGTTTTATTTATAATTAAATATATGAATATTCGATTATAAAAATATGTTAGGTGGATTCATGTATGAACTTCATATTTATTTTATTGTCACGAATATTATTATTCTATTTTATTCATGTATTTATTTTTGTGAGCCTGCGACGCAGTTTGGAGGAATTCGGGACCCGTAATTTGAAGAACCCTGGTTTAACCCCTCTGGGACGGGCCAAGAATGGAAATACGCTCTGTGGTTCTGGGCGCAATACTAACTTTTACCCTGCCTGTCCGGGTATTTCCCGGAAAATCACTCTACTTCTCTTACTCCCTACGTCTAAACTACAATACTGAACAACTTAAATTTGATTGTGTACTCACCATCAACTCCTCCTCTTTCCATTAAAACCAACCCCAGCTCTCTAGGACACTCCATTGCCGAGAAATCAAGTGAGGAATAGAGGTCATTTTTCCCGTGAGAGCGAGGCTGCGTTCACTTTGTGAGCGTGGCTGTGACGCAATCTAGCTGGTTGCACCCGCGGAGTGGAGGTTACAAGAGAGGGTGAGCCCGTATTTTCTTCACTACGCCCAGCCATTGTCACGGTCAAGCACACACTGATTGAATGTGTGGATGAAAAGGTCTGGTGGTGAAGTATAGCCAGATAAAAAAAAATCCCGACAAATTTGGCGTTTTTCCCCATAAATTACCAAAAGCGGGATTTCCCGCTGCCCGGACTCTGTCGACAGAGCGGGATTTCCCGCTGCCCGGCCTCTGTCGACCGAGCGGGAAATCCCGCTGCCCGGACTCTGGGGGTTAAAGAAGTGCATACTGCATTAACGTAAGTGGATATAGAAGAGAAGAAATGTGATGATTTTAGGGGAGGGTGAGGGGGAAGAGGGTAAGAAAAATGAAGGTGATTAGTTAAAAAGTAATAACAAACAAATATAATTAGAATATCTGTTACATTGTGTCCTTTAAATAAAGGCACTGTCTTTTGTTCACCATCGTAGTGGGATAGACTACTGAATATATATCATCCTTTGGATATTAGACAGCTATCCCTGTATTCCTTGTATCCCTCGTGCTTACCCCGTAGGGGAGTATTGCCTGTAATGATGTGGGCAATACTTTAAGGGTTTTGGCGCCCCTTCGGCCCCAGCCACTAGCTTACATTTCTTCAACTGTCCCTCCTTTCTTCCTATTTCCTTCTTGCTTACTGTCACACCTCTCTATCACCTTTTCCTGGTGCTATTTGACCTCGCTGTTGCGCCACATAATATCAATCAAATCCCTCATGCTTGTAGTCCACCCTATTTATCACCTTCTCCCAAGCCCAGCTGCTTTTTTTTTTTTTGGGGGGGGGGGGCGGCAGAAGACGGTTTAATTTTCTAACTTTTTTAATAATCATATTTGTCAACAAATTCATTAAGCTATTTACCAGGATTTTTTCTTCTAAACATGCATTTCCTTAAAAATAATCAATGTTAAACTTGAATAGGCGCCGCTATATGGCGTTTTCAATAAACTTGGTCTAATTTTATGCATAGGCTATATATATATATTACAGTATCTCTCAAGTAACTGGCAACCTTACACATCCTCCCTACTGTCTTTTAGCCCTCTCTCGCTTGCCCTTCCCTCCTTTCTTACCGTTTATTTTTTCTTTCTCATTTTTAACCTTCTCATTCGTTCTTAAACAGTTTTAATGACATAGGCCTTTCTCCCTTATCACTTATAGTCCAATTATATGATTCGAAAAACTGCGGCTGAGATTATGTTGTTGATCGCATTTTGGTTCTCAATATGTAGAGGTTGATTGATTGATTGATATTAGGCGCCGCAACAGCGAGGTCATATAGCGCCAGAAAACGGTGATAGAGAGGTGAGACAACAAGCAGGAAGGAAATAGAAAGAAAAGAGGGATAGTTGAAGAACTAAAAGCTAGTGGTTGGGGCCGAAGGAGCGCCAAAACCCTTAAAGTATTGCCCACATCACTAATGCAGGCAATACCTCCCTACGGGGTCCCCTACCTGGCAGATGAGGGGACCGAGCGCTGGTCGCCGTGGGCGGGTTACCTAATCCCCCACGGGGCCACTCATTTTAAAATGTAGCCCCAATGGCTTGAAAGTTAGCCCATGACGGTGACGAGACACCCTTCCCCAACATCTGGTAGGGGTGTGGGAAGGAAGAAATTAGAGTAAAGTGGAAGGGGAAAAAGAGAGTGAAGAAAGGAAAGGGATACGAGTCAGGGGAGAGTAAAGAAAAAGGAGTTGAAAAGAGAGGAAGGTGATAAAGAAATGGGGAGAAATAAAAGTAAGTGAGGTGGAGAGACAGAGAAGAGGAGAGTGATGAGAGTAAGGGAGACTGCGGTGAGAGAACGAGGAGATAGGGATAGGGAGGGGGTTATAGGTGATAGGGATAAAAAAAGGGAGAGAAAGTAAGAAAGTAGGAGAGAAGGGGGTGAGATGGAGGGGTGGGTAATGTCGGAAACTCTCAGGCGGGAGTGATAAATGGGGAAAGAAGATGAAGATATTTGTACAGGGTTGGTACAAGAGTACAGTTTGCAAAAGACTGATAGTGTGCAGAGGACAAAGTGCAGAAGAAAGGTAAAGAAAGGGGCACCATCCGGGGGCTGTGCAACACAGTGGGATGGGATCTAAAGTGACGGAATAACGAGAGAGAGAGAGAGAGATGGGTGGGGGGACCCGGGAGGAGAAGGAATATAAAGGGAGAGAGAGTAACGGAATAAGTAGAAAGGGAAAAGGGAAGAAAGAGGAAAGGAGTCAGAAAAGGATGGAAAAGGAGAGGAAAGAAAATAGAAGGAAAATGTCAGGAAAGGAAAGTACGAATCGTGACATACAAACGGCAATGCCTAGGTGAAGGCATAACAATAATGCGTGAAGAATACATCACGTAAATTCAATAGCATACGCAACAGCACGTATAACATAATAAAGTGAGGTATAAAATATACAGTCAGCTTTATGTGCGCATGAATACAAATACACATATACAGAACCACGCGAATACAATATCAGAAGTACAAGGCAAGTAGGCCATACAATGTTATGTAAGCCCAATTTACCATTATTATTTTTTATCTCGCAACTTCCCTGTGTAAATTTGCACGTAGCCTAATCATTTTCCCACATAGTGGAAACATCTGCCCGATAGCCGGCGCCATACCCAATTCTAGCCAGCTTCGCACCCCACTCCCTTTCTGTATCCCCCTTCTCGGACAGTGGCGTGGCGGGAACGTCTGCCCATGGTGCTTATAAGAATTATTATTGGTATAGTGAAACCAGCACAGCTGGATTGCTATAGAATACGCCCCTTCTCAAGCCCAGGCCCCGTATAGGCATAATCTGGGTTGGAAGGGTCTATTCCGTGACGATCATCAGAAGTAAATAAAAATTCAAATCTGGCGCTGTACTGATAGTGGAGCCACCTGGTGGTGGCGTGGTGAGGTATTAAGCCCCTCCTCCGCTGAATACCGCTCGGTCACTCTGTCGCGGAACACGTCCCAGTCAACATCCTCGCTCCTCGCTGCTACGCTATGGTATTGTGTCTCGTGTTCCTGCTATTGTTTCTTTTGTGTTCTAGTGGCTGGCCTGCTCTGCAGATGTATGGTGTGTGTGTGTATTCTAGGAGGTTTTAGTTGTGTTTGTGGGTTTTTTTTCTTCTTTAGGACTGAGTTCTCTTTTCCCTAGCGAAGGGGGCTCTTGGGCCTCTTTTTTCGGAGTTTTTCTCCTTCATTCCCCCCTTTCACCTTTCCTCCTGCCCCTAGTACATTCTTCGTGTGTGTTTTATCGGGGTTTCTGGGGTTTTTTAGCGAGGTTAGCGTCGCCACGTGGGGCCCTCACCTCCCCACGTGGTGGGCGCGTGGGGTCTTTGCAGCCCTTCCTCTTGCCTTCCCCGATTATTATGTGTCCCCTCCCGGTAAGGGGGAGTGAGAATTGTGCCCTGGTTCTCTCTTCCTCTCCCGGGCGGGGTTTTTTTATGTAATTTTTGGTGTTTTTCCAGTATTTTTAGCCTGGGGTGTTCCTTCTCAGGCTACCGGGTCCCCTCCTCCCCCTCCTTCTGGATCCTTCTGTCCGGGGGGGTCTCTTTTACCCGCTCCATGTGGCGGGCTGTTTTGGTTTTACGGGGTTTTTCCCTGGTCGGGTGTGCGCGAGATTGGGGGGTCGTGTCCTGGCCCCCGGGTTCAGCGGGCGTGTCTCGCGCTACTTCTCCTTCGGGGGAGGGGGTTTCCGTGTCTTCTGTGTTCCAGTGTGTGCACGTGTTAACCCATGTTTGTGTATTCTTTTCTCCCTCAGCCTACTCGTGCCCTTTGTGCTGCTTCGGGGTGTACCGTGCGGGTCTCTCCTGACGGACACCTGCACTGTTCGCCTCACGCATCCTGCTTCACTCCCTTGGGTTACGACCCTTTGGCGTGTGGTGTGTGCCACCCCTGGGCTGAGTTGTGTCGGGTTGCCTCCCCTTCTGCCCGCTCCAAGCTCCCCGCCCTTGCTTCTCTTCGTATGGCGTGGACGAGGGCTAGGAGAATGGCCCACAAACGAGACGGTTCTTCTTTGGCGTGGGTGGACCCGATTTTGGGAGCGGACCTGGGTTTGTTCAGGACCCGTTACCCTTCTTCCTGTCTCTCGGAGTCTCAGGGGCTAGAACCTCCTGAGGCCCGAGAGATTGAGCCTCCTTCCCTAGACGGTACTACGACTCCTTCTCGGGGCTTCGCCCCCCGGGAAACGAGTGAGTCTGTCGCGCTGGTTCCCCCGACTACCTCACCGGTACAAGGGCCCAGCAGGGAACCCCCAGCTTCGCCTCCTGCTAGAGCTGGCTCCTCAGGTCTCTCTAGAGGACGCAAGCGTTCAGCAAAAAGGTCCCGCCACTCCAGGAAGTCCCGTGCTCGTCGCCGTTCTCCTTCCTCCTCATCTTCGTCATCTTCTTCTTCCTCTTCTTCGTCGTCGGGGAGCTCTCCTTCGCCTGCCCAAAAATCCCGCAAGGGTAAGCGGGGGGGGGACAGCCCCTCGTTGAGGAAGATAGTTAAGATCTTCCACACCCTTATTCCTCACGCTTTTCCTGGGCTCTCCACCGCGCAGCCTCCGGCTGTCGCTCCGGAACCCGCTCCCTTTCCCCCTCCTCCCGCTGCTGCTCCCGTCGAGGGCGCGAGTCCTCCCGGGGATGCGGGAGTCATTATCGTTCCTCCCGTTTCCCCGGGACTCGAGTCTCCGTCGGGGGACGTAGCTGAGGAGTTGGTTACCTCGTCACCCCCTCCTGCGGGCGACGGATACCTTCCCTACTCTTGGGCTCTTCTCCCTCCTACCTGGACCCACTCTTCGGAGGAGGGCAGACTGGTGGCTTGGTCTCCGGACACGGCTCAACCAGACGTGTGGACCCGGAGGGATGACGTCCTGGTGAAGTGGGGGGCGGATGAGAAGGGCGACGCTATTCCCTTCTACAAGGTCCGTCCTATCTCAGCGCCCGTACCCACTTCATCGAGGGTGTCCTCTGTGGCTACCCTGGACGCGATGGGTTTTCTGGTGGAGTACAGCCAGTTGCACTTGTCCGAGGCTTGGAGGAATGACCGCTCCCATGGGAACACGGCGGTCCTCCTTTCCCCAAATGCGTACTTCCCAGGGGATAAGGGCGAAGGGGACCTGGACATCCCAGCCCTTCTCCTTAAGTCCCTGGACCACCAGAGACACAGCGCGCCCAGGAAGCCCCCTCCTCCGTCTTTCCCCGTCATCCTCCCTCATTCCCGTGCCCCCCCGGGCTTGAGGGAATGCCTGTGGAAGACGGAGAAGGAGCCCCCGGTCCCTTATCAGCTGAAGGAGCCCGATGGCAAGTTGCGACAGGCGGAGTCTGCTACCCGCTTAGAGTTGGCCCACACCATCTCCACGGGGGCAGCCGCCTCACTTATCACTGCCTCTCCCGTCATTCACCCTCCAACCACCCCGGGTCCCTCGGGCCCCGGGGGATTAGGATTAACTGTACTCTCACTGACACCTGTCTCTTCCCGTTACAGCCACTACGTCTACCTCCTGCCTCAACCAAAGTGTCACTTTCGGTCGTCCCGCATGTGTTAGAAATGCGGGAAAAAGGGGTAGTGGAGCGGGCGACGGGAAGGGTCTTTCTTTCTCGTTTATTCACGGTCCCCAAAAAGGACCAGGGAAAAACGAGATTGGTGATGGACCTGAGCAAGCTAAACAAATTTGTGAAAATATTACGTTTCAGGATGGTTTCGGTTGCTCAGGTCCGCACAGTTCTGAGGAAGGGAGACTGGTTAGCATCCCTGGATCTCAAGGATGCGTACTGGCACGTCCCGATCCACCCCAGGTTTCGCCGTTTTCTGGCCTTCCAGGTGGGGACCGAGACGTTCCAGTTTACCAGGCTCCCTTTCGGTCTTTCTCTAGCTCCGCGAGTCTTCACAAAGCTCGTGAGGGTGGTGGCATCCCGTCTGGCAGAGGCGGGTGTCCCCACCCTCATGTACCTGGACGATTGGTTGCTTCACGCCCCTTCCAAGGAGCAGGTAGCAAACAACGTCCGGGTAGCGAGGAGAGTGCTAGAGGAAATGGGGTTCCTTTTGAACATCCCCAAGTCCTCTCTCACTCCCATTCGCAAACTGTGTTGGCTAGGAATAGAGTGGGACTCTCTTTCGGCCACCCTCTCTCTCGCTCCAGACAACGCCCGCCGGACCCTCCGCCACGTCCGCCAGGCGCATTTTTCCCGTACTTTCTCTCGCCGCCAGTGGGAATCATTGCTCGGGTCCCTAAATTTCGCGGCCCCTGCAATACCCCTGGGACGATTGAAACACAGGAGGCTGACGCGGGAGGTAAACCTCCACCTGTCCCCCGCACACAGGGACCTTCCCAGGCAAGTGTCCCCCTCTCTCCACCGCCTCCTTCACCCCTGGCTACGTCCCGGTGCCCTGAGTCAGCGGGTCCCCTGGGTGTTCCCTCCCCTGGGGATCACGGTGGCGACAGATGCATCGGACGTAGGCTGGGGATACCAGTCTTGCCTGGGACATCAACGTTGCGGGGGATGGAAGGAAGGGGAAAGGCTACTGCACATCAACGCCCGGGAGTTGATGGTAGCGAAGGAATGGCTCAACAGGCACCCTCAGTTTGCCAGGATAGGCGTCCGCTTCGATATGGACAACGTTGCGGCCTTGCAGTGCCTACAGAAACAGGGCACCGCACGGTCGGAAATTCTCCTGTCCCTGTCAGAACAGATTTTTGCAATAGCGGCCAAGAGGGACATTCACCTCTCGGCCCTCTACGTGCCAGGGCGGGAGAACGATTGGGCGGACGCCCTATCCAGGTTCAGGGGGACGTCAGTCGAGTGGCAACTGCGTCCCCTTGTGTTCGAGTCTCTCTGCCTTCGCTACGGGACACCGGAGGTGGACCTGTTCGCCTCCCCATCCACGGCCCTACTTCCTCTGTTCCGGGAGGCCCGGACGCCTTCACAGAGGACTGGAACAGGTGGGGGCATCTCTACCTCTTCCCACCCCCAGCTACGTCAGTCCTCCTGAAGGCGATCCTCAAGCTGCGCACGTTCAGGGGGAGGGTTCTCCTCATAGCCCCCCTCTGGCCAGCACAGCCGTGGTTCGGAGAGTTGTCCCGGTGGTGCCCTCATCCCCTTCAGTTGGGATCGGCGTGCCTCTCCAGCACCCTGTCTGCACCACTCCAAGCGTCACTGAAACTACACGCTTGGAGTTTCTACGGGGAGTCCTCAGCAAAAGGTTCACTAAGGAGACAGTGGACAAGATGTTGAGGGCTCATCATCAGTCATCGGTGCGACAGTACGAATCGTGCTGGAAAAGATTCCAGGACTTCTTGCGAAGACACCCCTCCATAGTCATCTCGGAGGACACAGTCCTGGAATTCCTCACGTGGCTCGCCGATTCCACCAACAGGGCCCCGGCGACGGTGCTTGCGCATCACGCAGCCCTGTCTGATCCCCTCCTCCTGGGTTTTAACATTAAAGTTTCGGAGAGGCCTCTCTCTCTCTCCTGAGGATGGGGATTCGGGCGGGGACCGCACCTCACCGGGCCCAGACGCCCTCCTGGTCCCTTCACCGCGTCCTTTCCTACCTGACCTTCGAGGGGGTCCCTCTGGAGGTTTGTCACCTCCTCCAGAAAGCTCTCTTCCTGCTCGCCTTAGCTACAGGGTACAGGGCATCTCAGTTGGCAGCCCTGACCCGTCACACAGCCTTTTCTTCCGTAAGCCCTAACCTTACTTCCTTAACTATCTCCCCCTCTCCTGCTTTTCTAGCTAAGAACGAGCAGGCTGACGACAGAATTGGCCCTCTCGCAGTACCCTCGTTCCTGAGGGATGGAAGTTTCCACCCCCTCTGCCCAGTCCACGCCTTTTCAGCATACGTGGAGGCGACGAGAGGGGCTTCTCCGGACCACCTCTTCTACAACTCTAGGTCCGGTAACCCTCTCTTCCCTAGGTCAATCGCTCGCCTTCTCTGCCGAGTGATAGAGAACGGGGATCCCGGACACGCCCTGAGGGCTCACAGCGTTAGGGGCATGGCCGCCTCCCTCGCCTTCCTCAGGACTCACTCGGTGGAGAGGGTTAGGGATTTGGGGGGTTGGACTTCCACTTCCTCCTTCAGGACGAGGTACCTGTTCCACTCGCTCTCCCCTACCCCCTGTGTGGCTATGGGTACTCCACCCTCCATTCCCCAGGGTCCCCACGGGAGACACATGGGGGGGAGGGGCCGCCCGAAGAGAAAAGGTCGGGCGACTTAAGTCCCGTCACTATCATCCCTTACCTCATCCACATCTTGTACAGCTTCATGCTCATCCCCATTCTATCATACGTGTACATATGGTGCGGGAAAAATAAATTACATTGTTACGGAATTCTTGTGTATTCATTTTCCAACAATTACCTTACTATGATGAGTGACAGGATATGTTATTACACAGGATGTCTGCATCCTAGTGTCCTCCTTCATCCCCTCGGGATCACATTACCTGAGCGAGGGCCATAGCCCTAGCTCAGAAGACTTGAATAAGGGGGGGGGGGAAGGGGGGGGGGTTGCCTTGGTCACCTCCCCCCTCCTCTCCTAGACCCGAACCCTCGAGTCTGCCTATAAAGACTTTATGTGTAACAATTCTGGTCTATAACAGAATGGTCTACGGGTATATGGGATAAGCTACTACACCCCCACCACGGCTACTCACCTAGCTAGTGTTGGGAGGTGCTTTAGCTTCTACCTCACCGGGCTCGGTTACCTTTCCTGCTCTCCGCTCTCAACCACTCTTAACTAGCACGTGATTGCCTCCACCTCACCTCCCACCTACCGCATCGCATGCATAGCAATCCAGCTTTGCTGGTTTCACTATACCAATAATAGTGCATTTGTCGCGGCTTCTAGCCGCTTAAATTGTATTTATTGGTTGTGAAACCAGCACAGCTTTGACTGTCCCACCCACCTCCCGATGCGGCAGGCATTCACTTTCTTTCTCATTGGAGTGACTGAGCGGTATTCAGCGGAGGAGGGGGTTAATACCTCACCACGCCACCACCAGGTGGCTCCACTATCAGTACAGCGCCAGATTTGAATTTTTATTTACTTCTGATGATCGTCACGGAATAGACCCTTCCAACCCAGATTATGCCTATACGGGGCCTGGGCTTGAGAAGGGGCGTATTCTATAGCAATCCAGCTGTGCTGGTTTCACAACCAATAAATACAATTTAAGCGGCTAGAAGCCGCGACAAATGCACTAGTTTTGACGCGTCTAATCAGACACTCGAGTAACTTGGTAGCGAATGGTGGTGTGCATGCTGGGCTGCAGAGAAGAGGCTTGTGATTACGTCCGTGATACATATTACATATAGTTAAGTATTATTCTATGATTTCCTTGCATACGTTTAAGTGTCAACATAAGTATATTTAAGTGAGTAAAGTAACTATGGAATTGCTGCCAGTATTAAAGTAAGGTGTTTAACTCTGTCATAATTTATAACTTGACTGTTGAGTAATTAAGTCTCATCATTATAATTATTGTGTTATGAAATTAATTATCATTATCAGTAGTGTATTAGATCATTAATATTGTGTGATTATTATTACTATTATTTTTGTTGTGTCATTTCTCATTGTGATTTGCTAATGCTATTATTGTTGTAAATGTTCAGTGCATTTCCCTGGAAATTTGTGTGGCCACCTGAGCCCGCAGTCTAGGTCTGCTATATTTATTTTTTCTGTGTATTTACCAAGTGTTGAGTGAGCAATTTGTTCTCTGAGGTACAATACGGGAATACCTGATTTAATTTTCATTTTATTGTCTTGTGTTTGTCCTACTACTTAGTGTTAATAATAATAATAATAATTGTTAATTGTTTTTCTTCGTGATTGTCTTTATATTAAGTAATATAGAACCTGGATTGTTGCAAGAGGGGATTATTAATATTTCTTGCTTTAACCAAGTGTTCATTTTTGATAGTCAGACAGTCATGCTCATTCCCCTAGCTTCCCCTTCCGTAACAACACACAAATACATGAATGGATATATACAAAGAACACATGCATTTACAAAATATGTACAGTACTTATACAGCGTACACTTACAATAATTATATACCTACGCTCAGTGCAGCGCAGTGTAGAACACGTGAAACACACAAGCCAAATGAAACTCAGATATATTTACGCCTGGATTGAAACAAGGACAGGAAAGTCACACGACGAATGGAAGAGAGAAAGAGAAAGCGAGTGAGTGAGTAAGGGATAGAGGGTAAAAGAAGGTGGAGAAGGGGAACACGGGTAGGTCAGGTGCTTAGGGAGAATGGAATGTGAGGGGTATGTACAGTCGTGGTCAATAATAATCATCCATATAGGGGTGACTCACGTAAGAGTTTAACAGCTTCCCTCTGTTCCTTAATGATAAACTTTCCAATAAATAGGTTATGTACCATCCCTTAATTTACTACAAGCAACAAGGCACTACCTAAAACAAAAACATCATATGTAAACCTGAAAACATTTAACAGCAAATTATGAGATACCCATATGTGGATGATTATATTATTATTGACCGAGACTGTACAGGGCGTGTACATACACTCAGTAATGCACACTTGAACAGACACCATATATATTATAGTACATATATAATGCCTATAGGTAGACCCTAAAAGACACGCAAATACACAAGCAACACAGACAAAGACAGATGCATAATTCGATGTACAGTACAATCGGCAGCATAAGTTCGCTACATTTCCACCTGTGAAAGTATGAGCCTATTGATGTTGTAATTCTATTGAAATGGAGAGATGATAGACACTTCTCAATAAGTAATATATATATGTTGTTAAAATAGAAACTGGTTCAGAATGTAACTTTATCTGGTCAAATTAGCATTACGAAGTACATGAGGGATAGACGCGAATTTATGCTGCCGACTGTACATGCAGAAGTGTGTGCACAAGTTTACTGTACACATACACATGAGGCACCCACAAAGAAAAATACGATGCACACACACACATACGTGTACGTGAAGTTACCACAATAACATAACATACAAAAGCAAGTACACGGTGTACACATATAAATTCACACACAATAGTTTCATAACTAAACACACTCAATGCACAAACACACACACGTAGTATAACAAAAATAGAATAATGTGTAAAACAACGCTTTAGGTATCGCTGATTAAAATAATGTTATGCTGTCTTAATTAAACGACGGATCTCGATGGTAGAATTCGTAACCTGTCCTAGTAATGGTAAGGTTAGCACCCTCCGATATAATCCTTACTAGGAATCATGACTATTGTAGAATGTGTCCTTACACCAATGTAACTGATAGGAATAAACTAGGCATAATTATGAGTAAACGTTCTGTTTAGTGGCGTTGTTTGAATAACTCAGTCGCGGAACGAAATGCAGCCACATTGCGTCCTCGGGTTCCGTTTTCTGGTCATTGAGCCTTGCGTGCTAACTCTTTGCATGTTTCGACAAATACTAGACTGAAATTCAGTAGGTCATCGTTACCGTGGTACCTCCTAAACCTTTCCCCCACAAAAAAAAAAAAAAAAAAAAAAAAAACGACACAGATTTCCTGTCATGCCCCCCAAAAGTAAAGGAATAAGGATAAACTTTGTCCACTCAGTGCGAACTCAAGTCCACCCTCACCAAGAAATTCGAAATATACTCCCAAAAGAATAATTCCACAAATTTAAACCCTCCTCCCCTTTCATTATCATAAAAAAAACTTATTTCCTCCTAACTGGAAATACATGGGAATGATGCTTTTGTAGCACTCCTATAGGAACTCAAAAGATAATATATGTAGCCCATTTATCGTCTGTGTAAACCGAGATACCGACCGGCCACACTAGTCTTGCCGTCACGTCTCATTGCTTCTTGGGTTTCTCTCGTGGCCCGTAGTGCTGAAAAGGAAAGTCATTCTGGAGTGTGCTTGATTCCCC
Source organism: Petrolisthes cinctipes (assembly GCA_033782935.1). Taxonomy (NCBI): domain Eukaryota; kingdom Metazoa; phylum Arthropoda; class Malacostraca; order Decapoda; family Porcellanidae; genus Petrolisthes; species Petrolisthes cinctipes. The sequence goes on along the minus strand of JAWQEG010000588.1, from coordinate 125,568 downwards.
AGCCCCACCCTCAATCACACACCTGTCAAACGTTAAGTGATGCTGTTTTTTTATGGTCCTTGGTGTACAACCTTCCGGTGTGTGTTTTTTTTTTTTTTTTTTTTGGGGGGGGGGTTGGGGGGGGAGAGGAAGTGAATATACACAATTTTCGTCTGCAGTTGTTTTCAATATTTAATGTCTCAAAACTCATGCTGACAAAATTCCTTTATTTTTTCTTGCAATGATATGGTCGTGTTGATAATTGAACAAACAGAATGACGGGAATAGAAACTAGACGCGTCAGGAGCATTTAATATGACAATATATAATGCATAAAATAGGTGCCAATTCGGATGTCGTGACGTGTACAGTATGTGTTGGTATAAGTTGCCCAGAGCTTCGGTAAAGGGTTTCATAGATCTTATGTCAAGTTTCGGGACATAAAAATAAACTTTAAAGCATTATTCCACCATATATTGACAGATTTACACAATCCCCCCTACTCGACACTTGGATAGTAAAGATGCTTGATGGTTAGCAGAAGTCTGGAGAGGAGATAATGGCATGAAGTCTGTACAATATAGAACTATTGATGATTATTTGGTAGCAATTCGGTGCGGGCATGAAACATACCTTTCTAAATGTGGAAGCCAGGTGAAGAAAATGAATCTGTTCACGCTTGCTCAATAAATTCTTACCATTATATTTATTTTCAGTGCTCTCAAATGGTACTTTCATACATCGGGTGTATAGTAATTATGCACATCAACATCGGCGTTAAAAAAAAAAATCTAATATAATCAAATTATGACAACGTAGGTGTGGAAAAGATGGTGAAAGTTGAGTGGAAACTATGGTAGGTGAAATCGGAAGAAACTTATGTCTGCGCCGAGTGATCCTTCAATGAACAGAGTGTGGAAGTATTTTGGGGAAGTTAGTAATTATGTTGGAGAAAGTTTCGGGGACTTTTCGTATAATTCAGTGTTATATTGCCGTTTATGTAATCCATGGATTTTGGACTGGAAGCACACAAACCTGATTGGATAGAGAAATTTTCGCCGCGCTCTTGGGTTCCAAATATTTTTACAATGGTCTGTCTCGAGTTACTCTTATTCAGCAAATGTGCTGTGCATGAAAAAGATTGTATCGGAGCATCTTAACTACTTTTCTTCAACGAACTATGTCCTGCTTTACTCTCTGTGTCTTTTCTTTACTTGCCCTTCCTTTCTTTCACCTTACTCAGTATTGCTCTGCCCTGTTCTGCTTTAACCTTTCCTACCGTGAGGCCGAGTGATAGAACTACACATAATAGTGGTTCTGCAAAACCTAAACACTGCTGTCCTTACCAAGCAGAAACTAATTATTAGAGGTTATCTCTGTTTGAAACATGTCCTCTAAATCCTCAAGTTGTATTCTAAAGAGAGGGATTGTTTACTTTTTGTTATGTCCAACGGTCTTACTCATTGCAACTATAAAACTAATGAAATTTTTTTTCATAAGTTTTATCTATTCGTTAAACAATACTGAGTTGATGTTCACCCTTTTTTAGGGTGGGGAATACTTTGTTACCGAATTATGATTTCAACAGCTCTTCTACTTTGCAGCATCTCCAAACTCATTTCTCTCTGACGCTTTGACGCGAAAGATATCACGGGCTTATATAGTTATGTAGTGTTTATGAACGGCGCTTCAATTTTGCGCCCTCTCCGAACAAAATTTAATAATCCCTAGATAATTTAGGTATTAAACTGTGTACCACAATGAACTTCAACTATGCTTACATACTTTCCTTGACTGTCATACTCTATTGTCACTGCTTCTCTCTGGCCTTATTGTTATATCTTTGTTGTTCCATCTCCCCTCATCTCTCTTCCTTCTTTTTTGCTCTCTCTCTCTCTCTCTCTCTCTCTCTCTCTCTCTCTCTCTCTCTGATAAACGGTGGATAATTATACCTCTTAGGCGAAATTGCATGATCAATTAACTCACAATACTTCAAATTTGGTGTTTGTGGCGAGGTTTGGTGGAATTACGACATAATTGAGATGTTCGCAAGGCACTTATTATCTAATTATAGCAATGACCATCAACCACTGAAGGAATTAGAGGACATAGATATTAGAGAGGATCGAAGGAGTAAGAGGTGTACAGGGTGTGTTTCCTCTCTCTCTCTCTCCCTCTCTTCGTACTCATCTAGACAAGGCCAGATTCTATTTCTAACCAAGTTCAAGGAAGTAAGATGGATTTAGAAGGCAAGAGCACATTGGAGTCAAGAGAGTTTTCAGCCACCCAAAATTATAATAATATTGATAACAACAAGAACGACAACCGTGAAAGTAGGAATAACAGTGCAACAAGAGGAATACAACAAGAATTTTGTCGTTTTTTTTTTCTAGGTCCTTCAGTGGAATTGCCGTGGTTTGCGTGCCTCTTGGGAGGAACTGCGTGTTCTTCTCTCCTGCGTGTGTTTGTCTCGAAGAGACAATGCTTGGGGACTCAATTCCTGCTTGTCCTCCTGTATACTCAGTATTTTTTCCAATTAATTTGAAGGGCAGGGTCACTATGGTGACTCTGCAATCCTAGTTCGAAGCGATGTTCCATGCACGAGCCTGGAACTTGACACTCCGCTCTAGCCTGTTGCAGTTAAGGTTTTTATGGACCTCCCATACACTGTGTGCAATCTATACCTTCCTCCCAGTATTACAGTTGAGAGGGGTGATCTCAACCTTCTTGTACGGGATCTTCCCTCTCCTTTTATTTTATTGGGTTATTTTAATGGTCGTCATCCTCTGTGGGGTGACAGTTCGGTCAATCCCAGGGGTGTTTTATTGGTTTCTTTTATTGAGGATGAGGGATTAAGTGTTTTAAATTCGGGAGATGTGACACATTTTAATAGCCCTATTGGGCCTTTTACCGCCATTGACATTTCCCTCTGCTGACCCAGTGCTCTGTTGGATTTTACTTGGAATGTGTTGCCCGATTTATATGGTAGTGACCATATCCCTATACTCTCGTCTTCCTAGGTGGAGATTAAAGAAGGCTGACTGGCAGTTTTTTAGAGAGCTAACTTCTCCGGTCTCTTCTGTTGCAGATTTTAGTAGCTCTGATGAGGCTGTAACATATTTTACTGATATGCTCCACTCTGCTGCTCTCAACTCTATCCCTAAAACTTCTGGCTACTTTCCCAAACATCCTGTCCCTTGGTGGTCACCAGAATGCACCACTGCTGTGAGGGAGAGGCGCGCTGCTTTCTCTTGTCTTTGTCGCAATCGTAGGGACCCAACTCTTTTAAAGGATTTCCGCTGGGCAAGGGCTCGGGCTACACGAGTTTTAAAAAAAGGCGCGACATACATCTTGGAAGGCCTATGCATCTTCAATTAATACTAAAACCCCACTCACCCAAGTGTTCAGGAGAGTCCGTAAGATGGCGGGGAAGTTTTCTCATAGTCCTCCACCTGTTCTCAAGGTCAATTGAATTAAGATCATGGATGGTTTAACAGTGGCCAACACCATGGCAGAGGCCTTTGCTAGAGTCTTCAGCCGTGACTCTCGACCTCTGGCTGTCAGGCATGAGTTGGGAGCCCACGAGCGCACTGTCCTGGATTTTTCGGGGAAGGAAAATGAAAGTTATAACCATATATTTACCCTGAGAGACTTGCACTCTGCTCTCTCTCTCTCTCTCTCTCTCTGCGGCGACACTTCTCCTGGGTCAGACAACATCCCATATGTAATGCTACGACACTTGGGTGAGAAGGCAATCCATTTCTTCTAGCTTTATATAACAGAACTTGGCTGGAGGGTGTCTTCCTTTTTGGGTGGAGGGTTGCTACCATCCTTCCTCTCCCCAAGCCAGGCAAGGACTCTAGTCTTGCCCTCAATTTTCGACCTATTGCCTTGACCTCATGTCTCTGTAAATTATATGAAAAGATGGTGAATGTCAGACCCTTTATAGATGCAGCCGTTTGTTCCTGCTAGCAGGGTAGATGGTACGCCGTCGGGGCTAACAAGCTCTGCGGCAACTGCCAGCGCCTGGATTTGTGGAGCTACAGCGGCCTGTCCCGCCAGTGGGAGACGGCTCTTGCCCGTCTCAAAATTGGCCACTCACGTTTGACACATTGGTTTTTAATGGAGAGGACTCCCCCTCCCTACTGTGATGATTGTCTGGTCCCTTTGACAGTGTGGTATTTTTTTTGTAGAGTGTCCCAGCCTTGGGGACCTTCGCCGTAGGCACCTCTCCGATTACCGGGTGGGTGACGGTTCTTACAGTCTCTCACAGGTGCTAGGGTAGGAGGCTTGTAGTGTGGGAGGGAACACCCTCTCCTATGTGACGGAGGCTGGCCTCCTCTACAAATTGTGAACTTTATGATATAGCCCCTGGCTAGTACAGTGGTAACGCGCCTGCCTCGCATCCGTGAGGTCGGCAGATCGAGCCTCGCCCTGGCCCGAGAGTTTAAAACTGTTTACTGGGGGGTTACTGCCATGGCTGGGCACCATGGTGGGGAGTTGGGCTTGCCTGGCTGACGTTCTGGAGAGTATCTCATCAGAGATAGATACCAGAACTAAAACCCTGCAACTTTAACTTTAATGTTTTTTATTTTTTTATTTTTATTTTTTTGGTAGGTAAAGTTAATAGTTTCTTTCGTTTAAATTTTAATTCTTTTATATATTTAACTTAACCTACTTATTTTAGTAAAATGTGATTTTTAGATGATATGGCTTTATTCATGCTGCTTCAACCTTTCGGGGTAGTGAAGGTTCTTTAATGTTTGTACATAATTTATTAATGATGTAGATGACCATTTTAAGTTGGGCGGTATATGATCATTCCTGTTGCGCCGTCAGAAACCTAGTGGCATCTATAAATCAAATAATATTAATGATGTATTTCACTATTACTCCCACACAAGCCATACACATACTAAATTCACTAAAAAATATGATGGTATGAAAACACATTTATTATTTAACTTTTGCCAAAATATAGTGATCTATTTCGATAAAGAAATATATTATACAATCTATTACATAAATTACTACAGTCTATTATGACTATTATAAGGTACGGCAATAATTTAACCCATGCTATGTCATATTTTAACCCCTTGGGGTAAATTTACCCTTGGATGAGAATCACTAAGCAACCTTAACATAATGTAAATGGTAGGCCGATTGTGTTATCGTGTAAATACATTGTGTTATCGTGTAAATACATTGTGTTATCGTGTAAATACATTGTGTTATCGTGTAAATACATTGTGTTATCGTGTAAATACATTGTGTTATCGTGTAAATACATTGTGTTATCGTGTAAATACATTGTGTTATCGTGTAAATACATTGTGTTATCGTGTAAATACATTGTGTTATCGTGTAAATACATTGTGTTATCGTGTAAATACATTGTGTTATCGTGTAAATACATTGTGTTATCGTGTAAATACATTGTGTTATCGTGTAAATACATTGTGTTATCGTGTAAATACATTGTGTTATCGTGTAAATACATTGTGTTATCGTGTAAATACATTGTGTTATCGTGTAAATACATTGTGTTATCGTGTAAATACATTGTGTTATCGTGTAAATACATTGTGTTATCGTGTAAATACATTGTGTTATCGTGTAAATACATTGTGTTATCGTGTAAATACATTGTGTTATCGTGTAAATACATTGTGTTATCGTGTAAATACATTGTGTTATCGTGTAAATACATTGTGTTATCGTGTAAATACATTGTGTTATCGTGTAAATACATTGTGTTATCGTGTAAATACATTGTGTTATCGTGTAAATACATTGTGTTATCGTGTAAATACATTGTGTTATCGTGTAAATACATTGTGTTATCGTGTAAATACATTGTGTTATCGTGTAAATACATTGTGTTATCGTGTAAATACATTGTGTTATCGTGTAAATACATTGTGTTATCGTGTAAATACATTGTGTTATCGTGTAAATACATTGTGTTATCGTGTAAATACATTGTGTTATCGTGTAAATACATTGTGTTATCGTGTAAATACATTGTGTTATCGTGTAAATACATTGTGTTATCGTGTAAATACATTGTGTTATCGTGTAAATACATTGTGTTATCGTGTAAATACATTGTGTTATCGTGTAAATACATTGTGTTATCGTGTAAATACATTGTGTTATCGTGTAAATACATTGTGTTATCGTGTAAATACATTGTGTTATCCTGTAAATATTGTGCTATTTCCTAAATACTGTCCATCTCTCACAAGAACAGGACTGACTAACATGGTGTGTAAAATATCTACCAGGACAAGGTCGAGTGTATACCTCATCATCCATATTTCTTCCTGAGAGCCAGTAACCCCCTACGTTATCATCTGGTGTATACTGTATATACACCTTATCTCCAGGGTACAGGGGTTCTCCTATGCATGTGTGGTGTGTGTCTGAGTTGCCACCACATGCACCTCTCCTCTTGTAACTATATATCCAGAACATCTCGCCTCGACAGTCATCGTCTTCAGTGAAGCCGAACCCTGGGCAAGATCTGGTTGTACAATCCGACCCTCGACCCCAACAACTCAACCAATTACCCCTGTCGTTGGTTATGTCGTATCCATACCTGTACGCATAAGCAAAGTATTATTATCACTTCAGTCGTAATGTTATATAGGAAGAGAGTCGTATTATTTATGTGATAATGTTATAAAAGAATAAGAAGAGTCCTACCTATTATTACTTACGTGGTAATGTTATACTGGAAGAAAATCGTATTATTTAAGTGATAATGTTATATACGAAAAAGAAGTGTTCTATTATGACATAAGGCGATAAGAGGGATGTCATATTTCGTTACACACATATATATATCTGTATACATGCTTACTGACCTTACCTGTTGACATATACACAGTAAATTGTCCTTATCTGTTTCAAACAGATATGGTAGGGCATCGTATCAGACGACGACACACACACGCATTCTGTATATTTTGGATCCTAATGTACAGTCAGCGGCATAAGTCCTGTCGCCTCACCTGCTTCACCGAGACAGGCAGTGTTCATGGACTCGAGAAATACACACGTTTTCTACACCTAATAATCTCGAGTCTATGAACATCGCATGCCTCGGTGAAGGAAGCGAGGCGACAGGACTTTTGCCGCCGACTGTACGGTTGGCCACAGGAGTTCTTACACAGGCTATTTACAAAGAGAGGTCATTATTCTGGAAGTACTGCAATGAATGGTCTACCAAGCGACACGATGACTGCAAAATAACGAACCCAATGATAATGTTGTATTGCAGTTACGTAGTATTACATTTTCTATCTGTTATAAGCCCTCGAAAACAAGAGCATGTGTAAGAATTCTTGTGGCCAATAGTACAGTCACGAGCATAATAGGTTTTCCGGTCTTGTTAAATTTTCGAATAATCTGAATGCTAGTGAACCAATTACAACGCTTATCTTGAACTTCCTGGAGCTCGTTTAGTACTCCACCATCATCAGGGTATTCGAAGCACATCTTGATAATTATTATGGCTCTTAACTGTACTGTACCACTCATTGTTATCTCATTATTTCGTTTTGACCAGTGAGGATTGTGGTAGTGTCCACCAAAACCTCCGTCTGCTAGTGAGGGTTTCGTCAAGCATGATTTGCTATGTTGGATCGCTTGAAAAGTTAAGGAAGGGGAGAAAGTTTTGACGCTAATTTAGAGGGCTACTGAATCCTCCAAACTATATCAGGAAACAGATATCCTACTAGTAACATTAAGGGGATTTATTTCATGTCATTTTTAATTTGGAGGAATAAAAGCTCTTACAAAAAAGTACAGTAAAACTAATATGACCTTTAATATTATTATTATTATTATTATTATTATTATTATTATTATTATTATTATTTCCTGAAACAGATAGTATGCATTATTCACCATTCATTACCTTATGGCTATTTGATCACCAAATCTAATGGCATCACCACTCTGTCTCCCAAAAGCTGTGATGTAATTAAACACTTCACCAGCACATCTGTCCCAGTCTGACCCTTCCATTGAGGTTCCAGGGCATGATCTCGTCTTACACTTAGAATCACAGTTAACGGTACAGTAGCAGCTGAGAAATCCTTGGCCCCCACAGTGATTCCTGAGGGCAATGGTGTCTCCCACTCGTAGATATGTACAGCCAGACTCATCACTTCCATCACTGCAGTTCTTATCTCCATCACACTTGTTGCTCTCACTCACACATTGTCCATTGGAACATTTAAACTTGCCATATCTGAAAACACATGAGCGTCATTAATTAAGGGGGGTTGTACAGTCCCCAGCAATCCCGCGTGTTACAGGCGTACGAGGGTTTGCATATATGTGATACCATTGAGTTTATTTACTTGGAAACAGTCCACGTGACTGAAGTGGCGTAACCTCGATACAGATGCGCTAAGATAAGATGTTCGTTGTAGTAAGCTCATTTTCGCAAGGCAAACAATGAAACATGATATATGTATATAATTTTCTGTGTTACACCTAAGGAAATTAGTAACTTTAATTTTGTGTAATATGACTGTCCACGGTTTTGAGGTGGACTGACGTCAAAAGGAGGGTGAGGGTGGAGGGAGAATGTTCCCCCACCTCACCAGGGACAAGAGGGAATATTCCCCACCTGGGGTCAGAGAGAAAGGGGAGGGTGGGGTGCTGTGAGCTTTGCACAGGACTCGGTGAAATGAGACCACAGTCATCTGCTTCATTTTTTCAGTATGAAAACTGTGCACGAATGAAATAGGAAACTTATTCACCGAATTATTTCCACTAGGGGGAAACCTTTCTTGAAATGAACTCTACGACCGCTAGGAAACTAAGGCCATACAGTAACTCGTCCCTTCGTGGTTTCGAGTCCACACCTGTACTAATGACTAGGCTAATCATTAAGTAATTAGTAATTTGATAGAGTAGATATACAGTATGTAAGAAATAAAACATAGTGATAAGAGAAGATTATATGTTTCAGTAAAATTTATTTACTAACATCAGCATAGCTCATCATCATGTATTAAAGAAAATAGTACTACGCTCTATTGCACGAATATTAAGAAAAGATTGAAACCCATTTGTTCGCTGAGTGTTATGACATGGATAATAGGAGCATTAGAAGTTATTATAGTGTTTAATAATATTGAGGAAGGCCCTGCGGAGCATCAATTGCTGGTGGAGCGGGGCATAGAATATCATCCAAACAAGTAAGTAACATGTTAACTCCCTACTGCAAGAGTTGGCTGGTATTCTCAGTCTATCATATACACAGCTGGTCAACTCTATCACACTCTACCTCCATCAGTCTTTTCCATTTAGGTTACTACTATGACTTATGCTCCTCCAGGTGTAATGTGTCTAGGCATTTCAGTCGAAAATTAGACATGATATTTGACTTCTATCACTTTGGTTTCATAGACGGGGACAATTATTTGCAGACTCATTTTTCTCAATATAGTAACAAAATAAATTGAAGCCACCTACCTCGCCTGACAACAGTCCTGGGTGTTGCAGGGTTCACTGTTGCGATATGTCGGTCCATTGGGTTTTATGCGATGTCTGCCTCTCATTCCACCTCCACAGGTCTTGCTACAGCTACTCCATGAACTCCAGCTTTCCCATTCGTACCTACACTCGGGTGACGCTGTCCACTGCAACTTGCCGTTCCTTTGAGTACAACTGACTGATCCGGGAGCTGGTTGTTTCTGACTATTACAACTTAGCGACACTTGAAAATCTTTGTAGCTATGACCCACATCACAGTAATGTTGTACCAAGTCCTCTGTTTTCAATGCCGGGCAAGAAGTATCATTCCAGAAGGCCTGGTATTCAACTCTGCGATGTGTGGCCTCCTCCAGTATTCTATTGGCATACACTAGTATGGCTTGCTTCTCATCCTTAGGTGTGATCTGTTTGAGTCGTGTACGCATGTTCCACAGCCTTGCCTCAGTTATTACTTGGTCCAAAGTGATTAAGTTATCCATCATTGTTGACACTGCTCCTGAATAGGTTTGTGTACATGCAAGCGCTGACCCAGACTGCGACATCAAGCTTTTTTTGTAAACTGAGAGGAAATCCCCTTGAATTAAAATCCCTCTACCCAGGATAACCGTTCTCAGATCGCTAATAATGCGATGGAAATTTGTACCATCAATCCGTGTGTTATATGTATCTTCATTAATCTCACCAGACTGTAGTTGACTGAATGTAGCAGTGATATATTCCGCATCTCGAAACACATCTCCATACACACTAACTATTTGTGTATACTTGTTTGAGTCCATGATCCTCCTACGTATCTGTTCGATTTGTTGAGGGATCTCCTTTATGCTAAGGTACACATCAATGACTGTGGGAATGCCTATGAAATTTGAAAAGCCTTGTCGTAAGTTGGCCACCAGGTCAGTGATAGTGTTGTCAGTAGTGAGGTCATGGTAGTCATCACAAAACTCCCCCTCATAATATTCATCACATATACATAAGTGGTTACTGGTTGTAGGGATATGGCGGCAGACACCGTGTTTATTGCAGGCACTGAGAGACGAACATGGATCTTGAGGACTACTAAATCCAGCAGCAATGAAGGACAACCTTTCATCATCTATGTGTGATTTTACGTACAGCTCACAATTATTGTCTACTTCACTCGGACAAGGGGTTACCTTTGCAATTATTTTATCTATCAGGTAATCAGGGCATTCAGTACCTGAAATCATTAGTTCAGAGGCCACCAAGGCATCGATGGTACACCCAGAACAGAAGTGAAATGGCATAAAGATATTGGCGTCATCAATATCCTGACACCCATGGCTCTGATCTTGAGGGTCCTGCCACACAACTAATACATTGGCATCATTATTATCTGCTTTTGGGAGAATGAAGAACTGTTCCTCTTTGCTCGAACGTTCAACTGTTATTTCGTCGGGCCCAATATCCACAGTGATGGGAATACTTTCATAGAAGACAACTCCCCATTTGTACCAAGGCATGAGATCAACAAGCCTAGTGTGTATGTGTCTACTCAGTGCCTCCTTCGATGCCCCTTTGTTTCCCACTAATAATTTCCTTACCTCTTCCTTTGCATGCCTCATTGAATCCCTTTTGCAATACCAAACTTGGAGTTGATATCTCCGACGAATATCATACAGATGGTCAGAGAAGAGAGACACTTTATCTCTCGCATAATCCAAGCTGGCATACTTGAGAAACTGGTAAACTACAGCTTGCCTGGCAGAACTAGTCATCAAGTCTCGAATGACCAACATGAGTCGCGTTAGTTCCACGACGTTGCAGCCCTTCTCTCTCGCATATAACTCAAAGAGGTTGCTGGAGGTTGTTGTACTATCAATACCAGTTACTCTGTAGATATTCACAGCTTTCCCCTCGACATCCTGATCTTCAAAATAGCCTACAAAACTCTCCATAAGCCTCAGCCTTTGCCTCTCATTCTCTACTTCAGCCAGACGAGCTTGTGTTTCTTTAAGTTTAGCCTCTCCGTTCCTGATTACATTTTCCCATTCAATGTATGTAGTGAGCCACGTGTTGAATTCTATGGACGACTTCAGTTCATCTCTAATGGTTTGCATTTGGGAAGAAATCGCATCCAGTTTGTTGTTCACAACTTCAAAGTGCTCTTGTATGACCTCTAACTGACTTGGCATGAAAAAGGTAGAAATTACAGCAAATACAGCACCAGCAGCAGACACAAAGCTCAAGACTGTGCCAATTGCAGAAGCAAACTTCACCAATTTATTGGCCAGTTTTGCATTTTGGGCTATGGTTGTTGAATCTGCAACCTTAAGACTTTCCAAGGTATTGGCATAGTTTTCGAGGTAAGACTGAACACCTCTAAAAGCTTGATGGGCGGTTTCCAAAGAAACGGCAACTTTGGCCTGGTCACCGGGAGAGAGTGTATCGGTAGAGATCAGACTGTCACCAGAGGAAGTTACATCTTCTCTCTTATCAATAATGTGGGCCTCGTTTACACCCTGTACATCTAGGACGTCGTACCAAGCATCTCTCTCTTCACTCTTTCTGGCATCCCTTTCAATCCTTCTGTGGTACTTTGCTTGTATTTCAATCGCTCTGTTGTATTTTCCATTGTATTGTTGTAGTTCATTAGTGTTACTGTTGTAAGCTTTATAGAGTTGTTGTTGTTCTTCATTAGTATTATTATCATAACCTTTTTCTTGTTCAATGGTAGTGCTATAATCACCTTTATCTTGTTCAATAGTGTTATCATAACTTTTTTCTTGTTCAATGGTAGTGTTACAATCACCTTTGTCTTGTTCAATAGTGTATATTCCTCCGAAATGTTGGTGACGTATTGGAATGAGGGTAGTGTTGGCAAGAGAAGTTTCCTCTGGTCTTACCGTACCCAGTAATACCAAAGTCACTATAGTCACTAACAATATCATCTTCACCTTCATTTTTACTTGCCACGGATTACTATAATTCACTTTTAGTAGTTACTATTGAGTGTTTTAAAGTCTAAATAGTACTTTAATACTGCAAGAAAACAGATCCATACTCGTATACTAAGGTAGTCTGTTTTCTAGCAGAGTTTATAGGAAATATAGGTATATTGGAGTGCTTTCATCCCTCCAAGGTGTGTCAGGAAACAGAACCAATGGTATATCCTCAATAAATACTGAAAAAAAAGAAATAATGAGTAAATGAGTAAATATAATGCTACTATATTGCTTGGAATAGTTTGGATGAATCAGTTGCTCCAGATTTATCAACGACAAACAACACTGCACTACTATATATAACTCCTTAAAAGTTTGTAAAGGTTAGGACTGAGTACACAACCCGCACAGCACCGAGTTATAAGGCTGACTAACGGTGACTGACGTCACTCAGGGTTTCGTTGCCGACCAGTGTTGCCACTCTAGAATTTGGAAAAAACCAAGATTGTACCTCAAAAAATTCTTTTACAGTACACAATAATTTATCTCGTGTTACAGTCTCAAAAAATATATATTGTAATCGTCTTATGGTACAAGTAGCATACCACAACTCAAGGCCGCTTGCCACAACTATCGTACGCAGCGCAACCCTGGACTGGCTAATCAAAATTCAAAACAGGTCCACAGGATCATCATAGGGTTGCCAGGTAGTGGATCGTGTACCAGTCCAAACCCATCCTAAAAACAGCGACCTCTGTTCGGTCTCGAAAAGCAGCTCACAACAGATTAAACCTTATATCATCAGCATTGTACAGTAGCCCAACAAAGTTCGCCGACAAAATATTAACTTACTGGCAACGTAGACTGCTGTCACTCTCGTCCCAAGCCTTTATCATCTCTCCATATGTATCAACAGTCAGTGTTGTCAATGTTTTTTTCCTCACAGGTGTGAACCCTGAGAGTTTAGAATCGTGAGCGTAGACGAAGGATATATATATATATATATATATTATGATAAGCCATATGGAAATTTAAGATATATGAAAGAAGACATTGTATTATATTTTAATTATTTATTTACTTAGAAAGACAGGAAACTCCTGATTGAATACACACACACACACACACACACTCACTCACTCATAATGAAAATACACCATACTGGACAACAGTCAGTGATTTCTCCAACCACCATTGCTGTGTCAGGTCAACCAGGTCTGTTTCTGTCTCTGTCTCTGTCTCTCTCTCTCTCTCTCTCTCTCTCTCTTAGTTATCATTTTGCCCTATTCATTTATTCCTCCCATCTTTATTTATTGAATTATATATGTTGTGTCCTTTTCATATTCCATTTTGTTTATTGCAAGATAGAATATTGTGTTATAATTATAGCAAAGTCCATGACACACACACACATACACACACTTACCTGCCTTATCCCTAGCAAGACCTCTCCCCCGCACCTTGCTAATCTCTCTCTCTCTCTCTCTGAATCTGTAGTAAACTTGTGGATTCACATATGTGGGAAGTAGGGGTTTATTCTGAAGAAAATAATATAAAATGCAAAGTTTGTGGAGAGGGACACAGTTTTGAGGAGATATGCATGCAGGTTTTTCCCCTACAAACAAAAAAAGAAAAGAAAAAGAAGGAAAAATTTGTACACAAAGGTCAGGTAGGGATAGAGCAGAAGAGTCCAGGGCGGACAAGGACAGCACACACACACCATGTCCACCCGCGCGGCCACAAGGAGTGAATTGTTCTGTAGTGTGAACAATGAGTATATATATATATATATATATATATATATATATATATATATATATATTGCACTAACCAGTGTTCGAACACATTTACACGTTTTCAAAGAAAGCAACACACACACTCAAACCTGCCTTATCCCTACCTTGCCGTAGACCTGCCCATGTAACCTCTCTCTCTCTCAACCAAGTGTGTCCTGTCCAACCCATGTAGTGACAGTTCCTTGATCCTCAAACTGACCTGGATTATTGTTAGAAATTTTGAGCATGTGTGTCTGTAGTGTGCAGTGAATGAATATGTTCACTACAGAGTCATCTGCTTTCTATGAAATCGTGTAAATGTGTTTGACCACTGGTTAGTGCAAGCCATATATATATATATATATATGAGAGATTAGCAAGGTGCGGGGGAGAGGTCACATGGGCAGCAGGTCTACGGCCGGGTAGAGAGGGAACTAGGGATAAGGCAGGTGAGTGTGTGCATGTGTGTGTGTGTCATGGACTTTGCTATAATTATAACAATATTCTATCTTGCAATAAACAAAATGGAATATGAAAAGGACACAACAGATATAATTCAATAAATAAAGATGGGAGGAATAAATGAATAGGGCAAAATGATAACTAAGAGAGAGAGAGAGACCTGGTTGACCTGACACAGCAATGGTGGTTGGAGAAAACACTGACTGTTGTCCAGTATGGTGTATTTTCATTATGAGTGAGTGTGTGTGTGTGTGTGTATGTGTGTGTGTTCAATCAGGAGTTTCCTGTCTTTCTAAGTAAATAAATAATTAAAATATAATACAATGTCTTCTTTCATATATCTTAAATTTCCATATGGCTTATCATAATATATATATATATATATATCCTTCGTCTACGCTCACGATTCTAAACTCTCAGGGTTCACACCTGTGAGGAAAAAAACATTGACAACACTGACTGTTGATACATATGGAGAGATGATAAAGGCTTGGGACGAGAGTGACAGCAGTCTACGTTGCCAGTAAGTTAATATTTTGTCGGCGAACTTTGTTGGGCTACTGTACGTACAGTACAGTACATGACGTACTTTATGGTGACAAAAACAAGAGAGGAATAACGAAGAGGTAATATTTTATTTGACCTCTACAATGTAGCCTACATGAATTGTATTCTATGAATAATCCGAGCAGTAACACATACACACACACACACTTTCTTATAAGTTTTGCTGTACTTTGCCCACTTCTCGATTTTCACCTCAACACTGTATTTTCACCAGTGCTGTAGCTGTGACCTTACTGACCTCTCCTCTCCTCTCTCTCATTAAGGGGATTATCATGAGGGCCGTTGACCAGACACACACACTCATAATTTCTGCCACTTGCCCATTTTCACCACAACACTGTTTAGGTGGTTTTAATGTTCGTTGAATATGGTAGCGTAGCGTTGGTCGGCCGTATTCTTCGAAGATACAAGGTGTTTTGAAGTGATAAGCTTCTCAGTAATGTCAGAGTTTATTGAAGAAGTCTCCGTACAACGGGAAGAGAATATGGGGAATGTTTGGGGTTACCCCTTTGAGATTCGTTATCAGAATGAAAAGGTATTACTATATGGACCGTGGTATTGACATACCAAGTAGTGGTCGGCTTACCAGAAGCGAACAGCTTCCGGCGTGACTCTCTGACCTAGCAGCACGTATGCTTGCTAAGGAAACAAGTCAGTCGAGAGTGAACATCATACCAAAAAATATGTGTGCACTAGGCCAGCATTCTGCTGACAAGATGTTAATTCATATCCCCTTGTATGCTTGGCTTGTCTCTTGACACACTTCCTCTTGTGTATATGTGTACGTACAGGATTATATGTGTTAAAGACATAGGGATATGCATATGTAGTTTAACCGGTACAACACTGTATTATCACACATCACTGTATGTATGACCAATGTATAGAGAAGACATTTTATCCCTAGCATGCTCCCCTCTGGTATACATGAGAAACTGGTATGCTATGCTACAGCTTGCCAAAAAAAAAACTGGTTATCCAGGAGTAACACCCAACTAAGCGTTACTCAGGGTCAGACCAGGGGACTATGGTATTGTGTACGCCGTGTTGTGTCAGTGCTTCTTCACACCTGCCTGTAGCCTAGTGAAGGCATGTTCTAAAACGAAGGAACGAGCCACTGGAGGAGGAAGAGATTCCTTCTTGTCTGTAAAGCAGGTGCAGGGGAAAACTTCTGGAAGAAGCCATGGAGCTACCCTGGGGACCCTCACAGGACAAATCTGGAAGTCATCAATGCCCATCTCCTCCATAGCCTTCCTGACACGGAAGCCAAAGGGCCATGGTGTACGAAAATGTAATAGGTAGTACTGAGACATGATATCAGATGACACCGCCAAGCAGGGAAGGGAGTCAGGAAGTTGATGTAATCGATGCCAACAACGAACCATCAAGGACTGGCGACGGAGATCAAGAAATGGCTCATTAGCGTCCACCAGGAGACTGGGGATTGGGGACGACCTGAAGGGTCCGGTCGCCAGACATACTCCAGCATGATGAACAGGGTCTAAAACTCCGAGACAGGCATTGGTGGCAGAAGAGTACACCTCACACCCATATTCGAGTTTTGACCTAATAAGAACATGGTATAGGCGGAGGAGGGTGGCCTGATCAGCCCCCCAGGATGTATGGCCCAGGACCCTCAACAGGTTAAGAGCCTTGAGGCAAGACACCTTAAGTGTACGTAAGTGTGGAACCCAAGTCAAACGTTTGTCATAAAGGAGACCCAAAAAGCGAGTCTCCTCGACACAACGTATCCGATGACCATACATGAATAAGTCCGGATCGGGGTGGATGCCTCGGATGCGGCAGAAGTGCATAGTAACTGTCTTGGAAGGAGAAAATTGAAACCCATGGGAACCAATCCAACGAGACACCCTGTCAAGGGCAAGCTGCATGCGCCGCTCTGCCACTGACATACGGGAAGCAGCAAACCAGACTGCTAGGTCATCAACGTACATCGAGTTAGCTATACCGTCTGGAAGGGATGAGGCAATGGCATTAATTGCTACTGCAAACAATGTGACACTGAGGACGCTTCCCTGGGGGACTCCCTCCTCCTGTGCAACAGATGCTGAGTGGGTTGTACCAACCCTCACACAAAAACTGTGACCACTGAGAAACTCCTTAAGAAAGCATGGAAGGCGACCCCGCAGGTCATATAAATAGAGTTGCTGCAGGATGCCATATTGCCATGTAGTGTCAAAGGCTTTCTCTAAATCAAAGAATACTCAGACAAGGTGTTGATATCGTGCAAAGGCCTCCCATGCAGCAGCTTCCGACCTGACCAGAGCATCTGTAGTGGAACGGTGTTTACGAAAGCCTGTACGGACAAAAGCAAAGACTAGAAGGAACAACAGATTCAGATTCCGCATACATACACACCATAAAAACCATTAAGGGACCTGACCACCCAGGTGGGTCAAACACACACACACACACACACACACACACTCTCCCATATATTTTTATACCTACCTGCATCCCCCTCAGACAATTGACTTTCCCTATCTTATTGGCATCTCTCCAAACACAGGTGCAGTCAGGTCATACAAAGACATTATTAACCCTTCCTACCTCCCCTTCGAAGGAGAGGTAGGAAAGAGAGTAAAAGAGAGAGAGAGAGAGAGAGAGAGAGAGAGATAGAAAAGGGGTGGCCCACTTTCCCTTTCACACGAGAAGAGAGAAGTAGGTACAGAATCAAACTGACCATTCACAGGCAACACAGTCACACTCTAGCCATTCTGTAAACTATGGAGTTTGAAATGTATATAAGCAGAGGAGGTACACTAGGAGTTAGGATACCACACTGACTCCCTAAGGGCTATAAACTGTCTCCATAGAGAGAGACATAATACCACATAAGGCAAGGCACATCACGATAATACCCTGTATAGATAAGTACACATATTAATAAATTAAGCCTTAAGAAACTTGTGAAGTCAATCACCTAAGCAAACTTAAGAAAGCACCCCGTCTTCCACGTTACCTAAAACAACAACAACAACAACAACAACAACAACTACTACACTACAACTACAAGAATTACATACAAGTAAGTTACCAAGTTCTGCCCAGAGTTCAAGCCTTCAGAACTGGTACAAGCCAGACTGGGACGGAGACAGAAAATCACCCAGTTCCAAGAAGTATTCCAGTCTGACATTCACCATCTTTTCAAATAGTTTACAGAGACAGGAGGTCAAGGCAATTGGTCGATAATTAAGGGCAACACCAGAGTCCTTGCCCGGCTTGAGGAAAGGAAGGATGGTAGCAACCCCCCACCCAGAAGGGAAGACACCCTCCAGCCAGATTCTGTTATATGAAGCTAAAAGAAATTAGATCGCCTCCTCACCCAAGTGTCGTAACATTGCATATGGGATGTTGTCTGGCCCAGGAGAAGTGTCGTCGCAGAGAGAGAGAGCAGAATGCAGGTCTCTCAGGGTGAATATGTGGTTATAACTTTCATTCTCGTTCCCTGAGAAATCCAGGACAGTATGCTCTTTGGCTCTTAACTCATGCCTGACAGCCAGAGGTCGAGAGTCACGGCTGGAGACTTTTGCAAAAGCCTCTGCCATGGTATTGGCCACTGTCAAACCATCCATGATCTTAATTCCATTGACCTTAAGTACAGGTGGAATACTAGGAGAAAACTTCCCCGCCATCTTACGGCCTCTCCTGAACACTTGGGTGAGTGGAGTTTTAGTATTAATTGAAGACACATAGGCCTTCCAAGATGCACATCGGGCCTCTTTTATGACTCGTCTAGCCCGGGCCCTTGCCCATCGGAAGTCCTCTAAAAGAGTTGGGTCCCCACGATTGCGACGAAGGCGAGAGAAAGCAACGCGCTTCTCCCGCACAGCAGTGGTGCAGACTGGTGACCACCAAGGGACAGGACGTTTGGGAAAGTAGCCAGAAGTTCTAGGGATAGAGTTGAGAGCAGCAGAGTGGAGCATATCAAGTAAAATAAGTTACAGCCTCGTCAGAGCTACTGAAATCGGCTACAGAAGAGACCGAAGAAGTTAGCTCTCTAAGAAACTGCCAGTCAGCCTTCTCTAATTTCCACCTAGGAAGACGAGACTGTGGTTCATACCTGTTACCTTCTAAAAGTATAGGGAAATGGTCACTGCCATATAAATCAGGCAACACTCTCCAAGTAAAATCCAACAGAGCACTGGGTGAGCAGAGGGAAATGTCAATAGCGGTAAAAGTCCCAGTAGGGCTATTAAAATGTGTAACATCTCCCGTATTTAAAACCCCTAATCCCTCAACCTCAATAAAAGAAGCCAATAAAACACCCCTGGGGTTGACCGAACTGTCACCCCACAGAGGATGACGACCATTAATATCACCCAATAAAATAAAGGGAGAGGGAAGGTCCCGTACAAGACGGTTGAGATCACCCCTCTCAACTGTAACACTGGGAGGAAGGTATAGACTGCACATAGTGTACGGGCGGTCCATAGAAACCTTAACTGCAACAGCCTGGAGCGGAGTGTCAAGCTCCAGGCTCGTGCATGGAATATCTCGGCGAACTAGGATGGCAGAGCCACCATGGTGACCCTGCCCTTCAAATGAATTGGAATAAAATGCAGAGTATGATGGAGGACTGGCAGGAATGTAGTCCCCAAGCATGCATTGTCTCTTGGAGAGAAACACATGCAGGAGAGAATCAAGAGAGAAGAACGAGCAGTTCCTCCCGAAAAGCACGCAAGCCACGGCAATTCCACTGAAGGACCTTGAACAGTGTTACTTTAGTATTGATTTTGGGAAGCTTCACGGAGGTACTTACCTCTACCACCTCGACCTGAGGGTTTACTCAAACAATAAGATTTGTCTAATCCTGGGCCACTAGAAGAAGAGCGAACCCTAGGAGTAGTACGTGGGGCATTAATTGGGACCCGTAGATGAGTCCCTGAAGCATCTGATATGTTAGAAGAAGATGAAGGTATATGAGCTGGGATATTCTTTGAAACAATTACATTGGTATTGTCCTGTACAGCAGGGGTATCACTGTCACAGGCAGATACATCAACATCCATAATACAGGTGGTAGAATCACTCCGCTGCTCAAGCGGAAGAGAAACCGAATCTTTTGAAGTCACAACATCCGTGGCATCCACATTAACTTCACGCCCCTCTGATGATCCCGAAGGAAGCTTGCGAGGAGGAACTTCTGTTGAATCAAGAGATTCATCAGAGCCACGAGAACGCTTCTGGTGAAACTGAGAGGAAACTATGGATGAGTCCACAGAGATGGTTGCCTTACAAGGAGGAACATCTATAGAGTCAAGTGCTTCAGAGGAACCACGAAGGCGTCTCTGTGGCAGTTTAGGTGACTTAAGTTTCCTTTTTGGAGAGCGTGTGGCAGCGTGAACCTCTACCACATGAACACCTTTAGCTAATGTCTGAGAATTGTCATCAGTTGAAGGGTCACCAGAATGAGGGTCTGATAAAGTTTCCAAGACAGAGAAACTAATATGTAGAGTAACCTTTGAAACACTCTCACTAGAGCAAAAAGCAGCTGCCTCTTGAGAGGGTGCTGCAACCGATTTAGGGCGAAGGGAGGAGGCATACGTCTTTACACCACCATCCTTCTGTCGCCTGAAGTTGAGTTGCCATCTGGCACTACCTATGCTAATGAATTGGGTATTAGCCAAGTGGAGGATATCCTGCTCAAGGAGGTACAGCCAGCAGCATAAATTTGCGTCCATGTCATGTACTTAATATCGCTACTAATGTGACCCTAGAGTTGCATTCTGAACCAGTTTTTATTCCAACAACAACATACGTAATTTACCATATGAGAACTATATCTGTCATCTCTGCATTAAAATTGTATTACAACATCACTATATATAGCTAACATATACGCAGGTGGAAATGAAGCGAACTCATGCTGCCGACTGTACATCTTACATTGGCGAGAACGCAAGGGGTGAGCATCTCTGCAGTAAAAGCTGTAACTCTCTGACCGACACTCAAAAGTAAGATGCGAGTCAAGAGCAGAACAATTACCACACCGGGAACGGTTGTTGCAGTTTCTCCTCCCATGACCAAACTCATAACAGAAACACTGTACGGGACACTCAACAAAAGGCTTCACCTCAAAAGAGGTGGGGTTAATGTTAATGAGATCTGGGATATGCGAGCAATAGAAGGTGAGGATGATCATATTTTTACTGCCTTTCATCTTTGTTACTCGTTGGACACTGTCTGGGCACATAGCGAGAATGTCCTCTTCAGAGAATTCGTATAGATCCTCATTATATATACGCCCCTTGCTATAATTAAATGTTCGTTGTGGTTTGATAGATTCAAACATGCTATCAGAAGGACAGGGGAGATTGAGGAGCATCATGGCCTGTGTAAGATCTTTGGCTCTTATTAAAACGCCCTTACCATATTTCTTTATGTGGCCCATTGGTAATAATCCAACTTCTTTCTCCAGATACCGGGAAGCATGGATAAGGTTACCACGTCCCTCCCTAGAGTAAGCCACAAACCAAAAGGGTATAGGAACCCGACGTTCCTTTGGGACATGCTCTACAGAGTCATCAAATATGTTAGGGCAGTAGTCATTATCACTGTCAACTACATTGGTGGACCGCATCATCTGAACTTTACAACGAGTATCCCCCACCGTCAGAGAATCTTTTGCCTCAAATGCTGCTTTGGCAGCAGCATTTGTATTGAAAGTAATATAGCACCGATTAGACCTACAATCACAGTCATATGTGATTCGGATTCGAAGAACTACTCCAAAGCACTTAAAAATGGAGTGGATAGCGCCATAGGAAAAGGATGCAAGTACATTAGTTAACATTAACGTTTCCAAATCGCTAACAGGGTTCTTCGACACAACACCCGACCTGCTAGGTCTAGTCTTATTTGCAGCTTTCTGCTTACTACCACGACCAGAGAGTTACGTCTCGAGGGCCTGGTCGACCACCGCTCGAGGAAGAGATTGGGGCTTTTCTATATCCATATATCATTGGTTTATTGTTGTTGGCCCCAGGAGCCAAGAGCTACTACCTACCGGGCAGATGAGGGGACCGAGCGCTGGTCTTCCTGGGCTGGGTACCTCTTCTCCCACGGGGCCACTCGTTTTAAAATGCAGCCCCAATGCTCGAAAGTTTGCCCATGACGGTGCCGAGACCCCCTTCCCCAACATCTCCCGGCCCAGACACCCAACCATCCAACATAGGACGGCCCCTAGAGGGCAGTCCCTCTGGATGGCAGCACTGTTGGCCCGTACTGGCAGCCTAATGCATGGGAACCATGTAGTTTGGTCTCTCACTGGTGACCTTACTAGCATGGGAATCCCTCTCTCTCCGAAATCGGGGCAGAGCAGGGGCCGGAGCCCCCTCTAGTCTAGCTCACTGGGTCTCAGAGACACACAAGCCCCCCCACCACGTCAAGGCGGTTCCCGTTGGGGGGGTCTCTTTCGATAAAAAGGTCAGAATTGGTACCGGTCTATACGAACTCAGACTCTGAGGGTCAAGGTTACCTTTTATAGTAGGCTTGATAATAGTTAATTTTCGATTCTCCAGAAAAACATTATCATCAAAACTTAGATTAATAATTTACAGGAACACTTTAAAAATGTCATCTACATTTCTACTCGTTATAACATCCGACATAGGTAATGGATCATTATCACAATGAGTTAATTTCACTCGATGTACAATTTCTTTCACCTTGGCCATACCGATATTTTGAAAGCAAAGTAGTTTACTCTCAGACACTTTAGTATATCTACGCATCACATTCAAACCACTTTCTGGAAAACTTTCCATTATAGTTGCTATTTTATTGTCAAAGAAGTCTAAGAATTTGTTTGCAAGCACTTCATCAGGATATCATTCAGGTAACCTTGGCCTCTTTTTGTTACCAGTTAAATTATTGAGTAGGAGATATAGTTTATTCATATCTGACCTGACCTCCTTAACTACTGTATATTAGAGTAGTATTGCCGTTTCCTCCGTACTAAGAGTCTTTTTTCTTCTTTCTTTGCATGTTGATAATCTCTTCTAGCAATATCAGTACGTAGCCTACGCCAAATTCTTTCTTTTTTCTTCTTAGCCTTAACTCGTGATATTCCAGCATTAAACCATGGTACAGGATACACAAACTCATAATCCTCTTTAAAAACTCGATTATACAAAATCGATACACATCACACACGCCTCCAACCTCCGTATCACTGTTGTAAAATCAGGAGGTCGTTACTACCCTAGGGTGTAGACTACAATACTATAGTCGTTTTAAACTAACCTGGCCCCGCGGGTGGGGTAGCAATTAGTCCCCGCTGTTGTCACATTTCCTCTCTCGCTCTCCCGTCTATCAAATGGACTATCTGCCAGCGCTGAGGTTTTATTATCGCTTGGCTTATAATTTGAAACCTAACCATACAATTTTATTCATTTTTTTCCCAATGAGTTTTCCATGAAAAGTTACTAGTAGTAGATGAAACAAGGATTAGTCTAACCTACCTACTGCACCTACCTTATGACTTCAGAAATATTCCTCTTAAAATTGTTCTCTCTCTCTGACATTTTTTCCACACCACCACTGGGGTAAAAGAGGTATCCCCTGTAGGCATAATCCTCGTCATTGACATTATTCCGAAATTTCGTCATCTGAATCATCAGAGACGGTAATCAGGAATGAATCTACATAATGCTCGACAGCTTTATCCTGCTTAGAATCTTGTTCTTGAAGGTCTTCAGCATGTCTTACAGCTTTCAGCCAATTTTCTGCCGTTACTTTGTTCATAGCTTCCTTCACCAATATCTTGAGATCAGCCATCTTGAAGTTATTCTGCTTACCAATGTAAGCTTTCACCTGGGCCCAAATCAGCTCGATAGGGTTGTACTGACAGTGGTATGGAGGTAATCGTACAACCCTATGGCCTGATTTTTCAGCAATGGTATCAATAACATACTTTTTCTTGACAGTAAATTCCTTGGTCATTTCATATAATTCTGACTTGGACAATTCGTCACTGGGCAGAGCTCCTTGCTTGATTAGCCAATCCTTTATGTCATCTTTTCTCCAATGTGAGGTAGGTGATTTTTCAAGTAGCATACTGTGATATGATGCATTGTCCATTACGATTATTGAATTGGGAGCAATATTTGGTAATAGTTGCTTCCTAAACCACTCTTCAAATACTGCTGAGTTCATCTGGTTGTGGTAATCACCGTCATTTTTGGCTTGAAATATTAGTTCTGCATTCTCCACAAAACCAGATCGTGTTCCTGCATGCAGTATGATCAGCCGACTTCCTTTTCCTGTTGGCGGCTTGACTCCTGTTGCTTGTGGAGATTCTGTGTCGGTCCAGCATTTCCCAACAGTATAATTTTGATTGGCCCATGTCTCGTCAAGGTAGACAATATTGTGGGATGACTTTCTCCACTTGGTCATTTCCCTCAAAAATCGTGTTCGAGCAGCAACCACATCATCACTTTCCATAAGAAATTTTCTCCCATCAACCTTTGCAAATCGGAATCCGATTTGTATCCGTATCTTGCGAAGGAAAGCGAGGCAACCACTGAACTGTATTTTTTCCACGAGTTCTTCCTTTATTTTGTATAGGGTAGGTATTTCCTTCCTCTCGTAGAAACCCAGGACAGTTCTTCTCAGGACTCGCTTATCAAAATCATCAAGATTTGTGACAGGAGCAGGACGAAGTCTCTTCTTGGGTGAATAAAACGTAGGCTCCTCTGGTGCTTCTTCTGTATCACGTGCTTGGTTTAATGCAGAACAAATTCTTTTCACTGTCCTTTCACTCACGTTCGTCGCCTTGGCTGTCCTTGCAGTTGCTCTTGAAGGCGGCAGCAATGGTCCTCTGTTGGCCTTTTCTTCCAAAAAATACTTATTTACATTGTAAACAAGTTCTTTTGCTTGACTGTGCAGCACGCGAGAGTGAGATGCGTTGTTACCTTCCATGGCGGGAGAATGACCAGGAATAAAGGATAGGCCTACTGAGTCACTGACCCGGGCTGACACATAGCCGGATGTATGGTATAGGCAACACCGCTTGAAGTACAGACGTTGCCAAGTGTAATACATGGTATACAAAGTTCAAAATAATTGTTTTACCCCAAAAATTCAGATATTGTTCGAAACTAAGCAGCCTTATTATGAATTTATATATCACTGCTATCTTTTAAGCAGCCAGTGGTGTGAGAGAGGTCAAAATTAGGGAGAGCGAGAGCGAGAGAAAGAGGAAATGTGACATCAGTGTGGACTTATTGCTACCCCACCCGCGGGGCCAGGTTAGTTTAAAACGACTATAGGCACGGTTTAAATCACAGAGTATAACAAAGTGGTAATGTGGATTGGACCCAAGCACAGGTGGTGGCGACTTCCGCTGTCTCGCTTGCCCGTGTTGCCTAAGTGTTGCTTGAAGAATGCTTGTAGTGTTGCTTGGAGAATGCTTGGCGTGTTGCTTGGAGAATGCTTGGCATGTTGCTTGGAGAATGCTTGGCATGTTGCTTGGAGAATGCTTGGCATGTTGCTTGGAGAATGCTTGGCGTGTTGCTTGGAGAAGACTTGTGTGTCGGCCAGTGACTCCGTACAGAGTGGTGAGCCAAGGCGGCTGGCAGAGCAGGAGGGAGGCGCGTTTGGACTGGGAGCTAGTCCAAAGGTAAGTGAAGTCCAACGGCCTGGCAATGGCGTCGGTCGGTCTCTGTACAAGGCCCAGTCGCTAACCAGCAGCTACAGACTCGCTTCATGCGGGGATGCGTAGTTACTCATAGAGAATGGGAAAACATGGAAAATATGGAAACCTAGTGCTTGGGTCACTACACTGTCAATAAGTGTCTCGGTTTTGAAATATTTTTTAACTCTAAAACCGATTCATTTTCTTTGTGCCCACTTTTTCTCAAAGGGAATTTCATATCGTACCAACTTGTGAATTGGGGATATGCTACATACTTCATCCACATCAACATAATGTAGGAGTTCGTGCCGTGCATCACAAAAAACTAGATCCAGCTCATGTCCCGTACCGGACATCGCCTTAGACACTATTTAAAAAATCAAAACCATTCATCATCTCTATGAATTCAACAGCATGATGGTTATCAGTATCATCCACTCACAGGTTGAAGTCACCCAATATAAACACATTTCTGCTTACTGAATCCACCATCTCAAGATACTGATACAGTCTAAACTCAGTAAGAAATGTAACGGCGTTAGCACTTGGTGGCCTATACACCACTCCGAAAGCAAATTTCCGCCCACCCATCTCGCAAATGACCTGCATATGCTCAAAGCCATTCCATGACTCCACTCTTTCCATTTTTACTTTTAATATTAGAAATAAATAGCCCCCCACTACTACTTTTCTTGCTTTGCCAAGGCACAGGCAAGAAAGTATGCGACACAAGTGTCATTTCTCGAATCTTTGCATTATCATAGCTACTCAGCCATGTCTCTGCCAACGCCATGATATCAAAATTATCATTATTAATTAAATCACAAATATCCGAATATCCAATATCCAAATATCTTATTTCCCACAGATTGTGCATTGAAAACATCACCTCTTAGAATGAGAATGTTTAAGTTTGTGATGTTCAGTATCCGTTTTCTGTGATACTTTTGATTTTCCGGAGCTGAATTTGCATAATTGAACAATATTTCACATCATTTGCCATATGCTTAAAATAAGTTTTCTTAAAACCTCATACAGCTTATTCATTTCCCCTCAGTAGACGTACAATCCCTCATGTTATGGTTACCAGCACACTTAACACAGATTGGATCTTCTCCCTTTGCATTGGCTGAACATTTATGTGTAATATGACCAAACCTTTGACAATGATAACAGACCGTCGCCGTATATCTATCCCTCACAGAAGAAACACCCCATTCCAATTTAAATTGATCACGATTCTTACGAATCAGGGGCCGGATACTCAAACGTGTCCTAACTAAGGGCAGCCACACCGCCCTATCTGACTTAGGGAGTCCTAAGATAGAAACAGGTTAGGACATCCAATTTCATGCCTTAAGTTGGTATACTCAACATTTTTTGGGGCCGTCCTATCCTGTTCCTGAGTAGTTAATAAGTCCTAAATCTTCCCGGGTGCCCTATATCGTTCAGCCAATCAGGGTGGTGCTTTCAAGTGAATCGGACGTACTCCAGCCAATCTAAAGCAAGCTCGATTAGCTGACAAAAGTAAACACGAAACAAAACACAAAGCTATGCGTATGAGTGGTATAATGTGTGTCGAAGCTGTGGAGAGTAAGACGTAGTATCTACCTCGAAATAAGTGCCACCGCCATCATGATTCATGACAGACAACAGTATGACATTATTGAAAGTCATTAGCAATGTTAGAAATGACTATTTTATCATGTCTACTTGTGTCACATCACATGACTCACTGCTAAATGCAATAATTGAGGATTATGTAATGTAAGATAGGAGATTACCAAGAGCAGGTAGATAGTGTACGGTAGGTAAAACCCACTCTTCTTCACGGAAAAAATAAATTTATCCAAACAGTTTCGGTGGACACTGCCACCATCTTCAGTGGTCTAGAGAGAGGAAAGGAATGACACAGATAGTACAAAGGCTTGAACTTATATACAGTTTGTGGAGGGGGGAGAGAAGGAGGTGTCAGTAGGAGAAGGAGGTGTCGGTGGGGCAAGTCAGGTGCTAATCCCCTTGGGCGTCACCTGGGTGTGGTTGAGGGGAGATGTGTGGTGAGGGAAGGGACATTTCCACCAGGGATCTCATTATTGGATCAAGTTTATACATCCCATCACTAAGGTTGAAATTACGGTATTTTTCAATGCACATTGATTCAATAATCTTACATTTTCTAAAATCATTACTTTTGTACATTAAATAATAAATATATCCTTTCCGTCAAAAAGAGTGGGTTTTATTCACCGTATTTGACCATCACGCCAGTGTGATTTCACCACCATTAGAGTACGGTAGGTAAGGTCTGTTTAAATATGCATATTTTTAGTTTTATTGGTGTTTTTAGTAACATTTACCTTTTTGAGTAATGGTATCTCTAATGAAAATCTGGCAAAACGAAACTAAAATGTAAAAAATATAACATACAACACAGCAACAACATTACTTTAAATATATTAGTTGGTATCAGTAAATGAACAATTTCCTACAAGGTATCATCAACCTTATTCCTCAATGTTGACAACAACAAATAACCAAGCCCAATCTTACCAATAAAGTAGTATTAAAATAAATCCCCTGAATCAAACCAAACACAAAAGTTGGCAAAAATGACATAATGTAAAAAATTATGAGTGTTTCTGAAGAAAAGTTCAACTTCCTCCCAGATGTTGCACCAGTTCTAATTAGGTTTGTCAGGTGGAGTTAGGTTAGGTCAGGGTTCTTTCCTCATGATAATTAGGTAAGAAATTAATAGAACGACCAGAAATATGATGTAAAACTAATATTTTTTGGGGGAGAAATAACAAATCAAGACTGAGCTAGGCCGGAAAGGACTTAGAGCTTGTAGTTTCAAATAAGGAGACTGAGAGGAAGCAAGAAGGAGAGGAGAGACAATGAAAGGGAGTGGGTTAGATTTGAAGGGGTGCCAGACCCCTTAAATAGCCGTTGGTTAGGTCTGAAGGGTTGTCAGTACCACTTAGGTACTGCCCATATCACCGCAGACAATACTTCTTCAGGGTCCAAATTGAAGAGCAATTGCTTAAACTAATGCTGGGAAAATAATTTATTATGCAGTGAATCCTTGAACTGTTCTGACTATTTCTCATGCAACACATAAGTCTCCTAATTAACTGTGCATATACTACATACTCAATATTACTCGAGTATGTGCGAGAATGGCACTAAATTTTATTGTGCGACTAGCGATATATTTCATCAACTATCCATTTTTTCTTTCTATTTCCTTCCTGCTTGCTGTCTCGCCTCTCTATCACCGTTTTCTGGCGCTATATGCCCTCGCTGTTGCGGCGCCTAATATCAATCAATCAATCAACCTCTACATATTGAGAACCAAAATGCGATCAACAACATAATCTCAGCCGCAGTTTTTCGAATCATATAATTGGACTATAAGTGATAAGGGAGAAAGGCCTAGGTCATTAAAACTTTTTAAGAACGAAGGTGAAGGTTAAAAATATGAGAAAGAAAAGATAAACGGTAAGAAAGGAGTGAAGGTCAAGCGAGAGAGGGATAAGACAGTAGGGAGGATGTGTAAGGTTGCCAGTTACTTGATAGATACTGTAATATATATAGCCTATGCATAAAATTAGACCAAGTTTATTGAAAACGCCATATAGCGGCGCCTATTTAAGTTTAACATCGATTATTTTTAAATGCATGTTTAGAAGAAAAAATCCTGGTAAATAGCTTAATGAATTTGTTGACAAAGATGATTATTAAAAAAGTTAGAAAATTAAACCGTCTTCTACAAAAAAAACAGGCAGCTGGGCTTGGGAGAAGGTGATAAATAGGGTGGACTACAAGCACGAGGGATTTGATTGATATTAGGTGGCGCAACAGCGAGGTCAAATAGCACCAGGAAAAGGTGATAGAGAGGTGTGACAGCAAGCAAGAAGGAAATAGGAAGACAGGAGGGACAGTTGAAGAAATGTAAGCTAGTGGCTGGGGCCGAAGGGGCGCCAAAACCCTTAAAGTATTGCCCACATCATTACAGGCAATACTCCCCTACGGGGTAAGCACGAGGGATACAAGGAATACAGGGATAGGTGTCTAATATCCAAAGGATAATATATATTCACTAGTCTATCCCACTACGATGGTGAACAAAAGACAGTGCCTTTATTTAAAGGACATAATGTAACAGATATTCTAATTATATTTGTTTGTTATTACTTTTCAACTAATCACCTTCATTTTTCTTACCCTATTCCCCCTCACCCTCGCCTCAAATCATCACATTTCTTCTCTTCTATATCCACTTACGTTAATGCAGTATGCACTTCTTTAAACCAGGGTTCTTCAAATTACGGGTCCCGAATTCCTCCAAACTGCGTCGCAGGCTCACAAAATTAAATACATGAATAAAATAGAATAATAATATTCGTGACAATAAAATAAATATGAAGTTCATACATGAATCCACCTAACATATTTTTATAATCGAATATTCATATATTTAATTATAAATAAAACAAAATCATTGCACAAATATTGACCTTCTTGAATGAGTGTGCGAGAGAGAGAGGGAGGGTAGGTGAGGCAATGTTTATAATTCTGGTTAGAATGCCTTTTAATCATAAATATTATGTTTCAGCGTCTGGCCTTGTATTTTCTTAGGTTGATAATTCTGATCATTTGTAAAATATCTTTCTGTATGGGTCGCGAGAATGAAGTCATAGTAAAAACTGGGTCACGACTGAAAAAGATTGAAGAACCCTGCTCTAAACTGTTGGTGATTCGATACCGTTCACAGTGTATGCTTCATTCATTCCTCCTGACACACGTCTCTCTACCTGATCATTCGTTACCCTCCTATATAGCTCCGCCCACATTTCTCTCCTCCTGTCCCACTAACATCCCCCCTCCTTCCACCTGCAACTGTTACCAAATCCGACCAGGCCAAATAAAGTCGCTGATGGATGGGGTGTGGACCATAGATCTGTCCGGAGCTGTACACTCTACAAGAGTTCCACCTGGACCACCCGCTCACTGAGCATGGCTAACGTGTCAACAAAGCTTCGCTTGTGTGAGCTCCTGTGCATATACAAGACAATATTTCGAATCGGCAAAGCTTCATCTTCCGTATTCGGGTCTGAGAAAGGGGGAGTGGAGGGACAGACGGCTTCGTAGGTGGATGGAGGATTTTTTTTTTTTTTTTTTTAATTCATTGCGCCTTGGCGTCAATCAACAGGAAGACAGCAATACATATGGGTAAGCGGGACCTATGAGAATCCAATGACTACACACACACATCACAAAAACATAACAGAATGAAGCACAAGCATACAGACAAATATTTACATTATGACCTACTTAAATCCACCAAAACGAGGGTGGCTTACCAGAAGTTCCTCCAACACCTGGTGGTTCAGCAGGTGTCGACAAACCACATCAAGTGGCAGGCCCCGGTGCACATTTTCGTGAAGTTTGACGGGCTACGTGCCAACACTGCTTACTGCTGGGCCAATATGGTGGTGGTTGGAAGGAGAATAACGCTTGGGTTATAACGATAAAACCAACCATGGGATAATCTTTGAAATAGTTTCATTCTCTTTTCCAGCTCATTTTACCCTTAGTTAACCAATCTAACCTAACCTAAACTAAACTGGACCTAACCTAACCAAATCAAGTGCTGGCACATACCTGTATAAAGTTCACGAATATGCCCCCGGGGCAGCAAGTGTCGGACAGTGGGGTAGGCCAGACAATAGTGTTCTATAGTATTAGCACGAGGCTCTCGACACAAGCGACACTCAGTGAAAGGAGGCTCACCCTGCATCCCAGCCAAGCCTCAAACAAGCAAAGACTAGATTGTGCGTCCGAACCATGAGGCCCCGACGATGGTAGGAATATTTGTGACGACAGACAGACTCGTAATATGTGATGGAGATGCTGAAGGGCGTCTCTGCATCCCTGCGTCGCCGTACAGGGAGGAGAGCGGCGGAGCGGACTCTATAGAGGTAACAGGTCAGGGAGAGAGGAAGTCCAACACCACGAGGAGGCAGATGGCAGGCTTCCTTTGCGAGTCTGTCAACTGTACCATTGTGACGTAAAGCTACATGGGATGGCACCCATAAAAATTTGACAAGTCAAGTTACGATGACGCAATAAGGCCTAAAACGACAAAATCTGCTGAACAACAGTAGAGTGTGTGGGCTGAACACTAGAGAGAGAATGAAGGGCTGGTTTGGAGTCACAAAAATTGGCAGCATTCACTCCACGTTGACAAACAAGACTAATAGCATCCAGAATGGCATACAGTTCACACAATGTTGAGCTAGAGTGGTTACAGAGACGACGGCCAACCCAGCCCCCTGGAGGTGACTCCATGTCAGGTGAGAAAACGGCACAACCTGCTGTACCATCCACTTGCAATGAGCCATCAGTGTAGAGCCAGTATGGATCTGTGATGGAGGACGTCACTGTTTCTATGTGTTCCAGAGCCAACTGCCGCTGTAGAGAAGGCAGTTCCGATTTGGAAGTAGGTGTGAAGCTCACATCAGGTGTTGGTAGCATCCATGGAGGGGGCCCTGGGGGGGACGTCTGCAACCATTATATCTATATTAAGACTACGGAGCATAGAGGAAACAGACCTTATAAGAGTACGTCCAGCCTGCAGTATGGGAGGGACAGGAGAGTTTAGTTTAAGAGATGTCCCGACTAATTGAGAGTAATGGCGTGAAAGATGTGGGAAATGTAGGCACTTGGGAAGGAGGAGTGGTGGTGCAGTAAAGCAGAGTCGCATATGCCAATGCAACATTTACAGCAATTTTAATATATTTATTAACGTATCAGTGATGTGTTATCCCCCAAGTAATACAACATTTATTTACATATTTTCATTTTTGTAGACACCTGACTACACACTTGGACACCAAACAGTTTCCTTCAACTCTCATTACGGACAACAAACAACCTGCTCTAGCACCTTGTTTCTCTCTCGCTCTCTTGCTTCTCAGTAGACACACACTCACACACTATCACTCTAGCACCTCGTTTCTCTCTATATAATTATATATCTTGCTTCTCAGTAAACTCACACACACACATTATCAGGTTTGATATAAAGTCGTGACGTTGCATATTATCTGTTATATATGCGTTTATCTAACATTGAAAACCGTGTCAAAATAATATCATTATCACATCATAATTATTTCGGTTTACGTCTGCCAGTAAGAAAATATTTATTGCTCTTTCAGTAATATTGACATGGTAGCCATACTAACAGTGATATATTTTGTTAATAGGTAATGAGGCGTTCAGTGACAGACCACAAGAGGGAGGTCCCCTACATGTCATAACCCTAAAAGTATGATTGTGTGTTCAGTTATCACTGTAATGTGTCTGTATGTGTGTGTCTACAGAGAGAGAGAGAGACGAGGAGCTAGAACAGGTTGCTTGTTGTCTGTAATGAGAAATTAAGTAAACTATGGTTGGTGTTCAAAGTGTGTAGTCAGGTGTATACAAAAATGAATAAATGTCCTTCTCTACACAACCACCCCTACTTCCACTCACCAAGCCGTCTGTCCCTCCCCTTTCCCACTCCCCCTTTCTCCGACCCGAATACGGAAGATAAACTTTGCCAATTCGAAATATTGTGTTGTATATGCACAGGAGCTCACACAAGGGAAGCGCTGTTGTCTTGTTAGCCAAGCTAAGTGAGGGGGTGGTCCAGGTGGAACTCTTGTAGAGTGTGTAAAGGCGAGTTTTTCCCCTTTACTTTATCTATCGTTTATTAATTGATTATTTGTTTGAAATTGGGAGGAAAAAAAAAACTGCCAAAACAAAAAGCCACCAGTGTATGCTACTACTCTATCCTATTGCTGAATCAACCTGGTCTGGAAAAAAAACAAAAAAAGAGATACCAAGAAAAAAATCATACAAAGGACAAGTCCAGCCCCTCCCCAGCACTAGGTACGCTGCCACCACCAGACCAAGCTGACAGAGGAACAAAGTTGAACACACACTGGAGGGTTAGCGTAGCGTTACTTTAATTAGGCACGTGAGTAAGCAACCCAGCCTACAATTTTAACTAGGGTACGATCAGTGATGTGAATTGAAAACAATTATCTATATAGGATCACAGTCTATTTGCTAAAATCGGTGACGGAAATACTCTACTACTGTAATTATAAACCCATTTTATTTTACAATTATATTACACAATAAAATAATATTAATACTATAATAATAATATTATTTCCTAAGCCCCGCTTTACCCAACCAGGATAAGAAGTTTTTTGTATCTTGCCAGCTGGCAGAGAACGAATCAGACTTAAATCCACATACAAAGAAACATATACCATAATTCCTAATAAATTTTTCAAAATGAGTCTGAAAGAAAGCCAATACAATAATAAAAATAATCACATCCTAAACATCAATATTATAATTCTATGTTTTTCAAATGGGGAACTGCCAGCAATTATTATTTTGCACCATGTGGGTCAAGTTGCTCTAGGGTTTGCTACTAAAAAAGACTGCTCTCCCAGCTCTGTTACATTGCCGGTAACAGAGTTAGAAATAATTTTATATTAGTTACTATGACCTTACGTTCATCCACAATATTCTTCAGTTATTTATATTTTCACTGGACTAACCAATTCACCATTTCACAATATGTACAGCAATTTTACAATATATAAGGGACCAACGAGAGCTTGAGCTCTTACCTGTTACAACCAATGTCGGGAATAGAGTGGAAGAAGAGAAGCAGGGAAACCTCCCTTCTTCCTTCCTCTTCACCCCCCTTCAAGCAAAGTAGTGCCCCTCGTATTTCATGTTCTTACAATTCCACCATCAAAGGTGTATATTTACGGTACTTACATATTACAATTTACACATATTCGGTTACTTTAATACATTGCATTCTTCCTCTGTTAAGGTATTATATTAAGGTATTATATATATCTAAGGTACAGTTGGCTCCACTTCCGCGTTTACCACTTACTATTGCCAATGTGATGCCAACCAGAAATTTGAATCCCTAACCACGTGTGATCATGATACGAACCACTCACTACAGAGTGAAATGGAAAGAGGGGTTCGGTAAAGGAAAGTGTGTCTGATAAGGTGGGTGCATATATTTAACACGGTTATTCGAACACTGTTCTCTCCGACACTTGTGATGGTTCTCCAACGCCTGATTGTCTGGCCTAGACATTACTATATAATGACTCCATCTGATTAATATAATATCCTACCAAATTACATGGATTGTAATTTCATACAAAATATCACATTATTTCTTTTCAGGTCCTGTTTGCATAATCGCACAAATCATTTTTGGGCACACAAAATGATATTGGATGTAGTAAGAAGGAGAATGTGGTGGGGAAATGGATGAGTAGAGGGACTACTGGAAATGGGTAAAGGAGAAGGCTAATGGAAAGAGGATGTGGGTGAGGTGTGGGACAGGGTGTGAAGTGACAGAGTGATCATTGGGTAGTTAAGTCGCCCTCCACTACAAAACAGTATCCGTTGGTAACCAGTAACACAAAGTAATTAATCAGAAAATGTCTTGACTGAGGTCAAGTAACAAAATTGGCTTACTTGTAATATATTGCAACAATGAATAGAGTGTGTAAGGTTTCATTGCACAACATGGTAATATATTGCAACAATGAATAGATGGAAGGTTTCATTGCACAACATGGTAATATATTGCAACAATGAATAGAGTGTGGAAGTTTTCATTGCATAACATGGTAATATAATAACAATTTTAGGATACATTAAAAGGTTTGGCCCCCTTGCGGACTCAAGCTATCCCTTGAAATTTTTCAACTGTCCCTTTTTCCTTCTGGTTACTGTTTATCTTTATTTCTTTTTCTTTTCGTGTTAGTGTCCTCCAGGACCAGTATGGCCTTCTTTCTTTCTCTTCATTCACTTCAAGATGCTCACTCTCATTCATTATAATTGGATTATATTGAGCACATGAATATCATACGTAGACATGAACGTCACTCTTTTATCTTCCATTATTCGGAGATACTTACTATGTAGCTATACGAGGGAAGAGTGCCAGAGGAATGTGTTTTCAGCTTGTATAGCCTTTTGTGAACTCCTCACTAGGCAATATTGACAAGATTTATACAGGTAATAACTCATTACACAAACTTTTTAAGGAACGTTCATTACCACTAGGTTTTTCTTCCTTGCAATGGTACAATTGACTATCATGACAAAGTTAAAATCATAGCGACAACAAAATAATAATCATGAAGTGGGTTGTGCACGAACACAATCTTTAAGGGTTATGGATTTTTTCGTATTGATTAATTATTCCCCTTCTCTTTACTAGTAACTGGCAGGATAAAAATGACTTGCTACACGACTCAAATATAGCATTATTTAATAAACAATTGCTAGCATGTAAATTATACTGTGACATAAATTCTGTATTAATTTTGCATAATACAGCAAATAACACTACTTGATCACTGTTGATGCCTTTCCATTTCACTCTGTAATGATTGGTTCGCCTTATGATCACACGTGGTTCGGGATTCAAAATTCTAGGTAGTTCAACATTGGCAATGAGGAAGTGGAGCCAACTGTATGTATTACTCCGCGACTTAAGAGTTTGGTTCTCCTTTCTATCCTAACTAATTTAATAATTTTCTAAGTAAGTTACAGAAAAATGCAGGTAAATATTACTGTAATATCATAGGAACGCTATGTTTGTAATTATAAATTATAATTATAAATGCAGGTTATTCCCTGTACTCCAAATAATATTTCTCAAATTAATCTTCACCTCTTAATCATTTACGTATTTTCCCTCACTACTAATCTCACCTATGATTTTAATTTTACCCATGTTTCCCTTATTCACCCAACTATAAACATTATTTGTACTGTTCACATTTAACATCTAACAATATACATTGTTTGTACCGTTCATATTTTACAGCTTCAAAAGAAGTTTACCGCCACGACCATTATTCTTCATTGATAATCTAGGCCTGGCTTCTATGTACTATTGCGGACAGGAGTTCTTCACCACTCTCCTCTGACCAACCCTATGATGTGGCACCGTCGCATTCATGGATATACGAGTTGCCTACTAGATCCTTTTTGTTGGTCATACCTCCTAATGAATTTTGTTATTCTAAATGTTACGATAATGCTTATATACGTATGTAAATCCAAACAGTGATTTATCTAAACATCTACAGGGTGTATATACTGCAGTCAAACATAGTAACCCTTGAGCGAATACTATATAAACACATATAATAACTTAGGCCCCATCTACACGAGCGAACTTTGCTCGGTTTGGTGTGACGTCGAAAATGGAGAAACTACGAGCAAAGCTTCGAAAAGGTTTTCCTCTTGCTTATCGAAGTAACGAGGCTTTGACTGTTGGTTGAGAAGCTGGGGTTGAAAAGTTCTGCCTCATGGTTATATCTGGTTAATTAAAATAAGGAATCACTTTCGAAAGGAGTTTATAAAAATGTTTAATAATTCCACACACTGTCCACCGCAAACACAGACAAATGGCAGACAGTGTTGGAAGGGGCCTCACGGTCCAGTTTTATGTTTTCACAAGACTTACTATGTTAAATAATAACGACTCACAATGCCGTGAGTGACGGAATAAAAAAAATTAAAACCCACAGAGATAAAAGTTAACTTTAATTAACAACAACGTTTCAACTACATCAAGTAACCCACTTCAGGTGTGAGTGAGATATATGGAAGAGACAGAATATATACCGTTCATGAAGTGGGAGAGGGGAAAGGAGGAGAGGTGGGGGTTGTCGTGGGAGGCGTGAAGAGACGAGAAAAGGCGAAGGGGTGGGGAAAACAGGCAGGAGGAAGGCAGGATGAATAGAGTGTAGACATACTCTATGGATCCTGGAGGAAGGAAGGGGTGAGGGAGAAAGAGGGTGAAGGAGGACGGGATGAAACTGGGAAGATATAAAAAAAAATAAAAAAAAAAACACCGCCTACAAAAATACAACCTAATTTTTTTCATACAAACAAGAATTAAAAGTAAAACCACCTAAACATTTTTTATCTCAAAAAATTGTGAACCAGAAAGTCACACCAAAAGGGTGAAACAAAAACGAAGAGAGAGAGAGGGTAACGGAGTGTGAATCAGTGGGCAGGGTGGCGGGTAGAAACAGGAGCAATGAGAGAGAGAGAGAAGGCGAAAGGGAGGGGAAACGAAGGAAACATAGAGAGAGAGAGAGAGGGGGGGGGGGAGGAAACTAGAGAGCGTCAGGTCACCCTAGAAGTCAGTAGAACCCCTTTCTTCCTCCTGTCTGTTTTCCCCACCCCTTCTCCCGCCTCTTCCCACCTCCCACAACAACCCCCGCATCTCCCCCCTTCCCCTCTCCCCCTCCATTAGCGGTATATAGTCTGTCTCTCCCACATATCTCTCACACCTGAAGAGGGCTTCGTGATAGTCTGTCTCTCCCACATATCTCTCTCACACCTGAAGAGGGCTACGTGATAGTCTGTCTCTCTCACATATCTCTCTCACACCTGAAGAGGGCTACGTGATAGTCTGTCTCTCTCACACATCTCTCTCACACCTGAAGAGAGCTACGTGATAGTCTGTCTCTCTCACATATCTCTCTCACACCTGAAGAGGGCTACGTGATGTAGCCGAAACAATGTTGTTCATTAAAGTCAACTTTTCTCTCCGTGGGTTTTTATTTATATTACTTACTACGATGGCTACTCTTTTTAATCACTTATAACATCTTATCTCCTCATGGATGACTACCAAAACGACAGTTTCGACAGCATCAATGCGTACGATAAGCTTTGCCCGCAAAGCAGTAAACTTTGCCAAGCAAAGCTCGTTCGTGTGGACGCCCCCCCCCCCCCCCAGGAAACCTCTCACGTTAGATCAATTATTCATCGGTGTCTGGGAGTTGTGAACCATTGTAATATTGTGTTTATAATCTTTGGAGACATAGTGCAGTCAAGAGCAGGATCTTTTATCCTAAGAAATGCACCACGAGGATATACAAATAATCAAGCATGTCAGGAAACCAATATATTTGTATGGTGCATAAATATTATGCACATAAAACATATTTTAAACAGTAAGTGTCGGCAAGCCGTCAGAACAGTGAAGTTGAAGAGTTGGGAGGAAACAGGACATTTACTCGACTTGCCAATGTATGGAGGACCACGATAAAGAACTGCCAAACACTGCAGTGAACGAAAAATTGGAGGAGAGGCATTGCGAGTCGTAACGCCAGACTTGGCCCAGCGCGCGCCTAGCTCATGAAGATGAGATGAGGTTTCTCAGCTCCACCCATGGTCGTCTTCGGTGCTGGCGAGTTAACAGAACACGATACTTGTAACAAAATATCAACGAAGTAAGAAATGGGCAGGTCACTTGCAACATGTTATGCATAATAATTATGAAATACATTTATGGTTAGTAATGGGTCCACCACTGTGGAGCAACTGAACTGTGACTAAGCTTATCATAAAGAATATAACACCTGATGAATATTTAGAGATATATTAATGACTAGTAATGAGTCCACCCTCCTTCATTTTCAATTACTTCTGCAAGTCTATCTGGGACTGATTCTACTAAATTATATATTATATTCTGGTTTCTTCCGAGTGTTTCCCATTCTCCCTTGACATGGTGTAGGAGCTCCAGCGACGTCCTTTCTTGTCCTGGTGTCCATGAATTGACCATATAACCCCAAACATGCTCGATGGGATTCATATCCGCACCCTTGCTTGGCCAATCCAGTAGCTCAACGTCACGCTGTTCATCAAACCACCGTTTGACGATTCTGGCAGTATGGACTGGGCAGTTGTCCTGAAGTATACAAAATTTGAAGACATTTTGAGACGTTTATAGTGTTTCTGTAGATACAAATTTAGATTTGAACACGCAAAATTAAGCATTGCTTTGTAACAGGAGATATAGTTACTTTAAAAATCATGTATGATATATGTAATATATTGAACGAGGGACATTAAAAGAAAGGTATTAACATACAGGAGTAGCTTTTGCTTCCTCAGATTAGTCCTGTGTTGCTTACATTAAGCTTCGTACTGATCAATAACTATAGTTTTCTTACAATGGGAAATGTTTGATTAAAGAAAATACAAAACCATTGTAGATCACTACAGTAAATCAAAGTTAATAGTTAAGTTAAAATTATTCATAATTTTGTGTATCATGATATTTGTGTGAAATAGTCTCACCTGCATAAAAACAATCCGTTCTGGATAAGGCAGAGCCATTGCCCGAACTGTAGGGAGCATCACTTCTTCCAATATCTCCAAATATTGGTTCGCAGTAAACCTCCCTTCAATCTCTGCCAGTTCTCCTATGCCGTAGAGGTGCATCCAGCCCCACATGTTGCAAGTGACATGCCCACTTCTTGCTACTTCGTAGATATTTTGTCTTGAGTATCGTGTCCCGTTGACTCGCCAGCACCGGAGACGACCATGGGTGGAGCTGAGAAAAGTCTTTTCATCAGAGAAAATTACTCTGGCCCAGAATGCTAGATCTTCATGTGCGAAGCGCTGAGCAAACTGAAGTCTGGCGTCACGATGCCTTTCCTCTAATTTTTCTTTTACTGCAGGAGTCCTGTGATGGTAACCAGATTCATGCAGTCTCCGTCGAACTGTGCGAGTACACACATCAAGTTGAAGGTTTCTTTGGACGAGAACAGCATTAGAAATGGGGGTCCGTCTTATCTCAACAATCCTTCGGTCTTGTTCGGCAGTTGTTTTTCGTGGTCCTCCACACCTTGGCAAATCGAGTAAATTTCCCGATTCCTCCCACCTCTGCAACCACTTTCTTACAGTCGACCGGCATATACCCAGCTGCCTCGATATAGAGGACACAGAAGAACCTGAATTCCTCATTCCTACAATTTGTCCACGTAGTGTTAGCTTCTGCTGTGATGTATTCATGGTGAAGGGTGACCGCAGTGTGAGTTTTAGGCAATACTTGAACCCTGTCATAAGCTCGGATTAGGCCTCAAGAGGGTTTCCCTCTTCGATAATGAAAGAATGTTAGTTATTCGATCGAACACACACACACACACACACGGTTTCACGAGTGGATGATAATGTCACCCAGTGACAAAGCTGATAACAGATATTGGTAGATATCACAAGAATTAGTATGGATTTAACTTCAGATTGTGGACTTTCCTTGAGGCGAGAAAGCTTATACAACAGGTATGGCACAACTTCACATTATTAACGTATTTGATTCCATGAACCATGTGAACGAAAAAAAAAAAAACACATTGCTATTACAACCAAATATAGTTGTAAGAATAAGGCCTACCCATTCCATTACTGAAGACAGTATTTAAATGGTTAATTCTCTTTGTAGTTGTTACCATGCAGATCAATCGATTCGAAGTAATGCACCATGTTTCGGGGTTCACTCCTCAGAGAAAAGGAGGAGATGAAAGTAAGAGTTTGCAGGTTTCCTCTGTGGCATGCTTGAATGCCCTATATTATATACTAGCTGCTCCGCCGCCCTTCGGGCGGCTAGGAGCCGCTAGCTCCTGCGGAGGGCTGGCGGCCTGCGGCCGCCCTTCCACCGCCCTTCGGGCGGTTTGGAGCAGATCGGGCGTTGGGTGGATAGAAGGAAGGGAAGGAGGGAAGGAAGGGGGAGAGGGAGGGATGGTTTAGTGGTTAGATAAAATAAATGGATGGATGGATGAATAGTAATAGAGGTGGGTGGGTGAATAATTGGAGGTATTAGTCGTGTTTAAATGTTTATTATATCAATCTTTCTCCCTCATTCAATAACTCCATCATTCTAATATTAGCATAATTAATAATATTTCCTTCTTTTTTTATTAATAGCGTCACTAAGCATTTTACTGAAGTGCCTCCTTGTAAACAACATTTTTCACGACTCCGGTTGACGACATCATGTAGAGATTCTTCTCATCGGCGACTCGACTGCAGCCCACATAGAGTTGACCGTGGGAGAAGACCTGGTCCTTAAGGTTGAGGCCAACTACTTTCAGGGACTGTCCTTGGCTTTTGTTGATTGTCATGGCATAGCTTAGACGAATAGGGAATTGGAGACGTTGGAACTGAATTGGACAATCTGAGGGCCTCAGAGGGATTTTTGGAATGAAGACATCTTCGCCTTTACCTTTGCCAGTCAGGATTGTGGCCTCCACCAGACGTGGCATCATTGTTTTAACTCTTAATCTTGTGCCATTGCAAAGTTTTGGTGGGTTCAGGTTTCTAAGAAGCATTATCGGACATCCCAACTTCAGTTCCAAATTGTGAGGTGGCATCCCTGGTGGATCTAGACTGTTCAGGAATTCTGCTGGGTAGTTGACCACTTGATCATCGTCGGGCACTGTATCAACTGATTTGTACTTCATTGACCTGCCAGGCTGAGCATCCAGAAGTTTTTGGTTGATGTTGTTGACAGCTTCATTCTTTGGAGCTAGGATAGCTTCCACGTTTCGTTATTTGTGGTTTCGTTGTATGTGAAAATAAATATGGCAATAATGAAAATAAATGTGACAAAAGTAAAATAAATCGTGAAAATAAATATGGCAATAATGAAAATCAATTTGACCAAAGTGAAATTCTATATGACAATACTGAGAATCGATATGACAATGGAATAAATCATAAAAATGCATAAAATTTAATAATAGGTTTAATAATAGGTAAAATAAATCGTGAACGACAATATACTTACTGAGATAACGCATAAACAAATCGAATAATATCCGTGCTAAAATATGTTCATGAGCTGTTGATTAAAATAAATATGGGAATAATGAAAATCAATTTGACAAAAGTAAAATAAATCGTGAACGACAATATACTTAGTGAGAAAACGCATAAACAAATCGAATAATATCCGTGCTGTAGCCTAAAATAGTTTATCATATTTACGCTCTCATTTTTAGGGGGGTTTTAGGGGTAACAACTTTATTACTCATGGCGCTGCAGTACGCAAGCCAGTGGACCTAGGAAACTTTAGTTTACAGATTCTGGTGTGTAAAATCAAGCTCTACAAATCTGTAAGAAAAAATTTACCTAAATGAAAGTTTAAAATTGACCGTGTTTTTGCGGAAGGCTGAACAGTGGTATGGTGATTCCGTAGATTTTTTCCCCTGTATTTTATTATTATTTCGCTAGCACGTTTCGTTATATGTGGTTTCGTTGTATGACCCCCCCTAAACCTGAAGGGGATCAAGACTCACCTACATGCAAATTTTGAGGACACAAAGTTGGACGGTTTAGGCGTGCATCGCGGACACACACACACACACACACACACACACACACACACACACGCAGACAGAATCTTGGCTTTATGTATATAGATACAGGCTAAAAGGAAGTTTCTTCTTACATCATTTACATTTCCTCTGATACATCAGTCAAACCTTCAGCTCGAGTACAACCATTAGGCTTATCAATAGAAGACTATTCGCTTAATATCGGTAATATTATTA
This sequence comes from Petrolisthes cinctipes, assembly GCA_033782935.1. Lineage (NCBI taxonomy): Eukaryota > Metazoa > Arthropoda > Malacostraca > Decapoda > Porcellanidae > Petrolisthes > Petrolisthes cinctipes. Next base: position 82,223 of record JAWQEG010000588.1, on the reverse strand, counting down.
TGATTAATAATATTTATCTAGTAGGCAACTCATACATCCATGAATCCGACGTTGCCACATCATTCGGTTGGCCAGAGGAGGGTGGTGAAGAACTCCTGTCCGCAATAGTACAATCTTATATAAAAAAGCTTACCCTATCACCCGCAAATATTCCAAATAGATTAAAAAAAAAAAAAAAAAAAAAAAAAAAAATAGGGGTGTTACACAAGTCCAACCTTCCTAGCTGAAACTTAGTGAAAATTATTTCATCTCTTTCCCTTAATTCTTAGATCAATTCCCCCTTTTACTCTTTACACACATACCTATTGTCACTATCACTACACTTTAGTGAACACTAGACACTCTCTTCATCCAAATTTGTTAGTGTTGATTCACTGCCAATTTTATCTCCTCCACTCTGTAGACTGTATCTCTTTCCTGCAGGAAAGAATTCTCTACCGTACCTCACATAATATTTAATAGATATTACCGACACATCGTCCCAGTCAGTCTCCAAATGTCAAGTCCGTAACCCAGGGAGAACTTCAATAAGGCTCTTCCGTCACTCTACCCACCCACGATTGTCCCAAGCATTATCCGAGTTTTCATACATTCTATCCCCACATTCATCTTCATTCACTCCATTCAAACCTCAGATTCTGCAAGGCCTGATAGCTCGGAATGCAGTAAGTAATACATGGGCCCTGACAAAGGTACAGACTGTATCCTGGAAGAGCTCCATGGAAATGGTATTTCTACTCCCCACCATCACCACCTTTACCCATTAAAAGTAAGTGTCACCTAACACCCACAACTCTACACAAAAATTATTATGAGCAGTTTCCATAGCTCCACTGATGGTGTTCTATTTGACTTTAGGACATAGGGAACCATGACGTATTCCAACTTTAACTTAATATTTTTCCCTATTTTTCCTTACTATTAATATTCAGTTATGTTTTCTCCCATTTTCACTTTCCCATTTTTCCTTTTTAATTTCTAATTTTCCCTATATTCATTTATCACACTTTTTCCTATTATTTGGTTTATTTTCTAATCCCCCTTTTGTACAAGTCTCCTTTTTTCCTATATTTCATCAATGTGGAAACTTGTTAACGTAACCAATCTTTAAGAAAGGTAGCAAGTCGTTACCCGGCAACTATCGGCCAATAAGCTTAACTTCAGTCATATGTAAATTACTAGAAACGCTCATAAGAGACAGACTCGTAGATCATCTAGAAAAGAATAATAAAATCAGAGATACCCAACACGGCTTCCATAACAAACGCTTCTGCTTAACAAATCTACTATATTTTCTTCACGATATTATAAACAAATATGATGAAACTAAGGCAGTAGACATTATTTACCTTGATTTCCAGAAGGCCTTCGACAAAGTTCCGCACCAACGTTTATTAATCAAACTAAAAGCACATGGAATTAATGGCAATTTACAATCATGGATAGAAAATTGGATCAGAGAAAACAAAAGAGTGGTTATAAATGGTAAAGCATCAGACTGGTCCAAGGTAACTAATGGTGTTCCACAAGGATCAGTGCTGGGACAGGTACTGTTTCTAATTTACATCAATGATATAGACGAAGGCCTCACCTGTACAGTCTCAAAGTTTGCGGAGAACACAAAAATAGCAAATACTGTCCTTTCAGACGAACATATTGTAGACATGCAAAATAATGTGAATAAGCTTTCCCAATGGGCCAAAACGTGGCAAACGAGTTTCAACGCTGATAAATGTAAAGTACTTCATATCGGAAATCAAAATAGGGGAGCGAATTATTCAATGAATGGCACCCAAATAAAGAGTGTAGACTCAGAAACTGATTTGGGGGTAACAATATCAAGTAACTTAAAGCCTAGCCACCAATGTACTGCAGTCGTCAAAAAGGCAAATAAAATAATTGGTTTCATCGGCAGGCCATTTGAACATAAATCCAAAGACGTAATTCTCACCCTTTATAATTCCATATCCGTCCGATTTTGGAATATTGTGTACAATTCTGGTGCCCTTATTATAAAAAAGATATAGACAAACTTGAAAGAGTTCAACGAAGAGTTACAAAAATTATCCCTGGTTTAAGAAACAAATCATATGAAGAACGACTTAAAGAACTAAAACTATTTTCATTGACCCAGCGCAGATTAAGAGGTGACCTAATAAAAGCATTCAAAATAATCAAAGGCAACTGATAAAAAGGGAAGCACGAAATGACTACAACGAATCGAGATATAGAATACCAAGAAATTCACAAAAACAGTAATAATGTACACGATGAATATCAATGAATTAATTCACAATAATACACTGTATTCCAACCTGCCAGGACGACGTATAGAGAGTTACTGACGTGGAGTAAACCGACCATTATTATTACAGCTCGGTTTGCTCATTGGCCAATTTATTCAGATTCGGAACAAGAAGTCGACTATAGCGATTCACACTCACTCCATCTTGTGGACGTGAGTCAAACTAGATATTCAGACCAAGTTTCACAGGTCTCGAAATAATCAGGCTTACTCACCCAACTCCCTGACACTTGGTATATCATGAAAAGTGATCTACGATGGTTAGAATATAACGGTTACCATCAGCTCCAGAAGTCATATCAGTGAAATCTATGGCAATTCTTTCTAAAGGTTTTATTATTGGTGGCAATTCTTTATATTGTTGGGAAAGACCCTTATTATACTTATATTGTTGACAATTAAGACATTGTTTAATATATTTTACTACATCAGACCGTAAGGTAGACCAATAATATAAATCTTCAGCTTTCTTTATAGTTTTATATTGTCAAAAATGTCCTGACTGATCATGAGCTAGTTCTAGTGCTACCTTTACTAATGTTTCAGGTACTACCACAGTAAAATAGTAACTATCATCTACAAAAGTTTTTACATAATGTAATATCCCATCATTTAATTCAAATTGATCTAAAGTGGCCTGGGCTATTTTTCGCCTTGGCACTTGACCTCCCTCAAAATATTCTATTAATTCATTCCATGTGGCATCATCTCTTTGTGCCTGCATAAAGGTTTCCTTTGTTAACCCCAACTATGTGAATACCGGTGGGCGTGATATTACCCTCACTGGTCTATATAACTGGTCTGCTACTACATTTTCTTTCCCCTTTACATAATTAATCTGGTAATTATATTCCTTCATTTCTAACATCCATCTTGTAACTCTTGGTGACTTTGTTCTTCGTCGGAAAATACTTGTTAGTGGTTGATGGTCAGTTTGAATTATAAATGTTGTCCCCCACAAATAATGGTGATAATAGCGACATGCCAATACCACTGTCATAGCTTCCTTATCAGTGACACTATACCTTTTTCACAAGAATTTAGTTTCTTTGAGAAGTAACCCAATGGTCGGACTGTCTGGTCTACTTGTACCTGATGTAAGACCGCTCCTACATACTTATCACTAGCATCTGTGACTAATACTAGAGGTAATTCTGGTTGATATTTAGCAAGAATAGGAGGTGTCATTATTTTTTCTTTTAGTTTATCGAAGGCTTCCTGATACTTATCAGTCCATTGAAAAACAGTGTTAGCCCTCGTAATATTTGTTAGGGGTGTGGCAATTTTTCAAAAAATTGATACAAAGCTACGGTAAAAAAACGTCTTATTTCCTTCACGTTCCTATAGGCGGTAACTGTTTACTTATTGCCTCCAGATTCTTAGGATCTGGCCAACTACCATCCTCAGATACTTTATGTCCCAAAAATTTTACTTCTCTTTTGACAAAATCGGATTTGGTTAAGTTTAGTTTTAAACCCTGTTCACTGAATAATAGAAATAATTTCAGAACGCGTTGCATTAAGTGTGGAAAATCATCAGCCCATAAAATAACATCATCCAAATAATTTTTAACCCATCCCTCACGTCATAAAGGTGTTAAAAGTTCAGCCATTTTACGTGAAAATATGGCTGGTGCACAACTTAACCCAAAGGGTAACCTTCGGAAACGGTACAATGATACGCCATCCGTAAAGTTCATTGAACTCAATTTGGAAGTATGCATCTTTTAGATCTAAGGTCACATAATACTGATGACCTGCTGCATGTCCTACTAAGTCATCCAACCTAGGGAGTGGAAAAACATCTATGGTTAAGTGTTCATTAACTTTTCTAAAGTCTAGACACATTCTCTTACTTCCATCCGGTTTGTTTACAAGAACTGTAGGAGATAACCACGCTGCAATTGAGGGTTCGATCACTCCTCGTTCTTCCATCTCACTTAACATTTTACCTATAGTTTCTTTCGCGTGTTCTGGGTATCGATACATCTGGGATCTACAATGGTTTGGATTTGATACCGCAATGTTGGCTGGTTCTCCTTCAATTTTCCCAAGTTCTTTATCACCAAGCATAAACAATTTATCATTGTCTAAGACAACTTGAGTTAGCTGTCTTCGTTGTTCTTCATCAAGGTGTTTTCAATTTTGTTTATTGATCAATAGTTGCAATCTTTCCTGTCGTGTACCCTGCTCTGTGGTGTGGCATTAATTCATTTGCAATTGTTATTAGATTTACTGGGGATTTAAGTTCAAGATTAATTGATGAATCATCCTCGATAATTGCTACCATGGCAATATTTTTTACCAACTGAGGTATTGGTATTTTGGTGGTATTATCTAGTGTGATGGGAACAGTTCCTTCCGCTTCTACTGTTACCAACAATGGAGTAGTTTGTGAGGAACAATTTCTGTGTGGCCTAATCAGTAGTGTTGTACCCGGTGACTCACTCACTTTCGTACGTATGACCTTGGTTTGGTACGGTTCTAGCTTTAAATTGTTCATTACATGCACATTTCTTTGATTTTCATCAAGAAGTTGAGCTTTAGTATGACCCCTAATTCGTTGAATGGCCTGTTTAAACAACCTTATATGATTTACCTGATACGGAGCACCTCCCCAAATAATTTCTCTAGTCTTATAATTCAAAGTTAAGCTTGATTTACATATTACATCACAGCCCAGCAAAATTTCCCGGTTCAAATATGAATCTGGTACTACAGTTTCCCATTGCCTACTTATTCCTTGATCTCCCGCATGGACTTCAATCTGTACCATACCTACTAACGCTTTCAGGGCCCGTGTCGCACTGTTTTTCGGGAATATCTCTGTAACTAAGGGTTGGATCAGTATGATGTTTTGCCACGGGTTATTTCACACCTTCCGCTAATTTTTGGCACTATAATGGATTACCAAAAGTGAATAATTAAGGCATTTGTCCCCGAGAAATGCGTCATTTTTATGAAATTTAACACTGGGATACGAACGATCATAGTGTGACGTATTTACCACGTCAGTCCACAGGCTCCACCCATCCCCTTCTTTCTCACCCACACCCTACTCTCTCTCTCTCTCTCTCTGGTCTCGAAACTTTATTCGAAAATGCAACACGGTCACCAGCTTTTTTTTTTTTTTTTTTTTTTATCTAATTCATTGCGCCGTAGCGTCAGTCAATAGGCAAACAACAGTACACAAGGGTAGGCGGGACTCACGAGAACCCAATGACCACACACACACACACAAGCACACACACATGCGCACACACACACACATCACGAAAACATAACAGAATGAAGCGCAAGTATACAGACAAATATTTACATCATGACCTACTTAAATCCACCAAAACGAGGGTGGCGCACCAGAAGTTCCTCCAGAACCTGATGGTTCAGCAGGTGTCGACAAACCACATCAAGTGGCAGGCCCTGGGGCAGCAAGTGTCGGACAGTGGGGCAGGCTAGGCAATAGTGCTCGATAGTGTTAGCACGAGGCGCTCGACACAAGCGACACTCAGTGAAGGGAGGCTCACCCTGCATCCCAGCAACCTGCCACGGTGGCCGGTAGCCAAGCCTCAAACGGGCAGAGACTACATTGTACCTCCGAACCATGAGGCCTCGACGACGGTAGGAATATTTGTGACGGCATACAGACTCGTAATGGGTGATGGAGATGCTGAAGGGCCTCTCTGCATCCCTGCGTCGCCGTACAGGGAGGAGAGCAGTGGAGCGGACTTTAGAGAGGTAACATGTCAGGGAGAGAGGACGTCCAGCACCACGAGGGGGCAGATGGCAGACTTCCTTTGCGAGTCTGTCAACTGTACCATTGTGACGTAAACCTACATGGGATGGCACCCATAAAAATTTGACAGTCAATTTACAATGACGCAATAAGGCCAAAAACGATAAAATCTGCTGAATAACAGTGGGCTGAACACAAGAGAGGGAATGAAGGGCAGGTTTGGAGTCACAAAAAATGGCAGCATTCACTCCACGTTGACAAACAACACTAACAGCATCCAGAATGGCATACAGTTCACACAATGTTGAGCTAGAGTGGTTAAAGAGACGACGGCCTACCCAGCCCCCTGGAGGTGACTCCATGTCAGGTGAAAAAACGGCACAACCCGCTGCACCATCCACTTGCAATGAGCCATCAGTGTAGAGGCAGTATGGATCTGTGATGGAGGACGTCACTGTTTCTATGTGTTCCAGAGCCAACTGCCGCTGTAGAGAAGGCAGTTCCGACTTGAAAGTAGGTGTGAAGCTCACATCAGGTGTTGGTAGCATCCACGGAGGGGGTCCTGGCGGGACGTCGGCCACCATTATATCTATATTAAGACTACGGAGCATAGAGGAAACAGACCTTATAAGAGTACGTCCAGCAGGCAGTATGGGAGGGACCGGGTAGTTTGGTCTAAGAGAAGTCCTGACTAACTGAGAGTAATAGGGTGAAAGATGTGGGAAATGGAGGCACTTGACAGTGAAGCAAGTAACATTAGAATAAATTCTCTCCACTAACAGGGGAAGACGCAACTCTCGCTGCATGTTCACTATCTTGGTCGACATTGGACAACCGAGAATTATTCTCATTGCTCTATTCTGAAACTTTTCTAAAGTTTCCAGAGTAGCGCTAGGAAGTTGAATCAGAGCAGGGGAGAGGTAATCAACAACTGAACGGATAAAAGCAATATAGATAGTCCTGGCTACTGGGATGGAGATGCCCGAGGAGTTGTTAGTGAGCCATTGAAGTGGCGTAAGTCGGCGCTGGAGACGACCCAATAAGTCCTGGACAATGGGATGGTCTTGAGGTCTGGCAGGGACAATTGGCCAAATATTGACTGGTGCGCCCAGATAGCGATACTGGGAACACATGGGAATGACAGTCCCTCCAATGGTGAACACTGGCCGAGCTTGAGGAAGGCGGCATGTGAATATTCTGCTCTAATCTGGTGAGACAATAATGCCACAGTGAGAGGAGGACACAGAGAAGGAGTCAAGAAACCGCTGGAGATCCCTTGGTGAGGTAGAATGAACACAGATGTCATCAGCATAGCGCGTAATTGTAGTTCCAAGTATATCAGGGAGAGAAGTGAGCAGCCGATGCATCAGAATATTAAATAACAATGGGCTGAGAACACCCCCTTGAGGCGTACCAAGATGAAAACTGCGCAAAGGACTGAGCGCACCACTAAAAAACACATGGGAGGTCCTGTTACTCAGGTAGCCCCGAATCCACCGTAATAGATTACCCTTTATCCCAAAGACAACCAGTTGATCCAAAATGACGTCTCTATTAGCAACATCGAAGGCACTTCGAAGGTCAATGAAGGCCACCACACTGTCCCTGTTAAGGCGAGTGTACAGGTCGACTAGGCAGTGGTGTGTGCTCCGCTGGGGAAGGAAACCAAACAGCCATGGAGAAAGGCGATCTTGCAGTCTGTACATGCGACGATTGAGTAAGATTCTCTCCATAACTTTACAAAAACAGGAAGTCAGGGAAATAGGCCTGAACTTCGCAGTGCCGGGCTTAGGGATGGGTATTATTGTGCTGCTGGTCCAGGCTCGTGGTACACAACCATCACGAAGACAAAGATTGTACAGTAGAAGTAGAGGGTTCCCAGGAACTTGTTGAAGTAGGCGCAGCACAGCATAAGTAATACCATCATCACCAGGGGAAGAAGCTCTACCCCGAGAGAGAGCATGTCGCAACTCCTCCTCAGTTATCACCTCTGCATCATCGTCATCATCTTGCAACAGAGCAGACATTAGACGTAGCCGATGGACAGCAGCACGGGAAGTGAGTGCATCTTGTATGTGGATGGGTAGACTGGCTGAGGTAGATTGTTCTGACCAGGCATCGACAAGTTGTTGGGCATAGTCGGCGGGAGTGTGATGACGAGCAGTGGCCGGTGTCTTTTTAACAACCCGACAGATGAGGTGCCACATAGAAGCCACACTTGTTTGCTGGTTGATGCTGTCCGTGAACCGCTGCCAAGACTCAGTGTGAGCACACTCCTGCAGGGCAATTAAAGCGTCCCTAGACATCTGGTAACGATGGAGCAGGTCAGGGGTTGGGTTGGCTCGAAACAATAGGCCATCACTTTCAGCCTCCTCCTTTGCCTCCTGTATACGTGCATCCAGCGTCCAGGAGTGGGCAGTATGGCGATGCTGGAGGTGTGGCCGGGACACGTATAGCCTATAAAAGTCATGAGTAGCAGATACAAGATCAGAGTACAACTGTTCAGCTGATGATATGTCAAATGTAGGGAATACATGGGCCATGAATAAGATGTAAGTCGGGCAATATTTAGGGGGCACAGCAATACGCAAACGAGTGGCTGCAGCACTTGACCCAGCAGTTAGAGTATAATGAAACCGAAGAGCGATGTGATCAGAGAATAATTCTGGCATGGAGGAGCACAGGACCCGAGATGCTATCAGGCAAGACGAGAGGATGTAATCCAGAGTACCTCCCCGGCAATGAGTGGCACCGCCAGTGTCCCAGCGTGTCAGATGATGCTTGCGGATGTATGAAAGGAGATGAACACCATTACGATTAATAGAGCCAGAACAATCACCCAAATCAGAATGCCGAGCATTAAAATCTCCCATATAAACCATACCACGCACTGTTGGAGAAGGAAGAGCCTCAAGAGTGAGTCTAGCTGGGGCAGAATAGACATTACATAGTTGTAGTACTCCACTCCCAGGTAGAACCTCAAATAGCTGAAAGGTCATGTCAGGATCAGTGGAGGTACGGAGAAGGCGATGTGGCAAGGAGCTATGTATGTAAGTCAGGATTGATTGATTGATTGATTTATTGATGCCATTAGGCATCTGGCAGTGCAACAACAATGGTCATATACCGCCCAACATATAAAGGTCATCTACATCATTAATAAAATATGTACAAAAATTAAATAATTTTCACTACCTCAAAAGGGAGAAGCAGCATGAATAAAACCCACGTCTTCCAAAAGATCATATATTAATGAAATAACCTATTTAAGTTAGATGTATACAAGAATTTAAATATTAACGAAAGAAACATTAAACTTTAACTACCTAAAGATTAATAGCCATAAATACAATAAAATTCACAATTTGTGGAGAAGGCCAGCCTCCTCCACATAGGAGAGGGTGTTCCCTCCCACACAACAAGCCTCCTCCCCGAGCACCTGGAAGAGACTGTAAGAACCGTCACCCTTCCGGTACTCGGAGAGGTGCCTACGACGAAGGTCCCCAAGGCTGGGACACTTGACAATAAGATGCCGTACTGTCAAAGGGACCAGACAATCATCACAGTAGGGAGGGTGAGCCCTCTCCATTAAAAAGCCATGAGTCAATAATGTGTGGCCAATGCGGAGACGGACAAGAGCCGTCTCCCACCGGCGGGACAGGCCACTGTAGCTCCACAATCCAAGGCGCTGGCGGATGTCACGGAGCTTGTTAGCCCCGATGGCGTCCCATCTGTCCTGCCAGCAGGAACGAACGATAGCATCTATGTAGGGTCGAAGGTCCACTGCAGGAACAGGATGATGCCTGGCAGGAGGCCGGGAATTGGAGACCACAGCCTTAGCCAGGGCGTCAGCCCGCTCATTCCCATCAACACCCACATGGGCCGGGACCCAACAAAAAGTGACTTTGCGGCCACGACGACCCAGGAGGACAAGCCACTCAAGAATGGCCAACACCAGGGGATGGGTAGAGTTAAAATTGCACAAGGCCTGCAAGGCACTACAGGAATCGCTAAAAATAGTAAACGAAGGCTGAGGGAGAGTAAAAATCACTTGGAGGGCATATAAAATGGCCGAGAGCTCAGCAGTAAATATGGACATGACAGAAGGGAGCCTGCCTCCACGGCAAAAGTCAGGAAAGACAACTCCAAAGCCAACTCCAGCATCAGACTTTGACCCATCAGTGTACACAGGGAGGGATTCCCTGTGAGTGAAGGCATGTTCTAAAAAGAGGGAACGAGCCACTGGAGGAGGAAGAAATTCCTTCTTGTCTGTAAAGCAGGTGCAGGGGAAAACTTCTGGAAGAAGCTATGGAGCCACCCTGGGGACCCTCACAGGACAAATCTGAAAGTCATCTATGCCCATCTCCTCCATAGCCTTTCTGACCTGGAAGACAAAGGGCCACGGTGCACGAGAATGTAAAAGGTAGTACTGAGACATGATATCAGATGACACCGCCAAGCAAGGTAGGGTGTCAGGAAGTCGATGTAATCGATGCCAACAATGAACCATCAAGGACTGGCGACGGAGATCAAGAGGTGGCTCATTAGCGTCCACCAGGAGACTGGGGATTGGGGACGACCTGAAGGCTCCGGTCGCCAGACGTACTCCAGCATGATGAACAGGGTCTAAAACTCTGAGACGGGCATCGGTGGCAGAAGAGTACACCTCACACCCATAGTCGAGTTTTGACCTAATAACAACATGGTATAGGCGGAGGAGGGTGGCCCGATCAGCCCCCCAGGATGTATGGCTCAGGACCCTCAACAGGTTAAGAGCCTTGAGGCAAGAGACCTTAATTGTACGTAAGTGGGGAACCCAAGTCAAACGTTTGTCAAAAAGAAGACCCAAAAAGCGAGTCTCCTCGACACATCGTATCTGATGACCATACATAAATAAGTCTGGATCCGGGTGGATGCCTCGGATGCGGCAGAAGTGCATAGCAACTGTCTTGGAAGGAGAAAATCGAAACCCATGAGAATCAGTCCAACGTGACACCCTGTCAAGGGCAAGCTGCATGCGCCGATCCGCCACTGACATACGGGAAGCAGCAAACCAGACTGCTAGGTCGTCAACGTACATCGAGTTAGCTATACCGTCTGGAAGGGATGAGGCAATGGCATTAATTGCTACTGCAAACAATGTGACACTGAGGACGCTTTCCTGGGGGACGCCCTCCTCCTGTGCAACAGATGCTGAGTGGGTTGTACCAAACCTCACAGAAAAACTGCGACCACTGAGAAACTCCTTAAGAAAGCGTGGAAGGCGACCCCGCAGGCCATATAAATGGAGTTGCTGCAGGATGCCATATTGCCATGCAGTGTCATAGGCTTTCTCTAAATCAAAGAATACACAGACAAGGTGTTGATGTCGTGCAAAAGCCTCACATGAAGCAGCTTCCAACCTGACCAGAGCATCTGTAGTGGAACGGTATTTACGAAAGCCAGACTGGGACGGAGAAGTATACCAGTCTGACATTCACCATCTTTTCAAATAGTTTACAGAGACAGGAGGTCAAGGCAATTGGTCGATAATTGAGGGCAACACCAGAGTCCTTGCCCGGCTTGAGAAAAGGAAGGATGGTAGCAACCCTCCACCCAGAAGGGAAGACACCCTCCAGCCAGATTCTGTTATATACAGCTAAAAGAAATGAGATCGCTTCCTCACCCAAGTGTCGTAACATTGCATATGGGATGTTGTCTGGCCCAGGAGAAGTGTCGCCGCAGAGAGAGAGAGCAGAATGCAGGTCTCTCAGGGTGAATATATGGTTATAACTTTCATTCTCGTTCCCTGTGAAATCCAGGACTGTACGCTCCTTGGCTCTTAACTCATGCCTGACAGCCAGAGGTCGAGAGTCACGGGTGGAGACCTTTGCAAAAGCCTCCGCCATGGTATTGGCCACTGTCAAACCATCCATGATCTTAATTCCATTGACCTTAAGTACAGGTGGAGAACTAGGAGAAAACTTCCCCGCCATCTTACGGACTCTCCTGAACACTTGGGTGAGTGAAGTTTTAGTATTAATTGAAGACACATAGGCCTTCCAAGATGCACGTCGGGCCTCTTTTAAAACTCGTCTAGCCCGAGCCCTTGCCCGTCGGAAGTCCTCTAAAATAGTTGTGTTCCCACGATTGCGACGAAGGCGAGAGAAAGCAGCGCGCTTCTCCCGCACAGCAGTGGTGCAGACTGGTGACCACCAAGGGACAGGACGTTTGGGAAAGTAGCCAGAAGTTCTAGGGATAGAGTTGAGAGCAGCAGAGTGGAGCATATCAGTGAAATATGTTACAGCCTCGTCAGAGCTACCGAAATCGGCTACAGAAGAGACCGAAGAAGTTAGCTCTCTAAAAAACTGCCAGTCATCCTTCTCTAATTTCCACCTAGGAAGACGAGACTGTGGTTCGTACCTGTTACCTTCTAAAAGTATAGGGAAATGGTCACTGCCATATAAGTCAGGCAACACTCTCCAAGTAAAATCCAACAGAGCACTGGGTGAGCAAAGGGAAATGTCAATGGTGGTAAAAGTCCCAGTAGGGCTATTAAAATGTGTCACATCTCCCGTATTTAAAACCCCTAATCCCTCATCCTCAATAAAAGAAGCCAATAAAACACCCCTGGGGTTGACCGAACTGTCACCCCACAGAGGATGACGACCATTAAAATCACCCAATAAAATAAAGGGAGATGGAAGGTCCCGTACAAGATGGTTGAGATCACCCCTCTCAACTGTAACACTGGGAGGAAGGTATAGACTGCATACAGTGTCCATAAAAACCTTAACTGCAACAGCCTGGAGCGGAGTGTCAAGCTCCAGGCTCGTGCATGGAATATCTCGGCGAACTAGGATGGCAGAGCCACCATGATGACCCTGCCCTTCAAATGACTTGGAATAAAATGCTGAGTATGCTGGAGGACTGGCAGGAATGTAGTCCCCAAGCATTGTCTCTTGGAGAGAAACACATGCAGGAGAGAAACTAGAGAGAAGAACGCCAAGTTCCTCCGAAGAAGCACCCAAGCCACGGCAATTCCACTGAAGAACCTTGAACAGCGTTACTTTAGTACTGATTTTTGGGAAGCCTCACGGAGGTACTTCCCACTACCACCTCGACCTGAGGGTTTATTCAAACAATAAGATTTGTCTAATCCTGGGCCACTAGAAGAAGAGCGAACCCGAGGAGTAGTACTTGGGGCAGTAATTGGAACCCGTAGACGAGTCCCTGAAGCATCTGATATGTTAGAAGAAGATGAAGGTATATGAGATGGGATATTCTTTGAAACAATTACATTGGTTCTGTCCTGTACAGCAGTGGTATCACTGACACAGGCAGATACATCAACATCCATAATACAGGTGGTAGAATCACTCCGCTGCTCAAGCGGAAGAGAAAGTGAATCTTTTGAAGTCACAACATCTGTGGCATCCACATTAACAATAGAAACAGTGGATTTCCGGTAAGCTTTAATTTAATTATTCGATTATGTAATTATTGATTAATGTTTTATTGCAATGGATAACAATGTTTTTATTACTTGAAACTTTAAAGCTAACTATCACACAGTTCACAATGGTGAGCTTAGTGTGGCGAAATAATATCAGTTATTCATCCTGCCATCTCTTCACTCACGTCGTTCATACAGTCATTCCCAACCACTTTCATTCCTCCTTCCTGTCTCTCCCTCTCACCAGTGAAATGTGAATGCTTCAAATCAAACTTTCAGAAGTGGCAACACTCCACCAGCCCCTACAAAACCTCCCCCCAACTCTTCCTCTCTCTCTCTCACTTCCCCCCTCCATAACTCGTCAGGTAGAAACGACCCCATGATGAGTGAACTCGTATCCCATCAGCTCACGACTGTACAGTTGCGTTCAGGAGTAATGCTACACTCTGGACTCGTGGGAAAAAAAATATTTGAAAAGCCGCGAGTGAACACCGTAGACTTGCATGCTCGGGAGGTAGCTGGCTGCTCGCATCTTACAGTAACATTACGTGGGGTTATTGTAATCAGGTTGTGGACATTGGTGAGGTAAAGCAACTTACTCAGTATTAGTAAAATGGAAAAATCATATAAATTTAGTTCTCCAAGCAACACATGATCATAATACCATTTATTAGAAATAATAGTAAAAATTAAAACAAGAATAATATTAAACAGGTATTACAATAATCGAACGCATCAATACAGAAGCTTCACAGCTGTAATGGGTGACGAGTTCTTGTGTGTTAGTAATGGCCAAACAGTCGAAATGTGAAGGGATTTTTAATATTATTGTACTGCGATTTTAAGTGTTAACAGTACACAATTCTCGTCAATTATATGAGTAGCATATAATATTAGGGTATGGGAAGTCCATGACGAAAAGGGCATGAATTTGACGTTACTTTGGTGGTGCATGAGATGGGAGGCTGAGTGGGCCATGTGTGAGTGGTATGAGAGGGTTACTGCACGGATTAATAGTTTGGGTGACTAGATTTGAGCCATGGGTGGCCTTCTACCACTACGGCGGTATCTAGAAAGAGGATATGTTATAGGTGAGATGTGGTGTTTATTATAAACATCACGAATTGGAAAGGAAGTTAATCAAAACAATCCTCTGGCAGCCACACTTGAACTTACGTAAATGACAAGGAATGAAGCATTGTCTCATGTTATTCGTTCTATCATTGGCAGTATATATCATACCAGTTCTGCAGGGTAAGTGAGAAGAAACTGTTCTTAAAAAGATGTCAGTAGCTCTTAATAATTGGCAGTTACTTCTCAACCCCCCCCCCCCCTCCTGAAGATTACGCTTTATTGCCATGAGTTTCCTAGTCTTCGTTTTGCATTGACAACTTGTTTGGAGAGATCAAGATAGCTACTGGTATGCCCTATAATCTTTCATATGCGAAATTGGATATACGGTAATTGCATAAAGCTGTTTGTCTTACATTTACGCGATAGATAACATGGATAGAGTCTAAAAACGATTCGGTTCAGATCACCAATATACCGTAAAAGAGCTGTTAAACAATGGCACCAAGGAATGCACATAATTAAGATATTACCTATTTGCCTGGGAGTGACATAAGGTCCAAAAGGGCCTGATGCTATTATTCTTTTTAATGGCATTCGCCTAGGATGACACTGCATTCCAACTTGCATTTATTAATCAAACAATTCTTCACGAGACAAAAGCCAATATCAGTGTTTCTCTAAAGCTTTATCACCTTGTAAATTATATGGTCTTACAGAAGTAATGTTTTTTTTATTTATTGATATATTTATTATGCTACTCTGTATTCCCATTTGTTTTCTTTCATTTTTTTAATTTTTTAGTCGTGTGTATTCCAAAATTGCTATGTCAGCAATACTTCACTGTTCGTGTCCCCTTCACCACGGCGAATAATGTAATTATATGATATAAATAACCTATTATTGGTATAGTGAAACCAGCACAGCTGTTTGCTATAGAATAGGCCCCTTCACAAGCCCAGGCCCCGTGTAGGCATAATCTGGGTTGGAAGGGTCAATTCCGTGACGTTCATCAGAAGTAAATAAAATTCAAATCTGGCACTGTACTGATAGTGGAGCCACCTGGTGGTGGTGAGGTGAGGTATTAAGCCCCTCCTCCGCTGAATACCGCTCGCCCACTCTGTCGCGGAACACGTTTCTGTCAACATCTACGCTCCTCGCTGCTACGCTATGGTATTGTGTCGTGTGTTCCTGCTAAGTTTTTCTTTTGTGTTCTAGTGGCTAGCCTGCTTTGCAGATGTATCATGTGTGTTTTCTAGGAGGGTTTTTAGGTGTTTATGGGGGTTTTTTCTTCGTTAAGACTTAGTTCTTTCCTTAAGCGAAGGGGGCTTTTCAGCCCCTGTTTTCGGAGTTTTTCTCCGTCTGTCCCCTCTTTCACTGTCCCTCCTGCCACTAGTACATTCTTCGTGTGTATTTTATCGGGGTTTTCTGGGGTTTTTAGCGAGGTTAGTGGGCGCCACGTGGGACTTCCCCGCCCCACGTGGTGACCACATGGGGTCTTTGCAGCCCTTCCTCTTGCCTTCCCCGATTTTTATGTGTCCCCTCTCGGTAGGGGGGAGTGAGATTTGTGCCCTGGTTCTCTCTTCCTCTCCCGGGCGGGGGTTTTTTATTTTTATTTTGGGGGTTCTCCCATTATTTTCAGCCTGGAGTGTTTCTTCTCAGGCTATCGGGTCCCCTCCTACCCCTCCTTCTGGTTCATCTGTCCGGGGGGGCCCTTTTTTACCCGCTCCATGTGGCGGACGATTCTGGTTTTACGGGGTTTTTCCCTGGGCGGCTGCGCGAGTGTGGGGGATCGTGTTCTGGTCCCCAGGTTCAGCGGGCGTGTCCCGCGCTTCTTTCCTTCGGGGAGGATGGGTTTGTGTTCCAGTGTTTGCACGTGTTAACCCATGTTTGTGTATTCTTTTCTCCCCCAGCCTACTCGTGCCCTTTGTGCTGCCTCAGGATGTACCGTGCGGGTCTCGCCTGACGGACACCTGCACTGTTCTCCTCACGCACCCTGCTTCACTCCCTTGGGTTACGACCCTTTGGCGTGTGGTGTGTGCCGCCCCTGGGCTGAGTTGTGTCGGGTTACCTCCCCTTCTGCCCGCTCCAAGCTCCCTGCCCTTGCTTCTCTTCGTATGGCGTGGACGAGGGCTAGGAGAATGGCCCACAAACGAGACGGTTCTTCTTTGGCGTGGGTGGACCCGATTTTGGGAGCGGACCTGGGTTTTTTCAGGACCCGTTACCCTTCTTCCTGTCTCTCGGAGTCTCAGGGGCTAGAACCTCCTGAGGCCCGAGAGATTGAGCCTTCTTCCCTAGGCGGTACTACGACTCCTTCTCGGGGCTTATCCCCCCGGGAAGCGAGCGAGTCTGTCGCGCTGGTTCTCCCGACTGCCTCACCGGTACAAGGGCCCAGCAGGGAACCCCCAGCTTTGCCTCCTGCTAGAGCTGGCTCCTCAGGCCTCTCTAGAGGACGCAAGCGTTCAACTAAAAGGTCCCGACACTCCAGGAAGTCCCGTGCTCGTCGCCGTTCTCCTTCCTCCTCTTCTTCGTCGTCCTCTTCCTCTTCTTCGTCGTCGGGGAGCTCTCCTTCGCCCGCCCGCAATTCCCGCAGGGGTAAGCGGGGGGGGGACAGCCCCTCGTCGAGGAAGATAGTTAAGATCTTCCACGCCCTTATTCCTCACGCTTTTCCTGGGGCTTCCGTCGCACAGCCTCCGGCTGTCGCTACGGAACCCGCTCCTGTTCCCCCGCCTCCCGCTGCTGCTCCCGTCGAGGGCTCGAGTCCTCCCGGGGATGTGGGAGTCCTTTTCGTGCCTCCCGTTTCCCCAGGGCTCGAGTCTCCGTCGGGGGACGTAGCTGAGGAGTTGGTTACCTCCGCACCTCCGTCCCCGTCACCCCCTCCTTCGGGAGACGGATACCTTCCCTACTCTTGGTCTCTTCTCCCTCCTGCATGGACCCACTCTTCGGAGGAGGGCAGACTGGTGGCCTGGTCTCCGGACACAGCTCAACCAGACGTGTGGATCCGGAGGGATGACGTCGTGGTGAAGTGGGGGGCGGATGAGAAGGGCGAGGCTATTCCCTTCTACAAGGTCCGTCCTATCTCAGCGCCCGTACCCACTTCAGCTAGGGTGTCCTCTGCGGCGACCCTGGACGCGATGGGTTTCCTGGTGGAGTACAGCCAGCTACACTTGTCCGGGGCTTGGAGGATTGACCGCTCCCACGGTAACATGGCTCTCCTCCTTTCCCCGGACGCGTACTTCCCGGGGGATAAGGGCGAAGGAGACCTGGATATTCCAGCCCTTCTCCTTAAGTCCCTGGACCACCAGAGAAACAACGCGCCCAGGAAGCCCCCTCCTCCGTCTTTCCCCGTCATCCTCCCTCATTCCCGGGCTCCCCCGGGCTTGAGGGAGTGCCTGTGGAAGACGGAGAAGGAGCCCCCGGTCCCCTATCAGCTGAAGGAGCCCGATGGTAAGTTGCGACAGGCGGAGTCTGCTACCCGTCTGGAGCTGGCCCACACCATCTCCACGGGAGCAGCCGCCTCGTTGATTAGGGACTGCCTCAATGCCCTAACCAACTCCTACCACGAGATGTCGGGTGTACAGCTAGCGTGAGTACATTACTCGTGTATCATGTTTTTAGGGATGCTGGGTAGAGGGTCTCCCTGTTACTCCCGGGTACTTATCCCCGGGTTCGCTCGGTTTTTTCCTTGTTTACCCCTTACAGTGACACCCTCTCTTCCATGGCCACCGTGATGGAGGGCGTGGCGGCAATGTCAACCCACTTCATGCGGGAGGAGGCGAAGGCGTTCGCCGAGGCGAGACTGGCAGCCCGCCAGGCGGCGGCTAAATCTGCGCCGGAGATGGCACAGAGGGGAGTGGTGCGAGCTGCCCCCTTGTCCCCCGCCCTCTTTGACCAACCGGCGACAGACACGATCTTCGCCTCCCTCCCAGCGGTAATCAATTTACCAAAGCCTTCCACCTCCAAGTAAGTACCTCTCGTGTTCGTCTTACCCGAGTTGTCACGGGGGTGAAATGAAAGGATTTTCGGGTCTACTTTGGTTCCTAATCATTCTGTTTGTCCGTAGGCCACGTGCCCCACAGCCAGCCAGACCAGCCTACCAGCCCCGGAGGCCCTCCCAGCCCTCCAGGCTACCGAGGCCCTCCTATCCCACTCCCCCGAGAGCACACAACAGGCCCTCCCAGAGGGGCCAGCAGCCCTTTCGAGGAAGGGGACAGGGCTCCAAGCCCTACTCGAAGCCCAAGTCCTCCTTCAACCACCCCGCCCAGAAGGACCGCGCCACTTGAGGGTCCCACTCTGGGCTGCCTCACAGGGTGGTCAGCAGCCTGGCCCACCCACGGCTGGGCAGCAAGGATAATTCGCCAGGGCCTGTCATGGCCCTGGATTACTGTTCCGGTGAGTAACTGTCATCCTTACTTTCTGACATATGAATTATGCCTAATCCCGTCCTTGGGCTACCGTTAGGTCAAAATCAGATTTTCCCTTGCGGTCAAAATCTCTGCCTCTCCTGTCATTCACCCCCCAACCACCCCGGGTCCCTCGGGCCCCGGGGGATTAGGATTAACGGTACTCTCACTGACACCTGTCTTCTCCCGTTACAGCCACTACGTCTACCTCCTGCCTCAACCAAAGTGTCACTTTCGGTCGTCCCGCATGTGTTAGAAATGCGGGAAAAAGGGGTAGTGGAGCGGGCGACGGGAAGGGTCTTTCTTTCTCGTTTATTCACGGTCCCCAAAAAGGATCAGGGAAAAACGAGATTGGTGATGGACCTGAGCAAGCTAAACAAATTCGTGAAAACGTTACATTTCAGGATGGTTTCGGTTGCTCAGGTCCGCACAGTTCTGAGGAAGGGAGACTGGTTAGCATCCCTGGATCTCAAGGATGCGTACTGGCACGTCCCGATCCACCCCAGGTTTCGCCGCTTTCTGGCCTTCCAGGTGGGGACCGAGACGTTCCAGTTTACCAGGCTCCCTTTCGGTCTTTCTCTAGCTCCGCGAGTTTTCACAAAACTCGTGAGGGTGGTGGCATCCCGTCTGGCAGAGGCGGGTGTCCCCACCCTCATGTACCTGGACGATTGGTTGCTTCACGCCCCTTCCAAGGAGCAGGTAGCAAACAACGTCCGGGTAGCGAGGGGAGTGCTAGAGGAAATGGGGTTTCTGTTGAACATCCCCAAGTCCTCTCTCACCCCCACTCGCAAGCTGTGTTGGCTAGGAATAGAGTGGGACTCTCTTTCGGCCACCCTCTCTCTCGCTCCAGACAACGCCCGCCGGACCCTCCGCCACGTCCGCCAGGCGCATTTTTCCCGTACTTTCTCTCGCCGCCAGTGGGAATCATTGCTCGGGTCCCTAAATTTCGCGGCCCCTGCAATGCCCCTGGGACGATTGAAACACAGGAGGCTGACGCGGGAGGTAAACCTCCACCTGTCCCCCGCACACAGGGACCTTCCCAGGCAAGTGTCCCCCTCTCTCCACCGCCTCCTTCGCCCCTGGCTACGTCCTGGTGCCCTGCGTCAGCGGGTCCCCTGGGTGTTCCCTCCCCCGGGGATTACGGTGGCGACAGACGCATCGGACGTAGGCTGGGGATACCAGTCTTGCCTGGGACATCAACGGTGCGGGGGATGGAAGGAAGGGGAAAGGCTACTGCACATCAACGCCCGGGATGGTAGCGAAGGAATGGCTCAACAGACACCCTCAGTTTGCCAGGATAGGCGTCCGCTTCGATATGGACATCGTTGCGGCCGTGCAGTGCCTACAGAAACAGGGCACCGTACGGTCGGAAATTCTCCTGTCCCTGTCAGAACAGATTTTCGCAATAGCGGCCAAGAGGGACATTCACCTCTCGTCCCGCTACGTGCCAGGGCGGGAGAACGATTGGGCGGACGCCCTATCCAGGTTCAGGGGGACGTCAGTCGAGTGGCAACTGCGTCCCCTTGTGTTCGAGTCTCTCTGCCTTCGCTACGGGACACCGGAGGTGGACCTATTCGCCTCCCCATCCACGGCCCTACTCCCTCTGTTCCTGACTTTCTCATCCAGAACAGAGGCGGGAGGCCCGGACGCCTTCACGGAGGACTGGAACAGGTGGGGTCATCTCTACCTCTTCCCACCCCCAGCCACTTCAGTCCTCCTGAAGGCGATCCTCAAGCTGCGCACTTTCAGGGGGAGGGTTCTCCTCATAGCCCCCCTCTGGCCAGCACAGCCGTGGTTCGGAGAGTTGTCCCGGTGGTGCCCGCATCCCCTTCAGTTGGGATCGGCGTGCCTCTCCAGCACCCTGTCTGCACCACTCCAAGCGTCACTGAAACTACACGCTTGGAGTTTCTACGGGGAGTCCTCAGCAAAAGGTTCACTAAGGAGACAGTGGACAAGATGTTGAGGGCTCATCGTCAGTCTTCGGTGCGACAATACGAATCGTGCTGGAAAAGATTCCAGGACTTCTTGCGAAGACACCCCTCCAGGGTCATCTCGGAGGACACAGTCCTGGAATTCCTCACGTGGCTCGCCGATTCCACCAACAGGGCCCCGGCGACGGTGCTTGCGCATCACGCAGCCCTGTCTGATCCCCTCCTCCTGGGTTTTAACATTAAGGTTTCGGAGAGGCCTCTCTCTCTCCTGAGGATGGGGATTCGGGCGGGGACCGCACCTCACCGGGCCCAGACACCCTCCTGGTCCCTTCATTGTGTCCTTTCCTACCTGACCTTCGAGGGGGTCCCTCTGGAGGTTTGTCACCTCCTCCAGAAAGCTCTCTTCCTGCTCGCCTTAGCTACAGGTTACAGGGCTTCTCAGTTGGCAGCCCTGACCCGTCACACAGCCTTTTCTTCAGTAACCCCTAACCTTACTTCCTTAACCATTTCCCCCTCCCCTGCTTTTCTAGCTAAGAACGAGCAGGCTGACGACAGAATTGGCCCTCTCGCAGTACCCTCGTTCCTGAGGGATGGAAATTTCCACCCCCTCTGCCCAGTCCACGCCTTTGTTGCATACGTGGAGGCGACGAGAGGGGCTTCTCCGGACCACCTCTTCTACAACTCTAGGTCCGGTAACCCTCTCTTCCCTAGGTCAATCGCTCGCCTTCTCTGCCGAGTGATAGAGAATGGGGATCCCGGACACGCCCCGAGGGCTCACAGCATTAGGGGCATGGCCGCCTCCCTCGCCTTCCTCAGGACTCACTCGGTGGAGAGGGTCAGGGATTTAGGGGGCTGGGCGTCCACTTCCTCCTTCAGGACGAGGTACCTGTTCCACTCGCTCTCCCCTACCCCCTGTGTGGCTATGGGTACTCCACCTCCTATTCCCCAGGGTCCCCGCGGGAGACACATGGGGGGGAGGGGCCGCCCAAAGAGAAAAGGTCGGGTGATTTAAGTCCCGTCACATCATCCCATACCTCATCCACATCTTGTACAGCTTCATACTCATCCCCATTCTTCACGTGTACATATGGTGAAAGAGAGTCTATAATTAATTACATTGTTACGGAATTCTTGTGTATTCATTTTCCAAACAATTATTTAACTACGATGAGTGACAGGAGATATTATTACACAGGATATCTGGATCCTAGTGTCCTCCTTCATCCCCTCGGGATCACATTACCTGAGCGAGGGCCATAGCCCTAACTCAGAAGACTTGAATAAGGGGGGGGGGGGTAATGGGGGGGGGGAAGAAAAGGGGGGGGGGAGTATCCATGGGCACCTCCCCCTTCCTCTCCTAGGCCCGAACCCTCGAGTCTACCTATAAAGACTTTATGTGTAACAATTCTGGTCTATAACAGAATGGTCTACGGTTATATGGTATAAGCTACTTCTCCCCCACCACGGCGTTTCACCTAGCCAGTGTCGGGAGGGGCGTTAGCTGCTGCCTCACCGGGCTCGGTTACCTTTCCTGCCCTCCGCTCTCAACCACTCTTAACTAGCACGTGATTGCCTCCACCTCACCTCCCACCTACCGCATCGCATGCATAGCAAACAGCTGTGCTGGTTTCACTATACCAATAATAGTGCATTTGTCGCGGCTTCTAGCCGCTTAAATTGTATTTATTGGTTGTGAAACCAGCACAGCTTCTACTGTCCCACCCACCTCCCGATGCGCCAGGCACTCACTTCTTTCTCATTGGAGTGGGCGAGCGGTATTCAGCGGAGGAGGGGCTTAATACCTCACCTCACCACCACCAGGTGGCTCCACTATCAGTACAGCGCCAGATTTGAATTTTATTTACTTCTGATGAACGTCACGGAATTGACCCTTCCAACCCAGATTATGCCTACACGGGGCCTGGGCTTGTGAAGGGGCCTATTCTATAGCAAACAGCTGTGCTGGTTTCACAACCAATAAATACAATTTAAGCGGCTAGAAGCCGCGACAAATGCACTAATATGTACCCTATTCATAGTCAAGATATAGTTATGAAGCAGTGGGCTTAGGCAACTGTTGAGGCATATGTGATCAAATATCATAACGAGTATGTTAGAGATAGCTTCTTATGTTCACTGTAGGTGAACACGTTGCCATGTGTTGCATGGATGATATTATATCATCCGAATCTTACGTCAGTCATTTTTATCTATACAGGCTGATAATTTAGAAAAGGAGTTTTAATTGGGTTCGAACTAACCCAAGCTATTTCCTGAACCGATGCATAGTCATGACTGGTTGTGGGGCAAGCATTCACATCCATCACGGCCTCCTCACCACACGCACTTCCACTCTGGTATACAGCCTTCACCATGAACAGGCGCAGTGAGAAGGTAGCACAACGAGGCATGATACTCGGAATGTAGAGAGGTGGTTCAAATCCAACACAAATATCAAGAGAGCTGGGGATAGCACGGACAACGGTGTATCGGTGGATAAGGAGGTGGCAAGAAGAAGGAAACTTAGACGATCGACAACGTGTGGGAGGACCAAGAAAAACTACTCCTGCCTAGGATCAACGCATCATTAATTATGCTGAAGCCAATCCTTTAAAAAACATCGTCGCTATACAGCAACATCTGCAGCTGGACGTTTCCGCAGTAACAATTAGACGACGACTGCACTCAAGTGGTATACATCATCGGACTCCAGCTGAAAAGGAAGACCTGACACCAGAGCACAAAGAAATGAGACGAGCCTTCGCCGAGCGGTATGTGGAGAAAGGGTTGGACTTCTGGGTCCATGTAATATTTACCGACGAAAAAATCTTCACGTCCACTTGCCATGGTAAACAGCACTGTTGGAGGAGGAACAATACGAGGTAAGCCTGATTACTTAATATAATATTATTACTACTCGGATCCCATCTCACAAAATGAGGGTTGTGATGATAATGTTTGAACTGTGATAATGGTAGGGGTAGTTGTAATGTTAGTGGGATACTGGAGAATTTAGGTATTATGATGGTGAGTCTTGTTACGATGGTGAGGATAGTGATGCAGAGTAATGACGGTGAGGGGCAATTCAGAGGGCAATGAGTTCACTCATTCGGAAAGAGCTGTAATGGACATTCGCATCTTGCCTTAATAATGTAGGATGACAGGTCTTGCGATGGTAAGACAACAATAGTTTCTTATATCTACAAAATGTCATGTAATGTTAATATATTTCTACATTATAATTTAAAGTAAAACGAGT
Organism: Petrolisthes cinctipes; assembly: GCA_033782935.1. NCBI lineage: Eukaryota > Metazoa > Arthropoda > Malacostraca > Decapoda > Porcellanidae > Petrolisthes > Petrolisthes cinctipes. The sequence goes on along the minus strand of JAWQEG010000588.1, from coordinate 58,084 downwards.
CATTAGTCATAGCCCCCCCCCCCCCCCCCCATCCCGAAGGTAGGTATTGCCGGTTACAATAAGTCAATAGTTTAGGGTCAGTGGCGACCCCTCGGACCAAAGTCAATCCCATTTCTCTCTTCAATTAACACTCCGTTCATTCTTTTATCCCTCGTGCTTGCTGTTCCACCTCTATATTACCTCCCACGGCCGATAGTGCCTTTCGGCCTAAGGAGGTTTTCCTTTCCTTCTCATCAATTCAGCTGTAGTCCAGCTGAGTCGAAACATGTAGGGTCATACCAATACAGACTGTGTTCTACATGTGGGTTTTATTAATTTAAACGAGTCCTTTCTATATTTCATTGTAAACCTCCTGATGCTTAATGATATCTGTAGATATATAGTAGCAGAATATATTTGTTTAAACCCACAGGTTTGACGACAGGCACATCTACACAGTGAAGCGGAGTGGCCACGTTACCGCTAATATGTGGGGATGGGTTCATCTCTATGGAATGGGAGAGCTCACACAGATAATTGGGAAGTTTAATTCAGACCAGTATCTAGAAATACTGGAAGAGGTGAAGACATAGACTCTCACTCCATTGCATACCATCTCTGTTCTGCTCTTGGAGCTGTATACTATTGTACTCTATTTGTTTAACTTTAATCAAGTGGTGTTCTATTATTTGGTGTACTAATTGGTGTCATTTTGTCATGTTAACGTTAACGTCATTCATATTATAGTTTTTGTCTTGTTGTAAATATTGTAATTATTTGGTGATGGTAATAATATACATGTTAAAATCATTAGTCATTCGTTTACAATATTCTTTCTGGGCAAATATCCATTGAGGGAGTGGAGTGAAAGTTCCCGTTTCATTTCATTAGTTGTAACTCCACAGACTACAGTAACATATCCACCAGTGTTATAACTGCATATGTTCACAACCCCTAATCTTCCCTTAGACATAAACAAGCCAAACCTGGGTTGTAACAACTGTAAGAACCGTCACCCACACGGTACTCGGAGAGGTGCCTACGATGAAGGTCCCCAAGGCTGGGACACTCGACAATAAGATGCCGCAGTGTCAGAGGGATCAGACAATCATCACAGTAAGGAGAGGGAGCCCTCTCCATTAAAAATCCATGAGTCAATAGTGTGTGGCCAATGCAGAGACGTACAAGAGCCATCTCCCACCAGCGGGACAGGCCACTGTAGTTCCACAAACCCAGGCGCTAGCGAATGCCGAGGTGGTTTTTAGCCCCGACAGCGTCCCATCTGTCCTGCAAACAGGAAAGAATGGCAGCATCTATGTAGGGTCGAAGGTCAACTGCAGGTACAGGATGATGCCTGTCAGGAGGCCGAGAACTGGAGACCGCAGCCTTAGCCAGGGCGTCAGCCTGCTCATTCCCATCGACACCCACATGAGCCGGGACCCAATAAAATGTAACTCTACAGCCACGATGACCCAGAAGGACAAGCCACACGAGAATGGCCAACAGAAGGGATGGAAAGAGTTAAAATTGCACAAGGCCTGCAAGGCACTACAGGAATCTCTAAAAATAGTAAAAGAAGGCTGAGGGAGAGTAAATATCACTTGGAGGCCATATGAAATGGCAGAGAGCTCGGCAATAAAAATGGACATGACAGAAGGGAGCCGGCTGCCTCTACAAAAGTCTGGAAAGACAACTCCAAATCCAACTCTAGCATCAGACTTTGACCCATCAGTGGACATAGGGAGGGACTCCCTGTGAGAGGAGGCATGTTCTAAAAAGAGGGACCAAGTCACTGGAGGAGGAAGTGATTCCTTCTTGTCTGAAAAGCAGGTGCAGGGGAAAACTTCTGGAAGAAGCCATGGAGCCACCCTGGGGACCTGCACAGGACAAATCTGGAAGTCATCAATGCCCATCTCCTCCATAGACTTCCTGACCCGGAGGCCAAAGGGCCATGGTGTGTGAGGATGTGAAAGGTAGTACTGAAACATGATATCAGATGACACCGCCAAGTAGGGAATGGAGTCAGGAAGTCAATGTAATCGATGCCAACAACGAACCATCAGGGACTGGCGACGGAGAAAAAGAGGTGGCTCATCAGCGTCCACCAGGAGATTGGGGACAACCTGAAGGCTCTGGTCGTAAGACGTACCCCAGCATGATGAACTGGGTCTATGACTCTGTGACGGGCATCCGTGGCAGAGGAGTACACCTCACACCCATAGTCGAGTTTTAACCTAATAAGAGCATGGTATAGGGCTATAGGTGAAGGAGGGTGGCCGGATCAGCCCCCCAGGACATATGGCCCAGGACCCTGAACAGGTTAAGAGCCTGGAAGCAAGAGACCTTAAGTGAACGTAAGTGGGGAATCCAAGTCAAACGTTTGTCAAAAAGGAGACACAAGAAACAAGTCTCCTTGACACAACGTATCCGATGACCATATATGAATAAGTTCGGATCTGGGTGGACACCTCGGACACGGAAGAAGTGCATAGCAACTGTCTTGGTAGGGGAAAATAGAAACCCATGAGAACCAGCCCAACGTGACACCCTGTCAAGGGCAAGCTGCATGCGCCGCTCCGCCACTGACATTCGGGAAGTAGCAAACCAGACCATTAAGTCGTCAACTTACATCAAGTTGGCTATACCATCCAGAAGGGATGAGGCAATGGCATTAATTGCAACTGCAAACAATGTGACACTGAGGACGCTTCCCTGGGGGATGCCCTCCTCCTGTGCAATGGATGCTGAGAGTGCTGTACCAACCCTCACAGAAAAACTACGACCACTGTGAAACTCCTTAAGAAAGCGTGGAAGGAGACCCCACAGGCCATATGCATGTAGTTGCTACATGATGCCATACTGCCATGTAGTGTCACAGGCTTTCTCTAAATCAAATATTACACGGACAAGGTGTTGATGTCGTGTAAAAGCCTCGCATGCAGAAGCTTACAACCTGACCAGAGTGTCTGTAGTGGAACGGTTTTTACAAAAGCCAGACTGAGACGGAGACAAAAAAAGACCCCGTTCAAGGAAGTATACCAGTCTGACATTCACCATCTTCTCAAATAGTTTACAGAGACAGGAGATCAAGGCAATTGGTCTGTAATTGAGGGCAACACTAGAGTCCTTGCCCGGCTTTGGGAAAGAAAGGATGGTAGCAACTCTCCACCCAGATTCTGTTATATAAGCTAGAAGAAATGAGATTGCCTCCTCACCCAAGTGTCGCAACATTGCTTTTGGGATGTTGTCTGGCCCAGGAGAATTGTCGCTGCAGAGAGAGAGAGAGAGAGCAGAGTGCAGGTTTCTCAGAGTGAATATATGGTTATAACTTTCATTCTCCTTTCCGAAGAAATCCAGGGCACTGCGCTCCTGGGCCCTCAACTCATGCCTGACAACCAGAGGTCGAGAGTCATGGCTGGATACTCCAGCAAAAGCCTCCGCCATGGTGTTGGCCACTGTTAATTAATTAAACCATCCATGATCTTAATTCCATTGACCTTAAGAACAGGTGGAGAACTAGGAGAAAACTTCCCCGCCATCTTACAAACTCTCCTGAACACTTGGGTGAGTGGAGTTTTAGTGTTAATTGAAGACACATAGGCCTTCCAAGATGCATGTCTTGCCTCGTTTAAAACTCGTCTAGTCCGAGCCCTTTGCCCACCGGAAGTCTTCTAAAAGAGTTGGGTCCACACGATTGCGACGAAGGCGAGAGAAAGCCACGGGCTTCTCCCGCACAACAGTAGTGCAGACTGGTGACCACCAAGGGACAGGACGTTTGGGAAAGTGGTCATTAGTCTTAGGGATAGAGTTGAGAGCAGCAGAGTGGAGCATATCAGTGAAATATGTTACAGCCTCGTCAGAGCTACCAAAATCTGCAACTGAAGAAACCGGAGAAGAAAGCTCTTTAAAATACTGCTAGTCAGCCTTCTCTAATCTCCACCTAGGAAGACGAGACTGTGGTTCGTACTTATTATTTTCAAAGAGTATAGGGAAGTGGTCACTACCATATAAATCGGGCAACACACTCCAAGTAAAATCCAACAAAGCACTGGGTGAACAAAGGGAAATGTCAATGGCGGTAAAAGTCCCAGCAGAGCTATAAAAATGTGTCACATCTCCTGTATTGAAAACCCCTATCCCTCATCCTCAATAAAAGAAGCCAATAAAACACCCTTGGGGTTGACCAAACTGTCACCCCACAGAGGATGACGACCATTAAAATCACCCAATAAAATAAAGGGAGAGGGAAAGTCCCATACCAGACGGTTGAGATCACCCCTCTCAACTGTAACACTGGGAGGAAGGTATAGACTGCACACAGTGTACGGGCGGCCCATAAAAACCTTAACTGCGACAGCCTGGAGCGGAGTGTCAAACTCCAGGCTCGTGCATGGAACATCTCGGCGAACTAGGATGGCAGACCCTACCCTTCAAATGAATTGGAATAAAATGCAGAGTATGCTGGAGGACTGGCAGAAATGTAGTCCCCAAGCATTGTCTTTCGGAGAGAAACACATGGAGGAGAGAAGCTAGAGAGAAGAATTTGCAGTTTCTCCCAAGAAGCACACAAGCCACGGCAATTCCACTGAAGGATCTTGAACAGGGTTACTTTAGTACTGATTTTTGGGAAGCCTCACGGAGGTACTTTCCACTACCACCTTGACCTGAGGGTTTCCTCAAACGATAAGTTTTGTCTAATCCTGGGCCACAAGAAGAAGAGCGAACCCGAGGAGTAGTAAGTGGGGCAGTAATTGGGACCCGTAGACAAGTCCTTGATGTATCTGATATTTTAGAAGAAGGTGAAGGTAGATGAGCAGGGATATTCTTAGAAACAATTACATTGGTATTGTACTATACAGCAGTGGTATCACTGACACAGGCAGATACATCAACATCCATAATACAGGTGGAAGAATCACTCCGTTGCTCAAGCGGAAGAGAAACTGAATCTTTTGAAGTCGCAACATAAGAGGCATCCACATTCACTTCACGACCCCTGATGATCCCGAAGGAAGCTTGCGAGGGGGAACATCTGTTGAATCAAGAGATTCATCAGAGCCATGAGAACGCTTCTGGTGAAAGTGAGAGGAAACTATGGATGAGTCCACAGGGACGGTTGCCTTGCAAGGAGGAACATCTATGCAGTCAAGTACCTCAAAGGAACCACGAAGACTTCTCTGTGGCAGTTTAGGTGACTTAAATTTCCTTTTCTGGAGAGCGTGTGGCAGTGTGAACCTATACCACATTGTATCTATATATGATATTTGTTATTTTGTTGTAAAAATGGTGTTTTATTATACCATAATGATCTGATAATTTATTCCTGGTAACTTTAGTTCAGTAACGCATGCCATTACGATTTTGTTTTTTCGCGGGCAACTGTGAGGTGGCAAATAGGCCTACCCTGATACCTTCCCTTCAGTCCTGAGTCTGTGTTTGGTGGAGGTTGTGGTTTTGGTGTTGGTATTTGAGGATTCAGTGGCCGGGTGAGCTTTCCATACCGTCTTGAGGGGTGGAGTTGATCGCTGTATTTTTCACACTAATTCTAGAGGATTACAGTGTGAGTTAAATGTTATAATTAATTTGTATGTATCAAAGAATATTTTCTGTATATCAAGCACTATTGTGAAGTAAGTTTGTGACATTGATATGGCTGTGTGTTTGTGATGAACATTATTGGCAATGAAACATAATTGTAGGATCTCATTGTATGTAGAATTAAAGTGAATTATACCAAAGATGTCTGGTAAAATAAGGTATTGGTTAATATTGGTTAATGACTTTATATTCTGTGTAATTATTATATTTTTGGATGTGACATTTGTATGATCTTACAGGTTGAAATAAACTGTTACAACGCCCCACGATTTTGTGTGAAATTCACATGGACACCTTTAGCTAAAGTCTGAGAATTGTCATCAGTTGAAGGGTCACCAGAATGAGTGTCTGATACAGTTTCCAAAACAGAAACTATTATGTAGTGAAACCTTAGAAATGCTCTCGTTAGAGCAAGAATCAGTCGCTTCTTGGGAAGGTTGAGAGGGGGCTGCAACCGATTTATGGCGAAGGGAGGAGGCGTATGTCTTCACACCACCATCCCTCTGTCGCCAGAAGTTGATTTGCCGTCTGACAATACTAATACTGAATTCGGTATTAGCCAAGTGGAGGATATCCTGCTCAAGGAGGTACATCTTACATTGGTGAGAACGTAAGGGGTGAGCATCTCTGCAGTAAAAGCAGTAACTCTCTGACCGACACTCAGAAGTAAGATGTGAGTCAAGAGCAGAACAATTACCACACCGGGAACAGTTGTTGCAGTTCCTCCTCCCATGACCAAACTCATAACAACAGAAACACTGTAAGGGACGCTCAACAAAAGGCTTCACCTCTAAAGAGGTGGGATTTATGTTAATGCGATCTGGGATATGCGAGCCATAGAAAGTGAGGATGATCATATTTTTTCTGACTTTCATCTTTATTACTCGTTGGACACTATTAGGGCACATAGCGAGAATGTCCTCTTCTAAGAATTCATACAGGTCCTCATTATTTATAAGCCCCTTGCTATAATTAAATGTTCGATGTGGTTTGATGGATTCAAACATGCCATCAGAAGGACAGGGGAGATTGAGGAGCATCATGGCCTGTGTAAGATCTATGGCTCTGATTAAAACACCCTTGCCGTATTTTTTTATGTGGCCCATCGTTAGTAATCCAATTTCTTTCTCCAGATACCTAGAAGCATGGATAAGGCTACCACGTCCCTCCCTGTAGTAAGCCACAAACCAAAAGGGTGTAGCAACCCGACGCTCATTAGGGATATCCTCTTCAGAGTCATCAAAGATGTTAGGGCAGTAGTCATTGTCACTGTCAACTACATATGTGGACCGCAACATCTGAAATTTGCAGTATCTCCCACAATCAGAGAATCTTTTGCCTCAAAAGCTGCTTTGGCAGCAGCATTTGTATTGAAAGTAATATAGCACCGATTAGACCTACAGTCACTGTCATAAGTAATTTGGATACAAAGAACCACTCCAAAACACTTAAAAATGGAATGGATAGCGCCATAGGAAAGGGATACAAGTACATTCGTTAAAATTAACGTGTCCAAACCGCTAACAGGGTTCGTCGACACAACACCCGACCTGCTGGGTCTTCTATTATTTGCAGCCTTCTGCATACCACTACGACCAGAGAGTGACGTCTCGAGGGCCTGGTTGACCACCGCTCGAGGAAGAAATTGGGGCTTTTCCTTTTCCATATATCATTGATTTTGTTATATTGGCCCCAGGAGCCAAGAGCTACTACCTACCGGGCAGATAAGGGGACCGAGCGCTGGTCTTCGTGGGCGGGGTACATCTTCTTCCACGGGGCCAATGGCTCGAAAGTTTGCCCACGACGGTGCTGAGACCCCCTTCCCCAACATCTCCCTTCCCAGACAACCAACCATCCAACACAGGACGGCCCCTAGAGGGCAGATCTGTTGGCTCTTACTGGCAGCCTATTGCATGGCAACCGTATAGTCATGCCTCTCACCCCTACACACACACACACACACTCCCCTGTCTCCCCCCTCCTCCCCACCTCTACACACACACGCCCACCTACACACACTTCTGCCCTCCCCTCCCCCTACACACACACACACCCTACACTTCCCCCACCCCTACACACACACACAGTCAGTCATATACAAGAAGTGAAGCAGTAAGGAAGGTTGTCAATTTCATTCCTTTATAAGTCAAGTAAGATTTAACTTAATTTAACTTAATCTACCTTAACCAAACTTATTTTAATGTAACTTAACTTAATTTAATCTAGTCTAACTTAATTTAATGTAACCTAACTTAATGTAACCTAACCTAACCAAACTTAACTTAATTTAACCCAGCTAAGTAAGATATAACTTTTTTAACTTAATTTAACCTAATCTAACTAAATTTAATATAACCTAACTTAAATTGATGTAACCTAACTTAATTTAATGTAATTTAAGTTAATCTAATTTAACTTATTGTAACTTAATTTAAACTAACCCACCCTAACCTAACTTAACTTAATCCACCTTAATCTAATATAACTGATAGTAACTTAATTTAACCTAACCAAGTAAGATATAACTTAATATAACTTAATTATATATATATATATATATATATATATATATATATATATATATATATATATATATATATATATATATATATATATATATATATATATATATATATATATATATATATATATATATATATATATATGCATAATATCCACAGCAGAAAGAAAACAGAAACAGTAAATACTTTCGTATATTACATCTTCAGACAGAATGAATACAAGGGTGTCAAGTTGGAGTATATCTACACACAGAGTACAAAGGGTGGTGGGCATAGCCAATCATATCAACAGATTACATGACCTCAATGTACAGTTGGACACATGAATGGGTGGTACAGCCCAAGTGAAAGATGGTCAATTTCTCCCAATATCAAGTTCCTTAGTGCCAAATAGGAGACATCAGGGGCAGAAGTCAGTATTGAGGATGGTAATAAAAAGCAAGTATCTGATTACAGACACTGGTTACTCAAATAGGACAAGTATCTTTCACTTGGGTTGTACCACGCATTCATACGTCCAACTGTACCTCACCTTACCTGGGCCTGTCCATCTAGTCTGAAGATGTAAAATACGAAAGTACTCACTGTTCCCGTTTCCTTTCTCCTGTGGATATTTTGCATATGTTCATTTCATGGTGTACTTGAAGTTATTGCATATATATATATATATATATATATGCTTGACAACCTCACCCCCCAGGGACCCCTCAGAACGCCCTCCACCCTCTAAATTAAATCCCTATCCCTTCCCCCCAGTACCCCAGAAATTGACCCTGTCCCCCCCGATCAATCAACCAACCCCTCCTCTCTCTAAACACACATACATACATACATGCATCTAAATACACACATACATACATACAAATATACGCACGGATACATACATACATTTCAACACACACACACTCACGCGACATAATACACACACACACACACACACACACACACATGGCAATATATACACACACACACACGACATCTAAATAAACAAACACACACGGGTATTTTAAGTGTGCTAGAAACGTCTTAAATCAATGACACACACACAGACCTCTATACACACACACACACACACACAGATAGACAGGATAGACAGACAGATATCACACACACACACTAGATTGATGTCTGCATGAAAAACTGTGTGTGTGTGTGTGTGTGTGTGTGTGTGTGTGTGTGTATATATATATATTTCAGTGTAGGTGTGTATATAATTCAGTGTGTGTGTGTGTGTGTTTGTGTGTGTGTGTGTGTGTGTGTGTGTGGTGTATTGAGATGTATGTGTGTGTGTGTATATATATATATATATATATATATATATATATATATATATATATATATATATATATATATATATATATATATATATATATTTCAGTGTGTGTGAATTAAGGTCTGTGTGTGTGTATTTCTATATTTTAGTTAGTGTGTGTATTAAGTTCAGTGTGTGTGTGTTTGTATATTTCAGTGTGTGTGTATGTATTGTCCTGTGTGTGTATGTGTGTTTGTGTGTCTTTTTGTGTGTGTGTGTGTGTGTTTGTCTGTCTTTCTGTGTGTGTGTATTATCCTGTGTGTGTATGTGTGTATTGAGATGTTTCTGTGTGTGTATACGTATATATGTGTGTGTGTATGTGTGTATTGAGATAATAATAATAATAATAATAATAAACGGTTTTATTAATGAGAGTGGCAGCCTGGAGCTGAAAATATACAGTTTTGAATAGATGTAAATATATAAATAAGAGGAATAGAAATAAACATAAAATATATACAAGGATACAAGACAGTATATTGATTAAACTAGGTGTTGTTGAGTAGGTGCACGATTGTGGGGTTGGCACTGTTCTTATATCTATCAGTGCGGGCTCTTATAGGCTGTAGTTTGTTGGTGTGACGGAGTGCACGAGGTGGACGAGGTATTGTAGGTGGGAGGAAGTGTCGGTGACGTGGATGTTGTAGTAGTCCCTGGCCGAATGATAGTAGTGTCTGATGGTGGAGCTGACTGAGGGATAACATGTTGAGGGTGGAAGAGAGCATTTTTGTACCGTGTGTACTCACCACCCAGTATTATTCTACACGCCCTTTTCTGCACTCTCTCCAGTTGATGTGTGTGTGTGTAAATTCCACTAAAATATTCTATGCAAATTACAGAGGAAGTCCATCTACGCACATACACATAAACACACACACACACACAGATAGACAGAGAGTAATCACACACACACACACACACACACACACACACACTGAAATATACACACACACACTAAAATGTTCACACACACACACACACACACACATAGATACATAGACAGCAATCACACACACACAAACACATGCACACACTGAAATATTCCCACACACACACACACACAAAGAACTTCACTAATTTTATGTCAACACCTAAAGACACACACATTCAGAAAGCGTTCTTCATGCACACATAAATCACAGAGTGTTGAAATATGTGTTGAAATTTGTGTGT